>CACTHL010000549.1:5955000-6555000 GCA_902712375.1 Dioscorea dumetorum | reverse complement strand
ATGTCAGATAGTGACGCATAAACAGAGACGTCATATTTAAACAGATACGGCGGCGAGTTTTACACATCTTCGGCGGATTGATGTTTAACGGAGACGTTGTATGGTAACACAAATTGAAGCGTACGCAGTGATTGTTAAACGGGAAATATCGGTAATAAACGGTAACCAATAACGCTAAACAGGCACATCGCTTGTTGTCATTCTTTTGTATTTGAACTTCCGGAAGGAATGTCAGATAGTGACGCATAAACAGAGACGTCATATTTAAACAGATACGGCGGCGAGTTTTACACATCTTCGGCGGATTGGTGTTTAACGGAGACGTTGTATGGTAACACAAATTGAAGCATACGCAGTGATTGTTAAACGGGAAATATCGGTAATAAACGGTAACCAATAACGCTAAACATGCACATCGCTTGTTGTCATTATTTTGTATTTGAACTTCCGGAAGGAATGTAATATAGTGACGCATAAACAGAGACGTCATATTTAAACAGATACGGCGGCGAGTTTTACACATCTTCGGCGGATTGGTGTTTAACGGAGACGTTGTATGGTAACACAAATTGAAGCGTACGCAGTGATTGTTAAACGGGAAATATCGGTAATAAACGGTAACCAATAACGCTAAAGATGCACATCGCTTGTTGTCATTATTTTGTATTTGAACTTCCGGAAGGAATGTAATATAGTGACGCATAAACAGAGACGTCATATTTAAACAGATACGGCGGCGAGTTTTACACATCTTCGTCGGATTGGTGTTTAACGGAGACGTTGAATGGTAACACAAATTGAAGCGTACGCAGTGAATGTTAAACGGGAAATATCGGTAATAAACGGTAACCAATAACGCTAAACAGGCACATCGCTTGTTGTCATTCTTTTGTATTTGAACTTCCGGAAGGAATGTAATATAGTGACGCATAAACAGAGACGTCATATTTAAACAGATACGGCGGCGAGTTTTACACATCTTCGGCGGATTGGTGTTTAACGGAGACGTTGTATGGTAACACAAATTGAAGCGTACGCAGTGATTGTTAAACGGGAAATATCGGTAATAAACGGTAACCAATAACGCTAAACATGCACATCGCTTGTTGTCATTATTTTGTATTTGAACTTCCGGAATGTAAGATAGTCCGAATTAATGACACGGGAATTTGATACGGCGGTGAAATCCCAGTACGAATGCTAATTCATTACCATCTATTTCCCAATTACATTTGAATTCAAAATCCACACGTAAGCATCAATGCACGGAGTACGTTAGGCGAACTTGCGACCCCTAAACTTCTATTTAAACAATAAACGGAAATCAAAGGCACATTCACATATTACACACAGAGAAAGAAGTATGTACAAGTCCCTCCTCAACGAGCTCGCCGAGAACCCGTAGGCCGTCGCCGGAGTACTCAACCGTTAGGGAGGGCCCCGACCACATCCCCGCCTTCTTGGGCACGGTGTCGGTTGATGGGACCACTTACTACAGCCCTTACCCCGCGAAAACATCGAAGGACGCCCGAACACTGCGGCCGAGGTGGCGTACAATGACCTCCGTATTCCATACCCCGGGAGGATGAATACGCGTCCCACTTGCTACCGCCGATCGACTATGTGGAGGTAAGTCATACCGTAAGACTTCTCGCGTCCATGTTACGGGAAATTTATTTATTTTCTAAATTGTTAAAAGCCTTCATTGCGGGGCCTCGCACCGCAACGCCTTCGGATGCGGCGCCTTCACTCAACCGCGAGCACTCCAACAACGAAGAGTTGGAGTGCTTTCTGGAGGACATGCTCGTCGAGCTTGCGGAGAAGGAAGTCGTCCTCTCCGAAAAACTCGACCGACTAAGAACCCGCACGGCCCAAGTGAAGAAGCTCATCCGAGGGACCGAAGGGGATATGATAATGTTTTTTCGGTTTTTAGATGTATAAATTAGTATGCCTACGCTGGTTGTAATAGAACTCCGTTTCATCTAAAAATTTTGTCAAGAAAAGAAATTTGTTCCCCTGTTACGTTTTGATCTTTACACCGATACGTGTATATTTCAACATCGGCACTACATTATAAACGTCGACGCCCGTAAAAGGGTGGGCCACAATATTTGAAAAGCGAGAGTGTTTGTAAATAGCGAGAATAGTTTTCACACGAGTCCTCGATGTGTGAGGAAGACAATTCAAACATAAACATCGAATGTTAAGTGAAGACGCACGCTAATAAGCGGTGTCATGCAATATTCAACGGGGAGAACCCTCGTTCTCGTTCGTCGATAGTTAACCGCAGATATCGATAGTTAAACGGTAAAGTGTAAGGGTAAGTGATGACGGTTATATTTAAACAATGATGGCGAGTTTCATAGATTAAATACCTCATTGATGTTTACAAAATAGGTTCAAAACCAGAAAATTTGCATTGGAAAATGCTTTGAAACGTCGCATGCATAAATGGAGTTGAATTTAGGCTAGTTACGGTATAACGTAATCAACTAAACTATGCAATGTGAATTTATTATTAATTACTCCAATTTAATGTTGAAATGGGAGTCGGTAAAGCGTGAACGTAACCGATGCCATTTACTATATTCCATTTATTTCACCGAAAACCAATGCCTTTTTTTTACAAATAGTTATGATTGTATGTAAGCATCAAGCGAAAACAACATACGACGCGAGATATTATCCACATCCCACAACAATGTTTAAGTCACGTCTAGCGAGACTTTTGCCGGATGACACGCCGGCCCTCGCCGGAGTACACCACTCTCCGTGAAGGCCCCGACACCAACCCCGTCTTCCCGGCCACGGTGACGGTCGACGGGACCCCTTTCTCCGGTTCTTCATCTGCGGAAAGCGCCGAGGAGGCGCAGAACATTGCTGCGCGAGGTGGCGTTCAAGCACTGTGCCCTTCGGGCGGCGTGGGAGATTACCAAGGCCCCGGTTGCCGACGATGACGTATCCGACGCGAGGTAATGCATACCGTAAGACTTGTCGGTTGAGTGTAAAAACAAAAAAAGAGCCACCTTCCATACGTAAACCTTCAACTCTTCATTGCGGGGCCTTCACGAGCCGTCGGGGATTACACCGGTGGTGAAGAGTTGGATTGGGTTTTCGAACACCTGGTCCGTGCACTAAACGCAAAACTTGAAGGAATAAAAGATCGAAAGGCACGTGTGGAAAAGCTGCTCCAAGATTTGAATGACAACAAAAGGGGGAGTGAGATTATGTTCGAGTTAATGTCGTTTGTAAATTGCGCCATCTAAATGGAGTTCTCTATATTTAAACGGCGATCGTCCGAATCCAAACGTAGTCATTAATATTTAAACAGATTAATCTATATTTAAACATACAAACCTAAACGGTCATTTTTGTTACTCACGGCGTGAGTCATTAGCCAATATTAATTACTTTCACCATTAATTATGAAAACTAAAATCGCCGCACATCTATTTGAAATTCATGTAATTTCCGTTGCGAGAAGCGTAAGTTGCGGATATTTGTGAAGCAATTATTTTCACATCGAATCGAATAGCAAACGGAGACTCCTATAATTATAAGGGAACTCTAAAGAGTGAACATCACGAACTATAATTGAACAGAGCCAACGAAGTTTAAACGGAGAGCAAATCATTTTGGCAGGCCTTTATATTTGAAAGTTAACACCGACTGCTAACCAGATACTATTACCTTTAGCGCACAACTAATATGTTTATGTTAGGATGATGAATTACATGATAATGAATTACGCAAACTTATTTTATTGTCGATGACTGATATGTCACAATAACGACATGAAATTTTTTTTTACCGCAACGTTAAACGTTAACAATAGCGACAAGTTAAACGACGGATTCGAAAGTTAAACGTTATTCTTAATGTGAATGTTAAGTCTTAAAGTTAAACAGATACGTAAACGGGGGATATACATTCCGAGTAATGCATGCATTCGACGAAGTGTTGTGAGATACCATTGGGAAAGTGTGCATTGGTTAACCCGCCGGTGGACGTTATCGTTATCCGTTACGATTAAATTCCGCTGTTTTGGAATTCAAACGTCGAATAGTTATTGGCATCGGACTCGAGAAATAGTGCAAACGTCCGTTGAATACATTTGTATTTAAAGAAGAATCGGAAACAAGAAACGCACCCGGATATTACTCGCAGATCTAGCGGTATGTATGTGCCAATTCTCAACGCGTCTTGCCCGAAGACGCACCGCTCCACGCCGGCGTACTCCACAACCGGGGAAGGCTCCCCGGGCGCCTCCGCTTTCGTGGCAACGGTCACGGTGGATGGGACCACGTTTTCCAGCCATGAACCGAGAGAACAAGAAGAGGCGGCCCCGCGTTACGTTGCCGCCCGGTGGCGTTCTACGAGCTATGTCCCGCGCAGCTCGGGACGAGCGGTGCGTCCCCGCCGATGTCTATGCGTCTTTAAAAATATTTATCTAAATCGTTCATATCTTCTTTGCAGGGGCGATGACCTATCCCCGGGAGCGGTTCCTCGAAGATTTGGTCGGGGATTTGACGGAAAAAGCAAGCATCTCTCTCCGCGAACTCGAGCGAGTGGTATCCCATAAGAGGGATGTGGAGAGGCTGCTCCGTACGCGAAAATGTATAAAACGGAATGACGGTTTTTGACCCGCTTAGTGTAGTTTTCATCCATCAAATAAGAACTTTTTGCTTAGTGTGATATTTTAACTTCGTTCTTACTCTCTCGAAATGTTAACCGTTGCGGACGCATGTTAAACGGACCACGCATGAATTTTAAATGGAGAACAATGTTCCTTAAGCAAATTCTAACCATTCGTGCGCATGACAACAACGTTTAAATGGTAATATTCAACGGGAACGGTGATATTAAACCAAGAACGGCGAATGATAAACACGGATTGCCTTCTTGGCCTCGATAATTATAAATTTTAAACGGTTACAACAACACGTAATTGGTGACACACTGAAAAAAATAAAAATTCCGTACTTGAGGACCCATTGCGCGGTTCATGAAGACAATTAAAAAGTTACATATAATAGGGACTCTCACCTTTAAAAACAAACAGCGCAAGTAGAATAGGGCCTCACCCGTCGAAGAATAGCCTCCATATTAAACAGGGACTGTAATATTAAACATGTAACGACAAAAGCTAAACAGAGAATACCTTGTTTAATTGATAGCTCTGCATTTTAAACGAAGACAACAACACGTAATGGGTGACATACATTGAGAAAAGAATTCCGTGCTTACGGACCCATAGCGCAGTTGATGGAGACATTTAAAAAGTTATGTATAATAGGGTCGCTCACCTTTAAAAGCAGACAACGGAAGTAGATTACGGTCTCTTTCATTTAACAACAGCCTCCATGTTTTAAACAGGGACATAGGGAGTTAAACGTTTACCACTAATATCTAAACAAGGAGTATGTGATCAACCCGGTCCCCTTGGTGTTAAACGGTAACGGTGTATATTGCACGGAGATCCGTATTGTTAAAGTGTAACACAATGTTTTAATAGTGACAGCGTCATTTTTTTACAGAAGTACTTAATTTTATAAAGCAGCGACGACCCTCAATCGGTACCATGGAATTTTAAGCAAAAAATGATTGAATATGAAAGAATAACGAACATTATTAGATGTACATTGAAATTTCTGCCATGTCGTTGGCAAAGAATGAATTGAATCAATTGAAATGAATTTCGACAAAACTGTTTTACTTCCCCACAGCTGGACCCTACCCGCGTTGCTTGATGCCGGATGCTCGTCCTTCCTTAAGTATGTGGGCGGCGTACTTCAATCGCAGATAGGGGACGTCCGTGTGCGCTATCCGCAGCTTCTCACCGCGGAGCAATTGCTCGATAAACCGCATCACGTAGACGGCGCGATCGACAGTGCCTTTCTTTTGACGCGGTGTGTCGTCATCGTGAACAAGCGGGTATCGTGCCGTCGCCGTCGTGCCGTACTCCATTTCGAGACAGGTGTCGAATAGTTCCCGCTGTCGCATTATACAAACCGATGTTAGAATAGAAAGCATCTATGTCACTCTGATAATCGAAATCTATATCGCAGAGAGCTTACCATTGCTACCGCGTCTCTGTTGTACTCTTCACTTGGGCATGAGGTGTAATGCCTGTACTCTTTCTTGTTATTGTCGAGCACCACGACATGGAAGTGGCCATTCAAGATTATGGGAAGGATGATGATGTCAACGTCATTGACGACCTTGGTGGCATCTCCGATCATAGCCAAAGTCGTCTCATGTGCGTCTTCCACCTTCGACATAAACAACGCCAGTGGTCGAGTGATGGAGGCGCGCTTCTTATGAGGATATGGCTTTCGTTAAGTGTGTCTTGTACGATGCACACGAAGGCGTCCAACACATCATCTGTCACCATCTCTTTCCCGTCGATCAGAACGAATAGGTTGGCCCGGGTGGTGCTGACATAATCATTCCTCCAGACGACGGAACTGCGGTTAAACGGCAACACATGCGATTGATTAATAACACGTAGACGTTAAGTGGAAACAACACATACGTAAATGATAATGGATAGGGGTAAACAGTAATATCGTTAGTTAAACGATATATTACTATGTCATATGGTAACGACTGTAATTAAACGGAAACGCAACAACGTAAATGGGATGATCTCTATATAAACATTTACATCTACACTATCATACTTACTCGTCCATGGGGAAGTTGAGGAAAATCTTGATCAGCTCCTTCTCGAATACGTCGAGGCGCGATTGACCGGCGTATTTTTCTTCGCCGGAACGAAGTCTTTCCGCACTTCTTCATACTGCCGGTTGGCGAAGGTGACCGATTTCTTTTTTTTCTCGGCGACGTTCCCTTCGCCCCCGAGCAATGACTTTATTGAGATCATCCGTAGATGCTTCTTCTTTGTTGCGGGATCGCGCCCACACCGGATGTGGCAATGTGGGTCGGCCGTTCCTCCGTGGGAAGGAGCTCCTCCACAATAGAGGCAACGGTCTTCTCAACCGCGGCCAAGGCAGTCTCATCAAGGGGAAGCACACCCTCGGGTGGTTCTTCATCTTCAAAATTAGTGGCCACCACCACCGGATGCGCCGTTGTCGGCCGCTGCCTGCCGGCTCCACCGCGACGGGGATTTCGGAGTCTTCCGCAGACGCGGCATTGCCAACGGGGTCTACAATCTCCGCCACCGGGCGGTGAAGTCATCAACCGCAACGGTCTCAACAACCGCATCGGCCGCGGTGGGTGGTGCCGCCATTGTTTCATCCTCGGCCGGTGGTGGACACACGGGCGGTATACTTTTCGTCGCCTTTTGTGCAAGCCTCTTCATACGTGGCCTCGTCATACGTGGCCGTCTTGGAATGGCCTTCACGACGAAGTCGTCGTCCTCAATTTCCAACGGCTCATCCGTCCCGGGCGAGGTCACGTATTTGTCCCGACGGTGCAGCCCTTTCAAACGAATCAAACCTTGCCTCCAATGCCTCAACCCGAGCGACAACTGGGGAAAGCGTTCATCATCACCTGGCATGCATGCATAAAGGATGTAGTCACGTCGTCGGGCCGATGACGTCGGTTGGGCTACCGCGGTCGGGGCACTCTGGGGATCCGGGTGACTCCCGTTGTCGCGGCCGGTGCGGGCGTTGCCAATTGGCGGGGTAGGTGAGGGCCTATCCGACGCCGAGGGTTGCGTGTTGGGCCGGAAGGGGGGGAACCACGTCGGCGCGAACGGGCGGAAGGGGCCGGCATCTCCGCTTGCGGTCGTGCAAGTGGTTCCCGCGCAACAAAGATCCATCCGCCAATTGGCCCCAACAAAAGTCTCCTCCACAAGCATTCGCCGGGACCAGCTCAGGAAACTAACATATATAAAGAAAACAATCTCGGACAAATCATTCAATTTGATCCAAAACAAACATATTTAAACATTTGACATATATACGTAAACGCTATGGCACACATTTAAACGGAGTATAACAAGGTTAAGCGAAGACACCAAGCGTTAAACACAAACTACATTTCCTACACGGATAAGCCTATCGTTATACATTAACCGCTCTTTGTGAACACATTAACACCGATTTATTACCTCTTTTCCTTCGAGAGCCGACCAACCGGTTTCTATCGTCGCGTGCTTCCGGTAAGTACTTTCGCAGTAGCACAGACCCTTGGGGTCTTGCCGAAACGGGCTTTCTTGCCGGTTCCGGTCACCTCGTAAAACCGGATGGTCGGCGCGATCGAGCAACCCTTAATGTACCCCGTGTTTACCTTCCCCCCTCGCATCCGGCTTGCACTCGAGCGGCGGCTTGTGGAACGTCCTCCATAAGCCATTTGTGCGTCGCTCGCGCCCATGCGTACCGCCCCATGCCGGGTAGATCGTCGACATAATCAACGATCCAAGTGGGCACCGAGCATGAGGTATTCGGGAAGAGGATTGTCCCCATGAGGTACGCCATCAAGAGTTTCACAAAATCCTCCTCTCCCCCTCTCGTCCAACAAGACGCTCAAGAGTGCGCCTAATGGCGTCCCTCGTGTCTGTCGAAGCTTTTCGAAAAATATCTCCCTTCGAAAGCCGACGGTGTCTTCTTCTTCTTAAACAGGACCGCGTCTCCGTCGCAGCGCGGCACCCATAACGAGAGCCACATCCTCGGGCTCGAAGCCGAGCGAGGCTCGCCCCGATCCCGAATTTATTGGTGCGGCCATCGTACCTCTGCGAAGCGAATCGAGAAGGGCCCTCTCTTGGAATACGGCTTCCACCTCGGTGAATGCCGCAAACGGTGTCCTTTGGATGATCTCCCAATGTCGAGAGGTCATGTGGACTTTCAATTCGGCCAAGGTCTCCACCACCGGTGTCAAGTAGCATCTCCCGTTGACTAGGTTTACCGCCATAATCACAACACCTGCAAAAATGACAACACTTGTTAAACAGATACATCAAACGCTACACGAGACAAATGTTTTACACGAAAAGCTCAACACTTAAACAGAGAGATGCACCGTTAAACGGAGACAAACTCTTTTAAACACGAACTCATTTCATCACACGGAAATCTCTTTTACAAACCGCAACCATATCAAATGGAAGGGGAAACGCACATTGTAAGCATTACACAAACAACAACAACCGATATCTCTTTCAATGATCGTGTGCACAAACGAAAACCCTAAACCCTAAAACCCTAACCCTAAACCAAAACCCAAGACCCTAAACCCTAGAAACCCCAAATGAGAAATTCCCCCGCACACTAGAACCACGCAAAACAAAACCGACGAATGTCTCTGTAACAGTAGTACTTCATATAAAAGCCTTGCTTTAGACACGACTTTCGCCATACCTTGAGCCGCAAACCGATGGAAGTGCGGGATACTTGCGCACGGTGGACTGAAGTTACGAGAGGATGTCGAAGCCGAGAGAGCTTCCGGAGAGGGAAAAGCTGAAGAAAGTTAAGCAAAGAAGAAAAACGAACACTGCTCTCTGCCTCTCTTGGGATTCCCATTACGAAAAACCCTCCACTTCCTCTCTAACCGGCTTAATGATTGCACCACGATTTCCCATGCAAGGTAGGGGCAATTCCGTCAGTGAATTTGAAAAGTAACTCCGTTAACCACCGTTTCATACTTTGGGGGTTTGAAAATCATTATCTTTAAAAGGAAGGGGTTTTTATGGATTTGGAAATTAACGGGGTGTTTTTGGCCATTTCCCAAACTATGGGGGTGTTTTTCGCCATTACCAGTTTATTTTATATAAGAATATTCCGAGGTGTAAGAAGACATGCGAAAGAGACATTCCAAAGCTTGATTAAATTTTAAAAAATAAAAATAAATAAATTTCAAATACGTCTATGAACACTGTCGTTTTAATAATAATACCACTGTTTAAAAAAAAACTTAAATCCTACAAATTAATAAAAATGATCAAAGCTAATTTTAAAAAACTCTTCGGTTGAGAAGCAAAATTCAAAGATGCATTTTGGTGCTCAGTCGTATAAATGCTGTCCGGATACTTGACAAAATAGCTCCCGGTTATTTTATTATTGTTTTGGAATTCTTTAGTGTTAAGTTAATTGAAAAAAATCAAAAACAAAGGGTGGGTGTGTGTGTATACTATATGAACTCTCAATAAACTAATTAAAAGTCCACAAGGAAACAAAAGCATTAATTGATCTCTAACACCATCCAAAATTAACCCAGGTGCTTTTCCCAAAGTCCCCAACACCAACATTCACCACCTGCTCCATATACAAATGCAGCCTTCCGTTTATTATCGCCGGTAACGAGGCAATGTATCCCAACTTTCTCCTCTTCCTTCTTACCCCTCTTCATTAATACTTTTTTAAAAAACCCCTCTTCATGCCCCCAACGGTCCGAGTTCGTGTGCGGGCCCCACTCCTCCCCTAACACACATTAAAATATAATAAATAATACACTAATACGTTGCAACCTAACTCTCCCGTTGACACGTGGACCCCACACTCCCTTGTGTGGGTGATCCCCACTTCTCCCACTACCTTATTATTACTCACTCCCCCTCCGTAACTCCCCCTCCCACTATTCTCTTCTTCACCAATTCCCACACACACACACTCAATTCCGTCCTCTCCAAAAGCATGGGGAGGCATCTCAGCATCATCCCTTTCACTGCATTGTTCCTGCTCTTCTCCTTCACATCTTCAGGTAACCAAAGGACTCTATTAATTTCAAAAACTAGCTAGTCCCACATTATGCAACAACTATACGTACATTTAACATCTCTCTAAACCATTTCAGAAGCTGGTGCGGTCGGAGTCAACTATGGCCGAGTAGCAAACAATCTTCCCTCAGCGACCAAAGTCGTGCAGCTCCTCAAGTCTCACTCCATCTCCCAAATCAAGCTCTATGACGCCGATCCATCCGTCCTCCGGGCCCTCTCCAACTCCGGCATCAAGGTTGTTGTCACCCTCCCCAACGAACAACTCTACTCCGCCTCCACACGCTCATCCTTCGCCCTCTCCTGGGTCCAACGCAATGTCGCTGCTTACCACCCTTCGACCCTCATCCAAGCCATCGCCGTCGGCAACGAAGTCTTCGTCGACCCCCGCAACCTCACTTCCTACCTCGTTCCTGCCATGCAAAACATCCACGCCGCTCTCGTCCAGCTCCACCTCGACGACACCGTTAAAGTCTCGTCTCCTATCGCACTCACCGCGTTGCGGTCCTCTTACCCTCCATCGGCTGGTTCGTTCCGTAACGATCTCATCGAACCGGTTCTCCGCCCCATGCTCGACCTCATCCGCCAGTCCCAGTCTTACCTCATGGTTAACGCTTATCCTTTCTTTGCCTACGAGGCTAACACCGACGTTATCTCTCTTGACTACGCTCTCTTTCGTCCCAACCCCGGAGTCGTTGACGCCGGCACTAATCTCCGGTACTACTCCCTCTTCGACGCCCAGATCGACGCCGTCTTTGCCGCATTGTCCTCTCTCAAGTACGATGACATCAAAATAGTCGTGTCGGAGACCGGCTGGCCATCCAAAGGCGACACGAACGAGACCGGTGCCAGTATCGACAATGCCGCAGCCTACAACGGCAATCTCGTCCGCTGGGTCCTTTCCGGCCTGGCCGGAACTCCTCTCCGCCCTCACCTCGACTTAGAGGTCTACCTTTTCGCGCTCTTTAACGAAGACATGAAACCGGGTCCTACTTCAGAGCAAAACTACGGCGTATTCTACCCAGACGAAGAGAAGGTCTACGACATCCAGTTCTCCGGCAATGGCGGCGGGAGTGGGAACAGTAATGGTGGTCTCCGGTGGGAGGAAGACAGAGGCAGGAGCAAAGGGAGTAGCGGCGGAAGTAGCGGGAAGGTGTCCCAGCGCACGACGGGCGAGACATGGTGCGTGGCGAATGGGATGGTGGGGAAGAAGAGGTTGCAAGAGGCGCTAGACTACGCGTGTGGGCAGGGTCGGGCGGACTGCAAAGATATCCAGCCCGGCGCGGCGTGTTACGACCCGAACACGGTCGAGGCGCACGCATCCTTTGCGTTCAATAGTTACTATCAAAAGATGGGTCGCTGTGCGGGCACTTGCGACTTCGAGGGCGCTGCCTACGTCGTCTCACAACCACCCAGTAAGTAGTTTGTTTTTTTTACCGGTAGATCAGCCGGGTTTGGGTTTGGGATCTCTGTTTGTATATTCATGGTGCGGTCCAGCTTGGCGGGCAGTGGGAGTCACGAGCGCGCATAGCTCGGGTTACCATGTGATGGTGACGTCTCGTGCTGGATTTTTGCACTGTTTTAATTTCTTGGGGGCAATGATGCTGTTTTCTGTCATTATGACTTTTGACGTGGGGTTTAAAATTTTTATTTTCTTTTTATCTTGCAGAGATTGGAAAGTGTGCCCTTCCGACGAGATATTGAGCTGTCAAACTCTCGCGGGATGAGGAATATTTTCACTTGGGGGTTTTCCTTATTCTATTTTGCGTTCACTAATGTAATGTATCTATGTATGGGTAGGCAAGGGCATGGGAGCCCCACTAGGGTAATTTTTTTTTTAATCTCTTCCTTTTTAATTATTCTACTTAATTGGTTTAAAAGTCATTATATTAGTATGTGGTGTTTTAAATAGAATGTTTATAAGCTTATTAATGCAATTTCTATTCTGCATCGTTTGGTCTTGTGTGTTTATAATTTTTCTTCTTGTGCCTGTTCTTTGGAAATTATTTCGACGCACTGAATATGCAGATGGAGTGCGGATATGTATGCTTGCTCAAAAAAAAAATAAAAATAAAGTGTGGATGTGTGGGTGTGAATTATGCCATATGGAAGTACTATAAGAAGTAAAACATTTTTTTTTAGCATTCAGATTTTGTGTAAATGTTATGATTTAGATCACTATCAAGAAGGCCAGCTTCAAAGACTCTTCCCTCTACTTGGCCAGATTCAACCTCTTTTCCGTCTTTTTCTTTTGGGTTGTCATAAAACAATCTCTGGACACCCTTGGGAGATGAGATCTGATGTCCAGAGATTACTCAAAGGTGGCATAGAGTGGGAATCTAGCCTTGTACTGGATTCACCTTTGAATGAACTGGGACCTCTGTCCTCAAACTTGCTAGTGTCCAGGAAAAGATGAGACATGCCATGTGAAAGGCAGCAGCAGAGTAGCAGGGGAGGAAGCCCCGGTGAAATTTCTTTTTGAATAGCTCATCAAAAAGACATGTCTTAAAAATAAATCAAGGTTGATAAACCATAATTATCTCTCCTTTCTCTACTTTTGTCTTATTTTATATACACTACACAATGTTGAAAGTGAACTTATAAGTAAAGATATTATGTTTCAATTTACTTAGGGGCCGTTTGGTTCGCGGTAATATGAAAACATTATCATGTTTGGTTACTGTAGCAATGATAATGTAAATAATAATGTGAGATTACTGATAGTGAAATATTACCAAATGAGGTGGTAATCTAGATTACCTGTTGGTGTTAATCTGGAAATTTTGTTTTTTCCAATTATACTCCCACTTATTTAACATAATTTCATATTATATTTATTATCAAAACCCTAGTTTTGTTCCATTTTTATTAAAATATTTATAACATAATATATATATATATATATATATATATATATATATATATATAAATTTAATTATTTATTTATCTAAATAATTTAAATGAAAATTTTCAAAATTTTATATATAGGGGTGTTTAGTTAAATTTATTTAATATTTAATTATTTAATTATATATAGTGGAAATTGCCAAAACAAACCTCATAAGTTTGCGATATGGTCAAAAACATCCCGTTAATTTCAAAATACCTAAAAACCCCTTCCTTTTAAAGTCAATGTTTTCCAACCCCCAAAGTTTGTAACGGACGTTAACGGAGTTATTTTTGAATTTTATGGACGAAATTACTCTTTCTTGCATGGGAAGTCGTTACACTGGAACTTTTGAAAGGTGGGGCAGTTTCCTTTAGGGTGATCCCAAAACACATCCGTATACGCCTTTCTTCTCGAACGCGCCTCATCGGTTTTTCCATTTCCGAATTTGTCTCAGCGTGGACATCATCCGCAACTTCAGTTCTCAAAACACTGAATCACTCGTGGCAAGCATTCGGCACTTTCATTAGTTTACAGTTCAAGGTATTGAAGAGGTTGTGTTTTAAGTAAGTGTTTTATTTGAATCACTCTGTTACACAGAGATATTCGCTGGTTTTGTTTTGAGGTTCTGTTTTTATCGGAAGACACTGAAGTATGCGGGGGAATTTGTCGGCTGGGGTTTTTCTGGTCTGCAAGCAGATTTGTCGGCGAGGGTTTTGGTTTGTCTTACATTTTCGGCCGTGTCCACGATAATCGAAAGAGTTTTAGGTTGTTTTTATTTGTGTAATGTTTACAACGTGCGTTTCCCCTTTCAATTCATACGGTTGCAGTTTGCAAAATGAGTTTTCCGTGTAAGAAATGGGTTCTTGTTTAAAACCTTAGGTCTCTGTTTAACGATTCATATCTCTGTTTAATAATTGAGCTTTCCGCAATAAATTCAGGATCGGTGGGAGTCTGCTGAGCTTCAGGCCTGAGGATGTGGCTCTGATTCTAGGTCTGCGTTGCGACGGAGACGCGGTCCAGTTTAAAAAGAAGAAAACACAGTCAGCATTCGAGGGAAGGTATTTATTAAAAACCTACGAGAGACACCGAGAGTCCATCAAGGCCACTCTCCAGCGGCTTGTGGGACAGAGGGGGGAACAGGAAGATTTCACGAAATTCTTGATGGTGTATCTCATGTCGACAGTCCTCTTCCCGACTACCTTATCCTTGGTGCCAAATTGGATCGTCGATTATGTCGACGATCTACCAGGCATGGGGCGTTACGCATGGGCGTAGGCGACGCACAAATGGCTTATGGAGGACGTCCCAAGAGCTGCAACTTAAGTGCAAGCCAGATACGCGGCCGGGGGGGAGGTAAACACGGGGTACATTAAGGGTTGCTCCATCGCGCTGTGCATTTGGTTTTACGAGCTGACCGGAACCGGAACAAAAGTCTATTTCGGCAAGACCCCAAGGGTGATGTGTTACGGTGAAAGTACTTACTGGAAACATGCGACGATAGAAACCAGTTGGGCAGCTCTCGAAGGAAAAGAGGTACTAAATCATGAACAATGTGTGTAGAATGAGTAGTTAATGTTTAATTATAGTCGTTCCCATTTAACAACTGTGTAGTTGTGTTTAACTTTAGGTGTCTACGTTTAATATTGTTAGTCTCCGTTTAACTATGTGCTATACCGTTTACGTAAACATGTCAAATGTTTAAATACGCCTGTTTTTTATTCAATTGAATGATTTGACTGAGATTGTTTTGTTTACATATGTTAGATTCCGGAGCTTGTCCCTGTGAATGATGAGGAGGAGATATTTATTCGGGCCACCCGGCGGAGGGATGCTATTGCGCCGGAACCAGTTGGCCGAAGGCAAGAGGAGAGGGCAGCCTCTTCAGTGTGTGCTCGACGACGCCGTTCCCCCACTTCCAGCCCAACACGCAATCCTCGGCATCGGGTAAGCCCTCCACTACCCCGCCCGAGGGCAACACCCCACGCTCCGGCCGCGACAACGTCAGTTCCCCCGATCGCCACAGCCCCCCGTCCGCGGCAGCCCCCTCCACGGCAGTAGGGGACGAAATCACTTCCGCGTTTTTGCAGGCGTGCAGGTGATGATGAACGCTTTCCCCCATCTTGTTGCTCGGGTTGAGGCATTAGAGGCACGGTTTCAATCGACTGCACCATCTGGCCAAATAAAGGAAGGGTTCGGGGCGGAGGGGGCGTCGGAATTAGGTGACGAGGACTTTATCGGGATGGCCATTCCAAGACGGCAACGTTTGAAGAGGCTTGCGAAAAAGGCGAAAGCAATAAAGCCTCTTTGTTCACCACCTGCCGAAGATGAAATAATGGTAGCACCATCGGCAGCCGATGCTGTTGTTGTGTCCGTCGCCGATGGACACGTGCCCGCTGAGGTGGAGAGGATCGTCGATGCCGTTGCCACCGCCGCGCTTGAGAATGCCTCCGAAATCCCCGTCCCGGTAGAGCCGGCGGCCAACGGTGGCCACAATCCCTGAAGAAGATGAACCAGCCGAGGGTGTGTCTCCCCTTGAAGATGTTGCGTCGGCCGCGGTTGAGAAGACCGTTGCCTCTATTGTGAAGGAAATCGTGCACACGGAGGAACGGGCGGCCGACAGTGCCGCATCCAATGTAGGTGCGATCCCGCAACAGCAAAAAACATCTAAGGATGAACGCAAAGCTATTGGCGAGGGGAAAGGGAACGTCATCGAAAACAAAACGAAAGCTATGATCCTTGTCAACCAGCAATATGAAGAAGTTCGGAAGTACTTCGTTCCGAAGAAGAAAAAATACGCTGGTCAATCGCGCCTCGGTATATTCGAGCAGGAGTTGATCAAGATCTTCCTCAACTTCCCCATGGACACGTAAGTGTGTTATTTTTTATATTTTTGTTTACATACAGATGTTCCTATTTACGTTTTGGTTTTTGCGTTTAAGAGTATATAATTACCGTTTACAATCGTGCTTTACCATTTAACTTTTCGAGTTACGATTTAACTTTATACATTACCGTTTAAGATTATACGGTTACCGCGTAAGATTTAGTGTTCTTTTTTAATTACACCTGTTGCCGTTCAACCGCAGGGCCGTCGTATGGAGGAATGACTATGTCAGCACCACACGGGCCAACCTCTTCGTACTACTCGACGGGAAGGAGATGGTGACGGATGATGTGATGGACGCCTTTGTGTGCATTATGCAAAAGTCACTGACCAGAGTACCATATCCCTACAATAAGCGCGCGTCCATCACAAGACCACTGGCGTTGTTTATGTCAAAGCAGGAAGACGCACACGAGACGACTTTAGCTATGATCGGAGATGCCACTAAAGTCGTTCATAACGTTGACATTGCCATCCTTCCCATAATCATGAATGACCACCTTCATGTCATGGTGCTCGACAATAACAAGCAAGAGTACAGGCATTACAACTCATGCCAATGTGAAGAGTACGACAAAGACGCGGTTGCGATGGTAAGTTCTTTGCGAACTGAATGTATCGATCCATAGAGTTTCGTAGATGGTTGTTATTCTAACCTCAAGTTGTACACCTCGACAGCGGGAACTATTTGACACCTGTCTTGAAATGGAGTATGGGGAGACGGTGACCAAATATTACCCGCTTGTTCACAACAATGAAACACCGCGACAAAAAAGGAAGTGTCGACTGCGCCGTGTATGTCATGGAGTTTATAGAGCAATTGCTCCAGGGCGAGAAGCTACACATAACGCGTACGGAACTATCTTATCTGAGATTGAAGTACACTGCACTCATACTTAAGGAAGGGCACGCGGCCGGCATCCAATAAAAAGGGATGCCCCCACCTTCGGTGAAGTAGAATTCTTTATCTTTATCACGGCCATTCTTTAACAAATGTAAAGCATTTTTGTCTTTGTTGTTTAAATTTAATTCATTCTTTGCCATTGACATGGCATATATGTCAATGTAAATTTAGTATTTGTCGCTATTCTTTCAAATGCAATTCATTCTTTCATAATATTGTCTTACAGTTTCCTTTCACGGTTTCGTTATAAAATTAACTACATATGCTTAGACGACGCTGCCGGTATTGAAACATACATTTATCTTTAAATTATAAGGCTCCCCGTTTAACCACGGGAGTTACCGTTTAAGGCCCGCCGTCTCTGTTTAACTAGTGGTCGTACCCGTTTAACTATCACCTTTCCTGGCCAACATAGGTTGATCATATCCAATGCTGCTAGTCTCTAGTTAACTTTCGCTGTCTCTGTTTAACTATCAGCGCTTGAACACAAGCCAGACTTTCTCCATCGAGCGAAGTTCAAGGACCAAGTTTCAACAAAACCACCTAACTCCTAACAAGAGTTAAAGGCGAAATACGCGCGGATGTTTGCTAGTTTTTGTTTTGTATACAAGTCGGCGTTCTCGTCTGAGGTGCCAGACTTTCCAATGTAAATATACCATCTTCTGTTCATCGTCTGTATGGCTTTGTACTTCCCATTAATGGCTTGAGTTGCAATTGTAACCAAGGTTTCGTTATAAAATTAACTACATATGCTTAGACGACGCTGCCGCTATTGAAACATGCATTTACCTTTGAATTATAAGGTTCCCCGTTTAACCACGGGAGTTACCGTTTAAGGCCAGCCGTCTCTGTTTAACTAGTGGTCGTACCCGTTTAACTGTCGCCTTTCCTGGCCAACATAGGGTGATCATATCCAATGCTGCTAGTCTCTAGTTAACTTTCGGTGTCTCTGTTTAACTATCAGCGCTTGAACACAAGCCAGACTTTCTCCATCGAGCGAAGTTCAAAGACCAAGCTTCCACAAAACCACCTAACGCCTAACAAGAGTTAAAGGCGATATACGCGCGGATGTTTGCTAGTTTTTGTTTTGTATACAAATCGGCGTTCTCGTCTGAGGTGCCAGACTTTCCAATGTAAATATACCATCTTCTATTCATCGTCTGTATGGCTTTGTACTTCCCATTCATGGCTTGAGTTGCAATTGTAACAAGGGTTTCGTTATAAAATTAACTACATATGCTTAGACGACGCTACCGCTATTGAAACATACATTTACCTTTGAATTATAAGGTTCCCCGTTTAACCACGGGAGTTACCGTTTAAGGCCAGCCGTATCTGTTTAACTAGTGGTCGTACCCGTTTGACTATCGCCTTTCCCGGCCAACATAGGGTGATCATATCCAATGCTGCTAGTCTCTAGTTAACTTTCGCTGTCTCTGTTTAACTATCAGCGCTTGAACACAAGCCAGACTTTCTCCATTGAGCGAAGTTCAAGGACCAAGTTTCAACAAAACCACCTAACTCCTAACAAGAGTTAAAGGCGAAATAGGCGCGGATGTTTGCTAGTTTTTGTTTTGTATACAAGTCGGCGTTCTCGTCTGAGGTGCCAGACTTTCCAATGTAAATATACCATCTTCTGTTCATCGTCTGTATGGCTTTGTACTTCTCATTCATGGCTAGAGTTGCAATTGTAACCAAGGTTTCGTTATAAAATTAACTACATATGCTTAGACGACGCTGCTGCTATTGAAACATGCATTTACCTTTGAATTATAAGGTTCACCATTTAACCACGGGAGTTACCGTTTAAGGCCAGCCATCTCTGTTTAACTAGTGGCCGTACCCGTTTAACTGTCGCCTTTCCTGGCCAACATATTGTGATCATATCCAATGCTGCTAGTCTCTATTTAACTTTCGCTGTCTCTGTTTAACTATCAACGCTTGAACACAAGTCAGACTTTTCCATCGAGGGTTTCGTTATAAAATTAAGTACATCCGTTTATGTTTCAGAGTCTTCATTTAACATTAGGCGTGTCTAGTTAAAATATTGTGTCTCTGCTTAAAATTATGGAATATGGTTGCAGTAAAAAGACATCATTAAGAAAAAACAACTTTGCATTTAGCATAGAATTTCCATTTCCGAAAATAACACAAAATAGGAGTTATTGTCTTTTAAAACGAAAACTAAGGAGGGTAAAACTATTATTCGTCCCTTTTTGCCCCCTTCATATCTTGGAGCAGCTTCGCGACATGGGCCCTTCCCTTCTTGATACCTTCCAGTTTTGCAGCAGCAAACACTTCCTTCGCAGCTAGCTCGTGGAGGAAGTCTTCGAATAACCACTCCAATTCGTTCTTGCTGGAGTGGTGTGGATGGGATGAAGGCCCTGCTGGAGTACAGGTGGCAGCAGCGGCGGGTGGCGCCGCGGGAGTATCGTGGGACAAATCGGGGGACGGAGCATCTCTTTCCTCCCCACTGGACCGGGGGCACAGTTGCTTTAACGCGCTCTCGGCAGCAAGGTTTTGGGCCTGCTTGGAAGTTGTCGCAGGCTCAGCACTAGAGAAGGAGGTACCGCCGACCAACACCGTCGTCAGAAAGACGAGGCTGTGGTCGGGGCCTTTCCTGACAGTGGAGTACTCGGGCGAGGGCAGACGCCTCTTCTGGCAGAGCTCATTGAGGAGAGACTTATACATTGTCTTCGGCTTGGATATATCTGGATGTTTAAATCCGTCTCAGTGTGTTGTTTAAATAGAAATCTCAATGGTTGGTGTTTGAATTCAATTGCCAGCGGTGATCGATGCGGCTTTACAGTAATCAAATTCCGCAATGAATTAATGAGGTCAATTGCCATCGGTTATCGATGAGGGCTGTAACTGTTATCGATGAGGTGACATATGACGTTTCGAATTCGAAAATCAAATTAACGTGAGTAAGTAGTAATACAGCTCAACGAATGGAGTACTCCACATAATGTTTCTCCCCTCCATTAATTCAAATTCAAATTATTCTTTCCCAATGACATGGCCACAGCATGATTACGTACATGTGTTAGTCCAACGGCCGTACTCTTGTGTAACTGAGTTAAATTGGTTAAATGTGAACTGTATTGCTTAAATATCACGAACTATATTTAACATCACGCGTCTCTGCGTAACGAACCGCGTATTCGTTTAACCTCAGTTGTCTCACCCGTATGTAATACCTGTTTACGTTTAACATTCGTTGACCCCATCCAAGTTACAAATAACGAGAATTAAAATGCTAATTCGTCTATTTAAAAACAAAAAGTAAACACGCAAAACTTATTTGTCCCATTTAAGAATTATTCTAACGCGATTTCATTACAAGATTAAGAATGGCTGCCAACACTTCAGTTCAAACGAAACCCTGCGTTTTTTAGTCGAGAGGACTACTTCTTACTCGATAACTTCAAAAGAAATTAGAACTCCGTTTGTAAACAGTATGCACATGTAATAAAATAAGTCTTCTGCTAATTAAATAGTAATTAACATACCGAACTAGATAATGAAGCTCTCAATGTTTATAAACAGGGGTCACTTGCAATACCTATGAAGCACTGTCCGGATAAACGACTATGTTTCCATTTTCACATTCCGCGAATAAGGTGAAATATGAATGAATCCCAAAATGAAGTGGTCTATGTTCAAATAATCGTTTAAGTTTCAGTTATCATATGAAAATTAAAGTACTACCTTTTTAAATATTTGCGTCACCGTTTAAAAAATATGAATCCCGTTTGATTTACGGTGTCTCTGTTTAAATATGTGTGTTACCAGGTAAGATCAATACTTACCCTTTAACATCAGGAGCCTCCGTTTAACTATATGCGTCCCTCTTTAAATAGCAAAAGTTTACACTTAGACAAATGTCTTTCCCTTCATAAATTATTCCTTCACAATGCTGTTAGTCGACGACGGTTTCATTGCAGGATCTTCGATTGTGCCCGGACGCGTGGCAACGGCTGCAATGTAACTCGCGGACCTCAAACGTAGATCGGGATTTTCGTCCGTCGGCCGCTCATTGTCGGGTATGGGGAATATGGCTTCCTTATACGCCAGTTTGTAAGTGTCGACGGTGAAGTAGCTGCTTATAAAACGATGGACGTTGGTGTCCGTATGCATTATTGCAGCGCAAGCGTGTTTGCACGGGATACCAAAAACTTGCCATCTGCGATATGAGCAAACTCGGGTGGCAATATTTACAGAGTTGCTGCACTGGTCAATAACTTCGTAACAGTCATCGACACAGCGACCAACGTGAAGACTTCGGCTATCCGCTACAAGCACCTCAACCTTCGAATGTATGTCCGGGCATAAGTAGGTCTCCCATTTGTTCGCTTGCTCACGGCGAGTGCATAACATGCGCATTAACTTGAACCTACACAACGAAGATCATAAAGTTTGAAGAAATTGAAGTGAATATATTGATACTTAAACAGAAATCCAAATCGTTAAACGGTATTGTCAAAAATAAAACGTTACTCCCGAAAGTTACACGAAGACAATTATAGTGAAACACTTATGTGGTATTTTAAATATGGACAGTGTGTGTTCAATGATAAAGCAAAATTTTAAGCGGTATAAACTAAAAAAAGTCGACTACGTTATCGCGTCGACCATTTTCGTCACCGGTAAATGACGAGCTTCTTTGATCCAAGCATTGAACGACTCCGCGACGTTTGAATACATCGCCCCCCAGCGTTCGCCTTTGAACAGATAATTCGACCAATGTGCCATGTCCGACTTATGAATCAACCACTGATAGGCTTCGGGTGATGCGGCCTGCAGTTCATTGATGGTGTCATCGAATTCTTTAGCCGTCGATGCCCACGCAATGCGAAAGTATATAGACCAGCACTCCTCTCTCAATGCCTTCCCAAGTCTGACATTGGCTTTCATAAAATTGGCCTCAAAGTGTTGAAAGCAGTACGCATGTGGGGATGAAGGGAAGACTCTAGCAATCGCGTTGACAAGGCCCTTTGACTTGTTCGACACGAATGTAATTATCTCCTGATAATCGCCCTCGTCGTATAAAGCATCACCTAACTTGGAAATGAACCACGAACAGTTGGCGTCGGTCTCGTTGTCGACAATAGCGAAGGCGACGTGGAAGAAGCCATTGTTCCCATCTTTACCTGTGGCACTCAACAGAGTACCCCAGTACTTTCCCAGGAGGTGGGTACCATCGAGAAACAGCAGCGGCCTGCATGCCCGCTAGAATCCCAAAATACACGCGCTGAAAGAGAAGAACGCACGCTTAAACCGATCACCGTCTCTATCCACAAACGCGATGCTTCCGGTGTTCGTCTCAACCACCTTATCGACGTACCAAAGCAACAAGTCGTAGCTGGAGACATCGCTGCCGTCGAGGGTCACCCGGGCATGTTCTTTTCCCAACCAAACCTGCTTGTATGGAATGTGGACACCATACTCCCGCAACATGTCCTTCTGAATGTCGATGGCCTTGTACAAGGGCCGGTCCTTGAGCTTCTGGATCACTCGTGCGCTTACCCATTTTTTGGACGCTTTCGGGTGTGACGCGAGCCAATTCCACCGCCGCAAGTGTGTGACAGGTCCATTGTCTTGATTCTGAATGTATGTCTGTTATATTTCTTTGATGCGTGCACGCACCATTCACAATTACTGGCAGCGCATTCCACAGTGACCCGGTGTTTTTCGTTCTTTACAAATTTGAACTCAAAGTTCCGTTTGATGGCAAAATTTCGAAGTGCGTCTCTGAAATGTCCAACGCCTTGAAAACGTTGTCCGACGTCCAACGACAGTATTTCAGGTTATTCTGACGAGGAAGGTACGCATGCAAGACCGTTAGGGTCGCTATGAGGTGGAACAGAAGCGTTCCCAGATTCCGAATTTTTGTCAACACTTCAGTTCAAACGAAAACGATCAGGATTTAAGCATAAACATCATTTTGTTAAACGGTAAATATAAAATTGTAAACGTTACAAGCGACAGTTAAACTAATTCTCTGAAAAAACCTTGCTATTAGGAACGAAAGAGAATAACAGACCCTTGTATGTCACTAGATCTTTTGATAGAACAAGAGTAAATAGAATTCTAGTGGATCCAGGGTCTTTTATACATTTGATGATTTTGAAGACTTTGTATGCATTAACCCTAGAAAAACATACCATATATGAGTTGAGAAGATTATTGTCCAAGGCTTTAATCAACATAGTCAAAAAGCTATTGGTTCAATCACTGTACCTGTCAAGATTGGAAAATTGACAACAGAAGTGAGGTTTCATGTCATCAACATTGATGCATCATATTATATGGTCCCTTCTACTCTTTATCAATGTTTAAAATACATAAAAGATGATAAAGTATATCGTATAGAGGGAGAGATCCAACCATTTGGTGTGCATTAAATCCATTATGATGATGCAAGGTATTTTGTGAATACACCGATAGGACGGAATCTTTCTTCTGTCGAAGATGATGCTTTCATGAAAGTCATTAAAACCACCAAAGTTACTCAGAAAAACGCTTCACTTTTTCCTCTGAAGCCCCACTTTGGAAGTGACACTGAGTCCAAAGAAGAAGTAGATGACTCTGACAAAGAAGATACTTCATTCTCGCAAAGAAAGAAAGAAAATGGTGATGATATGTTAGTGGAAAACTCTCTTCATGTCACGAGTGTACCATATGGTCTTTATAAAGCTCTTTATGAGTTAACTATTAACTTAGTAGAAAAACTCATCACTTTTTATGTTCCTTCTCATCTCCGTGGAGAGAGAGGAATTCTCTTCTATAAATCAAGTGATAATGAGCCTAGCAATGAAGACTTGTTAATGACAAAAGCAGCAGAGGATGAGGAACCTTGGCCTTTAAAAATCCCAAGCCATTATTCCCCTAAACTGAGAAAACTAGTAGAATGGGTTGGTTTCAACTCAAAGCATTCGAAAGGAAGGCATCTTCTTTTTTAAAGGCTTTGACGCCCTTTCAAGACTGTTATGGAAGGTCAAGGCTCTAATAAAAGTGGGTTTGGGTTTCAAAATAAATAAATATATGAATGTCATATGGTGTCAATTGCTAATATATCAAGGTGGAAAAGATGAAATTTCAGACAAGAACGCAATAGATAGTCATTTGGCAAATGATTTGAAGCTGAAAGACACACCTCCTGTGCTAGAAGATAGAAGACAAGTCACAATTGATGAGTTAAAGAAAATCAATTTAGGTAGTGAGGATAATCCTAAACCCACTTTCTTAAGTGCACAATTAACTCAAGGAAAAAAGAAGCCATACAAAGTATTCTTGTAGAGTACTTCGATTGTTTTGCATGGAACTATAAGGAGATGCCAGGACTTGATATGAAGGTTATTATGCATAAGCTCTCCATTAACCAAAGTTTTCCACCAATGAAACAAGTACCGAGAAAGATGAACTTTGATTTGGAGGACAAAGTCATTGAAGAAACCAAGAAACTAATTAAATTTAGCTTCATAAGGGAAGAGAAGTACCCTAACTGGATTGCCAGATAGGGCCTGTTAAGAAGAAGAACAGACATATCAGAATCTGTGTGGACTTTAGAGACCTAAACAAAGCATGCCCCAAAGATGATTTTTCACTTCCTGTTATGGAAATTATGATTGATAACACATTTTCTTATGAGATATTTTCAATCATTGATGGTTTCTCTAGGTACAACCAAATCAAGAAGGATCTAGAAGATGAAAAACACTGCTTTTCGGATATTGATAGGCATCTACTACTACAATATTATGCCATTTGGGTTAAAAAATGCATGGGCAACATATCAAAGGGCTATGACCAAAATCTTTGATGATTTAATTCACCAAGTTGTTGAGTCTTATGTTGATGACCTAGTTGTAAAAACACAATTGAGAAATCAACATCTCAATGATTTCAAAATGGTATTCGATCAAATATGGAAATATAAGCGAAAAATGAATGCATTGAAATGTGCATTTGGGGTGCTCTTTGAAAAATTCCTTGGGTTCATTGTGAGGCACAAAGAAATAGAGATTGACCCCTCCAAGTTTAAAGTAATCATAGAAATGTCACCTCCAAAAACATTGAAGTAGTTGAGATCCTTTCAAGAACGTATAGCTTATATTCGAATGTTTATTGCTAATCTTTCAGGAAGGTGTATGCCATTTTCAAAATTGGTGAAAAATGATGCTACTTTCAAATGGGATGAAGAATGTCAGAAAGATTTCGAAGAAATCAAGCGTTATTTGATGAATTCACCGGCGTTAGCAGCACCAATTGCTGATAAACCATTGATCCTTTATACAACAGCTTTAGATGGGTCCCTTGGAGTCTTGCTTGCCCAGGAGAATAAAGAAAAAAGAGAGAACTCCCTATATTATCTCCGTAGGATGCTAGTTGGCACTAAAAGCATATATACACCTATTGAAAAACATTGCTTGTCATTAGTGTTCACAGTAAAAAAGCTTCAACACTATCTGCTCTCGCATAAGGTCATTCTTATTTCAAGGATAGACCCACTCAAGTACTTGATGACTAGACCGCTCCTCATAGGAAGGTTAACAAAATGGGCATTGATATTGATGGAGCTTGATATAACCTACACTCCACAAATAGCAATCAAAGGGCAAGCATTGGCGGATTTTCTAGCTGCACACTCTTTGCCTGATGATTCACCTTTGGGGTATGATCTTCCTGATGAAGAAATTTTAGCAGTAGAATAAGGATAATATTGGAAGATGTAATTTGATAGAGCCTTTTCGATCCAACACTTATCAGACCTAAGATTCCGTAAGTAAGAACTGACATTGGACACTTCTTCATTACACCTAAGGGAGAAATTTTGAGATACTCTGTGTGTGTGTGTGTGTGTGTGTGTGTTGAAGCCGTGCACTAACAATAAGGCAGAATAGGAAGCTCTCATTTCTGGATTAGAACTAGCAATAGAAATGCGATTCAAAGCATACACATATATGATGACTCCCAACTTATCATAAATCAAGTTGAAGGGAGTTTCAAAACCTATAAGCTAGAACTTCTTCAGTATCAACAGAAAGTTATGAAACTACTAAAGAAATTTCAAATGTTAAACTGAAAAGAATTTCAAGATCAACCAATGGTAAAGCAGATAGCTTAGCTAAACTTGCAAAGGCGTTAGTTGATTCGAATCAAGAGAAAATTCAAGTCACAATTCGAAGTAGAAGACTCTTGAGCTCGTGTCTTGATGAATAGATAGAGAACACACACCCTAGAGAAGAAGTTCTAAAGATTGTTGAAGGTGATTGGAGGGAGCCTTTTATCAAATAGTTAAAGTATGTGAGCTTCTGGAAGATAAATCCTTTGCAATGCAATTAAAGAAAAGGGTGATGAAGTTCACCCTTTTTAATGATGTTTTCTATAGAAGATCTTTTAACCGATTGTTGTTGCGATGTCTCTCAAAGGAGGAATATGAAGAAGTTATGCAAGAAGTTCATTTTGGTATCTGTGGTGCTTACCAGTCTGGACCAAAGATGCGATTGAAGATTAAGCAGATAGGGTATTATTGGCCAAGCATGGTAAGGGATTGCATGGAGCATACAAAACATTGCAAATTATACCAAGCTCATGGGGATTTCATCCACCAACATCGAAACCCTTTACACCCAATAATCTCTTCATGGCCTTTTGAGATGTGGGGAATTGACGTTATAGGCCCTATTGAGCCTTCATCATCAAGAGGTCATCGCTTCATATTAGTTGCCACTGATTACATTTCCAGGTAGGCAGAAGATATTCTTTGAAAAGAAGTAAAGGCGGAGAATATAAGTTCTTTAAAGTCAATGTGCTATATAATTTTGGAATACCCCGAAGAATAATTTCTGATAATCAGCGAGCTTTTAGAATCTTCAAAATTGGGAGATTTGCCTAACTTCACAAAATAGACTAGAGATACTTCTCTATCTATAATGCCAGAGAAAATAGCCTTGCAGAAGCATGTAACAAAACACTTTCTAAGTTATTAAAGAAGGCGGTTTCAAAAGACCAAAGGGATTAGCATGAGAGGGCCCGGAAGTCCTTTGGGCATACCGCACTACTTATTGAATACCAACTTAGTCACCACGATACTCATTGGTTTTTGGTACGGAAGTTATTCTACCACTTGAAGTTCAAATCCCATCTTTGATTGCTTTGCAAAATTAATTCACATATGAAGATAGAGTTTATTTACGTTTAGACGAACTCGACTCATTAGATGAGAAAAGGCTAGAGGCTCAACAAAACCTCGAAGTCCATAAAGCACAGATGGCAAGAGCTTATAACAAAATGGCTCGCATTCGGACCTTTGAGAAATGGGAGATAGTTTGGGTGTTAAGAAGGATGATCATCACCAATAAACATGCTAGGGGCAAGTTCAAACCGAATTGGGAAAGCCCGTACATCACTGAAAATGTCTATGAAGGTGGAGTTTATCAGCTAGTCGACACCAATGGACGAAGACCCATGCCACCCATCAATGCACGCTTCTTGAAAAAATATTATCCATAATGTATAGAAAACACCAAACAAAAAAAAAAAAGGAGGACCTATGTTTGTCTATGAAAGAACATCCAATTGTCAAAAATACAAAATACGAAATTTTCTATCGTATAAACTAGAATAATCATGCGAACTCATGAAGAGTGTGGAGTTCTCATGAAAAGTGTGGAAGAGTCAAGAATGCCCTCAAAAGATCTTGTAACCTTGTGCACTTGTATGGATTAGTATGGAAGCCTCTAGAAAGCGAATGAAAACCATATGATCAAATAAATCTCAACAACCCATTAAGAAGGTTAAGGCCTATATATAGGCAAGGGGTCTTGCCATTATAAGAAACAAGCAAAGAGTTGTAATAAGAGTTCTCATTCCTCTTCAAAGCTCTCTTAAAGCTTTCATTCCCTCAAAGCCTCCAAAAGTTGTATTCTTGACTAAGTGTGGAAAGCAAGGTTGGCTTAATAATGCAAGGTGATCAAGTGCCGCACGCGTCATCGTTAGGAAGCCCGATTGCGTGACACAATGCTCTTATTTGAGTAATTTGCTCAAGCATCCTCCATTCTTCTCAAGGCAAAACACAAGTCTTATTATGTTGTTTTTTATATGAATGAAGACATGTTATATATATAAAAGAATTGATTAACAACAGACTAGTGTTTGTCTATGAAAGAACGTTCAATGCTCTTGTTTGAGTAATTTGGTCAAGCATCCTTTATGCTTCTAGAGGCAAAACACAAATCTCATTATATTGTTAAGATATGTGATTAAGTGCATTCATGATTTCATCCAAAATAAATAAATAAGAAAAAAAAGAACAAGAAAAAAGAAGTCACATTATGGTTAAAAAACAATTGGCGAAAGAGGATTATAGCGAAAATACCACCTCAAAAGTTGTTTAAAGAGAATGAAGATCTTAGATCACTCGTACCTCCTCCCTCAATTGTTATGTGTGAGGATGCTACGAGGGGAGCATTTCTTATATAGATTTTTAAATATATATATATATATTAAATAAAAAATTATATATATATATATATATATATTAATTTTGATTAAAAAAAAACAAGATTAGAACAAGTTCATTAAATGAAAGTCAGTTACAAAACAAGAAGTGAAAAGAAAATAGGGAGGAAAAAGGAGAGAAAGAGATGAAAAGAAAAAGAGACGAAGAAAAAGAAGTAAAACAAAGGAGAGGAAGAACAAGTTCATTAAATAACCACTAAGAAAAGGTAATTTTCTTTGTAATAAAAAAAATTTAGAGATTCATGTACATAATTGCATAGATAGGTAACCTTTAACATGGATTAATGATGAACCTATAATATCAATGGTATAGCATGCAATGGACCTTTGCACATCTATGCTTTGCATGTTCTCCCTCCCTTTTCATCCTTTATTTTGTATTAAATAATTATCATATTAGACGGTAGGAATTTAATCATCAAATACAATAGTTATTGATCTTTCCATCATTATTTTCTTATATATGTTGTTGAACTTTGATAATTCATCCAAATAGTTCAACTCATAGATATTGTAAGAAAAAGTAAAAAAGTAAATCAATAAAACAAAGAAAGAAGATGAAGAATATTAAGAAGAGAGGAATGGTTCATTATATATATAGGGTATGTCACCAAAACAAAATATATAAAAACATACAAAAAAACAATAGTGAGGTATGTACCGTTTAGTTTAAAAATTCATATGTGCAATGTATAAAAATAAACAAATAATTGGGTTTATTTGCAAAGGTTGGTAGCAATGTTCATTTGTGAAACTTTTGGTGAAAAGTATGAATGCCAGTGGGGCGGGACAGGGAATGGGATCCCCATCCCTATCCAAGCCCCCCACAAGGCAGGGATTCCCCGTCTCAAATTCCCCATGGGGTCGGGGAATCCTTGCCACACCAAATTTTTTTACTATAACATATATTTATACGCATTATATTTGAAATTAAAAAATATACTAAATATTTTTTAAAATAAACATAATATAATATAGGATGAAAAAATTAATTATTACAAATAACATAAAGTTTGAATGTAAATTAAAAGTACAAATTCATTAATAAAATTCATAATACAAAAACTAGTACAACAATTTTATATTTTCATTAATTTTTTTCATTCTTCAAAATATTTAAATTACAATCCACTACCGCTAACATTTTGATATAATAGTTTCGCCTTCAATAATAAATACAATTTTAAGTATAAAATAAAATTATAAATAATATCGAAGTTAAAAATAAAATTATATGAAAACCATATTTGCCTCATGATTCTAATATTGAATTTTTTTATAATTAATATATATATATATATATAATTCAAAAAGTCCGGAAATCCCGATGGAGATCCCAGCTAGGCGGGCAATACACTCCCCGCTCCCGCCCCGCCCTGCTAGTCGGGGAGGGGTTTCCCCACATTCCCTGCCCCGCGGAGGAACTTTTTAGAGAATCTCCTCCCTGTCGGGGTGGGTCCCGGCGGGGAACGGGGATTTTCCGCCCCACTTACATCCCTAGTGAAAAGTGGAAGTTAGGGGTCAATTTACAAAATAAATAAATATAGAAAATTTAAAAAAAATACATATATATGAAATAAAAAATTGAAAGAACCTAGGGTTTCATGATAAATTATGAAAATTTATAAAAAAAAATTAGAATTTAATGCAAAACAAATTATTATTATAAAATAATTAAAAAATTTTAAAAAAAATTATTATGCCAGAATGATGTGAGAGTGGTTAGAGGGAGGTATTTTAGCAAATTAATGACCTCGTGAAGACTTCCCCCGAAGCAACCTGTGATGTCTAATGCATGGCGACTGTTTTCCTTAAGCGGGCCTCTTCATGCCTTTTGACAGTCACATGGCTATAGGGGTTGATGAAAACATTTGAAGACTTCTCTTGAAGTAAACAGTGATGTCCAACGCATGGTAACTGCTCTCCATGAGGGTGCATTTCTATGCCTCTTGACAGTCACAGGGCTAAAGGGATCGATGACTACATGAGAACACTTCCCTTGAAGCAAGCTGTGATGTTCAGTGCATGATGACTACTCTCCTTGAGAGAGCCTCTTCATGCCTTTTGACAGTAACATGGCTGCAGAGGTCGATGAAGACCTCCTCGAAGACTTTCACTGAAGCAAGCTATGATGTCCAATACATATCGACTGATTTCTTGGAGAGGGCCTCTCCTTGTTGCTTAACAGTCATATGGCTGCAGGAGTTGATAAAGACATTTGAAGACTTCCCCTTAACTAAGCTGTGATGTTTAATACATGGCGACTGCTCTCCTTGAGGGCCTCTCCATACCTCTTGACAGTCACACTAATAAAGGGGTCGATGAAGACATGCTAAGACTTCCCTTGAAACAAGCTGTGATGTCCAATGCATGACGACTGTTGTCCTTGAGAATGCCTCTAAATGCCTCTTGACAGTCACAAGCTGCAAGGGTTGATGAAGACCTCCTCGAAGACTTCCCCTGAAACAAGTTGTAATATCCATTGCATAGCGAATGCTCTCCTTAAGGGGCCCTCTCCATGCCTCTTGACAGTCACACGCTGCAAAGGTCGATGAAGACATTTGAAAACTTCCCCTAATCCAAGCTCTGATATCCAATATATAGCGACTGCTCTCCTTGAGGGGGCCTTTCCATGCCTCTTTACAGTCAAACGACTGAAGGGGTCAATGAAGACATACGAAGACTTCCCTTGAAGTAAGCTATGATGCTCAATTCATAGCGATTGCTCCCCATGAAAGGGCCTCTCCATGCCTCTTGACAGTCACACGGTTGCAGGGGTCGATGAAGACCTCCTAGAAGAATTCCCCTGAAACAAGCTGTGATTTCCAATGCATAGCTACTGCTCTCCTTGAGAGACCCTCTCCATGCCTCTTAACAGTCACACGGCGGAAGGGGTTAATGAAAACATTTGAGAACTTCTCCTGAAGAAAGTTCTGATGTCCAATGCATATCGATTACTCTCCTTGAGAAAGAGTCTCTACGACTCTTGACAGTCATATGGCTGAAGGGGTCGATGAAAACATGTGAAGACTTCCCTGAAAACAAGCTATGATATCAAATGCATGGCGATTGCTCTCCGTGTGGGGCCTCTCCATGCCGCTTGACAGTCACACAACCTGAAAGGGTTGGTGAAAAATATAATGAAGGTCACTCTTGAAGCTCACTTTGAGGTCCAATGTATTCCACTCCAGTACTAGAAGAAGTTGATAAAAAAAAGAATTCTTAAAATTACTTTTGAAACTTCCTATGAGGCTTAGGGGCCGTTTGGTTATGAAGTGAATTGTCGAAGTGGTGGAAGTCTGGAAGTGGCACTTCGGTGGAAGTGAACAGTTCAGCTGGAACTATCCACTTCAGTGTGTTTGGTTCAAACTGAAAATTAGACTTCGAATACCACTTCCTGTGTTTGGATGGTTGAATTGTGGATATGATCACCACTTCGGTGAGGGGATAAAGTTTCCCTTTCATGTTTTTTACATTTATTTAATTAAATCATATGATTTAATTAAATAATTTAATTACTTTATTACAATGGTAATAAATAATTTATTTATTAAATTGAAAACTTCGCACGTCACATAATTAATTTAATACCATGTTATTAAATTAAATTAAATCGGTTAATATATTATGCCTAATTATTAATTAGTGAGAGTAGTTATTTAATTATTTTATTACCATAGTAATAATTATTCTATTTATGATTGAAAAATATTGCAAAGTGGGGTGAAGTGAAAGGCTGAAGTGGTGACTTTGGGACTTTTCCAGCTGAAGTCAGACACCGAAGTGGCCGAACTCAGAAGTTGTCACATCATCACTTCCGGGTTCAAATCAGTGAAACAAACACACTGAAGTGGGCTGGAAGTGACCACTTCGGCCACTTCGGTGCCCACTTTGGTGAAACAAACGGCCCCTTACTACTTGACACTCACAAGGGATGCTAAAAACAAAATTTCCAAAGAACTTCTGGAAGTTCATTATGAAGCCTAATGTCTCTTGACCCTCACAAGAGTGACTTGAGAAAGATGTTTAAAAACTCAATCAAAGAAATCAAAGGAACTAACAAATGAACTCTAAAGTTTCAAAATATCAAAAAATAAAATAACACGGATCTGAGTTTCACAAGTCAAAGATTGGAAACCATCATAAGCATGAAATGCCGAGGTTTCTAAATATCATATTGAAAGGGATCAAGCTGTGACTTACATATGGAGAGATCACAACTTGTGACTCAAATCATGTCTAAGATGCAAAACTTTGAAAATTAAAAAAAATACGCCAAAGTCAAGAAAACAAATTCCAGTATTCTTCCAAAACAAATCATAAGAAGTTGAAGTATCATGATCTCTATTCATTAAACTAAATGGATTGATGTCATATTATTAAAAAAAACTTGTGTATCTTGTCTTTGTACTTGATTAAATTCATGGACCTATGTATCCTTTTATCAATAAAATCAATTTCATATTTCTCATTCACACTCATTTCTTATTCAGAGGTTCCGTGATAGTGCCTGGGGTAATTAACATTAGGGGCGTGCCCTTAATAAAAGTCATGAACCCACAATCACCTAAAATCATTAAAAAAAAACTAAAATTTTGATATGTAATCTTTTTATTTTTGATCGGTTAACCACATTAAAAGCCTAACAAAGACAAAAAAAAAAAACCCACATTTTTATAAAGAAAAATATAGCTATCAATTAATTGCATGACGTATAAAAATTGTATGAAGAATTACTTATCTAGTTTAAAATATGTTATTTAAAAATAATTAGTTTTGGTTTGAAGAAGTCCTAATTGTCCAAAGTTTTTTTTAATTAATATCCTTAATAGTTGCGTTTATTTCACATTGTTTAATAATTTTATTTGTACTTTTACCATTAATTTAGCACGGTGTTATTATATTATTATATTTATATTTTGGCCATGACATCCGTCACGCCCCATCCCGTGGGACCGACACGGGATAACTGCTCCGACAACTCAAGGAGGAACACCCACGTCACTTAACTCTCGAGTCGCCACAAAGCTAACCAACAATCTAAGAAGAACAACTCTAAACAGAGATTACAAACCAAACAGGAGCAAAACAATAATGCAAAAGAAGCAGCCAAACCAAAACATGAATATAAAGTTCAATGGAACATGCTTGTCATAAATACAACAAAGGTTTCAAAAAGGTAGACAAGCATACAAACCATGTATAAGAGTGTCAAGTACACTAGTGGAACCATGTACTTATACAATGTGTGTGTTGAAGAAGGCACATACATGAAGTGAAGATTAAGAACAAAATAACTGGAGAATGCACAGCAAGCGGATCCCCACAACATCTCTACTAGCTATAGCCTAGAAGGGAAGGAGACGGTGATAACCAAAGTTACTCAGTAAATGGATCATCACAGTTCTATGAAATACGAAATACTATGAAAAGTGGCAAAACCAACCTTTCGCAACCATATATATAAATTAGAGCATTTCAGAAAATATATCTACAACCAATTATACCCATATATAAGAAAATCACATGTATACCATAGAAGAACCATTTTTCTCAACAGAGGTTTCAACCGTCAAATCTCAAGACTAATAAAATACAGGTTTTCAAATCTCAAGACATAATGTTCCGTATTGAAATAATTTTTCTTTTCACAAATACACATTTTGACCAAATACGGCGTTTGCATCTCTAGCAATCAAATAATGGTCTAAAAACCTCTTTGAACTCTAGCCGTCGTCGCGGGTAAGTTCAGAGCTATCAAGATACTCATGTCCTTGACGTTGATCTACTACGGTCTTATGGTGACTCCAGACTCCCAATGTCCAATCAGGGCTCTACGTGCCATCCGATGTACCAATATAGCCAAAAGTATTTTCATCAAACATCAAGAGTTTTGCTTGTAAAATAGACGATATGAAAATTCCTTTCAAAACATCAATTCAACAAGAGTTCCATTTATAAGAATAGAGAGTACAGAATTTCCTCTCAAACAAACCATTATTTTACCATGATAAAACCAAGGAGTTCATTTAAATCAACTATGAATAAATTTAGATGGTAGTAAATTAAAATTGTGCAATCATAACCCACTCACAAACTTAGGAGACCAACTCTTCGACGGCACTACTCCTCCACCAACTAATTGCCTCGGGCCGAGCTCTCACCACGTACACCAACACAAGCCACAAGGGCTCAAAACCAAAAAAAAAAACATAAGAAGGAAGACAACCATGTAATTCTTCATACGACAAACCACAAAACCCTAACAATGCTTGGGTATAACCAGAACTTGAGCTCCAAAGGTTCCAAAGGATCTCCATGGAGATAAACTCCGAATACAACCAAGAATGCAAAGGTTTAGCATTGGATTTCTCGGTGCTATAGTAGCTCCGATTTCAAGAACAAGGGCAATAAGTTTCATCAAGGTAGAAAGGGATGAATTTTCACATCCACTTCATGATATAAGAAAAGATGAAAGAAAGCTAACAAGGCACTCAAGAAATCAACATCATCCAGCCAATGTTCAAGATCTAAAATCTAAGGCTAGCATTCTTATCCAAACCAAGAGGAACAAGGAGAAAGAGGGATAAGAAGAACTTACCTTCAAAGATCTTCAGCTAAAAGGAAGAGGATGGTTAAGAAATGGTGGATTTTTTTCGTCCAAAACAAAGGGAACAAAGACAGGTAGAAGATAAAGAAAAGAAATCAAGGGATTAGAGCTTAAGTTCGAGACCTTTTTAAATACCCATGGATGAACACGAGCTGAACACAGGCGTACTTATGCCCGTGCAGTTTACAGGAAACGCAGAGTAAGAACAACATGACCTCTCAACCCCTAACGGGACCATGTTCTCGAAGCACGAATGAAAACACGGGCGTGCTTCTGCTCGTGCGCTTTACAAGTAGCTGAAAACGAAGTCCAAAGCATCCCATGAAATGTACGGTCAAGAGCACGGTCCAAAGCAGGGCCATGCTTACTTTAAAAACTGCATTTTAAGCTAAAAAGGAATAAAAACGCTCCACAACACATGGCACAACTATCCTAAAACACTTTGGGCAACAACACACACTCAGAAAAAACAAAACACCATAATATTTGATATAGGATTATTAAATTATTATATTTTAATGTTTGGCATGACATTTTGCACCATACTGTTTACCGCAAAAAAATTTTTAAAAAATCAAATTTTTAGAAAGAAAAAAAATTAAAAAATATCATAAAGAAACATAATTATAAAAATTCTTAACAAATATCAAATATTCAAATCATGGTTGGACGTGAGATTTGATTTCAACTATTAGATATTTATTCAAAAAAATGAAAAAAAAACCATCATTTGTTGGTTGGCGGCGTTGGATTTTCTATAAGTAATTCAGAATAAATATTTATCATTATCCTTGAAAACAAAAAAGACAAACATCTAACAAAAAACGAGAAGGACGAATAAAGTAGAAGACGGAGACAGAAACAAAGGTGAAAAAAGCAATGTTTGAGCTTTAAATAAAGATGATACTCTATTTATAGATCTGTACAAATCCTTGCTAAAATAAGCATGAAATAGTGCCTCTCTTATATTTGCAATCCATTACTTAAGAGAAAAGTACTAAGGGGCCGTTTGGTTCGGAAGTGTATTGCCGAAGTGGTGGAAGTCTGGAAGTCCTTACTTCTGTGGAAGTGAGCAGTTCAGTGGAAGTGTCCACTTCCGTGTGTTTGGTTGAAGCTGAAAACTGGACTTCCGGGACCACTTCCTGTGTTTGGATTGTTGAAGTATGTATATGGAAAATCCCACTTCAGTCACTTTTTGGTGTTTGGTAACACCGAAGTGGGGATATAATCACCACTTCGGTGAGGGGGTAAAGTTACCCCCTCATACCTTTTGTTGTTTATATGTTAATTATATGATATTTCTATTTATGATTTAATTAATTTACTACCATTGTAATAAATAATATATTTTTTAAAGAAAAATATTGTACATCCAATATTAATTTATTATGTTGCTAATAAATTATGATATTTACTTAAATGATTTAATTAATTTAGTATCATCCTAGTAAATTATAAGATTTACCTAAATGGTTTAATTAATATATTAACTTGGTAATGAATAGTTTATTCTTTGTGGGCAAATATTGCGCATCTTAAATTAAGTTATTACCATATTAATAAATTATGCGATCTACCTAAGTGATTTAATTATTTTATTATCAGTGTAATAAATAATTTATTGTTTAAAGAAAAATATTGCACATCCAATCTTAATTTATTATGACGCTAATAAATTATGATATATTGTTAAGGGCGTTAATTATTTTACTACCATCCTAATAAATTTTGAGACTTTTACCTAAATGGTTTAATTAGTCCGTTACTATGGCAATAAATAGTTTTATTCTTCGTAGGAAAATGTTGCACATCTGATATTAATTTATTACCATGCTAATAAATTAAGACATTTACCTAAGTGATTTACCTAATTCCAATTCAATTTTATTTAATCTTTCAGATGTTATTTTGTCTTACTTTATTTTAACTTTACAAATTTTTTTACGTTGTTATGGGTGAAAATAGGACATGCAAATTGTCTTACAACAAGCAAATCTTCCAATATATGACTTCAACCCTATTTGGGCAATTAAGAAACACATTCACAACCAATGTCACCATATTTGCAAGCCGAAACAAGCAACACACAAATTAAACAACAATTGGACAATGAGTGGGATCATGATCACCATCTACTTAAACAAGGTTTTCCAAACCTGTTTAAGCAATAATAGCATAAACACAAATCTCTTCAATTTGACCCCTCGAATTCATTTACATTGAAAAAAAAAAACAAAGAATTGCTCAAAGGGCAAAGATACAATCATACAACCCTCTCGACAACTACAACAGAAAGAAGATCAAGACACACGCAAAAAACACTCTCGACATACAACCCTATCTTTGAGTCACACAATACTCATACATGAACAACATTCATACATCAATTTGAACCAGCATCACACATCACCATCAACCTCTTCAGTTATAAATTTCAAGCTTGGCTTCAAGTTTTGAAGCTTCAGTTATGAATGGCAGCAGTTTATGCATACTGGAGTCATGAATGGCAGCCGTTTTCCTGCATTATCATTAACAATGAAGCGAAGTTAATAAAATGTAATTATCATTAATGTTACCCATCTCATTCGCATTGTATGTAAAAATATCATTACCAACTTATAGGTGCAACCACCCATAGCTTCTTCAAGTAACTGCATCAAAGTTATCAGATAAAAACGACAGCGGACAGAATATGTCAATCTGTTACCCATCATAACCTGCAATTAAAAAACATCAACAACAAAAGCAAACCACAAATAACACATTAGCACATCATAATCCGGTCCATCGCACAGATGAGTCGTGCGTCCCACATGTGTCTTGCATGAATCCGCAAATGCTAGCGCACCGTCCAAATACATGCATGGCACTACTGCACACACATACAACATACACAAGAAGGAAGTACATATAACAAAGACAAACATGCAGAAGAATAAAGTCTGATGATTAAGCTGTTTCTGGCCGAGCGGGGCAATGACCAATCTTTAGTTCCCTCCAGCAATGAACCTTCGCACCCAGATTGCTCGAAACTCAGTCTTCCTAGCCATGAACCCTCTCGCCTCGGCCTCGCGTTGCTGAAGGTAGTCGAACACATCGTGTAGCACGTGCTCGTCGAAACCTTCCAACTCCATCACTTTCGTGTACAGGATCTCCGTCCAGTGACAAGTTGTCTTTCTAATTGCAGCGGCCATTTCACCGACGGCATCGACAAGTTCGCTGATAGGCACCACGTTCCGGCTGCCCTTACCTGCGCGTCGTTGTGTAGGTGTGGACGATGTCGCCCGACTACTGGCAACATGTGGAACGGAATCAGCGTCACCATCTTCCTCACTCTGTTGTTCTGTTGGGATGGATTCAACCATGTCGACGTCATCATCATTGTCGGACTTCTCCCCCAAATCAGAGAACAATGAAGTCGCGTACTGGCCCGTTGCATTATCCTCTCCGCATATAATCCTCAACCCTTCGTAGTGCTCGATGGGTCTATTGATGAATGGACGCGCTCCAGGATGTGCCTGTATGACGCAGTATTTATGCACAAGTAATTACGTACATACAGAGTTATGAAATAGCTGATTCAAACCTGAATGTACGCTAGTGCCACTAATGGGTCCAACGTGATCGTCTTCGTGTCCTCGTCCCATCCAGCGCCGCTGAGGTCACGAACTTTCTTAATCTCGACGAAGCGGGCCTTCAAGGTACGGTAGTGATTTTCAACATTCTCCCGGGGTGAAATCAGTCCCAAACTGGGTTGTTGACGGACACGGCGGCAAAATGCGAAAGCCACCCTCTTGAATGACTTGTCGCACTTTAGACCCTTCTTAGCTTGTTCAACAAGCAACGGAATCAGGAATGCGTCGTACTCATTCTTCCATCTTTTGTTTGGTGTTCCTCGTTTGTTTGCATTAACCTTCGGTGCCACACCCTTCCCCTGCGCACCGTCAGCAGTGTTGCTAGGGCCTTCCATTTCAAGGTCTTTAACAAACAACCATTGAACAAGTTAGATTAAGTACCGTGCTGCAAGACATAACTTCAAAAACACGTTGCATGAAATTTACATTGCACGAAATAAATTCAATTTAAAATTTTTCAGCCTCATCACGTGATTTGGAATGCAATCAAGCATGCGGGAACAACCAGTAATTAGGTAACACATAACATTAACAAATGCTGCAAGTGATTACACATAATCAATTAGAGCAATGCTAAAAAAATACGACGAAGTTGTTTTAATGACATAGTTTGTGAGAAGTACATGATACAGTCACGATCATAAGCGACGACAAAGTAAGACAAGTTATAGATCATATGTTGCCATTTCGAATCACGCGTTCGCAATGTAACTACTCCACATGTCATTTGCGATCACTTCCCTAATATTCGCCCATTCTTGGTTCTCTCGCCGTTGTTCACGCCGCGACCGGCTTTGCGACAACGTGGGTACGTCATCCGGGTGCGTCGTGGCATCATTCAAAATCCGGTCATTTGGGTCAACCCCTGCGATGTAGTTGTGGACAATGCAACAGACAAGTACTAGTCTCACCTGCGTCCTAAATGGGAAGAAAGGATGGGATGTAAGGATTTTGAACCGGTTCTTCAAAATAGCGAACGCGCGCTCCACCCGCGACCGCAACAAAGAATGCCTAAGATTAAAAAGTTCCCTAGGATTTGTAGGTGGTCTACCACTATGTTCCTTTAGGTGATATCTAACACCCCGATAAGGTGCTATGAAACCGGGCATTGTCGTGTACCCAGCGTCGACAAGGTAGTACTTCCCTACATGGTGCAATCATGTGTTAGTTTGTAAACAATCTAGTTTATTAGGAATCAACAAGCTGTATAACTCAAACCTTCGAATATTTTAAGACCCTCAGGTGATGGCCGTGAAAGCGCATCCCTAAGGACTGTGAAATCATTTGCCGATCCTTCCCAACCGGCCAATACATATGTGAATTTCAGGTCTGGGTTGACCACTGCCAGCACATTCTGCGTGAGTCCTTTACGACCGCGGAAGCGTGGCATGTCTTGTGAAGGTACCGAGACAGCAATGTGTGTCCCATCCAATAAGCCTACGCAGTCCTACATGATTTAACCACCATGTCAGTCGTCGTTAGTTGTTGCGTAAAGAAAAACATTCGAGCTACGTGTAGGCGTTCTTACTTTGAAATAAGGGTACCAACATCGACTGTTCTCAATGTCTGGGTGGCATGTGGTGCTGGGTGGGTGGACAAAGTCGTCTCGGACTGAACACAACGCCTGTAGCACCATATTGAAATAACGACTTATTGTCTCCCCAGATCGGAGAAATTCCACTCGCATCGTACGATTTTTGGTGTTGTGGCCCACCACGTGCAGGAACATTGCAAGCTGTTCCTCCACTGATGTATGCCTAGTGTCGACAAGGAGGTGCTTGTCCCGCATAATCGACGCCAGGTGTAGAAATGGGCCAACGTCCATCCTAAGATAACTGATACAGTAATCTGCCCCACTTCGTAAAATACGCTCCATGTGTTTTTTGCGGGTCAAGTCTCGGAACAATGACGGCTCCCTATACCTAAAGGGCCTGTTCTCATCTTCATACTCCAGCAAGACCGCGATAACGACAACCATGGTCGTGAATGCGGCCGCCAATGGTAACGAAATTGAGTCCGTCACGGACGAGTCCATCGACCTATTATTTTGCATTTTTTTACGGAGAAAAAGGTAACTTGTTTTCAGCAGAGTTACGCAACGAAACGAAAGACGTTCACATATTTCAAATGTCATACAAGCATGGGTATACATACAAAGTGCATGAATAACGTAAACATTTTGCAAGTATGGAGTGCAACCTAGATTGTAACAGGGTCTACAAATAATGAAAATCATGCAGTACGAATTGCAATAGTGTCAATAATTAAGGAACCTAAATCGGACAACAATTTTTTAAGACAGAAATTTATGTGGGCTCAGAACCAGCGTTGTATTTGTCATGCGTGTTGCGAAATTGCCAACCCTATCACGAGACGCACAATAAGGCTGCAGCGGTTACCCTTCGGATACGGACACACATATCGGACAAGAATATTTTATTCTCGATGAGACTATAGCCGGAGTTGGGTTGTGGGGAGGCTGTGGAGTCGATTTGTATGCACGATGCTCCCGGGCAGCCAGGCTACCACGCCATTGGGCAGTCTCCAGCGATAGGGTGTCAAGAAAACGCTGGATTTAAAGATGATTTTGCAAGCGTTGGGACAGTGCAACACGCAGTCGTCATCGCCCAAAACAAATCAGGAAATAGAGCACAAGGAAAAAAAAACCGTAAGGATCGCAACACATAATGCCATGCATGACAGACTACAAGGATCTGCACAGGACAGCGATATTAATAGCTTCAGAATTGCGTTATGTGGATCAAAGCAAGTTCAGTGCAAGGAAAAGGAAAAACACATGTATAAGGTTAGTGCATGAGCTGGTATATTGAAATTTTGAGATAAAATAACAGAACACATCAAGAAGATAGCAGGGAATGTTTAAATCAAACATACTCACATGCAATTTATAAGCCAATTAGTAAGCACCAGATAAGAGACAATTCATGGTTCAAATCAGGGAACAAAGGCATGGTTATATATAACATGTGCACAAAAAACATTACAAAGAAGATAGTTGACATAGCTGCTCAAAAAGCTTAGACAAGAAGGTGAGCATATGTAGACACAAATAACCCAAAAACACATTTTTCTATATCCAGACTACAACTTGAAAAGCCAAAGTATAACAAAGCATTATGGGAAGAAAAACAACTGATAAGATTGATTACAAATACAAGTGCACTAGTGTTGTTGCATGTTCTCAAACCATAGTAGTGAATTCATTTAAAAACAATACCGACAATAGAAAAGACTGGCTAATAAAATATAAAGCATGAAAGTGCAATTTGAAGATGAACCAATGAAAATGTCAATGTCTAGAGTGGCTTAATGACAAAATGTTCGGTTCTAGTTTATTAATTTGAACACAGTGTAACCATCCATATGACAAAAAAAAACCTATTCTTTCATGCATAGAGGAAAAAATGTAAAAGTGAAGGCTGCAGAATAAGAACATGTATAAGGTGAGTGCATTTGCTGGTATACTGAAATTTGGAGATAAAATAACAGAACACATCAAGAAGATAGCAGGGAATATTAAAATCAAACATACTCAAATGCAATTTATAAGGCAATTAATAGGCACCAGAGAAGACACAATTCATGGTTCATAAAAGGGAAAAAAAGCATGGTTATATATAACAGATTCCCCAAAAACATTACAAAGAATATAGTTGACATAGCTGCTCAAAAAACTTAGCTGTATAGGTGAGAATATATAGACACAAGTAACCCAAGAACACATTTTTCTATTTCCAAACTGCAACTTGAAAACCCAAAGTATAACAAAGCATTAAGGAAAAAAAAACAACTGATAAGATTGATTACAAATACAAGTGCACTATTGTTGTTGCATGTTCTCAAACCATATTAGTAACTTCATTTAAAAAAAAATACCCACAATAGAAAAGACTGGCTAATAAAATATAAAGCATGAAAGTGCAATTTGAAGATGAACCAATGAAAATGTCAATGTCTAGAGTGGTTTAATGACAAAATGTTCGGTTCTAGTTTATTAATTTGAACACAGTGTAACCATCCATATGAGAAAAAAAACTTATTCTTTCATGCATAGAGGAAAAAATGTAAAAGTGAAGGCTGCAGAATAAGAACATGTATAAGGTGAGTGCATTTGCTGGTATACTGAAATTTGGAGATAAAATAACAGAACACATCAAGAAGATAGCAGGGAATATTAAAATCAAACATACTCAAATGCAATTTATAAGGCAATTAATAGGCACCAGAGAAGACACAATTCATGGTTCATAAAAGGGAAAAAAGGCATGGTTATATATAACAGATTCCCCAAAAACATTACAAAGAAGATAGTTGACATAGCTGCTCAAAAAACTTAGCTGTATAGGTGAGAATATATAGACACAAGTAACCCAAAAACACATTTTTCTATTTCCAAACTGCAACTTGAAAACCCAAAGTATAACAAAGCATTAAGGAAAAAAAAACAACTGATAAGATTGATTGCAAATACAAGTGCACTATTGTTGTTGCATGTTCTCAAACCATATTAGTAACTTCATTTAAAAAAAAATACCCACAATAGAAAAGACTGGCTAATAAAATATAAAGCATGAAAGTGCAATTTGAAGATGAACCAATGAAAATGTCAATGTCTAGAGTGGTTTAATGACAAAATGTTCGGTTCTAGTTTATTAATTTGAACACAAGTGTAACCATCCATATGAGAAAAAAAACTTATTCTTTCATGCATAGAGGAAAAAATGTAAAAGTGAAGGCTGCAGAATAAGAACATGTATAAGGTGAGTGCATTTGCTGGTATACTGAAATTTGGAGATAAAATAACAGAACACATCAAGAAGATAGCAGGGAATATTAAAATCAAACATACTCAAATGCAATTTATAAGGCAATTAATAGGCACCAGAGAAGACACAATTCATGGTTCATAAAAGGGAAAAAAGGCATGGTTATATATAACAGATTCCCCAAAAACATTACAAAGAAGATAGTTGACATAGCTGCTCAAAAAACTTAGCTGTATAGGTGAGAATATATAGACACAAGTAACCCAAAAACACATTTTTCTATTTCCAAACTGCAACTTGAAAACCCAAAGTATAACAAAGCATTAAGGAAAAAAAAACAACTGATAAGATTGATTGCAAATACAAGTGCACTATTGTTGTTGCATGTTCTCAAACCATATTAGTAACTTCATTTAAAAAAAAAACCCACCCACAATAGAAAAGACTGGCTAATAAAATATAAAGCATGAAAGTGCAATTTGAAGATGAACCAATGAAAATGTCAATGTCTAGAGTGGTTTAATGACAAAATGTTCGGTTCTAGTTTATTAATTTGAACACAAGTGTAACCATCCATATGAGAAAAAAAACTTATTCTTTCATGCATAGAGGAAAAAATGTAAAAGTGAAGGCTGCAGAATAAGAACATGTATAAGGTGAGTGCATTTGCTGGTATACTGAAATTTGGAGATAAAATAACAGAACACATCAAGAAGATAGCAGGGAATATTAAAATCAAACATACTCAAATGCAATTTATAAGGCAATTAATAGGCACCAGAGAAGACACAATTCATGGTTCATAAAAGGGAAAAAAGGCATGGTTATATATAACAGATTCCCCAAAAACATTACAAAGAAGATAGTTGACATAGCTGCTCAAAAAACTTAGCTGTATAGGTGAGAATATATAGACACAAGTAACCCAAAAACACATTTTTCTATTTCCAAACTGCAACTTGAAAACCCAAAGTATAACAAAGCATTAAGGAAAAAAAAACAACTGATAAGATTGATTGCAAATACAAGTGCACTATTGTTGTTGCATGTTCTCAAACCATATTAGTAACTTCATTTAAAAAAAAATACCCACAATAGAAAAGACTGGCTAATAAAATATAAAGCATGAAAGTGCAATTTGAAGATGAACCAATGAAAATGTCAATGTCTAGAGTGGTTTAATGACAAAATGTTCGGTTCTAGTTTATTAATTTGAACACAGTGTAACCATCCATATGAGAAAAAAAACTTATTCTTTCATGCATAGAGGAAAAAATGTAAAAGTGAAGGCTGCAGAATAAGAACATGTATAAGGTGAGTGCATTTGCTGGTATACTGAAATTTGGAGATAAAATAACAGAACACATCAAGAAGATAGCAGGGAATATTAAAATCAAACATACTCAAATGCAATTTATAAGGCAATTAATAGGCACCAGAGAAGACACAATTCATGGTTCATAAAAGGGAAAAAAGGCATGGTTATATATAACAGATTCCCCAAAAACATTACAAAGAAGATAGTTGACATAGCTGCTCAAAAAACTTAGCTGTATAGGTGAGAATATATAGACACAAGTAACCCAAAAACACATTTTTCTATTTCCAAACTGCAACTTGAAAACCCAAAGTATAACAAAGCATTAAGGAAAAAAAACAACTGATAAGATTGATTGCAAATACAAGTGCACTATTGTTGTTGCATGTTCTCAAACCATATTAGTAACTTCATTTAAAAAAAATACCCACAATAGAAAAGACTGGCCAATAAAATATAAAGCATGATCTGATCTATTGAAATTTGGGCATGGAAGTACCAAAACAAATCAAGAAGATAGCAAGGGTGGTGTAAGTAACCACACAATTTCACATGTAATACGTAAATCAATTTATCCAATAAGCACATCAAAAACAAAGATCCAAGACAGTCCAAAGATCCAAAACAGAACCACAGAGGAAAACTCAAGCAATGCAACAAAGAAATGGAAGTCAAGATATGTAATGGGAGCAGAAAACTCACAGATAGACAGATATGAAAACCTAAAAACAGAACTAGAAAACCTAAAATCCGATCAGATTAACAGATCTGAAAAACCAAAAAGAATTGATCCAAAATAGAAGAAAATGAGTGAAATACATTAGGATCAAATTGAAAACCCAACATATTATGACACTCACAGAGAAGGGGAAGAAAATCAGTAAAATACATTACGAGCAGAAGATCTAAGAGGTGAGAGGATCAAATCCGAAAAACAAAACAGTTACCAAATATAAAAAATTTCAAATAAGTTAGAATGAAAGAACAACTAGAACAGATCAGGAAACTCACAGAGAAAGGGTCAACGGGGCACGAGATCTAAGTGATCAAAAGGGCCGAGCTGCAAAAGAAAAAAAAAACAAAACAAAGGAAAAATGAATATATTAGAATCATATAACATTTTCATCTAAAAACAAACCAAGAAACTCACAGAGAATATAAACAAGGTCAAGAAGGACCGCACGATCTAAACGATCAGAGGAATAGATCTGCGAAAAAAAAATCAAGGAGTCAAAGAAAAAAGTTAAATAAATTACAATCAAATGAAAAAATCAACGGATCAACAAAGTCGCAGTTAAATTTTCCTTTGATTCTAAAATATCAGCTAAATTTGAATCAAAGGAAAAAATCAGACGCACAAAAGAGTTTGGAGACTGGTCGGCGCATCACCGTTCGGCGCATCACCGGCGGTGCTTTCTGATGACGATTTCGAACGATGGTTGGCAAAGCGGCTGCAAGAGACGGCCGAACCAGTGTCTGAGGGGACGAGAGAGTTTGGAGACTGGAGCCCTAGAATGGTGGAGATGAAAGTCGGGCTTTTCAGGAGGGTGAGCGTAAACGGTCACGTGGCGCGCACATGGGGTGAAGTGAAACACTGAAGTTTGTGCTTCAGTGTTTTTCAGACTGAAGTCCAGGGCTGAAGTGGGGGGGTGTTGAACTCATCAGTTCAGCTGAATTGTCCCATTTTCAGGGAAACAAACACTATGAAGTGGGGCGGAAGTCCCCACTTCAGCCACTTCGGGCCACACTTCAGCCAACCAAACGGGCCCTAAGTGTCTTATTATATCGACACATGCATGATGGTTTCTATTAGATTGTAATCATAGCACCATTCTTTTAGGAATTGATGATCATGTTTGAAGACCAATGTTTAAATTGCCTTTGTTATCATGATTTAGCATAGTTTTGATTTCTATAGAAAAAGAAGAGAAAGACGTTTATATATATATATATATATATATATGAGGATTCATTTGGAAATTTCTGATATGAAAAAGGAGGATAAAATAATAATAATAACCCACAATCAAGAGCTAAGGGTCCTTACATAGACAGAGTAGACCCTTCTGGCTCTTACAGACTAATCCTCCTAATGGAGGATGACTCAGATTACATCTTAGGGGAATCTTAATGACTCATTCCCCTATGATTCTTACCCTTAGTGGGCATCAAGTCAAGTTACCAAGGAGTAAGCATCGAGCCTACCTTGAACTTGACATCACCACTCTTGCCTTTCCACTTTCTCATCTAAATGGAGTCAAAGGACAGTTTTTTCTACCGAAGTGGATGGTGACTCAAGCCTCAGATTCCATCTTGACAAAACTTAACAAGACTGACTCTTACAAACTCACCAGAAAAATTCTGTACAAAAAGTAACACTTTAGGACTTACATCTTGATTTGTGACGTGGCTCTCAACTTTCCATCATGTTTTCCAGATTTTGTTGTGCAACATGATCTAGGATGTCATCAAGATGCACGTCATCATCTCCTTGTCATGGTGGCTCTTTGGGAGAACTTGAAGCCATGATTAAAGGCACGACCATTGTAGGATCCGGGACACTAAGACGTCCCAAGTCTCCAAAGCGGAATTGTCGTGTCCAGACCATTGAATGTTTCATATGATACTCCAACCTTTCTTGCTGCCTAAGCAAATGAAGAAATGGGCAGTAAACTAGAAAGTATTGGGGATCAAGATATACCTTTAATATTGAATTTTTTAAAAGCACTGTAGCAGTACTGTAGCAAAGTACTTCACACGCCCGTGTGGAATTTCCACACGGGCGTGTGGATGCCCGTGTGGATGCCCGCGTAAAGCCCCGAATTCAAATTATAAAAGCCGCCTTGGGATAATTTTTAGGTATCTTCTTCGGCCACTTTCGAGGGACAAGGTGGCTAGGACTTGGAAGGAGTTCTTTGCGGCTTTGGGAAGCTTTCCTCACCAACTTGGATCGATTCCTCCTCCGTCATAGCATCAAGGAAGCCATCGGCGACCTAGCTTCGGAGTGGATTCAATCCAGACGTGGAAACTACCCATCAAGACCATCATCACGGATTCAAGGGGGTTATTCTTTATGTCTTTGGAACTTTATTCTCAATTTATTATTTGTTTTGTGACTCGCTCCATGGAGAGCTAAACCCCTAGAGGGTATTCGGACATGTAAACCCTAGAATTCTTATTTTCATTAGATTTACATTGTGTTTCTATTCGAATTTATCAGTTTGAGTTTTACTCTTGAGTTCTTAATGCTTGTTTGTGCTTTTGATTTCATTATTAATCGCCTTGCATGTTTTATTCAATCTAGTGAAGAGAGAGATCACCGCTAGGTTTAGAATTACCAAGAGTAGAGAGGGTTGAGAGGGTGAGCCGTGAGATAGCGGAGTGTCCCCTTTCCCTTCCGACAGATATTTCCTATCTCCATATTCCCTAAGTGTCAAGCAACCATATGTGGTGTGAGGCGTCGAGAGAATTCTCCGCCGGGACCTCGTAGGGGGTTAGGGATCTTTCACCTGGAGGCAGGGTTAGATCTACTTTTAGGAATTGGTTATATCTTTGGGATCCCTAGAGTTTTAAGCAGTCATATGTGGTGTGAGGCGTCGAGAGAATTCTCCGCCGGGACCTCGTAGGGGACTAGTTATCGGCGACCTGGAGGCAGGGGCCGTTATACCTTTAGATACCCACGACTCATTGTTTTCGTTTAGAAACACTTGTAATCTACATCCAACACCCGAATCCTAGGGGGAGCATTGTCCGGATACCTCACTTTTATTGATTGAGAACTCTTTTCCTTTTATTTCCTGCGCACTTGTGGTGACACCCTTAGTGTTGGCCATTAGATCATCATACACTACATTCATTAGGCTAGATAACAAAAGAGGGGCTATTACTAGTACTTCTGTTCCCTGTGGTTCGACAACCCGACCCTTTGGGTCCACTTTTATTACTTGACGACCCGTGCACTTGCGGTAACGCAAGGGGTTGACACACATCACCCTGTTGTGTTGTTGCGGAGACGCATCAAGTTTTTGGCGCCGTTGCCGGGGAACAGGATATTAGGAACGCTAGTATTTTGTTACTTTATCCATTCATTTATTTTTACTGTTTTTCTATTCCATCTTCTCTACTTTCATTGTTCTCATTTTCTTTTGTTTATTTGATTGCAGTTCCAGCTTATGACCAGAGGGAACCCATCGAGATTAGTTGAAGGAGACCCTGAAATTGAGCGAAGACTTCACAAGAGAAGCAAGGAGCCTGAATTTGTTCAAGAGCAGCAAGTTGAAGTTGAAGCTGAAGGATCTGCGACCATGGCAGACCACGAAGATGAACCAAGGACGCTTGCTGATTTTGCTAGACCTTCATCCCGAGGAACACAGTCGAGCATTGTTAGACCGCCCATCGCGGCTAACAATTTTGAGCTGAAGCCGGCATTCATCCAGATTGTTCAGCAGTCCGCGCAGTTTAATGGGCTGCTTGATGAAGACCCCAATGCCCATGTTGAAAACTTTTTAGAGGTTTGTGATATGCTCAAGATCAACGGGGTCTCGGATGATGCGATTCGATTGAGGACCTTCCCATTCTCATTGAAGGGACGAGCCAAACATTGGCTCCAATCATTGCCAAGAGCGTCCATCACCACTTGGGACGAGATGGTGGAAGCCTTTCTTACACGATATTTCCCTCCCGGGAAATCAGCGAAGCTCCGCAATGAGATCTCTTCCTTCTTTCAGAATGAGTTGGAGTCTCTATTCGAGACATGGGAAAGGTTCAAGAACCTTCTGCGGCGATGTCCCCAACACGGATTCCGGGATTGGATGATTATACACACGTTCTATAATGGACTGAATCCAAGCACTAGGCAACTCCTAGATGCGGCCGCAGGTGGTACTATGGGTAACAAGACCCCAGAAGATGCAAGGCAGCTCATTGAGGACATGGCTCTCAACAGTTGCCAATGGAGCTCGAGGGAGAAGAAGAAGGTTGCAGGAATACATGATGTTGATGCCGTTACATCACTAGCAGCCCAAGTTGAAGCACTAAGCAAGAAGCTAGACATCATTACAACTTCAAGAGTAGCTGCCATTAGCACTTGCGATAGTTGTGGAGGAGGGCATAGCTCTACAGATTGCCCTAGCTCAGTGGGGGCGTCGGCACCAATGGAGCAAGTGGATTTTGTTGGAAATCCAGTGAGGGGACAAAGGAACCCTTATTCGAATACCTACAATCAGGGATGGAGGAACCATCCGAACTTCTCATGGAGCAATCAGGGCCAGCAGAAGCAAGCAGCTCCTCCGGGTTTCCCACAACAACCCTCTATTCCAGAGAGAGTTTCTGAACTTGAAAAGGTACTTTCTAAGTTTATTAAATCTACTGACACCAGGTTTCAGAACGTGGAGGCGACGCTGCGCAACCACACTGCGTTATTGCCCAACTTGGAGACGCAAGTGGGCCAAATAGCAAAATCCTTGGCTGATAGACCTCAAGGAAGCCTGCCGAGCAATACAGAAACAAACCCAAGAGAGCATGTGAAGGCGATCACGTTGAGAAGCGGGCGAGAGGTGGAGAATAGAGTACAAGAAAAGAAGACTGCACAAGAACCAGAGCAAGTGCAGCCTAAGGCCCAGGAAAAAGAGAAGGAAGCTGCAGCAATACCTCCTGCTTACGTACCTCGAGTACCATACCCTTCACGGCTGAAGAAGGACCAAACGGATGAGCAGAACAAGAAATTTCTGGAGTTGTTCAAACAGCTGCACATCAACATCCCTTTTGTCGAGGCATTATCACAAATGCCCAGGTACGCAAAATTTTTGAAAGATCTTTTGACTAACAAAAGAAAAATTGAAGAAACTGCAGCTGTGATATTAGACGGGAGTTGTTCAGCAATACTTCAAAAGAACCTCCCAAGCAAGAAGAAAGATCCTGGGAGTTTCATCATCCCATGGTCATCGGGGGCTTAGGACAAGAGAAGGCTTTAGCTGATTCAGGAGCAAGCATCAACGTGATGCCGTACAAATTTTTCCGGAAATTGGGTCTAAGAGAGCCACGGCCAACTCAAATGACGTTGCAACTAGCTGATCGCTCAATTCGACATCCTAGAGGTCTCATTGAAGATGTTTTGATTAAGATTGACAAATATATTTTTCCTGCAGATTTTGTAGTGCTTGATGTCGATGAGGATGTGGAAGTGCCATTGATTCTGGGGAGGCCATTTCTTCGAACCTCCAAGGCATTGATAGACATGGAGGGAGGCGAATTGACTCTGCGCATCGGAGACGAAAAGATCACTTATCGCCTCACAGATGCTATGAAGCACCCTCACGAATTTGATGACACATGTTATTTTGTTGATGCTAATGATGAGCTTGTCAATGAGTACATGCAGGAGATGTTTCACCCTGACCCCTATGAGGGATGGCCTGAGTTGGGAAAGGATGAACCAATTCTGCAGGAGGTACGAGTGATCGAGGATTAACCACAACCGGGAATTCTGAAGAGGATTTTCCGTAGACTGACTAGATCGAAGCGTCACCGCAAGAAGCACCAAAAGAGTGTAAAAGATACATATACACGAGAAGAGGGTGATGGCTTCCCAAGTGGTAACAGGATATTTCATTACTCGCCTCCCATGCAACCATATTGTCTGAATTGTCAGGTAAAGGCCGCCAAGAACATATCTCACCTGCATGAGCCCCCATAGAGGAACAGGTACGTCGAGCTAATGACGTAAAACAAGCACTTCTTGGGAGGTAACCCAAGTCATTTTAATGCTTTCGTAGTTAGTTTTTCATTCTGCAGTAATAATTAGCTTGAGTAGGCGACTTTGCGTTAATTCTGTCGTTGCTGTGTTTTTATTGTTTATTCTTGGTGTTTCATGATAATTATACATGTGTGGCTTGATCTAGAATGTTTTAGAGGTTTAAAGTTAAGGAATTGGCCTTGTACTTATATGTTTCATGTTGAGCTGAAAATCCACAAGGGCAGGCACAAGGGGGTGTGAGTGCCCCTGTGCCTTGCTGAAAATTTAGAAAAACATGAAACAGAAGGGCACAAGGGCACTCACACGCCCATGTGAGTGCCCCTGTGGCCTTCCTGAGGAGCCACACGCCCATGTGGCTCATCCACATGGGCGTGTGAGACCTGAAAATCGATTTTTCAGGTTTCCAGAGAGGCACAAGGGCAGCCACACGCCCGTGTGGCTGCCCCTGTGGATTTTCCAGGTCCACAAGGGCACTCACACGCCCGTGTGAGTGCCCTTGTGGCGTTCTGGCGTCGATTTTTGAAGGCACAAGGGCGTGTGGCTCATCCACACGCCCATGTGGCCATCCACAAGGGCGTGTGAGACCCTCACACGCCCATGTGGTTTATAAAGGAGATGAGAAGGCCTTGAACATTCATTCAAACCTTCGCACCTTTTTCTCCTTCCGACGCCTCCACGCGAAGAGACGCACCTCTTGGGTTCCTAACGCCTCTCCTTAGCTTATTTAAGGATTCTTGGGTGTTTTTGCGGCGATTTCCATCTTCTTCTTCATCAAAAATCTCCGGTAAGCTCCAAGTTTTCCTAGTCCTTGCCATGAATTTTGAATTTCAGATCTGGTGATTTGTTGATGTTTTATGCATGAATTCTTCATGGGAACTATCATAGTGTGCATGCTTGTCGATTTAGGGTTGTTTTAAGGTGTGGAAACCACCCAACCATGGCCTTTTGGCCATGGTCGGGCATCCACACGGGCGTGTGGCCCATCCACACGCCCGTGTGGATGAGGAGGATGATCCACAAGGGCGTGTGGACCATCCACACGCCCATGTGGATTTCTGCATAGTGAAATTTTGTACTAACTTGCAATGATTTCAACAGATATGGCCCCTAGAACCAAGAAGGTCACCCACAAGCGTTCTCGCGCCACTCGGGAGCCTTCTCCTCCCGAGGAATTGGAGTTCGCCGTCCCTGAGCATCAACAGCGGTATGAGCGCTTACAGCGTCTCAAATTCGGATAGGCGCGCGTGATCGATTGGAAGGCACTCGAGGAGATTGACTTTGCCGATGAGGTGCGCGAGCTTACCGCTGTGGGAGGCTGGGACCGGCTCCTTACTATTCGTGATCCCACTTATCGTGAGCTCACACCGGAGGTTCTGTCCTCATTCGACTTCGACCGCGCTCGCCATGATTTTGAGAATGAGGACACGATCCGCTTTAGGCTATTCGGTCAGTACCACTCCATGAGCCTCACGCAGTTCTCTGTTTTTCTCGGTTTATATGACAGAGACTACGTTCACACGGGGGAATACCAGCAACTCATCGTCGATTACCCTATTGGACTCACCCCGAGCCGTGCGTACGGGACCATATGCGGAGGTTTCCAGTACGAGCCGGGATCCTCCAAGGCCACCATGCTCAGCCGTCCGGCCTACAGGTATATACACTCTATCTTCAGCAGGACCGTGACGGGATGAGGCGACAGCACTGGAGTTTTGAGCCGCCTCGACTTGCTTTACCTATACACCATGGTCCAGAACATCCCCATGCATTTAGGCTTTGTTGTGGCGGATTACCTCCGCCATCAAAGCCATTACGTGCGGGTCGGTGTGATCTTTTCAGGAGTATACATTACCCGACTCGTTCGTGGCATGGGGTTGTCCGAGGCACTTAGAGGGATGGAGAGGATTAGCATACCAGCACCCTTGGGGCTTGCATCCCTCCGAGCCATGCATATGGTGAAGAAGACGAGTACCGGCCGATATGTACACGCAGTGGAGGCTGAGGAGGAGTCAGAAGATGAGGCAGCCGACCCAGCAGACGCTCCTGATTCACCAGCACCCACAGCTGTGCCGATGGACACCGAGGCCCCTGCACCTGAGCCTGAGCCAGAGCAGCATTCCACTCGAGCCCGTGACCGTTTGGCGAGGCTCGAGGTGGCAGTTGGAGCTCTCTAGGGGGACATGGCGACTGTGCTCGCCAACCAGTCCATGTAGCAAAGTACTTCACACGCCCGTGTGGAATTTCCACACGGGCGTGTGGATGCCCGTGTGGATGCCCGCGTAAAGCCCCGAATTCAAATTATAAAAGCCGCCTTGGGATAATTTTTAGGTATCTTCTTCGGCGACTTTCGAGGGACAAGGCGGCTAGGGCTTGGAAGGAGTTCTTTGCGGCTTTGGGAAGCTTTCCTCACCAACTTGGATCGATTCCTCCTCCGTCATAGCATCAAGGAAGCCATCGGCGACCTAGCTTCGGAGTGGATTCAATCCAGACGTGGAAACTACCCATCAAGACCATCATCACGGATTCAAGGGGGTTATTCTTTATGTCTTTGGAACTTTATTCTCAATTTATTATTTGTTTTGTGACTCGCTCCATGGAGAGCTAAACCCCTAGAGGGTATTCGGACATGTAAACCCTAGAATTCTTATTTTCATTAGATTTACATTGTGTTTCTATTCGAATTTATCAGTTTGAGTTTTACTCTTGAGTTCTTAATGCTTGTTTGTGCTTTTGATTTCATTATTAATCGCCTTGCATGTTTTATTCAATCTAGTGAAGAGAGAGATCACCGCTAGGTTTAGAATTACCAAGAGTAGAGAGGGTTGAGAGGGTGAGCCGTGAGATAGCGGAGTGTCCCCTTTCCCTTCCGACAGATATTTCCTATCTCCATATTCCCTAAGTGTCAAGCAACCATATGTGGTGTGAGGCGTCGAGAGAATTCTCCGCCGGGACCTCGTAGGGGGTTAGGGATCTTTCACCTGGAGGCAGGGTTAGATCTACTTTTAGGAATTGGTTATATCTTTGGGATCCCTAGAGTTTTAAGCAGTCATATGTGGTGTGAGGCGTCGAGAGAATTCTCCGCCGGGACCTCGTAGGGGACTAGTTATCGGCGACCTGGAGGCAGGGGCCGTTATACCTTTAGATACCCATGACTCATTGTTTTCGTTTAGAAACACTTGTAATCTACATCCAACACCCAAATCCTAGGGGGAGCATTGTCCGGATACCTCACTTTTATTGATTGAGAACTCTTTTCCTTTTATTTCCTGCGCACTTGTGGTGACACCCTTAGTGTTGGCCATTAGATAATCACACACTACATTCATTAGGCTAGATAACAAAAGAGGGGCTATTACTAGTACTTCTGTTCCCTGTGGTTCGACAACCCGACCCTTTGGGTCCACTTTTATTACTTGACGACCCGTGCACTTGCGCTAACGCAAGGGGTTGACACACATCACCCTGTTGTATTGTTGCGGAGACGCATCAGTACTCATGCACTTGTATTCTTTTTTATGAAATTAAAAAAAATTACTTTATTTTATTTGTTTATTTATCTTTCATCACATTGTTTTTCTTAATCGGAGATTCCCATAAATTTATCTGAAATAATTAACATTAGAGGTTTGCCACTAATGAAATCATAAAGCCATAATTTTTTAAAATCATAAAATAATTAAAATTTGCTTTGTCAACTAATATTTTGGTTGGTCAATTACATTAAACACTAATTGAGAATAAAAGGCCCCACACATATATTAAATTATTACATTTACATACTAGACATGGCATTTGACACAATAATACTAAATTATTATATTTTTATGGCAATGAATAAATTATTACATTTGTATTTTTGACATGACATTTGACAAAATATCATTAAAGTATTGTATTTTTATATTTGGCACTGATATAGTATTATTAAATTATTATAATTTCATATTTACAATGGCATTTGTCACGGCCTCAACCGATCACCTTCGGCCGTGCGGCACTGACATGCATTATAGCGACAGGTCAGTCTTTCCTTGCAAGAACAGTTAGTGAATCCTGTTTGCATTACAAAACACAGCGAAAATAAGAAGAAGCGAGCAAATCCGAAAAACTCCTCGGTACGAGAAACACGACACAATGAAACCCATTTTGAGAGAGAAAAACATAAAACTCTCTTAAATTGAGAAATGTTTACAACCATGGCCAAAACCAACACCAAGTGGCATTGTCTTCTCCCAAAGACACATTTGACCCTATTACAAGAGCTACCCCAAATCCAAGGTTGATTGAGCCACATGCCCAATACCGGTCTGGCGTGAATACCCTGACTTCACTTAGCTTGCAGTGTCCTCTGACTCGACTGTAGCTTTAACCAGCCACCCTTGGTCACAGCGCGTAGTAGTACCGGTCACGCGCGGTAATACCGCGTGCCATCCTCGCCCCTGGCTCGGCAACGCTCCCGGCCATGTACCTACTTGCATACGCCTGTGTAAAGCCTTATCAAATCCGAAATCAGCTCTCTGTCAACCGGCCTGATCAAGTGTCCCGCCCCGCCTAGACTTGCTAGAGATCCAACACGTACTCTACATGATGAAGTCCTGCGACACTTGACTCTTGGTTAGGGGCGCGCCTGCCCCACGCGCTCATCGGCCACGCGCACGCCCTCGGTCCAGCGTGCGCGCGCCTCACGGTCTCAGCCCATGATCATACGGGGTATTTCACCCGCTCTTGGTCCCGACACAACACAAACGACGCGCCACCTGCGCGCGCTACCAAATCCACGCAGCTGTGCGCTCTCGTGGCTTGGTCCATGTGATACTGTATGCCCACTGACCAAGTGTAAGGTCATCAACCCTTACAGCATTCTACATTAGTATCATTAATGTTATATTTTTATATTTGGGCCTGACATTTTAGTAATATGATTAAATTACTCTCTCCAGTCTTTTTACTTATCCCATTCTGAAAGCTTTATTTGATTTTTTACATATCCATTTAAAACATTTATGAATCATTTAATAATTATTTTCACATTCACCTTTATATTGAATATACTTCTACAACTTCTAATTAATCATGTTTAATGTATGTTTTATTAAATCATACTTTAAATCAATATAATTTTTTATTACTTACTAAAGCTTGCTAGTAATACCTTATGGCATCACCCATCTTCTAATAAGTAGCTCATACCAATTAATAGTATAATCAAGCTTCAATCAGTCATACTTGGCGGCCACACCCACCAACCTCAAGTGGGCCAGCCTAGTTTTTAAACCCAAAAAAATATTTATAACCCCAAAAACTAAAAATAAAAATAAATAAATCTAAAAATAATTTAGTGAATGATCCAAAATTTTAATTAAGATTTATTATAAAAATTTACATAAAGAAATTAGTAATAAGAACTAAATTCAAAAAATTATTATATGACAAATTAAACTAGGAAAAAGGCCACAAACATTGTGGTTTACTAGAGAAGTACAAAAAGTGCAACAAAAAAATAAAAAGAAAACAAATTACACCAAAATCAATTTTTTAAGTAAATAATTAAGCAAAAATTATTTAAATTAAAAAACCTAATGATTTTATTACAGTTTCGTATGGGAAATTACATGAAAAACATAGTAATAACGACCGAATCCATATATAATATATATATATAATAAATTGAAGTAAAAAATAAAATCACAAAGTTCACAAGTAGGGTTACAAATAAACTACAAATAAACTAAGCCGCTCGCAAGCTACTAGGAACTGGGTTTGAAAAAAAAAACTCATTGATAAAGTGAACAAACTAAGCCCAAGCTAAGCTCGAGCTAGACTTTCGAGCTCGAATAGATAATCTAGTTGAGCTTGAGCCTTAAATAACTTGGCTAGTTAAGGTTTGTGAAAACTTGGTACGGTAGCACATGTTACTGTAGCTATTGAAATGTATTTTTAAATTGTTACTGTTGCATGTTACAATGATTAAATTAGTGTAGCATATGTATTGTAGCTTTATTATTGTAACAAAATAATTGTGTACATACATACGATGTAGCTATAATACTGTAGCTATCAAGCCAAGCTTGAGCTTGACAAAGAAAGCTCAAAATAGACTCGGCTCAAACTCGATTCAAATAGTGTCAAAACCAAGCTTGAGTATAACAGAGCTTGGCTCGGCTCGATTGCAGCTTTATTCACAAGTGTTGTAATATATTTATATTGCCCGCCGTTTTAAGCCTGACTTCGAACAGCTGTAAAAAGCCATTTTTCTCAAAACATGATGTCTATAATCGCAATAGTTTTCGTTTAAAAAATACTCTTTAAGATTACTTTGATTTGGTTGATAATAGTGCGTTTTATTTTCATTCTGCTTAACAATAGCATATGCTTATGATCTCAATTAAGTTTTTTTTCCATTTGACATTTTTTATTTTTTAAATTTGTTCAACCTTACAAATTTGCCATACTCAAGCTTTTGAATCTTACACAACCCTTTACAAAATGACCAAGCTACAAATCTTGACTATGCATGGGCTTTTTATAAATGTACCACATATCCACACCTGGCGGCAAGAACATATTCACCCACAAATCTTCACCCACGGATAAAGGACCGATGCCAATAGGCTATGAATGCCATTGCCTTAACATGTGTATTTAAGCCAACATGTGTACTATCAATACATCAATACATACTAATGTATTTTGAATTTATTTTAATAAATCCACATTTTAGGAGACTGATAATAACTATAGATTATTGTAAAATATTTATAAGAAAAACCAATGCAGGTGCAATGACACCTGCCAAATACTAGTCACATTGTGCTAGAACGGACACCTAGTTCCTGATTTCGGAGCACAGAAAAATGGATTAGCTTGACCCCATAATAATCAAGGACTGTGAATCTTAAACTTCATAAATGTATGGAAGACTTCAGAAATCATTAGACAAAGAAAACCAGACTAATTAATTGAAACCACAACCATAAATTACCTTTAGTAAGAGAAAAAAGACAAACTAATACCCAATGAATTACCATTTCATACCTTCTCAACCAAAAGCATTCTTCATTCATTCACATTCCTACTTCACTCCCCTCACTTCCATTTGTATTCCACTCCTCACATTCTCATTCCAGAAACCAAACAACTCATCTTTCCAATTTAACAAGAAACTTGATAAAAAAAAATTAATGATAATAAGAACAAAGAAGAAATAATAAAAAGAAAAGAATATTCAGAGAGAAGCTTTCCTATAATTTTCTTTTTTTTATTTTTTCTCTCTTTGAAAAAGGGTTTACCTATGTATGTTACAACATGAGAACAGGTGATATGATTCAGAAGAGAATGCCTAGTTTTCTACAGCGTAACATTCACAATGAGGGAGTTTAAAATAAATAAATGAAAGAATTCAAAATGCAATCACTGAAAACATAAAACAGTACCCATCAACTCTCCCCTTACTCTTCTTCAGCCTTCGCTCCTTTATCCTTCCTCCTGCTCCTCCTATGCAGTCTCTGTTGTGATTGCAATGGACATCTGCACAAGTTAAGGTTATTTGTTTCTTCATATTCCAGGTTATGTTTGATACATGAATATCTGAAAAGACGAATTTAGAAAACACCCACTTACTTGGTACTGGCTTTCTTTCTTTCTCCCAACTGCAACAACAAATGGACATTATTATAAGCCAAATTATACATAAAAATCATAAACATGGCCTGAATCCTTTCTATACCAAAATTGAAGATGCAGGGCAACCTCGAGGAAAAAGGAAGTTTCAATAATCATGAAATCCAGCTCATGATCAGATTATTTGAGACATTGAACTAGAAGCCCAAAAAAGCTTTTGAGTCAAAAGTGTATTTCAATTTTCAAGTCAAATGTTATACATTTAACAATTAACCTACTGTTGAGTTAATCTTGTCAAAGACTTGGTCAATTATCAATCCTAACCAGGATATCTAGAAATAGATCAGGTTTGAACAAATGATTGGTAAAGGAAAAATCTGCATGTCTGGGAAGGAAATAAGATTATAACATCCGTCGAACAGTATCATAAGAAAAAAATTATCTAGCAAAATTTAGGCATTTATGCATTTTTCTTTTGAATAATTTACCATTTCAGTTTGGAACTCTTAAGCGGTAAAGTCAATATGACATCATCTTAAACTGATTAACACATAAATGAGGGCATAGAGAGCAGGCAAAACCAAAAGCAAACAAAGAAAACTTAAGAGGCCAAATGAATGATGGAAATCAGTGTCTCAACCACAAAGTATTACTAAACAGATATTATCAAGCAGTACTCTGTGGGCAGCTTCTTTTCCTTTCACCAGATGAAAAGAAAAACCTTCATAATGAAAGAAAACTATAAGTGTACTAAATCAAATGAAATGTTTTTGAAGGCTTACTGGAATTTTCACTCTAGTCTGACAGCTATCAATAAATTTTGAATGGCTTGATCTACAGCTAGCACGAGGTACGTGCAGAAGGAACTCTTGAATGTGATTGTAGATACTGCAGTTCATCATCAAACACAAGAAATTAACAGAAGCTCAAAAACTCAGACCATCAAAAGATAGTCCCATAATGATTCAAATCTAAACACATGCCAGTTAGAAAACTACTACACAGACGAGGGTAGTAGCCAGTAAAACATAAGGGAATATATATACTGAAATGCTTGCCATATTGATCCATCAAGAGAAAGATACTAAAGTACTGTACCATTGTCCTTAATTGCCTGGGTAATAAAGTGAAATTTCAAGAATGAAATTTACTGACATTGCAACAGACATCAACCCCAAATTAATCACAAAAAAGGTATTACTTTTCCAATATGGATGGAATAGAAGAAAACTGGTGAAGGTAACCAAATAGCAGTGACATTTACTCTTCAGATTGCAAATTATCATGAAAAAACTCATAGAAGTTCAAGAATAATATAAATGCCAAAACATACCTCAACCGATGCCTATTGCAAGTTGTGAAAAATGCAACAAAACCATATAAAATGCTTCGAATTGCACGGAAAACCTGCAGAAAATTTAGTCATAATATCTAATCTAAGGAATATGGTTAATCATCAAATCTAACTGGCAGTCAAACCTGAGAAAAGAGGTCATTCCAAAGTGAACGCCACATAGATGGTTCATAAGCACTCACTGCAGCTTCAGATGAGGTTCCAAACTGAAACATAAGCACGATAGATGACCAAGTCTCTCTCAGGATATAATAGGTGTGGGAGACTATTTTTGTGAAGACACTTGCTATAGCAAGTACCAGACGAAAAGGTGAAACCAATATCTCCCAGAAGACCCAAATGACAGGGTATATAACAGATGTTGCTGTTATGCAAAATAAAAATATTATTAACATATAAAACTAGAGAAAAATAACTTATAAGAATATGCTATATAACAGAAAGCAATTCAAGTGATGTCTTACCAACATTCCATAGGACACTGAAGATGAACCAGAAAGGCCAAAGTATGACCTGCACTATGCCCAGGGCCAAATTGCATGTAGATCCAAACAAGATTAATAACATAGAACTCAAGCTCCCCACTGTTTCCAGACAAATATTCCAGAAAGGAAGAATGAATCCTACAAGTTCCATAACTGGTCCAATGAAAGGCTTTGTAATAACTGAAAGTAATGATCTACTGGCCCGTGTAATCATAAGAAACCACTTCACCGCTTTCTCAAAGTTATGAAGAAACAGCATTGTTCCCAAATATCTAATCCTTGAAATCATTTCCCAATTTTCGATCCACTCAAAAAAGGGCCCAAACAAGCGTGCCACAGTTGCTTTTAATAGTGGGACATTTTTATAAAGGTCATAAAATCCTATAAGGACTGTGACAAGAGAAATCAGAACATACAAAGCCCTAGCTAAAGGGCACATCCATGGGCGATAGATTTTGCAGAATACTGGGTAAGACTGAAGGAAAATCACCCAAGAAGGAAGTCCATATTCCAACAAAGTAAGAAGCCTTAGATCAGACATGATTATGTCCTTCAATCTAAATGGCAAATCATGATCATAGAATCTAAAAAGAATTAAGACATCCTTGTAATTGGTAGACTCAAAAATTAACAACTCATTCTCACTATCAGAGCTGAAACTAGAAGATGAAGACATCGAGTATCTTGGAGAACTCACTATTTCACTGTATGGTTCTTCAGAAACTTCATCTAATTCACTTCCAATGCTTGATGATTTGATTATTTTTCTTCTCTTGTAAGGTCCAGTAGCAGGCGGAGGTGTGTAAGGTGTGGTCATAGTGTGCTCTGCTTCAAAATCAACCATAGATTTGCCAGAGCCTTCAGAATGGAAGTTCTCTACAGGAACCTCATTACAATAATTTGTATGTTCTGCAGAGTTTTCACAAGAACTCTTTGGAAAATCTTCTTGAGCATCATAAAAGCTATCACCTGAATGGAACACTTCACATCATTCACCTCATCTAAGATTGGCAAATTTGCGACAAAATGGGAGGACAATGTAGTTTGCACATACTTACGACACAGATACTATCCAAAAAAATTCTGCAAGAGAAACTGATCAAGGTAGGTTCCTGAAAACCATGAAGAAATGTGGAGTGCAGCTTGTTCAACACTGTCAAATTCCCACCTTTTCATAAACTTAGCCTCCAATGCCATAGAAGTGTCAGTCTGTCAAAGAAAAACCTAGTAACATGTTTACTCCTATAAATTCCAACACTAATTAAGAAATACAGAAGCTAGCAACTGGGATTAAAAACAGTTAATGAACATAGCTACTGAGATCCAGGAGCAGTACCTGCAATTCATTCAAATAGTTGATACCACGAACATGAGACCATGCCACTTCAAAAACAATAAAACCATATAGAGTATGATGCAACTCTTTATTCAATCGAAAGGAGTTCTTTAATTTTCTCATAGGTAGTATGGCTTTCTCTTGATATAATGCTGCATCTATCAAGGAAAACCATCTATACAACCTTTTCCCCTTCAAATTGGCAGGTCTTGAGCCATTCCCGAAGTCCAGTTTTTGAACAGCATCCTTTCTCTCAGTTGAGGTATTCCCTAAATTGAACCTTCTTGTGAAGCCCTTTCCCTCTCTCCTTCCCCTGGTGTTTGCAAAAGGAGACAATCGAGACTGAAAAGAAGAACATGAGTTACAAAGGGCTAGATAGGGCCTTCAGAAATTTTAACTTCAGGATTTCTAAGTACCTTTGTAACCATCAATTGCCATAGATGAGCAGGCCGTGTGTCTAGGTCAGTCAACCATGGTCTATTGTCAACTAGGATAAAGAGCTTGTTGCTCTCAGGGGCCAAAAAAATATTTAACTGTGAAAGATAGGATTGTAAATCCCTGAAAAGCACATCAAAGAACATCCAGCTTTCAGTATTGGCATTCAAAATAAACCACTATCAGAAATACAAGGACTTCAAAGATTATTTAGATTGATTTCTAAAATGAAGGGATTATGCTCCAACATTTAATGAAATTTATCAATCATAAAGCTATCTATTGCCTAAATACTTTCTCATGATTTAGCCTCCCCCCTCATTTAAAATGAACTTTGTGTGATTGACCTAGTCCCCCATGGTAAATATTAAGTTCACTATCATGTATCATAAACCATAAATGTAATACAACATTACTATGATTGGCCAATCTTTAACTGTAATAGTAAAAGCTATCATGCGATAATTCAACCAACAAAGTATAATGAGCACATGAAAAGGCCAGGGGAAATATCAAACGTAATGGAGAAAGAAAAACACAGTATAATTTTATTATAGAAACTAGGCAATAACAACAGCAACATTCTATCAATCATGCCAAAGCTCAGTATTTTCACAGGTAATGTATATTTCTTCCAATTCACAATATCATCCAATACAAAAAAGGTTGGTAATTGATCCAGAATCCAAAGTTATTTAAAAACAAAAAAAAAAAGTGTCTTTTGACCTAGTTGTTGAATGGTCTTTCCAAAAAGCTCTAGTTTACCCGAATACAAATGCATTGACGACAAGAATACTCCAATGCAAACCCGTAAAAGAAAACCAGATTAAAACTTGATTCGCCACCATGTATCAGGCATAACAGTAATTAAACAAGAACAAACAAAATCAACCAGTGCTCACCCAATCTGCAAACTCGTAAGGGGGAAAAAGTATCTGTTCTCCTTGTTCCCCATCTCCAAATCAGTTGAACCAAACCTATACAATCACAACAAACCCTAACAAGAAAACAAAATTCACACAAACACCACAAAAGAAGAAACAAGAAACAAGAAACCTGCAAAATAATCAGAAGAATTCAACACAACAAGAAGACCCAAATTTTCCCCCTCTCCCTTCATGCCAATCTCCACCAACGCCAAAGCTTCGAAATTCGAGAAACCCAAAACACACAACTCACAAATTCAGTCACTCCTCCCACCTTCCTTTGCTTGCAAGGCGCGTCTAAAGATCCCAAAGAAGACGTCTCAACACGCCGCCATCACGACCCCAGGACAGAGAAGCTCTTCAAATCACAACCCCGGATCCGAATCCCCAAAATCCTCGTAACCCGGACCTCCGCCAGCACAGGAGCACTGCGGCAATTAAAGCACACTGCCCCGCTGCCGGCCGGGCCCGGCCTGGACGACACGAGACGCGGACACAATCGCGAGCGAAGATGCGAGTCAATTCGCACGAGCAACGACGCAGCCGATTAGATGGGTTTTTTTAAGTTTAGAAATGCTTTTTTATAATTTAAGTATTTTTGAGTTTTAAAGATTTTTTTTGCAGAAGTATAAGTAATAAAAAAAAACTAAAATTCAATTTTTTGTTCAAAAGCGTCTTCATAAGTGTTTTTTAAAAAAGCTTGTTGTTTCATATAAAAACATTTTCTAAAAAAAATATTTTTTTAAAATTTAAAAAAAATATTTTTTTCAAAAGCTAATTTAAATAAGCACTCAGTTTCATTACCGAAACTCAAAAACACGCATTTTTTCACTCTCTCCCACGGAACAGCGAAAGATGAGCTTTAAGACTCGAGAGATGAAATCTGATGGTTGACATTGAAGGAAAAAAGTTAGATGGCGTCCACAAGGTGGGGCCCAGAGTAACTGCTTGGTTAGGGAAATGTTGCGCATGCATGTTCGACGGAAATGGTCGGTGGGTGTAGCTCTGGTAGATGTTGTTTTCACATTTTTTGAATAAAGAAATATTTAAATAATCTAATATCGTGATATAATACATATATTATAATATAATATTTATAATTAATTTATGATAATAGTTGTTTAAAAATTTAATTAAACTATAAAATTATGCCATAATATAAAAATTATGACATAAAAAAATATTTTACTCAGAATGGAATATTTTTTTTATGTTGAAGTATATGGTTTTTTTCATTATAAAATATGTAAAATATTTATATAATAATTTTTAATTTTTGTTAATCAAATACTCATTCTGTAAGAATAAAATATGTAATAATTTCTGTAATAACACTTGCACTTCTTACATAATAAAATTATACCAGAGTTTTTATTTTGTAAGCAAACATGCCCTGAGAGTTTTCGGGTCAAAATCTGTAATTTAACAAATCTGTTGTCTTAACCTAAAATATTTGTTTCAACACAACAAAAAATAATAATAAATAAAACAAATAAATAAACTTTGTTTTATTGGCGTCTATTTATTTTAATAATGTGTTTGAACGGAGGGTTCGGAAAAAAATTAACTCTCTGAAACTCTAAAAAATTCACCTTTTTTGGCCTCACAATTTAGGATAGTGGGGGAAAACGAATCTCCAGAAAAAATTTTATAATTTTCAAAAACATTATAGCCTCCTCAGTTTTTTCAGTTAATGAAATAAGTTCATATTATAATAAAAATATATTTGATAAATCATATTACAATCTATCTTTTTATTTTCTTTCCTTTCTTCAACCAAACAAGGTTAAGCTTTTTTTTCTTCACTAAAATTCAGTAATCATAACAAAACATCAACCCTTTTGTATCCAATCTTTATGTAATAATTAAAATAACAAAATTTTCTTTTAGAGTATTTTAATTTTTATTTTGAGCCCGTTTGTGTCACAACCTAACAAACAACATTGTTAATTAACCAACTCCATTATTGGAGTCGATTAAAAATACAATTTTCTTATAATTTATACTTTTTTGAATATATGTTGTCACGCCCCATTCCGCGAAACCGGCACATGACAACCCAAGGAATGACAACCCCACCACTCAACCCTCAAGTTGCCGCATCGCTAACCAACAACCCGGAAACAAACATCCCTAAACAGTGATTTGCAAACCAACATAACATACTGAAGTGAATATAAGAGAACACAGAGGAAGAAATATAATCAAAGCTTGAATATAGGTTTGACATAAACACAACATAGGTTTCAAACTAATAGATAAGCAAACAAACCATGTATAAGAGTATCAACACACTAGTGGATCCATGTCCTTATACACTGCATATGCTCAAGAAGAAATATGCATTAAACAATAAAGGAGATAGAAAGCTGAGGAATGCTCAGCACTTCAGTCCGCCGCACCACCACTACTAGCTAGAGCCTAAAAATGAGAATAAGAATAAGAAACTGGAGTCACTCACTGAATGGGTTAGCACAGTTTAAGGAATATAAAATAATCTATAAAATGATAGCACAAGCTTTTGTAATAATATATATATATATATATATATTGTTCACAACGTTTCAGTTTATAAAACAACGTATTCACAAGTATAGGGAAAACATGTATAGCTTGCAAAACTACTTTGCTCAAAAATAAAGTTTCAATAGACATAACACATGAATAGCAAAATACAAGTTTTTAAAAGTCATAATGCACGATGTACACCATTAAAACACTTTTCCCAAAATATGAGGTTTCCAAAGCGAGCAATCGATAAGTGGTCTAGAAATCCCTCTAAACTCTAGCCTTGGCACCGGCTAAGTTCAGAGCCTCCACGGCACTCATGTCCTTGACATTGACCCATAGGGACCATGTGGTGACTCCGGACTCCCGATGTTTGTCCAGTCAGAATTCTACGCACCACCTGAAGTGGACAAATCATCAGGGTTCTAACCCTTTCACCAACAAAACATCATGAAGAGTAACAGGAATGTAATTCAAGTAAATAATTTCACAGAGTCCTTGTGTGGTATTTTGGCTTTTCCGAGTGTGTGTTGTTGTCAAAACTGATCTAGAATGGTTGTGATGTGACTTTTGGAACGTTTTAAGTCATTTTGGGCTTAGAATGCAGTTCACAGAGTAAGCACCCCCATGCTTGGGACCGTGCTCTTGGCCATGCACTTCACGGGATGTTTTGGACTTTGTTCCTAGTGACCTGTAAAGTGCACGGGCATAAGCACGCCCTTGCTTAGGCCATGCTTGAGAGTGCACGGCTATGCTCGGGGGAGAAAAGCCGTGTTTCAGCAGAGAAATTCAACCATGTTTTCCTATAAAGTGCACGGGACAAAGCATGCATGTGCTCCAGCCGGTGCTTGTGTTGGGATAACCCTTTTCAAGGTAAAGCACGGTCAAACCGGGCTCTACACGCCCGTGTTCAGCCCGTGTTCGGTCAGGGGTATATAAATCCTGAACTTTGAGCCCTAATTCATCCGATCTTTCTTCTTCTTCCTCTCATTCCTTTGGTTACCATTGCTTTGGTTAAGGACAAGGAGCCATCCCTTGACTTTCCCTTTTTCTCTTGGTTGAAGATCTCTAAGGTAAATTCTTCTTCTTCTCATTTCTCTTTTTTTCTTTTTAGATTGGTTCAAGCATGTTAGCCCTAGGTTTTAGATCTCGAATCTTAGTTTAATGCGGATGAATTCTCGAATGCTTGTTCAATTTCTTTCATCCTTTTCTTGAATTATGAAGCGAAGGTGAAGATCCACCCCATTTTACTATGATGAAACTTGTTTCCTTTATTCTTGAATTCGGAGTTACTATAGCACTGAGAATTCCATTATTAAACCTTTGCATTCTTAGTTGTTGGGGAGAGTTGGTCTCCATAGGGGTTCTTTGGAATCGTTAGGGACAAATTCAGGCCATACCCAAGCCTTGTTAGGGTTTTGTGGTTTGCAGCATGAAGAGATTCATGCTCGTCTTTCTTTTGTGTTTTCAATTGGTTTGAGCCCTTTTGTTGCTGTAGGTGGTGAAAGCTCAGCCAAAAGCAAGGACCCGGCGAGGAATAGCACCATAGAGCAGTCGTTCTCCTAAGTTGTGAGTGGATTTTCATTTGTACAATTCTAGTTAATTTTCTCTAAATATATATATACCTTGTTTTGATGGAAAACTTGGGATTTATCATAATTGAATTGGTGATTTAATTACATAAAAAGTATTATCCATGTTTCGTATTCTGAAAGCAAAACTTTTGTTATTGGAAGAAAATGAATAATGTCATATTGTTACATGTTGCTATGTTGGTTTGAAGTGAGAATTTCATACACGTATTATACTCTTGATCCGGCTTATACAAATGTAAACATTTGTCCTGGACAAGGACCCTGTGAAATGTTTTGCTTAAATTGCATTGCTATCACTTCTTGTGATGCTTTGATGGTGATGGGGTTGTAACCCGCCTGCTGCAATAGAGGGCTCTCACGGTAAAGCCTTTAGAGGTGGCATGGTGGACCCTGTTGATCGATTCATTCAGGTGGCGTGTAGAGCCCTGATTGGATGTACATCGTGTGTCCGGAGTCACCATACGGACCCGATGGGTCAACGTTAAGGATATGAGTGCTTTGATGGTTCTGAGCTTAGCCGCGACCACGGCTAAAGTTTTGAGAGGTTTCTAGACCATTGTTCCGCTGTTTGAGATGAAAAGTTCATATTTAAATAAAGTATATTCTTATTCAAATTTAATCAGTTTACTAAAGAGCTTTGTGATTTACCGGCCTAATCATCTTATATATATATATATGTGTGTGTGTGTGTGTGTGTTGGGTGTTCAAACCTATATGTATTACTATAGAATTTGATTTGGTCATCTTTTTATTTTATTTTGTATTATGAGGGTTTACTACGGACCCATTCACTGAGTGACTCTAGTTACTCACCTTCTCCTTCTCTCAGGCTGTACCTAGTAGAGGCATTGAGGCGGACCGGACTGTTATGCATCTTCCAGTTATTTATTTTTTAGTCATGTGTTCATGTATGTTTCTTTTTGAACATATGCATTATATAAGAACATAGGTCCACTAATGGAATTGACACTCCTATCCATGGTTTATGTGCATGTCTAATTTTGGAAACTTTGTTGTATTTATGATAGGTATGTTTTGCTGAACTCTTTAATCAAGATACTGTTTCGTAGTTTCCTCTATGTGCCGTTGTACCCTATTTGGTGATTATTGATATATGTGAATTTCTGTTGAGAGTTGTGCTTGTAAGATTATCAGTTAGCTACAATTACTCGAGGGTTGAGTGGCGTGGGTGTCCCTCCTCGGGTCATCGTGGCGGTTGTTCCGTGCCGGTCCTACGAGATGGGGCGTGACACCTTATCCAAGATAAATTTTCACATATCAGTGATAAACATTGCTATCATATAAACCAAGGTCAAGAGTATAATATGTAAATGGCGTTTCATAACCAAATCCAATCCATTAAATTAACATAGCAAAAATCATTTCACTTAGCATCAAGGATTTTGCTTATAAATCAATTATATAAAACTTCATTGGAAACTAGTGAAATCGTCAATTAAGTATAATAAAACTAGGGATTTCATTAAAGCAATCATAAATACATTTAGATAGTGTTATACTAGAAATGTGCAATTATAACCCACTCACAGACTTACTGCTAAATGTATGTTTTTTCTTGAACATATGCATTATAGAAGTATATGGATCCACTAGTGTATTTGATACTCTTAACACGGTTTGTATGCTTGTCTACCTTATTGAAGCTTTTGTTGTATTTATGACAAGCCTATTCTTTTGAACTTTGTATTCAGGCTTGGGGTTTTGTGTAGTAGCTTCCTTTATGTATTCTTGTACTCTATTCTATTTTTGTTGAATATTGTGAATCCTTGTTCAGATAGGTTGTTTTCAGGTTGTGGTAAGTTTTGCTGTGACTTGAGGGTTGAGTAGTGTGAATGTCCATCCTTGGATTGTTGTGGCGTTGTCACGTGCCGGTCCTACAGGACAGGGCGTGACATATATCTATTATAATAATGCTTTTAAACGCTATGCATTTGACGTAGGAATGAGGATATCCGTATTCTCTTAGGGGCAGTGATAAGTGTCTAAATACACCGTTTTGTAACGGTGCATTACATGTACTTTCATGCATTATTTGAATGAAACCGGTGCCCTTTGATGTGTTTTTCGTGTTTTTCTATTTCAGGGCATCTACGAGCCATCTACGTGAGGAGGAGCATTTTGAGGATGAAAATCGAGGCCAAGGAGCGAAGAAACGAAGGTTAAACAAGCTCCGGACGTCATTCGGGCACTCCTACACGAAACGGGCCTATTCAAGCCCGTTTTCGGGCCCGTGTGCGGGCTGTGTGCGGCCCGGCAGAAGGGTGTGTGGCCCAGTGTGCGGCCAGGTGTGCGGGCGCACACTGGCCCGCACACCGCTCGGGTATTTAAGCCCGTTTAGGGCTTTTTCGCAAGGGATCTTGCCACCGGCGCCTCCAAGCACCCCAACGCTCAAATATTCATTGGAGGAGGTTATTTTGGAGTGGAATCAAGTGGGAGAAGAGGGAAGCACGGATAGATCTTCATCCTAGAGCTTGCCGACGCGGATTCGGCAAGTGTCTTCATCAACCCTAGTCGACACGGTCAAGAGGGAGTTTTGAGTTCTCTTATTGATGTATTCTTATTTGTACAAACTTCCCTTGTTATTCATGTCGAACTAAACCTCCCAAGGCCCCCGGGCAACCGGTGAACCTTGGGAGGAATACTTGTTTTGGATGTTGTACTTTTAATTCAATGAATGCATGGTGTGTTATTTGGTTTCATACTTTGTGTGCTTAATTGTAGTGATTTGCATGAGAACTCTGCATTTCATCTTATCGATTATGCTTGGTTGTGCGAGGTGCGCTCTTGCATTAGATCCACATAGTATGAAGAGGGATTTATTGTATCGGTACACCGGAGGTTCCGGGTGCCGGTAGCCTCCCGTAGGTTGTAGAGTTTATCTTAGCGAAATTGCCTATAGATAACTCCAACCAAGGCTCCTTAATCCCAATGACATCGTGTGAGTATCCTTTGGATAAAGGAACTTGTACTGGATTAGGGCTACACTACGGAGGTTCCGGGGTAGTCGACTTCCGAGCCTAGACGGACCAAAATATTATACTCCATGCATGCATTACCTGTTTTTACAACGTCATTGCTTGTATTTCTCCCGGGGCAATCCTTGCCTGGGGCCTTATCGTTGATACTTGTTTTCCCTCTACATGCTTATTGTTTGTTGGTGGCTTGATCACTTTTATTGTTTTGTTTTCATACTTAGTTTTATTATAACAAAACCCATGTTTTGACTTGACTAAACAACTAATCTAAGAAGAAGTAATAGTAGATCTCGGGACCCTAGGGAATACGACCCTCTTGTGCTCGCACAAGAGGTATTACTTGACGACCCGTGCACTTGTGGCGGGGGAGCCGTGTGCCCGCTTTCTAGCGACGCGCGCGGCGACCATCAGGCAGTTTGGTTCCCGGATTGGGAATACAAAGGAATGAGGGAGTAATGGAAATGAGGGGGAGTGGAGGAAGATTAGGAATGAAGGATGTGTTTGGTTAGTAAAAGGAAAATATGGTAAAATGATATTTATAATCTTTATAGGAATAAATAACATTATATATAAAATAACATATTAAAGTGAAAAATAACTAATTTTAAGTGATAAAATATTTCAAATATTGTTTTATTTTCATTATCATAATTAAATATTTAATTAATTATTCCACTTTGTCAATTATTTATTATTACAATTAATAATAAAACATACAAAACAATATGTTAATACTTTCTAATTATATTTTTTAAGTATTGCTATTTCTCTTATCATAATTAAATATTTAAATTAAATATTCTACTTTAACAAATATTTATTATTAAGATTAATAATGATATATATAAAATACAATATTAATACTTTCTAATAAAAAATTAAGTATTGTGTTACTTTCTTTACCATAATTAAATGTCTGGGTGAAATATTTTACTTTAATTATGATTTATAATTAAATTTATTTTTTAATATGAAAAATAAAAAGATTAAATAATAACTATTTTTAATTATAAAAATTTGAGTATTATTATTATTTATTATTATAATTAATTATTTGAATTAAATATTGCACTTAAATTATTAAATATTATTTAAATTATCTATTTACTTATTATTTGAATTAGATTGTTATTTTTAATTATTAGTTATTGTTAGTTCACTTTAGGTATTACTTAATTATTATTTGAATTAAATTATTATTTTAATTGTTAGTTATTATTATTTTTACTTTAATTATTTTTATTATTAAAATTATTTATTTAATTATTATCTTAATTAATTATAATTTTAATTATTAAATAAAATCAGTAAATTTGATATTTCACCCCAAGGAGTGAGCAAGGAGTGAGCAATCATCTAGGATGATTGCTCACTCCCCACTTACTCGTTACTCACTACTCACTACTCACTACTCACCCACTCCTCTCTCACTCCCATTATTCCACACCCAAATAAGAGTTTACACAATGTAATTACTGACTCACATTCCATTTCTTACAACTAAACTCGCCTTATTACACAATGTAAGTAATGAAAGTTGAAGGTGATAAACAAGCATTGTACCAATTAATGAAATATGAAGACGATTTGATCTCTTGGAACCAATAAATGAGAGTTGAAGGTGATGCACAATTGTTACATTAAAGGCCTGTTTGGATCATAAATTGATGCTTTGGGAATATGAATCACTTGTGCCCATTAATCTTTAACCCCTATTTAGTAACTGTAAGGGTTGATGACCTTACACTTGGTCAGCGGGTGTACATTTCAACATAGGCCAAGCCACGAGGGTCCACAGCTGCGTGGATTGGGTAGCGCGCGGTTAGCGCGAGGCGCATGTTGTATTGTGACCAAGAGCGGGCGAAATATCCCTCACGATCATGTGCTAAGACCGTGAGGCGCGCGCACGCTGGACCGTGGGCGTGCGCATCACCGATGAGTGCATGGGGCAGGTGTGGCATACCAAGAGTCAAGTGTTGCAGACTTAGATTATTTAGAGTGTGGATCTCTAGCAAGTCTAGGCAGGGCGGAACACTTGATCATACCGAGAGCTGATTCCGGATTTGCCGAGGGTTTGCACAGGCGTATGCAAGTGGGCACGCGGTCGGGAGCATGGCCGAGCCAGGGGCAAGAATGGTATGCGGTATTACCGCGCGTGACCGGTACTGTTGCGCTGTAACCAAAGGTGGCTGGTTAAAGCTACAGTCGCGTCGATAGACATTGCAAGCTAAGTGAAGTCAAGGACTTCACGCCATACCTGTATTGGGCATGGGGCTCAATTAACCTTGGGGAATTGGGGTAGCTCTTGTAATAGGGTCTAATGTGTCTTTGGGAGGAGATAATGCCTTTTGGTGATGGTTTTTAGCCATGGTTGTAAACATTTCTCAATCTAAGAGAGTTTATGTTTTTCTCTCTCTAAAATAGGTTTCATGTGTCGTGTTTCTCGTATCGTGAATGTTTTTCTGTTTTGCTCGCTTCTTTTATTTCGTTGTGCTTGTGTTCTTGCAAGAAAGACTGCCCTATCGCTATGGTGCATGTCAAGTGCAGCACGGCCGAAGGTCATCAGTAGAGGCCGTGACAGCTGCATCAGAGCCCGAGTTGTGGCTAGCGGAGCTGAGGTGTGGTTTGAAGCGAAGCGTGAGAAGACGCACAAGTGAAGAAGATGAAAATGGCGAGTAGTAAGAAGGATCATTCAGATCTCCTTGAGGAGACAGCCGAGCGGATGGAGAACGTCATCAGGAGTGTTAACGATCAGCTCGAGAAACTGTTAAAGATAGTAGAAGATCTTGTGGGTAGATTGAGAGAAAGCCAATTGATTGTTGAAGTTTTGAAGACGAAGGTACAGTCACTGGAGACCGAAGTTGCCCAACTCAAGGAAGTTAGCGTCTACCAGTCGCGTGGGAGGCGCCCACGTGAGTGAAGGTCCCTGAACCTTCCCCATTTGATGGCGCAAGGAGTGCCAAGCCACTTGGGAACTTTTTTTGGGACATGGATCAGTACTTTAAAGCTACAAGGGTACCGGCCATGAACAAGTTCTATTGGTGGGCATGTATCTTACTGCTGATGCGAAGCTATGGTGGCGTACTCGGCAGCAAGAAGATGCTCGATCGGTCGGACAACTTCGAACTCATGGGTTGAGTTGAAGAAAGAGTTGCAGGAGCAATTTTTTCCTGGGAACATTGCTTGGGTAGCTCATTCTAACTTGAAGAAGCTACGACAGACAAGCACGGTCCGAGAGTACGTGAAGGAGTTTTCATCCATGATGCTGGATATTAGGGATATGTCCGAGGAGGACAAGCTGTTCAACTTCATCAAGGGACTACAAAATTGGGCCCAGATCGAGATAAGGAGGCAAGGCGCGAAGGATCTAGCCTCCGTGATCATCGCAACAGAATCACTAGTGGACTTGCGGACCTTACCTGAAGGAGAGGTTGAAAAGTCGAAGTTCAGACCAAAGGATAAGAAGCCAGAGGAGAGAAGGGCCGGAGATGGGTTCCAAAGGAGGAAACCCAACAGCCAGGCCAAATGGAATAGACCCAAGACTAATGGGAAAGCAGCAAGTGGTTCTAGCAGTAGGGTTGGTGGATACGTTTTTTGCGACTGACCACATTTGGTGAAGGATTGCCCTAAACGCAAGAAGTTGGCCGGGTTTATGAATGAACCAGAAAAGATTCTAAGGGCCCAGTAAGAGTGAGTCCTTTACAATTGTTGGGTGCCTTGAAGGTTGTCAAGGGTAATGGTGCTGTCAATCCACTTATCTATGTGGAGCTGACCTTGGATAGAAAGGCCATACAAGGAATGGTGGATACAGGCGCAACTCACACATTCATCAGGAAAGATGTGGCCACTCGGTTGGGACTGAGCGTGGGAGTGCACACAAGGCAAGTAAAAGCAGTCGACTATGAGGCACAGGCGGTGACTGGGAAGATCTCTAGCGTGATCGTTCACATGAGTGGATGGCAGGGAATGATTGACTTACTAGTTGTCGCGATGGATGATTTTGAGCTGATTCTTGGGATGGAGTTTCTGAAGTCTGTCAAAGCCGCTGTTGTTCCACATGTAGGTGGTCTTCTTATAATGGATGAGAAGAACCCATGCTTTGTAGCTAGAGTAGCTGCGAAGGAGAGAAAAGGGAAGAGGATGATGCTTTCTGCACACCAGGTGGTGTAAGGGTTGAAACATGGTGAATCCATGTATGTCGCTGCTTTGTTTGAAGTGCAGGAAGATTTGGTGAGTGATCTACCCTCAACTATGGCTGAAGTCTTGAAGGAGTTTCAAGATGTGATCCCGTCGGAACTACCCCATGAACTCCTACCCCGGCGGGCAATAGATCACCAAATCGAGTTGATGCCGGGCTGCAAAACCCTGCTCGAGCTTCCTGTCGAATGTCTCATTTGGACTTAGCTGAACTAATGAGACAACTGATAGATCTTCTTGATAGTGGCTTCATTCAGTCATCAAAGGCTCCATATGGTGCACCGGTGTTGTTCCAGAAGAAGCAGGATGGCTCTCTTCGACTGTGCGTGGACTACCAGAAGTTGAACAAGATCACGATGAAGAACATGTATCAAATTCCTCTCATTCAGGACTTGTTCGATCTATTGGCTAAAGCAACATACTTTTCCAAGCTGGATCTTCGTTCGGGGTACTGGCAAGTGAGGATTGCAGAAGGAGACAAGTCCAAGATGGCGTGTGTGATGCGCTATGGTTCGTTTGAATTCCTTGTAATGCCTTTTGGCTTGACTAATATTCCGGCTACATTTTGCCACTTGATGAATCAAGTGTTTTGAACTACATTGATGAGTTTGTAGTGGTGTACTTGGATGATGTTGTGATCTATAGTAAATCCTTGGAGGATCATTTTGTTCACTTGAAGCAGGTACTATCAAGATTGAGGGAGCATCGGCTGTATGTGAAGCTGGAGAAATGTCATTTTGCTCAACAGGAGATCAAGTTCTTTTGGCACATCATTTCTCTGGGTGAAGTCCGAATGGATCAGGCTAAGGTGGGGGGGCGATTTTGGACTGGCCTGCACCGTCTAAGGTACCGGAGTTACGATCTTTTCTTAGCTTAGCCAACTACTATCGCCGATTTATCGAGGGATATTTTCAAGAAAAGTCGTGCCACTCACCGATTTGCTAAAGAAAAACCAGCTGTGGGATTGGACCGGGAAGCAACAAGCTGCTTTTAACAAGATTAAGAGTGCAATTGCAAGTGAACCAGTCTTGACATTACCCAATTTCGAAGAACCTTTTAAGGTGCACACCAATGCATCAGACAAGGCAGTTGGTGGTGTCCTTGTTCAGAATGGGCATCCGGTGGCGTTCGAGAGTTGGAAGTTGAAAGATGGGGAGCAGCATTATTCGGCGCATGAGCGGGAGATGCTCGTCGTTGTTCATTGCTTACAGGTATGAAGAGTGTACCTTCTGGGCACCAAGTTTCTTGTCAAAACAGATAATATTGCCAATACATTCTTTGCTACTCAAAACAAGTTGTCGGCTATCAAGCTCGTTGGCAAGAGTTCCTGTAGGAATATGACTTTGAATGGCAGCACAAACCGGGGAAACACAACCAGGTGGCTGATGCGTTGAGTCACAAACAGATGGTTGAGTACGTGGCTGCGTTAACGCAAGTGGAGAATGACTTGCAAAGTCATATTGAGGAGGTAGCAAAGACGGACAGTCAGTGTGGGAAGATGATAAAAGATGTCCAAGATTGAGTCATGCGAAAGTATTTGGGGCAGAATGGGCTTCTCTATGCCAAGGACAACCGACTCTATGTGCCGAAAGGAGGGAAGCTTTGGCATGAGCTCCTTAGAGAGCATCATGATGTTCTATGGGAGGGACATCATGGTCGTGAGCGAATGAAAGCGTTGCTCACAAGACATTACTATTGACCGGATATGGGCAAAGACATTGAAGCATATGTGAAAACTTTTTTCGTGTGCCAACAAGACAAGTCATAAAGAAGACGGAAGGCCGGTCTTCTCCAGTAGTTGAGTATTCTGGAAAGGTCATGTGCATTAATTTCCATGGACTTTATCACCGGATTTCCTAAGATGGAGGGGATGTCGATAGTGATGGTGGTCGTGGACCGATTCACAAAGTATGGGGTATTCATACCCACACTGGTAGTATGTTCGGCGGAGGTAGCTGTTGAGCTGTTCCTGAAGGATATGGTGAAGCACTTTGGGGTACCGGAAGACATCATAAGCGATCGAGATGCTCGCTTTTCTGGGCGGTTCTGGACGGCGTTATTCGGGTTATTGGGCACAAAATTAAAGTTTTCAACTGTGAATCATTCGCAGATGGATAGGCAAACGGAGAGGATTAATGCTCTGTTGGAAGAATTTCTCCGTCACTATGTTTCGCCTTTGCAGAAAAATTGGCTAAGTCTGCTTGATGTGGCGCAGTTTAGCTACAATCTTCATCGGTCTTCATCGATGGAGAAGAGTCCGTTTGAGCTTGCATACGGATACCACCTATTACTCCTTCGAAGGTAGTGAAACGGAGGACAGGAGGAAAATGTCCTACGGTGTATCACTTTGCCATTGATCGGCAAGAGATAATGGAGAGTGCTCGAGATAGCCTCGCCAAGGCGGCTCGCGAATAAAGAAGTATGCAAATCAAGAGAGACGCCCTTTAGAGTTCCATGTAGGGGGCAAGGTTTGGTTGAAGCTCACTCCACAGGTGTGAAAGATGTTACATCGGAAGGTTGTTCACAAAGGCTTAATCGCGAGGTATGATGGGCCTTTCACTATTGTCCAGAGGATGGGCAACGTGGCATATCGTTTGGATCTCCCCGATTGGCTGAAACTCCATCCAACTTTTCATGTGAGTTTCTTGAAGCTATGCCACGAGGACCCCACGAATCCGTCGAGAGCGAAAAAGAGTCGGGCCCCGCCTACTATTCGCAAGGAGTTCAGCAGGGTGGTTAAGCTGATCCTAGACCGAAGAGTAGAAGGCCAAAGCAAGAAGAATCCCAGGGTGTTCTTTCTTATCCAATGGAAGTACTTGCCTATGTCAAAGGAGGACTCGGAGCGTGATACTACTTTTTGGCAGTTCGAGGAGTTGGTGAAAGACTTCTTGAGTTCAAGACCAACGAGGACGTCGGGTTCAACTAGTGGGGGTGGTTTGTAAGGGTTGATGACCTTACACTTGGTCAGCGAGCGTACATTTCAACATAGGCCAAACCACGAGGGCGCACAGCTGCGTGGATTGGGTAGCGCGCGGTTAGCTCGAGGCGTGTGTTGTGTCTTGACCAAAAGCCGATGTAATATCCCGCACGATCATGTGCTGACACCGTGAGACGTGTGCGCACTGGACCGAGGGTGTGCATGATAAGTATACAATTGTGCATATTTTATATATTAAATTGTATAATTATAAAGTTAGTATTATTGTAATTTAGTGGAATATGAGCCTAAATCGAGTATGAATTGTCTTCGCAGGCACCAAGTGTAGATTAAGGCCAAAGGAGAGCCAAAGCAAGCAAATGGGAACAAAAACAACGAAGATGGTATGCTCTTGCATTAGCACTTGGAAGACTATATTGCTTACGGGCTCCTTATGGCCATGCTTACGATCGTAAGCCACTTGCAGAGGACCTTGCGGGCACCCTTATGCTTGTAAGAAAAGAAGTCCTATAATACAGTGGAGCTTATGGTTGGGACTTACGCCCGTAAGCCTGACCATAAGCAGAATACAGAGGACTTTACGGGAGGGGTTCACGACCGTAAGCGGGGGCATAAAGTATGAGAAAAGTGAAATCCCGACGCTTACGGCGCTGCTTACGCCCGTAAGCTGGCCGTAAACTTACGGCTATTTAAGCCTTCGCTGAAGAGACAGAAGGCATTGCTGGAGGTCTTTTAGGGTTTTCTTTGAGTTTTGGGGAAAAAAGTGGCTAGAGAAGGAAAGGGCTTAACTGCGAGATCAAGAGAGGATCTCTCCACCAAAGAGCCAAGGATTTGTGTGTGCTTCTATCGACACCACCTTCATCATCCGTTAGGGCACCATTGCGGTTAAGGATTGCATTTCCCCAACGTCGAGGGGAACTTCAGGCCAATCCTCGCTTCCTTGGTTTTGAGGGAGTTTTCCACTCTATCTCTTCATGATGAATGATTGTAATCCCTTGCTTTTATTGTTTTCTATCATGAGCCAAAGCCCTTCTTAGGGGAACTTGTACTTGAACCCTAGTAGAATTGTCAAACTCTACTTTTATTCCTTGAATGTCAATTGTTTGTGACGTTAAACTTTGGGAATGCATATGTGAATTGATGTATGTCATTTACATATTGTGTGATTGTTGATGAGTGGTGAAAGCCCGTTGTTTGGTTGTTTTAGCGTGCGGTGAAAACTCGTCGGTTCTTGAGAACCGGCGTGCGGTGAAAACCTGTCGGTTCTTGAGAACCGGCGTGCGGTGAAAACCAGTTATAGCTTTCGAATTGGCGTGCGGTGAAAACCCGTCTCACCCTCACATTCCTTCTAAGATTACTTCTAATTGAGCAAGGATTAATTGTTCGAGTTAGTACTTCATTGTTTAACCCCAGACGAAATATTGTCCAAGTTTACCCTTCTCACCAACTGATATCCACAACTTTAGTTGTTTTCGATTTCTTAGTTTAATTTAGACTTGTTAACAATCACCCTTTCTAGGCTAGATTTCATAAGCTGAAGATACTATTGTTTTTGCTCCCTGCGGTTCGATAACACGATCCCTCTCTGGGATCCCCTTTATTACTTAGCGACCCGTATACTTGCGGTAACCGATGAGGAGTGGGGCAGGTGTGCCCATACCAGGAGTCAAGTGTTGCAGACTTAGATTATTTAGAGTGTGAATCTCTAGCAAGTCTAGGTGGGGCGGAACACTTGATCATACCGAGAGCTGATTCTGGATTTGCCAAGGGTTTACGAAGGCGTATGCAAGTGGGCACGCGGTATTACCTTGTGTAACCGGTACTGCTGCGCGCTGTGACCAAGGGTGGCTGGTCAAAGCTGTAGTCGCATCGATGGACACTGCAAGCTAAGTGAAGTCAGGGACTTCACGCCAGACCTGTATTGGGCACGTGGCTCAATTAACCTTGGGGAATTGGGGTAGCTCTTATAATAGGGTTTAATGTGTCTTTGTGAGAAGGCAAGGCCTTTTGATGATGGTTTTTTGTCATGGTCGTAAACATTTCTCAATTTAAGAGAGTTATGTTTTTCTCTCTCTAAAATGGGTTTCATGTGTCGTGTTTCTCGTACCGTGAATGTTTTCTGGTTTTGCTCACTTCCTTTATTTCATCGTGCTTATGATGCAAACAGGAGTTCACTAACTGTTATTCTTACAAAGAAGGATGACCTGTCGCTATGGTACATGTCAGGTGCCGCACAGCCGAAGGGTATCGGTTAATGCCGTGACAATAATCATGAAAGATATAAATAATATGCATTCATTTTAATGAAATTGTTGAATGTGAGCAAGGATGCAAGTGGAGCGGGGAATCCCCGTTCCCCCAGGGGATGCTCCCGACGGGACAAAGAATGGCCAAAATTGTTCCCCCGCGGGGTAGGGAATGGCGAAAAACCCCTGCCGGACTAGCGGGGAGAGTATTCCCCGCCCCGCGGGGATCCCCTCCCCGCTACGCATGTGGATTTCTGGACCTTTGAAATTATATATATATATATATAATTTTTTTTTTAACTTTGATAGTATTTATAAATTTATTTATACTTAAAATTTTATTTATTATTGAAGGCGAAGCTATCATATCAAAATTCTAACGACAGTGGATTCCAATCTAAATATTTTGAAGAATGAAAATAATAAATGAAAATATAAAATTATTTTACTAGTTTTTGTATTATGAATTTTATTAATAAATTTGTATTTTTAATTTACTTTCAAACTTTATGTTATTTATTGTAATTACGTTTTCATCCTATATTATATTATGTTTATTTTGAAAAATATTTTGTATATTTTTTATTTCATATATAATGTGTATTAAAATATGTTATAGAAAAAACTTTGGTGGGGCGGGGATTTTCCTACCCCCGCGGGATCCCAAATGGGGGAGTCGTGGAGGGAATTTTTCCCCCTTGGGGAATTTTGAAGCGGGGAATCCCTCCCAGTGGGAAACGGGGATGAGGATGGGGATCCCATTCCCCGTCCCACCCCGCCCCACTTGCATTCATAAATGTGAGTGATTTGTATTTCTGTCAAGATTGGGGGATTGGTTCTTGCTAACATTGTAATGACTTTTATAGCCTTTAATGATATCAAAATTACAATTTAAAAGATATAATTTAGTTATAGCTAGGTTCAGTTAAAATAATTCAATAAACAAATATTTGTTAAATTATATTAATTAGTTTATATTTAATACTTATTAAAATATTATAACTAAAATATTACTATATTTTTCTGTCTTACTTTTCCTATTTCTAACTCTCATTTCCTCCAACCAAACATCTTCATTATCATCCCCTTTCCCCCTATTCTCATTCCCATTCCTTCCTTCTTCTCATCCCCCCTTCTCATTCCTATTCCGTAATCCAAACAAGCCCTAAATAGAAGTAAATATGGTAATGCAATGAGATATGTATTTGCTTCTCTTAGAAAGAGGTAATTAGGTTGTTTCTAGAATTTAATGTCGATCACATCGAGGCCAATAGCTTGGGGCTTTTACAAGCTACTTGATATTTGGGATGAAAGAAAAAGGAAGTTATTTTATTAGGCATGTAGAGAACCCTCTCCGGTCTTATTTACTTATTCACTTTACTTGATTTACGCCCATTAAGAGACTCAATTAAAATTAGTTTATTATTGCATATTGCCCCTATCCAATCTAGATGTTACATGATTCAGAGTTAGTGGTTATAATAAAGTCATATATGTGAGGAAGGAGTGATGAGTGTTGATAGAGTTAGTTAACGAATTTGTTATGTTTTACTTTATATATATATGGTGATTTGAATTATGAAAATAAGAATAATTCATTCACCTATCTCTTTCTCTTCCGTTCTCTCTCTATCTCTCTCCCTATTTCCCGCAATCTCTCTCTATCACTCCCCTTATCTTCCTCAACGTTCTCTCTATCTCTCAACCCTTCCCTTTCTTGTTCCAACCACCATCTTTTGTTTGCATCATTTATACTCTTTAATTTATAAATAATAATATGAAAATTTTAAATTATTGTGGGATCCTTTATTTCAACCAGCCTTTATTATGATCGATCGGTCAAAAATAATGTCTTGCAAATCAATTTTTAATTTTTTTTACTTCAAGAGATTGTTTATTTCTGACTTTTATTAAAGGCAAACCTCTAATGTTAATTGCCTCAAACAAATGTCATAAGAATTTCCGATTAAGAAACAAACGTGACTAAGAAATAAATTGACATATAATAAAATAAACTTTATTAATTTTGAAAGTGATAGGTGTCTAAATATACTGTATTCTATTGCATTATTTCTTACACTTTCATGAATTTTTAATAACACCGATACCCGTTTACACCAGTTTTGTATAATTTCATTTCAGGACATCAGATAATTCTTTGAAGCTCGTGGAAAGATTTTAGAGGTGTTTTGGAGGTCAAAAACATTATTTTTTGAAGACTTTTCAAAGGCCAAATGGACCCCTAAGCATCGGGCGATGATAAAAAGAGCGAGCGGCGCCAAAACGCGGCAAAACAGCCACCGTCCAGAGGCTGTGCGGGTGGCGTGCGGCCTGCACACCAGGCTGCACAAAGCAGGCTGGGAGATGTGCGGCCTCTTGTGCGGGCTGCATAGTAGCCCGCACAACACATGGGCTACACATTTTTGGAAGTTATAAAAGCTACTCTAGTGCTTTCTGGAAGGGGACTTCAGCTACCATTCTCTACCATCATCTTCTAGGGCTCCATTGTAGTTAAAGGAGGTGAATTTGAAGAGCAAAATCAAGGGGAGTAGAATGTTGCACTCAAGGAACACATCAAGAAGCTCGACGGTGCGGATCCGGTGAGCTTTCATCACCACCTTCTAGTCAACATTTCAAGGGAGTTTATCTAATGATTTTTTTCATGTTTTTTATGTATTTTGAGATCTCTCTCTTATTCATGTTGAACTAGACTCCCAAGGTCATTGGGCATTAGGTGAACCTTGGGAGAATAACATGTTTTAATGGATGATGTTAATTGTTTATGAATGAATGTTGGTTTATTGTGTGGTTTCATTTTATGAGTACTTGAATGTAATGGATTGCATAAGAACTCTGTAATTCATCTTGTCGATTGTACTTGGATGCGAGGGGTGCGCCCTTGTGTTAGATCCATATAGTTTGAAGGGGGATTCAGCGTATCGGTACATCGGAGGTTCTGGGTGCCAGTAGCCACTCCTGGGTATTAAGGATAATTCTAACCGGTAGAGCATTAGAACTTTATTAGCCAAGACTTCTTGTACACAAAGACATCATTGGGGTATCTTTCGAATGGAGGAACCTGTACTAGATTAAGGCTTTCTACAGAGGTTCCGGGGTAGTCGACTTCCGAGCCTTGCGGACCAACTCTAGCAAACATCATACTTAAATTCTAAAATTTCAAATTCATCCTTACATGTTCTTCTCCCTAGGGGATCCTTTCCGGAGGCCTTTCATTCTCATTCCCATTTACTATTTAGATCACTTGTAAGGTGTGCCTTAGTCCATTTTGTTTATAATTATTTCAGTTAGTTATTTTCATATTTTGTTCTCAACCAACAGCCTATCTATTTGATTGATTAGATAGTGTAACCTAGGAGGAAGTAATAGCAGATCTTAAGCTCTAGGGAATACGACCCTCTAGTTCTTGAGTGAGAGGTTTATTACTTGACGACCGTGTACTTGCGGTTGAGGGAGTCGTGTGCACGCTTTCTAGTGTGTCACGCGCTCGCTCACCCGAAAGAGTACATGAACTTCATTAGGATTACAAGGTCTAGAAACTATAGCTCTCATAACTACAATTTCCTAATCTTCTTCTATCTTCACATGGTTTAAGTCTATTTAATTTTGGTTTCTCTCGATTCTTATCCCGAAACGTCTCTTGAATGTTCCTTCCGACTTTGTTTGCTTTAACCTACTTTGAAGTTTTTTTTGAGTTTGCATCTTGAGCATCATTCTGATCTCAAATTGTTATCTCCTAATGTTTGAGAATGATGACCTTGATTTCCCTCAATTTTTTATTCTTGAAAACTTTGACATTTTATGCTTATAAAATCTATAATTTTTTCCCTTATGAGACTCTTCATCCTTTTAGCTTTTAATGTCTTCAGACTTTTGAGTTCATACATCATGTATTTGAGATTTTTTTTATCTCTTGACTGCCTTTGCCTTTGAGTTGTAGGTTGCACATCATTAAGTTATGTGCTCCCACATGACTATTTTGACTTGTTTAGTTTTGGAGTGGATCTCAAGTTGTTATCATGAACTTGATCTCTTTTAATTTTGGGTATTTGAGAACTTCAAAGATTTTATACTTGTGAAATCTTTAGGATTTTGACATATGAAACTTTTTAAGCCTTTGACATTCTTATATTTTAGAGCTTCAAAGACTCATTTGGCATTTCATTTGACTTTTCTTCTTTTGTGTTGAGCCTCAACCCTTCTATGTATTTTTTTTCTTTTTTTAGCCTTAGCTAGGTGGTGACCTCTCCTATGATTGAGTCCACAGACCTAAATGTTTTGACTTACTTGCTTATGAAAGAGATCTCAAGTTGTAATCATGAATTTGATATCTTATTTTTTTTTTCAATCCATCCTTGTGAGTGTTAAGACTTTACAGTAAGTTTGAGAGAAATTTACTTTGTTTTGCTTTCCACTCTTTTTCACCCTTGTGAGTGTCAAGACCTCATAGTAGGCTTAAAAGAGCTTTGTTTTGCTTTTTACTCTTCTTCACCCTTATGAGTGTCAAAGCCTCACAATAGACTTAAGAGAATTTTGCTTTGCTCTATACTCTTCTTCATCATTGTGATAAGTGCTTGTTTGTAAATATTTTATAATACCATTTTATATGTATGGAGCATCACTTTATCAGGTTTTATTGCTAATGAAGTGTATTTTGTGTTTTTTTGTGCAAACAGGGCATTGGAGGTGTGAAGTACGAGAAAAAAACAAAGATAGGGCGTGATGGCATGTTTCATGACCAAGATAGGAGCTGTGCTCAAATACATGGAGGTGTTACCAACTTTCGAAGGTTTCCAAGTCATTACATGAACCGGATGGGCACGAAGGCAGCAGTACGTTCATGTCCCAGCTTACGCGCGCAAATTGAAGAAGGTTTTTGATAATTTTAAAGGACAAAAAGCCACACACTCTACCACATGGGTGTGTACCCAGCCGTGTGGACTCGAAGAAAAATTTCTGGAAAAATCATTGTAGTTTGATATTGTAGCAATTAAATGAAGCAAGTGTACTGTAGCAAAATCGATATTCACAGCGTGTGAATGGCCGTGTAGATGCCCATGTGAAGGCCCAATTTTTGTTTATAAAAGACTCCCTGACATATTTCTAGGGATCTTTTCGGCTACTTTCAAGAGGCAAGATGGTTAGGGCTTAGAGAGAGTACTTTGCGGCTTTGGGAAGGTTTCCTCACCAACTTGGAAGGTTTTCTCCTCTGTCATAGCGTAAAGGAAGCCACCGGCAACCTAGCTTCAGAGTGGATTCAATCTAAAACTGGAAATTACCCATCAAGGCCATTGTCACAATATAAAGGGGTTATTTTCTATGGCTTTTATAGTTGTTTATATTTACATTAATTGCTTTGTAACTTGCTGCATGGAGAACTAAACCTCTAGTGGGTATTCGGACATGTAAACCGTAGGATTCTTATTCTTATTAGATTTACATTGTGTTTCCATTCGATTTCAATTTATTGAGTTTTGCTCTTGTGTTCTTAATGCTTGCATATGCTTTTGGTTTCAATATTGATTGCCTTGTAAGTCTTATTCAACCTAGTGAAGAGAGAGATCAAAGCTAGGTTTAGAATTACCAAGAGTGAAGAGGGTTTAGAGGGTGAGCTGTGAGATAGCGGAGTGTCCCCTTTCCCTTCCGATAGATATTTCCTATCTCCATATTCCCTAAGCTCTAAGCAACCATATGTGGTGTGAGCTGTCAAGAGAATTCTCCGCCGGGACCTCGTGGAGGGTTAGGAATCCTTCACCTGGAGGTAGGGTTGGATATACTTTTAAGAATTGGTTATATCTTTGGGATCCCTAGAGTGCTAAGCAGTCATATGTGGTGTTAGGCGTCGAGAGAATTCTCCGTTAGAACCTCATAGAGGGTTATGGATCCTTCCCTTGAAGGTAGGATTTGATCTACTTTTAGAAATTGGTTATATCTTTGGATCCCTAGAGTGCTAAGCAATCATATGTGGTGTGAGGCGTCGAGAGAATTCTCCATCTGGACCTCGTAGGGGACTAGTTATTGGCGGCCTGGAGGGAGAGGCTGGTATATCTTAGGATACCCATGACTCAATTAGTTCGTATAGAAACACATGTAATCCAATACCTAATATCTGAATTTTAGGGGGAGCATTGTTCGGATACCCCGCCTTTATTGATTAAGAACTCACTCTTTTCAGTTCATGCGTACTTGTTAGTGACACTCTTAGGAGCAACTACTAGTACTTCTGTTTCCTAAGGTTCAACAACCCGATCTATTGGGTTCACTTCATTACTTGACGACTTGTGTAGTTGCGGTAACGCAAGGGGTTGACACATCACCCCGTGTTGTGTGCATCACGCTGTGAGTGTTAAGACCTCACAATAGACTTGAGAGAGTTTTTTTTTTTTTTTGCTTTTTACACTTCTTTACCCCTATGAGTGTTAAGACCTCACAGTAGACTTCAAAGCGTTTTCTTTTGCATCTTATGTTTTTCACCCCTGTGAGTGTCAAGAATTCACAATAGGCTTGAGAGAGTTTTTTTTTATATACTTCTTTACCCCTGTGAGTGTCAAGACTTCATAGTAGACTTGAGATAGCATTGTTTTTTACTTCTCTTCACGCCTATGAGTGATATAGTCTCACAAAGTAGACTCAAGAGTGTTTTACTATTACTCTTCTTCAGCCTTGTGAGTGTTATAACCTCACAGTAGACTCGAGAAAGTTTTGTTTTGCTTTTGCTCTAGGCCTCAATATAAACTTTAGAGAGTTTTGCTTTGCATTTCACTCTTCTTCACCCCTGTTAGTGTTAAGACCTCACAGTAGGTTTGATAGAGCTTTCTTTTACTTTTTACTCTTTTTCACTCCCATGAGTGTCAAGACTTCACTGCAGGCTTAAGAGAGTTTTTTTTTTTTTTTTTTTTTTTTTTTTTTTTCACTTTTATCAGTATCAAAACATCACAATAGGCTTGAGAGAACTTTTGTTTTGCTTTTTGCTCTCCTCTCCCTTATGGTGTTAAGACCTGACAATAGACCTAAGAGGAATTTTTCTTTGCTTCTTTCAATTCTTCTTCACCCGTGTGAGTGTTAAGATCTCACTGTAGGTTTGAGAGATTTGTTTTCATATTTTGGCTTTTTTTGTACTCTTCTTTCACACCTATGAGTGACAATACCTCATCGTAGGTTTTAAAGAGGCTTTCATGGACTTCATCGCTCCTATCCACCCCTGAGTGTCAAGACCTCATAAGTAGGCCTCAAAAATATTTGTAGATCTTATCACAATTATCTACACCCATGAGTGTCAAGATATCATGTTAGGCTTTAAAAAGCTTTATAAACATCATCATCTCTATTCACACTCATGAGTGTCAAAATCTCAAGGTGGGTGGGTTTCAAATGGGTCTTCATAGATTTCATCTCTTTTACTAACCCCATGAGTGTCATAACCCCATGATAGGTTTCAAAGAGGCTCGTAGATCTCATCGCTCCTATCCACCTCTATAAATGTTAAGACCTTATGGTAAGTTTCAAAGAGACTCATACATCAAATCACTCCTATCCACATCCATGAGTGTTAAGGCCTCATGGTAGCTTTCAAGGAAGCCTTCATACATTTTCCATAAATCCTTAACTCCAACCTCTCAGAAATAAACTAATCATTCATTTTTTTTCATTATTTATTTATTACAGAAAAGGTGTATACAAGAGAGTGTAAATACGTATGAATATAATGTATAAGTATAAGTGACAATATAACTCTAACATGCCCCCTCAAACTCATGGTGGGTCGAACCGAGAGTTTGCTAACAAGACTCGGAATCGAGAAATGGTATTTGCCTTAGTAAAGAAATTAGAAAGCTGGTGGGTGGAGGTAACGTATGGAAGAAAAATACTGCCAAAGAAGATAATGATGATGAACAAAGTGAAGAGCAACCTCGAGATATTTCGTGCGCTCATGAAACACGGGATTAGCGGCAATTTTGATAGCACTCTGGTTGTCACAATAGATAGGAGTGGGAGCAGATATGGAGACACCAAAGTCCATCAAAATCTGACGCAACCAAAGAACTTCCTTGGTAGTAGAAGACATAGTACCATACTCAGCTTCGGCAGTGGAAAGAGCAACAGTAGATGGTTTCTTGCTTTTCCAAGAGATAAGAGAATCTCCAAGGAAAATGCAAAAACCAGTGGTAGATTGCCCATCAGTAGAATCACCTGCAAAATCATCATCACAATAGGCGCGTAGCTCAAAGGATGACGTGGCCGAGAAAAATAGAGATCGAGTGAGAGTGCCACGGAGGTAACGAAGAACACGTAGAAATGCAGCATAATGAGTAGAGCGAGGAGCACTCACAAACTGACTAAGAACATGAACATCATAAGTCATATCGGGGCGAGTGATAGTCAAATAGACAAGAGCTTCAACAAATGCTCGATAACGAGTAGGATCACCAAAAGCTCACCATCGGTAGAGGAGAGATGATGATGCAGCTCAATAGGAGTAGAAGCAAAGTGCGAAGATCGGTAATGCCATATCGTAAAAAATGTCGAAATGTATTTCGCCGAGACACCAAATAACCACAATGAGAATAAGCAATCTCAAGACTCAAAAAGTAATGAAGAGGACCAAGATCTTTTATCTGAAACTCGGTGTGTAACCGTTGTTTCAAAGAAAGAATAGTATCAGTATCATCACCAGAAATAATCATGTCGTCGACATAAAAAAGAAGTATAGTGAAACCACGAGGAGTTGATCGAGTGAAGATAGCATAATTATGAGAGCTCTAGATGAATCCTAGATCAAGAACCACACTGCGAAAACGCTCAAACCAGGCACGAGGAGCCTGTTTGAGCCCATAAATAGTTCGACGAAAACGACACACATGCTAAGAGGGATGAGAAAAACCAGGAAGATGAGTCATATGAACCTCCTCAGAAATATCCCCATGTTAGAAGGCATTGGTCGCATCTAACTGATAGAGTGGCCAATGACGTGCTGCAGCAATAGCAATAAGAAGACGAACGGTAGTCAACTTAGCTAAAGGAGCAAAAGTCTCCTCATAATCAATACCATATTCCTGACTAAAACCAAAAGCAACAAGTCATGCCTTATAGCGCTCAATAGTGCCATCAGCTCGAGTCTTGATCCTATAAACCCACCGATAACTTATAGGAGTAACACCGGAAGGAAGAGGAACGAGATCCCAGGTATGCATTCGCTTAAGAGACCCGAGTTCTTCTGTCATAGCCTGCTGCCAATGGGGATCCTGGGCGGCCTCACGATATAGCTGTGGCTCATGATGAGTGTGAACGGCAGCAAGAAAGTTCTAAAAAAATGAAGAGTATGTAGAAGAGAGAGAAAGATCATACCGAGCGGGAGGATGACGAACATGATCGGGGTATCGATGAGGGATAGCAGGAGCATCTTTAGCCTTTAGGCGAGGTGGAACTCAAGGAGGAGGCAGGAGAATCACCGAAAGTATCAAAGCATGCTGGCGGTTGGGTAGAAGAAGGAATTGTTTGTGGAGTCAGAAAGGCGGTAGGGATGTCAGAGAAAACTATGTGGGGAGTCATGGAGGTGGGAGGAATATAAGAACCGGGTAAAATAATAGAAGAAAGAGGAGTAGGAGGAGAATCGGAAGGCTTAAGAAATGAAAGATCCGGAGGAGGAGAAGAAAAAAAGGGTGTGTCTTCAAGAAAAGTAACATGACGAGAAATGCGAAGACGACGAGAGTTAGGATCATAACAGCGATAACCCTTATGTTCAGAGCTGTAGCCAAGAAAAATGCATATCGCAGAGCGTAGAGAGAGTTTAGTTCGCTCAATGGAGGACAGAAGCACGTAGCAAACACAACCAAAGGTGCTAAGATGTCCATAAGAAGAAGAACAAGAGAAGAGACGCTCATAAGGGGTAACACCAGAAAGAATAGAGGAATGTGTTCTATTAATGAGATAGATGGATGTGAGAGTAGCCTCAGCCCAAAAATGTTGGGGAACAGAGGAGGCAAAAAGAAGGGCACGAGTGGTCTCAAGTATGTGGCGATGTTTGCGCTCAGCAACACCATTCTGAGCAGATGTGTAGCAACAGGAGTGCTGGGAAAGTGTGCCATGAGAGAAAAACAAAGCACACAAAGATGTTGAAAGATACTCCTTAGCACTGTCAGTGCGAAGAACCTTAATTCATTTACCGAACTGAGTATGAACCATTTGTGTGAATTGAGAATAAATGGTGAATACTTCAGATCTAGAACGCATAAGGTAGAGTATAGCGAGAAAAATCATCAATAAACCTTATATAATAAGAGAAGCCAGAAAGAGAGGATGAAGGAGCAGGACCCCAAACATCAGAATGAACAAGTTCAAAAGTGGAGACTGAAAATGAGTTACTAGAGGGAAAAGGAAGAGCTGATTGTTTAGCAAACTTACAACCTATACAAGAAGATAACGAGCCTGAAGAGATAGAACCAAGACAGCCTGAACTAATTAAGAGTTTCAGGCGATCATTAGAATCATGACCTAAACGAGAGTGCCAACGATATAAAGAACAAGCAGAAGCAATAATAACAGGAGTAGTTGTAGAAAAGAAGAAGATACAGGTAGATGAAGAACTCTAGGTGATAAAGCCCACCAACTCCATATCCAGTCCCAATTCTCTGGCCTGTAAAATGGTCCTGCACAAAATAGTCAGAAGAAGAAAAGGTAATAGTCAAACCATGATCTGTAAGCTGACTGACAGAAATAAGGTTTAAAGCTAAACCAGGAACATGATAAACTGTCAGAATAGTAAAAGACTGAGTTTGAAGGTGACCGAACTGGGTGACAGGGAGAAGACTGCCGTTAGCTGTGCGAACAGTAGAGAACGGGTGAGCGCTAGAAAGGTGAACTAGAGCAGTGGTATTTGCAGTCATATGATGAGTAGCTCCAGAATCTAAAATCCATGAGGTGGAAGACATACCAGAAGCAACATACATAACAGAGGGGGAACTGAACTGCAGGGCACGCTGCATGACATGAAGCTGCTCTGTAAGCTGAGTAACTTGAGAAGCAAGTTCCCTAGAGGAGACAGGAGTCAAGACCTCGACAGTAGCAACACGAGATGAACAAGGAACACCAGAAGATCGCTGAGGAGAATGATGTTGTGAATGTTGTTGTTGTCGATGCTGAATCTTTGGACACTGAGTTTTTATATGTCCTTGTCATTGACAATAACGACAGAAAAGAGATGATCATTTTTTTAATATATATATATATATATATATACATATATATAAAGGACAAGTGTGGGACATGCCTTTTCTTTTGGAAAGTAATATAATATTATTTTATATTATAATAATAAAATGATATGTAATGAAAGCAATGAAGGCAGCTGGCATCAAGAGAATTTGAATGCGCACGGGCTAGCATTCAAATCATTTGGTCGGACTTTGGAACTTGTGCCAATGACATTGGAATACAAGCTTCATCATGATTTGACCGGAGTTGATGTTCGGCTGGTGGTTGGGAACAGTAGCGGCGAAGAGAAACTTCCACGAACAAGGATGGGACGATGCGACGGACGTGAAGGAGTGGGAGTTCAACAAGCGGAGGGAGTAGCGGTGGTGTGTGATCACCGTGAAGATCGTTGCCGGCCTTCGGTGGTACTGCAACGACAAGCTCCCCAAGCACTCGCCGAAAGAAAGTTGGACCACAGCGTGGGTGCCTGTGACAGAGACGCAGTCGGTACATCTTCTCACGGGCTTCTCGACAAGACCGTATGCGTATGGAGCTCCGACGAGCTAAGCCAAGTCCGTGAAAGGAAGGAGATAGTGGGTTCAGATGACAAGCCAAGGGCAGATGGACAAAGGTCGACGACAGACAAAGGCCGGCGAACAAAGGTGCAGATGGCAAGACAAAGGTCGATGACGAAAACCTAGTCTGATACCATGATAGATGAAATGAAAGAATGAACCGGCTTCATTAGAGCAATTAGCCCATATAAATACAGGAAATGTGTATACAAGAGAGTATAAATACATATAAATATAATGTATAAGTATAAGTGACAATATAACTCTAACAACTTTTATTATTGTTATTATTATTATTATTATTTATTATTTTTTTCCCAATATGCCCACCAATAAATCCAAAGTAAATAAAGAGTGTGACTTGATCTTTGGAGAAGGCCACTGAACTACTTGAGGCCACATAGCGCATGACATTTTAAATTAGCTGCTACTTTATTTTTTATTTTTTTTATTTTTATCAGCTAATTCTTTCTTTGTAAGCCATCCATCCTTAGTTAGGCATCCTTTCAAGCTTCTGTGCCTTGATGATCGCTCCTTTCATCCACCCTCTCACACAACATACAAAATTACGATTCTAACCTCTAACACACATGCTCTTCTTTTCAAGCGTTAAAACAAACTATGAAGCCTCTGACTCAGACTTAAGCATTGAAACAAATTATCATTTAGTAAATCCCAACCCGCCCTCTCGTTATCTATGACATTAACTTCACCAATTCTTTTTAGGTCTCTATGAGTTAACATTTTATGGTTTCAACCGAAAAGTTCCCTTCGACTCTTCTACTCATTCGATAGTATCATGAGACAATAGCAACTATTAATTGAGTGCCATTTGCTCAAGTTTGGGCTTTGTCAATGGTGTCTTCATGTATGGGTTTCCTTTTTTAATAAATAAAAAGAAGTCAGTATGGGATCACAGGCTAATGCTGAAACGTGTCTCAGTCGTTGAAACACCTACAGTGAGATCATGTACAGTAGTCTCCGCCACTGGGATTTGCCTCCTTGTTCTAGACTAGGAATTCATTGTGTCTAGCTTGGCGCACCATGCACATGGCCATTTACCTCTCCGAGAACTCCTTGGAGCAAGGGTAGCAATATTGAAATCACATAAGGGAATGCCAAGAAATGAATAAGTGGGAAGTTGTAAGCCTAGTTGTAATGACTCATTGGGATATGTATTCTATGGGTGGATTATCAAGAGTTAATCCCAGGGCAAAGGTCTACTTGTTAGGTAGCAATCATGTTATTGGGTCCAACCCATGGTCAAAAGTATATGTTCACATGTCCAAACCTAAAAAGGGTATTATGGGGTTTTTCATAAGTGGATTTCTTTTGCTCTCATCTTCAGGGCAGAAGATGTGGTGGTGAGCAGAGGAAAAAAAGAGAGAATAAAGCAAGAAGAAGCTTGCCTCTTGTTAGGAGAATTCTTTTGCTCTCATCTTCAAGAAGCCTTGGTAAGCTTCTCAATTGCAAGAGTGTTTACTGAGCATGTTTTGCTCAGTTTGTTTTGTTTAATCTTCTTGTAATGAAATCTCAAGTTAGGGCATCAACTTGAGTTTGTTTGTGTAATTATTCTCTCATGTTTCTAGTGAAATTTTGCTTGCCGGTGCCCCGTGGTTTTTCCCTCGTTTTGTAGGGTTTCCATGTAAAATTGGAAGTGTGTTATCGTTTTGCTTGTTTACCTTGATGTGAGTGTGTTGCATTCATTCTCCTCTAAGTGTGATCCGATCAGAAGTGTTTCTTCACCGATAGTGGTATAAGAGCTAGGAATTCGACTAGAGGAAATGGAAGGAAGTTCAAGCACCATGGTGAAGCTCAACAACTCAAATTGGATGTTGTGGAAGCCCAAGATGGAAGACATCTTGTATTGCAAGGAAATCTTTGATCCAATTGAGTACAAGGGAGTAAAGCCGAAAGATGTAGATGAGAAGACATGGAAGAAGATGAATCGAGTTGCTATTGGCACTATTAGACAATGGTTGGATGATTCAGTATTCCATCATGTTTCTAGTAAAACTTGTGCCTATGCCTTGTGGACCAAGTTGGAATCTTTATATGAAAGGAAGACAGCTGGGAATAAAGCCTTCTTGATTAGGAAATTGGTGAATTTGAAATATCATGAAGGAGGTTCTATTGCAGAGCATTTAAATGAGGTTCAAAGTATTGTAAATCAGTTGTCCTCTATGAAGATGACTTTGGATGACGAGCTTCAAGCTCTTTTACTCTTGAGTTCATTACCGGATAGTTGGGAGACATTGGTGGTCTCCCTCAGTAATTCTGCACCTAATGGAGTGCTCACCATGACTCTGGTAACATCTAGCCTTCTAAATGAAGAAACTAGGAGACAATCAACTGGTTCTGAGAGATCGGCCGCTTTTGTCACTGAACATAGAGGAAGGTGCGAGAGTCGTTGACCTCAAGCCCGTGGGAACTCAAAAAGGAGATCCAAGTCAAGAGGAAAGAAGAAAAGTGAATGCTACTATTGTCATCAGTTTGGGTACATGAAATATCATTGTCCGAAGCTCAAGAAGGTGGAGAAAGACAAGACTCAATGCAAGGATGGTGAAAATACCACAGTTGCGGTCTCAAGTGATGTAGTGATCTTATCCATTGAAGAATGCCTTCATGTATCTTCCTCAAGCATTGAGTGGGTGGTAGATAGCGGTGCTTCATACCACGCTACTCCAAGGAAAGAATATTTTTCATCTTATAAGGAAGGTGATTTTGGCACAGTCAAGATGGGCAACACTAGCCACTCAAAGATTGCAGGAATTGGCGACATATGTCTTATCACTGATATGGGTTGTTCCATTACCTTGTAGGATGTGAGACATGTCCCAGATCTCAGATTAAATTTGGTGTCTATTTTGGACTTGGATAGACAAGGTTATGAAAGCTATTTTGGAAAGGGATGTTGGAAGCTATCCAAGGGTTCATTGGTTGTTGTAAAAGGAGAAGTTTGTTGCACATTGTATAAAACTCAGATGAAGATGAGCAAGGGTGGCTTGTTTGCAATGGAGAATGAATCTTCTCCAAACCTGTGGCACAAGAGGTTAGCTCACATGAGTGAAAGAGGTCTCCAAGTTCTCACCAAGAAGGAACTAATTCCCTACAACACTGATATGTATTTAGACTCATGTGACTTTTATGTAATTGCTAAACATCAAAAAGTATCTTTTCAGAGTTCTTTCAGTAAGAAAACTGAGGTGCTCTCAGTTGTCTATTCGGATGTATGTGGCCCATTTGAAGTGAAGACCTTGGGTGGTAACATGTATTTTGTTACCTTTATTGACAATGCATTAAGGAAGCTTTGGGTATATTTGCTGAAATCCAAGGCTCAAGTATTTCAAGTTTTTCAAGAGTTTCATGCTAAAGTCGAAAGAGAGACAGGCAAGTTGTTGAAGTGCATTCACACTGATAATGGTGGTGAATATGTTTCCAAGATGTTTGAAGGGTATTGTAGAACTCATGGAATCCGTCATATCAAGACAATACTGGGAACACCTCAACACAATGGACTAGCCGAGAGAATGAATCGTACCATTGTAGAGAAGGTGAGGAGTTTATTGAAGATGGCTAGACTGCCAAAGGTTTTCTGGGGAGAAGCTCTATTGACAGCTGCTTACTTGATCAATAGGTCATCATCAACTCCTTTAGAAAGTGACATCCCAAAAAAGGGTGTGGACAGGGAGGAATCCCTCCTATGCACATTTGAAAGTCTTTGGGTGTAGAGCATTTGTCCATGTTCCCAAAGAGCAAAGGTCCAAGTTAGATGACAAAGCAATCCCATGTGTGTTTTTGGGCTATGGAAATGAAGAGCTGGGATACAGATTGTGGAATCCTGAAAAGAAGACAATTGTGAGAAGCAGAGATGTAGTCTTCTATGAAGATCAAAATGGGCTATGTGATGCTCAGGTCAAGCCAATCACTCAAGCATAACCGTTTATTCAGGTAGAGCAAACCATTCAGGCCAAACCGACAGGGCAGTCAGAACAAACCATCCAGACTAAGCATAATGTACAACTTGACTCAGATATGCATGTAGAGCCAATTATGCATAGTCAAGATGTTTTAATCCGACCTCAAACATGTAGATTTGAGAATGTCAGAGAAATGCAAGAGGCACCTTTGGGAAGAAATTTTGATCAAGATGAGAGCTCAAACATATATGCCAGAAGGTCGGCTAGAGAACACAAACCATCTCAAAAATATCCATCTTCAGATTATATTCTTCTTACTGATATGGGGGAGCCCGATACACTTCAAGAGGTCATTAGTCTTGAAGATAAAGGTAAGTGGATGGAAGCTATGCAAGAGGAGATGGTTTCCTTACGTAAGAATGACACCTATGAGCTTGTAGAGCTCCCAAAAGGAAAGAAAGCTCTAAGAAACAAGTGGGTGTTCAAGTTGAAGAATGACAACCAAAATCAAGTCAAGTACAAAGCTCGGCTAGTGGTAAAAGGCTTTGGTCAACTAAAGGGGTTAGATTTTGATGAAGTGTTCTCTCCCGTTGTGAAGTTATCATTCATAAGAGTTATTCTTGGACTTGCAAAGAAACCGGGGGCTGCACATAGAACAAATGGATGTTAAAACGACATTTTTTCATGGTGACCTTCAAGAAGAAGTGTACATGGCACAATCAGAAGGTTTTGTAGAAAAGGGATATGAACACGTAGTTTGCAAATTGAAGAAGAGTTTGTATGGGCTAAAGCAAGCTCCTCGGCAGTGGTATTTGAAATTTGACTCGTTTATGAAGAGTCAAGAGTACACAAGAACAGCTGCAGATCATTGTGTATACTTGAAGAAGTTTGGTGAAGACAACTTCATCATCCTATTACTTTATGTTGATGATATGCTTATAGTTGGGAAGGACAATGCATTGATATGTAAGCTAAAAACAGACTTATCTAGATCCTTTGACATGAAGGATCTTGGTGAAGCAAACCAAATTCTTGGAATGAGAATTTTACGTGAGAAGAAGGCTAAGAAAATATGGTTGTCACAAGAGAAATATGTTGAACGTGTGCTTGAAATGTTCAACATGAAGAATTGCAAGGTTGTATGTTCTCCTTTTGCCACTCACTTCAAGTTGAGTAAATGCATGTGCACAGCTACAGGATAGGACAAGGAGAAGATGGGTTGCATTCCTTATTCTTCAGCAGTAGGTAGTTTGATGTATTTAATGGTCTGCATAAGACCCGATATTGCTCATGCAGTTGGTGTTGTGAGCAGGTTTCTCTCAAATCCAGGAAAAGAACATTGGGAAGCTGTTAAATGGAAACTGAGGTATCTGAGAGGGACATCAAAGATGTGTTTGAGCTTTGGAAGCTCAAGACCAATTTTGGAACGATTTATTGATGCTGACATGGCTGGTGATGTTGATGGCAGAAGATCCCTATCAGGTTATGTTTTCACTTTCGCAGGGGGAGCTGTGTCATGGCAATCAAAACTGCAAAAATGTGTAGCGTTATCGACAACAGAAGCTGGAAAAGAAATGGTGTGGATGAAGAATTTTCTCCAAGAATTGGGAAGAATGCAAGAGGAGTATGTAGTGTTATGTGATAGTCAGAGTGCCCTTGACTTGAGTAAGAATGCTACATATCACTCCAGAACTAAGCACATCGATGTTCATTACCATTGGATCCGAAATGCACTTGAAGAGCATATGTTCAAAATTGAGAAGATCTGTATTGAAGACAACCCTTCAGATATGTTGACCAAAGGGATCCCTAAAGCAAAGTTAAAAATGTGCTCAAAGGTAATTGGCATGGACTCCAAGTAAGGAGTCATGATGGTATGCAACCTGTGTGCAGGTTGTGTGGTAGATCTTCTTCTCTTGGGTTGGAGGGGGAGATTGTTAGGTAGCAATCATGTTACTAGGTCCAACCCATGGTCAAAAGTATATGTTCACATGTCCAAACCTAAAAAGGGTATTCTGGGGTTTTTCATAAGTGGATTTCTTTTGCTCTCATCTTCAGGGCAGAAGGTGTGGTGGTGAGCAAAGGGAAAAAAGAGAGAATAAAACAAGAAGAAGCTTGACTCTTGTTAGGAGAATTCTTTTGCTCTCATCTTCAAGAAGCCTTGGTAAGCTTCTCAATTGCAAGAGTGTTTACTGAGCATGTTTTGCTCAGTTTGTTTTGTTTAATCTTCTTGTAATGAAATCTCAAGTTAGGGCATCAACTTGAGTTTGTTTGTGTAATTATTCTCTCATGTTTCTAGTGAAATTTTGCTTGCCGGTGTCCCGTGGCTTTTCCCTCGTTTTGTAGGGTTTCCACGTAAAATTGGAAGTGTGTTATCTTCTTGCTTGTTTACCTTGATGTGAGTGTGTTGCATTCATTCTCCTCTAAGTGTGATCCGATCAGAAGTGTTTCTTCACCGACACTATTAAAGGGGAAGGAGAATAGAGCGAGGGGGGGGGGGATCAAAGATTAAAGGAGTGTGAGGCCCTGCTGAAAAAAGAGGGAGACAAATCAAGTTCTCGTCGGAGGTCTCGCAGGAGAGCTTGGTTATTTACTTACTGTTGTTTTTTTCTCATAATTTGTAACAGAGATCTAAACTCTGTTGACTTTCATTCTCTTCTTGATGTTGTGAATGGATGGATGTGTTTTGGACCTTGATGCCTGCTTATTTTACTGAGTAGCCCAGCAACTCTTGCTATTATTACAATGAAATTTTGAGCTGGAAGCTCTTTTCTGGTTGAAGTGCTATTACTTGGCGTCTCTAGCAAAAGAATTCATTACACTAGTCCTGTTGGTTGTAAGGTACAGACTTCGGCCGAGAACAAGCTTGCAGGAAAGATAACAAAATCCCAACTAGAGATTGCCCCAAATTCATGCACTGGACTTCTCCATTTCTTTATAGATCGACTTGATAACTTTCTCCACTCTTGATCTATATTGGTGGAACTGATGGGCGGAGAGACTCAAAAGGAAAACTATGTATATATATACACACTGAGAAGATGGAACACAAAAAATGGTGCTATCTAGGCATTTTTTAAGGCTTTCAACATGGCCAAAAATGGGAAGAAACAGGAAGAACACTCACAAAAAAGAAAAAGAAAATGCATATCTAACTTTGGTTCATTAAAGTATGAAGCATCTTACGTACATTGCGTAGATATTATCTTAAAAGAAAAGGGTGGGGCCTTTAGAGAGGTATACATAATGTTGCAGGTGCTTGCTTTTATAATGCCATATATCATGCAAAATTCAAGCCAATTCTATGTTCCAGTGGCATGCAAATATGCTTAGAGAAAGCTCTCATACTCTTTATACTCTTTCTTGTTAGAGTGTGATTGAAGATCAAGAGGGTGTGATGGAATTTGTAGAATTGGTAATGGTTTTGGTTTATTGAATTGACGGGTAAATACAGTTGTAGCTGGTTTATCGAAGATGGAGCTCAAGCTTGCTAAGTTTTCGAAGATTTGAAAAGCGATTATGTTCGTTGGTGTGAAGAGGGAAGCTGAAACTCGAGAATCAACGGCTGAGATCTCATCATCAAGAGGAAGGTTAAGTTCGAGGCAAGAGAGCATTTGTTTCAGTAGAAGTCAGCAGATGGTCAGGATTAAATCATCACTAGATGGCGTAAGTTCGAGGCAAATCGGACGGATAATGACTTAAGCGGTTCAGTCAAGTTAAAGCTTACATCTGGCATGACGACTCAGTTGTAATAGATTATGTTAGTTTCGTTAGTTAATGTTTTTTCAGTAGAGTTTTCCTTTTGTGCTCGCTTCTTGTTGTTGTTGAACTGATGAGAGGTTGTATGAATTTTCCCTGTTTATGTGTTGCGTTTTAGCTCTGAAGTTGAATTACAAACGTGTTCCTTGAAGTCTAAAGTTTGATTCTAGTGATTTTCAAAGTGTGAGATCAACTAAAGTCAGATCGCCTTACCACTCTAAATCAGAAGGTTTTGTTCGGAGCACTAGGATCAACTTAACTGAGAGCTCTGATACCACTTAAATTTGTCACGCCCCGAACCCGGCTCGCCGAACTCGACGCGTTGACAAACGGCCGTATGCCCACAAGGCCGAGACCAAGTGGACACACAAGGCCTCAATACCTGTCTCTCAGATATAAATCATAGCATCACACTAATTTCAACCAAAACAAAAAATTCAAGAACGGAAATAATCATTTTTACAACCAAGATTCACAGGATACTAAAGGTCTTAACAGACAACAGACTTATTAAACAGAAAACTAAACTCCTGCTAGCCACCTGGTGATCACTCAACGGGCCCCGCTAAGCTAGTCACCACACACCTACCCTTGATCTGAAAAAGATAGAGCAACTATTTATGAGCTAAACAGCCCAGTAAGCAACCACTAAAAGCCAATAGTAAAATAGGGATCACAAAAATTTCAATAGTTTCAAAAACATGCTCATATGCGATGTTGCACAATAATTATCAAAATCAAAACCCAGACTTGAAAATATTTCATAAACGTACTTAAAAGTAACGTTATATAGTAAATATAAAAAATAAATATCCAGACAATAGAACATTTCAGACAAACAGAATTTTCAGATAAACAAGTATATATATCCCCCAAATAACTAATGTCAAAAAAAAAATATCAGAGATCATTTGTTTATCCTCGGTGACCCGAGCCAAAATATCAAGAGTTCATTTGTTTACCCTCGGTGACCTGAGCCAGAATATCAGAAGCCGTTATTCTCCACCGACGGAACGGTGCGAAACTATAGTTTCTTATCAGAATCAGAATTCATGTCGACACGGTTAGTGTTTAACCCCCAATGACAGGGTTGTTGCAAAGTTAGTTGGGGACTACGATTTATAGATCAAAATAGTTGATATTCACAAACAACAGAATAATAAGGTTCAAACTGAGTGACAACAGAATAATCCGCTAAACAGAAATTTTTTTTTTTTCTGGAAACTCATGGATAATTTTCCTGTTATGAGAACGGAGGAGATCATATTTGAAGTTTAATATACAGGTGAAACAAATCAAAACTAAAAAAAAAAAAAGAAGCTTTATTGATAAAGATGACAACTCTAAGTTATGGACTCTTAGTCCATTTATTACACTTAACTGAAGATAAAGTGAACGAAATAACTATGTCTAAAGCTAAGTAATGAAAATTTCAAAACATAAATCAAGCTAAATGTGTAGTTGAACCTTCGCTTTCTCAAAGTTGGCTCGAGCTTCTGCAAGCGACAATGAGAGTTGTATGTCATTCTCTCCTCCTAGCGCTTCAAGCTTCTCTAAAGCAGTAGCTAAGGACTGGTTCACTTCCTCAATAGAAGGAGCAACGGATAGTAACTCTATCCTTGAGATGATGAGTTGTTCTTGTTCTTTTGCTTGAGTTTTCAACTTTTCTAGTTCTTCCATTATGAGCATGAGCTTATGCTTGGCTTCATTCACACTTTGAGACACTGTTGTAAGGGATAACTTTGTCTCTCTCATATTATCAATACTTGTTAGCAAGTCTCTTCTTTCCTTCATAGTTGGATCATTTCCTCCACTTTCCATGTCATGCACGATTTTTGCGAGATCAAGCACCTCGTATATCTTGTCCCTTGCAGCTGAAATGTCAGTTCGGTGCATCATCAAGTTATTATACAATTTTGGGGTTTCTTCCCTCAAGGACGCATGCTCATGAGGATGCGATGCCCACACTTTCTGAAGAAGCTTCCTTGCCCAAAAAGATTGCAAACTAGAAGTCTTCTTTGTAGCTTGAAAATAAAAAGAACTTGTAGACTCTGTGTCTGTGGTTAAAGCCTTCTTATGCTCAGAAGAACTATTAATAGAAACAACCTTCACATTTGGATCTGCTCTAAGTTGAGGTTGATCATCCATGACATTAACTGCTGGAGCTAGAGTTGTTTCTAATTCTGGTGGAGAAGCCATTACTTGGTCATCTATGAAAGTAGCACTTGGAGCTAAAGGTATTTCCGGTACTTGTGGAGATGCCATTGCTTTTTGGCTACCCATAATAGTAGCCTCGGGAGCTAAAGTCTCTTCCTGTTGTTGAAGAGGAGGAGGAGTTTCTTCTGCGGATTTCAAAATTTCTCCATGATAAGAAGTTTCAGCAAGAGGATAAGCATCGAGAATGGGGGTGTAATCATCGTCAATTGCTTGATCTGAGGATAAAGAGTCATAGTCTGAAGGATTGGACCTTTGGGGATGAGCTCGGCGAAGGCCTATAGCAAAGAAAAGTAAGAGTAAATCGAGTAAAAAAAAAGAAAAGTTCAAAGTAATATACCTATCGGACTAGATCCTGTTTTAGAGGCGCTATGTTGATCCTTTTCGTGCTCGCTCATTCTAGGAACGTCAGCTGTAATAAGAGAAAAATTAGTATTGAGATTTTAAAAGTAATGAACAAAGCCATCTCTTTAGAAAGACATACCTTGAATATGTGTCTCATGTGGAACATCTCCCTGCATAGAAAAAGCATGTGATGATGTGTAATCTTCGCTAGTTCGAGCTTTCTTTGAGGGATTCTTCGATCCTACTGAAACTGGTGATTCAGAAGGTTCTCCTTGGCCTTGTTCAACCCATTCAAACTGAATTTCCTTTTCATGATGGTCCATTTTTTTGGTTCGAGGAGAAGTCGCCCTTTCAAGAGGAGCATTATTGTTATGTTTTTTGTTGGAAGAATCATTCTCGATAAGGCGAACATGAATCGACTTCAACATCGTTTGTAACTTTGTTGACCAAAAGTGTGCATAAGTATGTAAAGGATGCCCATCACGATTATGAGAAGGAATATAGAACCTCGATCATGTTCTTCGTTTAGCAAATTGATACCAATAGCTTACCAAAAGACCTATAGATTGAGGACACTTAGGTACTTGGATATTTATTGGAAACCCTTGATCATAGCCAAACTGTCTAGCAAAACGGTGTGGGTTGTACTGTTGGGCGTAAAGATCCTTTCCAAGACGCAGAGGAATAATGCTTTGGCGAAAAGAGATGAAGTACTCCGCCTGGGTCTTACTTAGTTTGTTCTTATCATTTGGGTCTTTGTAGTCTTCAAACCACCCTTCACTCTTAAATTCGCCACATGTGAATGGACGCCATATAAGATAATCCTCTCTCCTAAGTATACTTCGAGCTCTTCTTGGGTTAAATGTGCTAGCTGCTACATCTGAAATGTATGCCATATATGGGATCTCTCTTAGGCCATTTATGTTTTTAATACTGTAACTTGGTGTCTTTCGACGAGCATAAGTTCCTGCAAAATAGGAGTCTATCCAAGAAGAGAGAAAGTGATATGGTAAAGAAATTGAAGCACCACATGGTTGTGAGATCGAAAATATGCGCCCTGGCATCGTGTCGGTGAAGAGACACCATGCGATATATCGAATCACAAATGTTATTTATTTTATTTTATTTTATTTTTGTTTTGTTTTGTTTTGTGGACTCTTCCATTCCTAATAGAGGCAAGCCTCTATTATTAATTACCCCAGATTAAAATCTTGGGAACCTCCGATTAAGGGCTTCGAGTACAAGTAAAGGCAAAATATTGCAAACTATAAATTTCATTATTTATTTCATATACATACTACCAATTTGATTTTTTTTTTTTTTTTTTTTTTTACACATATATATATATTTCTAGATATATATTTATTACATCACAATATATATAAATATATAAATATATATATATATATATATATATATATATATATATATATATATATATATATATAAAGACTGTTGCCTGCGCCTCGTCACCGCGTTGCATGCCTAGCCCTCTGTTGCCACAGATTTTTATCCTTTTGATGTGTCAGTTTTTTTTTCTTGCCAATAGGGGCCTCCACTTAATGGAGCTAATGGCAAAACAACTGCCAATACACAAGGCTGACGCAACAAGTGCTAAAAAGGGGTCAAGTGTGCTCTGAAAAATAGACACAACAGCAACAACACGCATTGCCCACCTCACAAACTGAGCAATACCAGCGTCCACATTACCATCATCAGAAAGAATAAATTTTCGCACAATCCAATTAATAGCAGAAATACTGAAACAGGATTATGCATCTCTTCATTCAGACCAAAACTGACAAGAATTGAGTTCACAATAGTGGAAAAGTAGTGTGCAATAATAGAACCCACTCCGAGCACAGAGCCGTATATTGTTAAGTAAAAGACATTTTTTCTGCCCATTAGTAGTAACTTCATTCCCTGAAATAAAATAATCAAAGCAACAAGTAGAACCCCCAGCGCCATCGAAGTGCTATAATAAAATGGCACCCAGTGACTAACCATAGGTGCAATGATTAGCGAGAAAGAAGCCGAGCCAAGGCAAATTAAGCGCCGAGTGTTGAAACTCTTCTTCAACGAATCTTGTTAAAGTGCCATATATTTTATTCTTGAACTCGACATCGATAAACCTTGTTTCATAAGGTGACATGACAGCACTCCACTTCCCTTTTTTAAGAATCTGCCACTCATCCTTCTTACAGTCACAAAGTCCAATGGAAGCATTCCGGTGAAAGCAAACCTCAATTTTTCCATGAAGTCTCTCGGGAATAGCTTCCGAAACCATAAGGCTGACATGCAAAGAACTCACATAACTTCCAAGATTCAACCTTGATAAGCTTGTAACATGGATACGCTCACATGAACTTTCAACAAGTGACAATGGAGCAAACCGTATAATTGGATTGTCCGAGGCCAACTTCTCTCGAGGACCGAATTCTCTTCCTCTGCGGAGGAGCCAATAAAGAGGACCAAGAACGGGAGGACAAGAACAGCGAGGCGACGGGAAGACCCAACGCCCGCCATTGACGCTCCTCTCGTCTCCCCTCTCTCTACGCAGCGGAGTGGGATCGCAGTGGGTGATCGATGACGGCGATGACGGCGGTGACAGCCACTACTCAGCAAGATTCTTTGTGTTGTTATATTTTCTTTTTATGAATATATATCCGAAACCAGCGAGGGATATTCCACCCTCGCTAGTCTCGATAGTAGTGATGATCAACGACAACCTCAAGCCACGACGGTGACGGCGATGGCGATGACGGTGACGGCGGTGACGAGCGGCGACAACAACAATGGTGGTTTTTTTTTTTTATATGTATATTCGGCTAGAGAGAGAAGAGAGAAATATATAGAAAGAATAACCTTTTATTTTCTTTTCTTCTTCCTTTTCCTTGTTTTCTCTCTTTTCCTGCTTCCTCTTCCTTCCTTTCTTTTTTTTTTCTTCTTCTTCTTCTTCTTCAGATTTTCTTTTCTCTCCCCCTTTAGATGCCTTTTCTTTTTTTTATCTCCTCTCCGGTCCCTTTTAAAATGCCCTCCTCCTTGTTTTAAGAAACCAATTAACTTCCCCACTCACATCGTGACAACCACCCTCATATCGTGATGGAAGCCATGCCATGCACGTTCCCCCTTTACTCCATGTTTTGTTGCTTTTTTGTTTTGATTAATTATTATATATATATTTTATTAAATGGAAAGTGACACATAGTGGACTATAGACACAACAACTTGTCCCCATTTTAAATTATCCATGTCTCCATCCTGAACACTATCTCCACTATCTCCATTATATATATATATATATATATATATATATATATATATATATATACCCATGTCCCACGTTTTCATATATATATATAATCCGATTTTTTTTTTTTAATTTCATTCATTCATCATTTTTTTTTTAAGGACATTTTTTTATTTGAATATTTTTTTATTTGAATATTTAAATTGCCTCGGGATCTTTTAAATCGCCTCGAGATCTGTGCTCTTGGCTGATCATGAGATTTGAGTGTTTTAGATCAACTCGAGATCCGTGCTCTCGGCTGATCTTGGGATTTGAATATTTTAGATCGCCTCGAGATCTGTGCTCTTGGCTGATTATGAGATTTGAATATTTTAGATCACCTCGAGATCCTTGCTGTTGGATGATCATTAGATTTGAATATTTTAGATCGCCTTGAGATCTGTGCTCTCGGCTGATCTTGGGATTTGAATATTTTAGATCGCCTCGAGATCTGTGCTCTTGGCTGATTATGAGATTTGAGTATTTTAGATCACCTCGAGATCTGTGCTCTCGGCTGATCTTGAGATTTGAATATTTTAGATCGCCTCGAGATCCGTGCTCTCGGCTGATCTTGGGGTTTGAATATTTTAGATCGCCTCGAGATCCTTGCTGTTGGGTGATCATTAGATTTGAATATTTTAGATCGCCTTGAGATCTGTGCTCTCGGCTGATCTTGGGATTTGAATATTTTAGATCGCCTCGAGATCTGTGCTCTTGGCTGATTATGAGATTTGAGTATTTTAGATCACCTCGAGATCCGTGCTCTCGGCGATCTTGAGATTTGAATATTTTAGATCGCCTCGAGATCCGTGCTCTCGGGCCGATCTTGGGGTTTGAATATTTTAGATCGCCTCGAGATCCGTGCTCTCGGGCGATCTTGAGATTTGAATATTTTAGATCGCCTCGAGATCCGTGCTCTCGGGCGATCTTGGGATTTGAATATTTTAGATCGCCTCGAGATCCGTGCTCTCGGTCGATCTTGAGATTTGAATATTTTAGATCGCCTCGAGATCTCGTGCTCTCGGCTGATCTTGAGATTTGAATATATGAAGTAATATCCATTTTGTTTATCTTAATAATATCCTAATTCCATTACAATTTGAATGTATGTAATTAAGATAAACCTATTTTGATTAGGATATTATAATTTTTAAGATAAACCTATTTTTATTAAAATTAGGATATCAAAATTTTATATAAACAAATGCCCCCTTCATACTTCTCTCATGAAAATTTTAGTGAGATTGAGTGAGAGAAGTAGGAACATCAAATCTTTTGTTTGTCATGGCTAATACTTCACAAAAAGAGCTTTTTTGGGACATTAACGAAAATTGCAGTGGATCCCCACATGGTCAAAGTTTTACTCGACATAACCCTGTTTTTGGTGTAGGATCTGAACCCATTATTAACTATGAAGGAGAAGAGTATTCAGAGTGGGTGAAGCGTCCTTCGGCTCGTTTAGTCACTGCGAGGCTTACTCTTAACCACTGGTACGAAGAGAGTAAAATCGATGCAATTTACTTAAAGCCTGAAGGAAGTGCACAGGATTCGAATGATTTCCAAACTCTTGGACATAAGATTATTAATCATCATCCGGGATGGAGAGGTACGAATCCTATCTTAAAAGAGTTGATTGATTTTCCTGATTATGCCGATTGGGCCAAATATATCATTAATAGTTATTCTAATGAATTATCCCATGTGGAGCTAGTAGGAGGGATAATATCTTCAATTGGGCGATATAATATAGACATTAATTTCTATAAGTCATTGGTGGAATTGTGGTGTCCAGAGACCAACACCTTTCATTTTCTACATGGGGAGGTAGGAATTTCTTTGTGGGATATTAAGATACTTGGAGGGCTTCCTATTTGTGGCGACATGTATGATGAATTCGTCCCTACTAATGACATATTTCACCAGAGAAAAATTTCTGACTTTTCTGTTTTGAGAAATCTTTTTGATATCTATCAATGGCTTGCAAGGCAAGATTTTTCCCAAGATAAAAAAGGCGTGTCTTTTGATAATTGGATAGAATTTTTTAGAAAAAGAACAAAATTTGATTCAAGGCATGATCCTCCTCCAAAACCCTCTCTTTATACTGATTTAGCTGCTTTTGTGGCTCTTTGGATTTGTTATTTCATCATGCCAAGCAACTATAATGTGATTAGGCCAGGAGTTTTTATGATGGCTTCGGATATTGTGTATAAGAAGAAAATTGCTTTTGCTCCCGCAGTCTTAGCACGAATATATGTGGGATTGAATGCAATGGCCAATAATAGGAAGGGTCCTGTATTTCCTACTAAAATTTTTCCTTTTCATTTTCTATATGCGTGGGCCGGATGTCACTTCCCTAGAATATATCTTCGAAGGAAGATTCACGCTAGCACACTAACTATTCCAGGACTTTCAGAAATACCGGGGATGTTATATTATATGAATGCATCTCCCACTCCATTTAATTGTCCTTTGGCTGTGAGGAAATTTATCAGACGTGAAGAGAACTTTGTATGGCGTCCATTTCCGTTTCTACAGCATAATGGTGAGAGAATACGAGATTCTAGATATTCTATTGGGCCAGAAGCTTTAGATTCTTATACCATAGAGTATATAATTTGTCTTCGTTGTGGAATTCTTCCACTGCGTTGTGCTTGGGATATTTATGCAGAACCTTATAATCCTCATCGATTTGGGCGTCAATTTGGTTATGACCAATATTTTCCTAAATATATTAATATTCCTAGAAGACCTTCTTCCCTTGGGATTCTCGCAGGCTATTGGTTTCATTTCTCTCGCCAAAAAAACTCAAGTTTGTTTTATATTCCTGAGCATGATAGAAGTGGTAAACTCTTATTAATCTATGCACAAAAGTGGTTCAACAATGTTCAAGCCTTCTTCAATCAAAGCATTACATCCTTAACTCAAGGAGAGCCTGTCACAAGTAGAAAACAAAGTCAATCCTCAAGAAGACCCCAATTTATCAATGAAGGTATTTTCATTAGTCCTCCAAGCCCCAACTTAAAACGGAGTTACTCGGCTATCGAAACATCAACTTCCATGAAAAAGCAGCGGACTCAGGGTATGTCGATACTATTGTTATTTATCTATTATTATATATATATATTCTTTATAATTTTAGTAAACTTCCACTTTTGTTATATATAAACTTCCATTATATATATATATAATCAGCTGTTCACTACTTTGCATCCAATTTTTTTTTTAACTTCCATTATATATATATATATATATATATATATATATATATATATATAATCAGCTGTTCATCACTACTTTGCATCCACTTTTTTTTTTTTTTTTTTTTAACTTCACCATCAGTCGTTCGCTACCTTACGTCCGCCTCCCCTTTTTACACATTTTTTATTTCAGCCCCTTCTTTTTTATTTATTTACTCAAACAATATATATATATATATATATATATATATATATATATATATATATATATATATATATAATCAGGTATACAAATTGATGATACATCATTGGAAAATGTCACATCCACCCAAGATTTACAGACTGGTATATTATTTTATTCGATTTTATATTCATTTTCTCATCATTTTTTTTATATATTTATCAAAACTCTTTTTTTTTTTAGACTCAATAAACCCGCAAGATTTCGATATGGTGGCTAAGGAAATTATTCCTGATCATTCACACGGTATTATTGCTTAGTCATCATTCATCATAATTTATTATTATTTTGTTCTTAGTTGCATTTAACCCCGTCTTAGGTGATATACCAACTGTATTTGAGAATGAACCACAACACCATTCACCTTTGATCCCAGAAGGTATATATATATTTTTATTGATTTGTTCACATATTCATTCTGTAAAAAATTAACATGTCATTTGGAATTTAGATATTCAAGATGTTGAAAGTACGCCATCTTTGGGACGAACTCCTTCTGAAGAGTTTATTAAAAATTCCCCTTCCTCCACAGAAGAATTGAAAGACGATGATACAAACGTCGAAGTTACGTCATTATTAAAACAGAATGAAGGTAATTTTATTCCACCATATATATATATTTTTTTTTAGCCCTTGAAGAAGGTGACAATCTTTCATCGCCAATTTTTTTTAGGACAATGTATGGAAGGATTAGAGCCTATTAATGCCAATATTGACACTAATGCTGACCTGCTTCCATCAATCCCACAGGGTAAATTTATTTTTACTCTATTTCAATTTGCTCATTAATTATTACTTAGTAGCTTTTAATTCTGTAGGTTTGAGGAATCCTATATTATTCCTACGGGACAAGGTAGTCGAAAGTATTATATCCCTTGATCAATACAACTACCAAAATGTCATCGATAATGTGAAAGCATCAAGTGCAATTCTTATGTCTTTTGGCATTGACTTGAATAATCTGGAATATATTTTGGAAAAGGTATCTCAATGTGCATTTCATGTTAAAGAGCTTTCAGAAGACCCCAACGTCCAAGCTCATGTACATAAGCAACAAGCCAAAGATCGTGTGCTAACTACAACGTTAGCGCTTGAAAATCTTAACAAGCACAGGGTGAATTTGATCAATAACACAAATATTAAGGAGGATGAAATTCAGAAACTTGAAGCGAAACACCACCAACTTCAAAAAGGATTTATGAGATTTCAGATAAGATAAAGATTTTACGTGACGAAGTAACAACTTCAAAACATTCCTTGGAAATTTCTGCTCTGACACAAACCAACTTGCAAGCTACATTGGATGAGAGTAGAACACAACTTGCTGAGATTCAAGAAGGCGATTCAAATGACAATCATGTTGCTCTCTTCACAACATTGCTTGATAAACTGGAGGAAGCCAAGAAATCTTGCGTTCAAGTTTTCAAACATTGAGGAACTTTATCTTTCTTTTATTTGTTTAGTTAATTTAGATAATTATTATTATCATTATTATTATTATTTTGAACATATATTTATTTTAGTAGTTGTTCCCGAGACATTTTCTATGATCATAAAAATTCTCTTAACATGATTTAATTTCTTTCCAATTCTCATTGTACTTCAGTAATTGGTTTTGAGGAGTATTTATTTGATGTTGGAATTATAGCAATGTGATTACATTACTCCTCTATGTTTTTTTTATTAAATCAAGAAAAATTAATATCTCGATTCATAAAAAAAAACATTTTAAGATAACATGCCACACATTTTATCATAGACAAAAGTACACAAAATTTAATGTTTTGCCTCAGGAAGTACGCACAATCGTACATGACCGGTCTACCTCTTTTTTTATAAGGGACCAGACGTTCCGTCATAGACTAACATTTTACATTAAGCATAATATTTTTTTATAAAACGACCATTAATGGGTGGCATAGGTCTTTCTCCATTAGCATCAATGAGTTGGTATGCGCCTCCTTCGTAGACAATCTCTACGACATATGGACCTTCCCAATTTGCTTTGAATTTGCCCCCGGCCCGCTTGTTGGTAATGATAGGTCTTCTGAGGACAAGAACCATTTCTCCTTTTGTAAATGTCCGAAATCTGGCCAACTTATTATAAGCTTGCGACATCTTCGCTTTGTAAACTTCAAGATTTTGTTGTACCTCTATTCTTTTTTCATCAAGAGAGTCTAACTCATCTAGACGAAGTCGAACATTGTCTTCATTTGATATTTCATTCTGCAATGCCATCCTTAATGAAGGTATCTGTATTTCAAGTGGTAGGACCGCTTCAGTTCCAAACACTAAAGAGTATGGTGTGCATTGTGTTGGAGTCCTGTATGTGGTGCGATAAGCCCATAGCATCTCGGGAAGCCTATCATGCCAATCCTTTTTATTTTTAGACACAGCCTTCTTTAACAATTTCGAAAGAGTTTTGTTAAATGCTTCCGCCAACCCATTTGCTCTTGCATTATAGATAGAGGTATATCTCCAATCGATTTTGTGATGTTGCGCAAATCTCCCAATTTTAAAACTTTTGAAAGCAGGGCCATTATCTGAGATAATTCTTCTTGGAGTTCCAAACCTGTATAGGATATTTTCCCTGAAGAATTTGATGATATTCTCAGTTTTTACTTCCCTTAAAGGAATAGCTTCTGCCCATCTAGAGAAATAGTCTGTTGCAGCCAATATGAATCGATGTCCTAAAGATGATGGAGGCTCAATAGGACCGATCACGTCTGTTCCCCAGATCTCAAACGGCCATGAAGAAACTGTGGGATGTAAGGGATTCGGATGTTGGTGAATAAAATCCCCGTGAATTTGACATAGATGACATTTTTTAGCATATTCAATGCAATCTCTTATCATGGTTGGCCAATAATATCCCATGCGCTTAATCTTAAGTCGCATCTTGGGTCCAGATTGATGTGCACCACATATCCCGGAATGTACATCATGCATGACTTCTTTTGCTTCTTCATATGAAACACATCGCAGGAGTAATTGATCATATGACCTGCGATATAGTGTGTCATTAATGAGGGTGAATCTTAAAGCTCTTCGTTTTATTTGAAGGCTTTCTGATTTGCTCTCTGGCAATTTATCATATTTCAAATACTCCATGAACGGTTGCCTCCAATCTTCCTCTGGCATCTCGGGGGTAAAGATTTCCATGTTGTATTCAGTATGTTCTTCTTCAACATCGCTAGGGCTTGTGCTTATGGGTCTTCTATTCCTTATGGTGATTTGAATTTCATCAAGATTTGGATTTGCCAGCTCCTTTGCTATCCTTGCCAAAGAATCAGCTTCTCCATTTTCTGCTCTTGAAACCCTGCTCAACTGCACTTGGGGAATTTTCTTCATTAACATTTTGACCATCTTATAGTATTTAAGAAGTTCAGCTTTGTATACTTTGTATTCTCCTTCAACTTGCTTGATGATGAGTTGTGAATCGCCAAATATATGGATATGTTGAATTTCCATTCTGATTGCCAATTCCAAACCAGCTATGAGAGCTTCATATTCTGCTTCATTATTGGTACATGGCTCTGTAAGAGAGAGTGCATATCTAAGAATTCCTCCTTCTGGTGTAACGAACACAAGTCCTATCCCAGCTTTGATTTGTGGAAGTTCAAACCTGAGTGCCGGCTTTATGGATGATGCTCCATCAAAGTACAGTCGCCATTCAGCTTCTTTCACTGTAAGCGTCTCTTCATCAGGGAGATCATAATTAAGAGGTGAATTATCAGAGAGAGGATGTGCCGCCAAGAAATCTGCTAGCGCTTGCCCCTTGATAGCTTTCTGCGGAGTATATGTTATATCAAACTCCATTAAAATCAGTGCCCATTTTGCCAATCTTCCAGTGAGTAATGGCCTTGTCATAAGATACTTGAGAGGATCAATTTTGGATATGAGAATAATTTTATGTGCCAGCAAATAGTGTCTCAATTTTTTTACTGCAAACACCAAGGCCAAACAATGCTTCTCAATGGGTGTATATTTACTTTCAGCTCCTATCAACATTCTGCTGAGGTAATATAATGCATTTTCTTTGCCATCTTCATTATTTTGGGCTAACATAGCTCCCAGAGACCCTTCTAAAGCAGCAGTATATAAAATTAGTGGTTTTCCCGAAATTGGGGCCGCTAATACTGGTGGATTCAGCAAATACTGCTTAATATCTTCAAAGGCTTTCTGACATTCAGCATCCCACTTAAAGGGTGTATTTTTCTTGACCAACCTGGAAAAAGGCTTGCATCTTCCTGATAAGTTGGAAATGAATCTCCTAATATATGCTAAACGCCCTTGGAAAGACCGCAGCTGCTTCAATGTTTGTGGGGGTGGCATTTCCAAAATTGCCTTTATTTTAGAAGGATCTACTTCTATCCCCCGATGTCTCACAATGAAACCCAGAAACTTACCGGATAACACCCCAAAGGCACATTTCATTGGGTTCATTTTTAATTTATATTCTCTGAGGCGTATGAAAATGGTTCTCAGATCTTCAAGATGTTTATCTTTTGAATTTGTTTTCACAACCAAATCATCCACATAACATTCAACGACTTTATGAATCAAATCATCAAATATTCTGGTCATGGCTCTTTGGTATGTTGCCCCAGCATTTTTCAAGCCAAACGGCATTACCCTGTAGCAATATATGCCCATAGGTGTTCGGAAGGCAGTATGTTTCTCATCATCTGGGTGCATCTTAATTTGATTATATCCAGAGTATCCATCCATAAAGGAGAACATCTCATATCCTGAAGTGTTGTCGATCATGATCTCCATAACTGGTAAAGGAAAATCATCTTTGGGACATGCTTTGTTCAGATCTCTGAAATCGACACATATCCGTATCTGGCCATTCTTTTTCTTTACAGGTACTATATTAGCAACCCAGTCTGGGTATTTTTCTTCCCTGATAAAATTTGCTTCTATCAACTTCTTTGTTTCTTCTATCACTTTTTCTTCCAAATCGAATTTCATTTTTCTTGGAGCCTGCTTAATTGGAGTAACATTGGGATCAATAGCCAATCTATGAACAGCTACCTCATTCTCCAACCCTGGCATCTCATTGTAATTCCAGGCAAACAGTCAATATATTCTTTCAAAAGAGCTTTGAAAGATTCTTTTTGTTCTCCCGTCAGTTGTGCACTTAAAAAGGTTGGCCTTGGGTCTTCATCACTTCCCAAGTTGATTTCAACTAACTCATCAATTGTTGCTTGACCACCATCCTCTAATTCAGATGGTGCATTTTTCATTTTAACATCTTCTTCTTCCTTAGACTCCATCATGTAACATGAATGCCTGGAAGACTCAGAATAACCAACCCCTTTTTTGTCAGAATGGGAATGGTTCCACAATTGATGAAAAATTTGATATGATTTCTTTGACCAGTTTATTTTGCCCCCAAACTCTTCAACCATCCTCTTGAGTTTATTAGGGTACTGGCTTGGGAAATTTATATGTTGGATTTCACTATCCTCTTCTTGTTCAATATGTATAAGATCATCATTTGAAATTTTGTTATCTTTAACTTTGTAAAAGAGAATACCTCTTTCATTCTTCTTTCGAGCTGGCACATAGAATGTTTTCAAATGCTCAACCGTATCAACTTCCAAATCATCTAAGGATTTGTAGAGACCATCTCGGGACCCTTGTGATATGCAACGTGCTTTCTTGGGAAGATCCTTTGGCTTGACTTGCCTCATTTTCATCATTAGAAGATTCAGTATCACTGCCATAGTGGGGCAACTCTGATTCTTCCTTTTTAGATGCTAGGATAGTATTAGATGGTTTCGTGGAAACCTTTTCCTTTAGTGTTTTGCCCCCTTTGGAAACACCAATAAAATATTTGGCATCCTCATAATGTATTTCATGGACGCCAAAGGGCTGAATTTCGCCATCAATTCCGCATTCTTCTCCATCCATCATATATTTTATGCACCGATGAAAGAGTTGATGGGACCATCCTGTTTTCATGGATCCATGGCCTACCCAACAAGGCTTTGTATGAGGCATCGGCATCAATTACATGGAATTTCACGTCGGATGTGATCTTTCCAAACTTGATTGGGAGAGTAATAGATCCCAATGCTTTTTGACTATGCTGATTAAAGCCTTGAATAATGATCCGTTCTGGAGACAAATGGCATATTTCCAGGGCTAATGACCGAAGAGTATGGAGAGTCATTATATTTAAAGAAGACCCTGGATCGACTAGAATTCGATTTATCTTTATCCCGTCACAAGACCCTGTCACATACAATGGTCTATTGTGCTCTACAGTTCCAAGTAATAAGTCTTCATCAGTGAATGATGCCGAAAGTGTATTTGTTGCATACAGAGCTTCTGTCATATTGATTTCAGCAAAATAAGCCTGATACTCCTCAGGGTTTTGCAGGGCATGTATTAAAGATTCTCTGACTTCTGTCGACATCATCAGTGCATCATACATACTAAGCAGAGCTGGGACTTTTTTCAGGTGTGCCAAGATATTATAATCTGGTTTCTTTAAGAGTTTCTTTGGTGAGACATCCTTTTCTTCTATCATCTTCCCTTTATTTTTATCATTAGGATTGGAGGCCTGTCTTGATTGAAGTAACTTGCCAGTTCTAAGCTGCATTTGATGTACATGGCAGGATACTTCATCTTCTTCATCTGGAAAATTCAATTCATCATCAGAACTTCCCTGATGTGCTATAGCATAACAAACACCTTTTGTTTCAAAATCATCATCAGTCAACTTCAAATTTCCCAAGGAAACTTGCTTTTGTAGCCATTTTTGAAAATTCCGACAATTTTCTATAGTATGTCCCACAAGTCGGTGATATGGACAATAATTTGGGTGACTGTCCAAATGCATCAAGCACGGCCTTTTAGGCTTGGGTAAGTCTAACCCTTCTTCCATGGCTCGATTGAAGAGCACTCTTCTTTTATCTTTTCTTATTTCAATATCTGAAGAAAAAGACTTATTCTTAGAACTCATCATCGAAGATGTAGGCTTCACGATTTCTTGATCAAAATTTTCACCTATTAACTCTGGAGGATATATCCCAGATTCATCCCATTTATTATCGATAATATGCAATTGTATTAGCTTATTAGCTGATTCTTCTGTCACTCTTTGAATGAAGGAAGAGATGTCTTCAGCTGCCATTGCTTTCTTCAGGATTTTATATTTCGGAGTCTTGAGAGTATAACATGGTTTCTTTAGCTCTTCTAAATGGTATGGCTCAGAGAGTTTAGCATTCGCCTTTTTTACTCTTTCTTTGAATGCCATTTTCTTTTTCTGCTTCTTACTAATATAAGGCCGACCATGGCGATCATATAGTTCTTCTGACTCAGAAAAACTATCTTCATCATCATCTTGGTCATATGGAGAGTATTCACTTCCAGAAATAGCCCTGCAAGTTTCCACCTGTATTATTTCATCATCTCCTTCAACCAGCTCCTCAAGTAGCTCTTCAACTTCCTCAGGAAAATAGTCTTTAAGAGTGATCAACATCCTTTCCTTCTGTTCATATTCTTCAAGAGAATCAATATACTCTTCTATGATTGATTTCTTGTGTTTTGAATGTTCACGCTTCTGCTTCTTCTTTTTATTTTTCTTCTTGATTTGCTTTATTGGAAGCCCTTCAGGGGGTTTCTGGGCATTTCTCCACTTGATCCCTGGGAGCTCAGCCAATTTCTTCAACATCTTCTTTGATTTTTTGGATATGAAAACTTCCCACAATTCATCCGGGAGCAGACGGAGGTTTATCATCGATACTAAAGGAAGTACTATTTTATTGCCCACTATTGTAACTTCTTTTTGGGATGATCCCTCATAATCTGTAGTGGTCACGTAGCGGATATGTTCAGCAGGTTGTTCTAAGAGAACATTCTTAGAGAGTGTAATTTTACCCTCTTGATATTGGCGCTCGAGCCAATCTTTGAAGACGTAGCAGTCTTCAATTGTATGTCCCAATACTCTATGGTATGGGCAATAATTGGGATGATCTTTCTTGCTCTGTTCTTCCGGTCTCTTGCAATCAGGCAATTGTAAACCTCCCTTCACAGCATCTTTGAAAATTTTCATTACTTTGTCTCTTTGAAAAGAATACTTTTTGTTCATTCTTTCTTTCAAAGAGGGAATGGGCTTTGATTCATTTCCAGGATTACCTAAGCTAAGTGGCTTAGCTTGTTCTGGTTTATGTGATTCTGTAGTGCTTTTTCCTTTGTCAACATTGAATGATGTAGCAATGTACTTGACACCTTCTGCCTTCTTAGGCTTGTCATTTTTGTAAGTTTGGAAATTAGACAATACCCTTGGATTAGTCCTTTCCAATTTCTTTGCTTGTGAGATTAACTCTTGAAATGTAGTAATGCCAGATGTACTTAGGAAAGGTGACATCCAGCTATCAATGTTCCCGAGTAACAATCCCACTGCTTGAGGTTGGTCTAGGGGTTGTTCACATTTAATACTCAGGTTTCTCCATCTCATAATATAGTCAACCACTTTTTCATCTTTGTTTTGGCGAGTGGCTGCGAGATCAGCTATTGTGATCTTATCAGTAACACCTCCAAATCGTACTCGAAATGCATCTTTCAGTTGTTGCCAATTTTGAATTGACTCAGGTTGTAAACTTGCATACCATTCAAATGCAACTCCTGTAAGACTGGCAGAAAATTGTCTGAGGAGAAGTGATGATTTTGCACTTGTATCTCCACACGCCGTTACAAAATGGGCCAAGTGTTGGTCAGGGTTACCAATCCCATTAAATTGTTTAAATTTAGGCACATTATATCCTTTCGGATAAGGTACCAAATCATGATAGTTGGGATAAGGTTTGTCACTATCAACTCTTATCTCGCTATTTTTGGCATATTTAAGCTCAGCAGCCACCATCTGTTGTATCTCCTCCCGAGTCATTGCCATTGACTGTTCTTGAATAGGGAGACTAATTGTTTCCCCTTGCCCCACTGCCTGAACAGTCTCTTTTGGTTGAGAAATTAGATTATCTGGCCTCTGTACCTGTTCAGGGTGATTTGCCATCAAGGCTGTCATCTGCTTTTGCATTTGGAGTACTGTATTCATTAACATCATCATGTTTTCATTCATTTTCTTGTATTCTGTTTCATGATTTTCCATTTGTTGAATTTTCTTCGTAACATTGTTATGATCCATAACAAAAACCGGTTCATCTTCTTCACTTTCATTTGGGGAATTTGCCCCCTTTAAATCTTTTGGTATAGCATGTGGAACTTGGCTTGAACCTTCTTCTCCAACTATGCTTTGAGAATCAGTTGCTCGTCTACGAGATCTCGTAACTGGCCCTGGTTGTTCTTGTTCAGCTGTCGGATCTCCTCGAGCTTCAGTAATCATACGGACAGAGTGTATTTCGATATCTCCATCGGACATATGTTCATCTTCAATTCCCTTCTTTCGATCAAACTTCGAGTGAGAAAGAGAAGCTTGACCTTGTGAAGCCTGCAGTTGTGAAACTTGATCATCAGGCAAAGTAAGTCGGTCAAAAACTGTCTTTCGTGTGTTCAGGACTAATTGCCTCTTCTTTTGGTAGAATTCCCTTGGCTTCATTTTGTTTGATTGTAATTCCTTCGATGCTGCATATATCTTGTAAAGATTTTTTTGAAGGAAGTTTTATAAGATTTTGGGGGTCTACCTCCTTTCTTGTCACATGGTACGGTAACGCAACTCTGCAGTGGTTGCGTTCTTCTTAACCATATTAAGTGGTCCAAATGAGTTTTTGAAAGAACCCATTCGATCACCCTTCTGGTTTTGAAATGACACAAAATTTAATTTGTGATTTGGAATTTTCACTTTCTTAGGTGTCAATCTTGAAAACACACTTTTCCTAGGCTTAACTGTTTCAGATTGAAAAATTCCACTTTCTCTCCCTTTGACGGTCACAGTAAAAGTGGGTTCATCACTTTCTTCATCAGCAGAAACTATCTCTTTAGTACGTGACAGCCTCTGAAAGACATTGGTTCTTGGTTTCTCATCATGAATAGTCTTGACAAATGCAGGAACAATGACGTTTGGACGACGGCCCCTGGATGGAAGACGCGGGACGGTAAGGTCTTCATCCATGACTGAAGTCCTCCTCACAAATTGTACAGATTCAGAGATTGTGCCGAATCTTATCTCAGCTCCAGCAACTCCAGTGTTGAGAATGCAATTTGGTAATTGAACTTCAGCTCCTTCCCCCAAGAAAATAGTCATCTTCGGGCTTCCAGGTGCAGTTGAACTTTTGAATGCCATTTTACCTGCAATAAAAATATCAACAATATTAATTTTCTTATATATGTGTTATAAGAAAATAATTGCTTTACTTGTACTTTTGCCTCAAAGATGGGAGGAGGAATTAAAGAGTCCCCACCGGGCGTGCCAGAATTTGTGAGATCGAAAATATGCGCCCTGGCATCGTGTCGGTGAAGAGACACCATGCGATATATCGAATCACAAATGTTATTTATTTTATTTTATTTTATTTTTGTTTTGTTTTGTTTTGTGGACTCTTCCATTCCTAATAGAGGCAAGCCTCTATTATTAATTACCCCAGATTAAAATCTTGGGAACCTCCGATTAAGGGCTTCGAGTACAAGTAAAGGCAAAATATTGCAAACTATAAATTTCATTATTTATTTCATATACATACTACCAATTTGATTTTTTTTTTTTTTTTTTTTTTTTTACACATATATATATATTTCTAGATATATATTTATTACATCACAATATATATAAATATATAAATATATATATATATATATATATATATAAAGACTGTTGCCTGCGCCTCGTCACCGCGTTGCATGCCTAGCCCTCTGTTGCCACAGATTTTTATCCTTTTGATGTGTCAGTTTTTTTTTCTTGCCAATAGGGGCCTCCACTTAATGGAGCTAATGGCAAAACAACCGCCAATACACAAGGCCGACGCAACAAGTGCTAAAAAGGGGTCAAGTGTGCTCTGAAAAATAGACACAACAAGAACAACACGCATTGCCCACCTCACAAACCGAGCAATACCAGGCGTCCACATTACCATCATCGAAAGAATAAATTTTCGCACAATCCAATTAATAGCGAAATACCGAAACGGGATTATGCATCTCTTCATTCAGACCAAAACTGACAAGAATTGAGTTCACAATAGTGGAAAAGTAGTGTGCAATAATAGAACCCACTCCGAGCACGAGCCGTATATTGTTAAGTAAAAGACATTTTTTCGCCCATTAGTAGTAACTTCATTCCCTGAAATAAAATAATCAAAGCAACAAGTAGAACCCCCAGCGCCATCGAAGTGCTATAATAAAATGGCACCCAGTGACTAACCATAGGTGCAATGATTAGCGAGAAAGAAGCCGAGCCAAGGCAAATTAAGCGCCGAGTGTTGAAACTCTTCTTCAACGAATCTTGTTAAAGTGCCATATATTTTATTCTTGAACTCGACATCGATAAACCTTGTTTCATAAGGTGACATGACAGCACTCCACTTCCCTTTTTTAAGAATCTGCCACTCATCCTTCTTACAGTCACAAAGTCCAATGGAAGCATTCCGGTGAAAGCAAACCTCAATTTTTCCATGAAGTCTCTCAGGAATAGCTTCTGAAACCATAAGGCTGACATGCAAAGAACTCACATAACTTCCAAGATTCAACCTTGATAAGCTTGTAACATGGATACGCTCACATGAACTTTCAACAAGTGACAATGGAGCAAACTGTATAATTGGATTGTCCAGGCCAACTTCTCTGAGGACCGAATTCTCTTCCTCTGCGGAGGAGCCAATAAAGAGGACCAAGAACGGGAGGACAAGAACAGCGAGGCGACGGGAAGACCCAACGCCCGCCATTGACGCTCCTCTCGTCTCCCCTCTCTACGCAGCGGAGTGGGATCGCAGTGGGTGATCGATGACGGCGATGACGGCGGTGACAGCCACTACTCAGCAAGATTCTTTGTGTTGTTATATTTTCTTTTTATGAATATATATCCGAAACCAGCGAGGGATATTCCACCCTCGCTAGTCTCGATAGTAGTGATGATCAACGACAACCTCAAGCCACGACGGTGACGGCGATGGCGATGACGGTGACGGCGGTGACGAGCGGCGACAACAACAATGGTGGTTTTTTTTTTTTATATGTATATTCGGCTAGAGAGAGAAGAGAGAAATATATAGAAAGAATAACCTTTTATTTTCTTTTCTTCTTCCTTTTCCTTGTTTTCTCTCTTTTCCTGCTTCCTCTTCCTTCCTTTCTTTTTTTTTTCTTCTTCTTCTTCTTCTTCAGATTTTCTTTTCTCTCCCCCTTTAGATGCCTTTTCTTTTTTTTATCTCCTCTCCGGTCCCTTTTAAAATGCCCTCCTCCTTGTTTTAAGAAACCAATTAACTTCCCCACTCACATCGTGACAACCACCCTCATATCGTGATGGAAGCCATGCCATGCACGTTCCCCCTTTACTCCATGTTTTGTTGCTTTTTTGTTTTGATTAATTATTATATATATATTTTATTAAATGGAAAGTGACACATAGTGGACTATAGACACAACAACTTGTCCCCATTTTAAATTATCCATGTCTCCATCCTGAACACTATCTCCACTATCTCCATTATATATATATATATATATATATATATATATATATATATATACCCATGTCCCACGTTTTCATATATATATATAATCCGATTTTTTTTTTTTAATTTCATTCATTCATCATTTTTTTTTTAAGGACATTTTTTTATTTGAATATTTTTTTATTTGAATATTTAAATTGCCTCGGGATCTTTTAAATCGCCTCGAGATCTGCGTGCTCTTGGGCGATCATGAGATTTGAGTGTTTTAGATCAACTCGAGATCCGTGCTCTCGGCTGATCTTGGGATTTGAATATTTTAGATCGCCTCGAGATCTGTGCTCTTGGCTGATTATGAGATTTGAATATTTTAGATCACCTCGAGATCCTTGCTGTTGGATGATCATTAGATTTGAATATTTTAGATCGCCTTGAGATCTGTGCTCTCGGCTGATCTTGGGATTTGAATATTTTAGATCGCCTCGAGATCTGTGCTCTTGGCTGATTATGAGATTTGAGTATTTTAGATCACCTCGAGATCTGTGCTCTCGGCTGATCTTGAGATTTGAATATTTTAGATCGCCTCGAGATCCGTGCTCTCGGCTGATCTTGGGGTTTGAATATTTTAGATCGCCTCGAGATCTGTGCTCTCGGCTGATCTTGAGATTTGAATATTTTAGATCGCCTCGAGATCCGTGCTCTCGGCTGATCTTGGGATTTGAATATTTTAGATCGCCTCGAGATCCGTGCTCTCGGCTGATCTTGAGATTTGAATATTTTAGATCGCCTCGAGATCTGTGCTCTCGGCTGATCTTGAGATTTGAATATATGAAGTAATATCCATTTTGTTTATCTTAATAATATCCTAATTCCATTACAATTTGAATGTATGTAATTAAGATAAACCTATTTTGATTAGGATATTATAATTTTTAAGATAAACCTATTTTTATTAAAATTAGGATATCAAAATTTTATATAAACAATGGTCCTTTGGGGTGTCGAGCCATCGCATCTAAGCCGGTACAAATATATGCACACACTGCAGGAGCTAAAGCAATCCTTATACCTTTGGCTAGTTTTGTAGCCATCAAGAAAGTCTCTGGGCGTATGTGGAATCCTTTAGTTGGGATGATGAAACGGCATAACCACAAAGATAAGAAAGCTGCTAATTTGCATTCTTCTTAAGCAAGAGGTACAGGATGAGTATCAGCGTCTGCAGCTTTATGGAACCCCCTGTGGAAGAAATCTATCAATTGAGAAAAAGTAATTTTGCTGTTTTTTGAAGCATAAGAATAAAGCCATTGATAGATGTTGAAAAGATCTCTTAAGGTGGCATAAGAGTTGTTTGCAGAATATAAGTCATTATTTGGGGGAATATACTCGTGAAATTCTCCTACGATGGGTAACCCTCCTTCGCATTTTAAATCCCACAAGGAAATTCCAAACTCACCAAAAGGGGTGATAAAGGTGTTAGCCTCTGGACACCACATCTGAATGGCTCCTTTCATTATAGACGGGTCAAAATTATATGACCCCGTGGACACTGCTACAGCTCCAAGGATGCTTGCCTCTTTAAGTTTATCTGATGACTTCCGTAGTGTTTCCAAAGCCCAGTTCTTGTAATCGTTTGGATGAGGGATGTACTTGATGAAATGGAGTTTTTCGGTCCATATGATAGATGTGGAATCAACATTGACTCGGCTACCAAGTGTCTCGGGCTCAAATTTTGGTGCGGTTGCTCATAAGGGTTCAACAACATCACTTCAAGGCTTCCTATTCTTTAAAAGCTAGTTGATGTGAGCTTGCCAATGTCTCGAGGTCCTCTCGGTATGGTGATCCACTCATTGAAATCGCTTCCTTGATAAGGAATACCTTTTTCTGCACTGATGGGGTAGTGTCGAGAGAAAGATAGCCCATCCGGAGCTTTATCACGATCATCATATGGCCCGTAGAGAGGTTCCACTATTTTGTGCTTTGGGGGTCGGACCCATTGAGAAAAGCTAAAAAAAAAGAAAAAAAATAATAATGTATATATGGGCCAACCAAATAAAAAAAAAAAAATATAATATGAAAAAAAAAATCGCGTCGATGATAATGATGGTTGGCCTTATTTCAAAGATATTCATGAAACATGCATGCTGATGATGGTGCTGATGATGATGATCGGCAAAAAAAAAAAATATATCATGAAAACATGTTGATAGTGATGATGCTGATGATGATAATTGGCATTGATGGTGATCTTCACATATAACACCATGATGTATGTGATGATGCTGATGATGATAATTGGCATTGATGGTGACCTTCAACATGCAATATCATGATGCATGTGGTGATGCTGAGGCACAATGATAATTGGTTTGTTTTTTTAACAAGTACACAGTGATATTTGATATCTAATACACAACATTAAACATGCTAATGGTGTTGATGTTGATGATGATGCCAAGAAGGATGATAATTTTATCATCATGTGGTCTGTCAAGACACATGAACGCATGCAATATAATGCATCTTGACATACAATAACTAAAAAAAAAAAAAGAAGACAAATAGATGAGAATTAGACTAACCTTGATTACTTGGAAATTTCCTAAAGCTTTGGATAACTTGTACCTCCCTCCCTCCTGATTGTCTGTGAGAAAGCTACGAGGGGGGCACTTTATTTATATAAAAAATATATATATAAGAGTTTTAATAAAATTAAAATCTTATCCTGATTGGTACATGATTTTCAAGCATATATATCTAATAAAAAAATTCGGATAAGAATAAAACAAAATTTTAAATTCAAAATTTTGAAAATTCGGATTTTCTTATTATTTTTTTTTTAAAAAAGAAAATTTTAAATTCAAAATTTTGAAAATTCAGATTTTGGAATTTTTTTTAAAAAAAATTTTTTTTTTTTGAAATTCAAAATTTTGAAAATTCGGATCTTTGTTATTTAAAAAAAAATTTTAAAATTTTGAAATTCAAAATTTTGAAAATTCGGATTTTGTTATATTTAAAAAAAAATTTTAATTCAAAATTTTGAAAAATCAGATTTTGTTATTTAAAAAAAATCAAATAAAAAAAAAAAAAAGGGATCGGTTGAGGATTTTTGGGAGAAGTGTGAGGAGAAGGTTGGGGGATTTTCAGAGAGAAAGAAAGAAAAAAAACGAAAAAAAATCATAAGGAAAGAGGAGAGCGAGGAGGAAAAAATACACGACGAGAAAAGAGAGAGAGAGAGATGAGAAAAAAAATGACGGCCAAGAAAAATCGAAAAAAAAAACAAGGGAAGATCGTGACGAAGAAATACCGTGCCTGTCGGCGAGCAAAGTTCGAAGAAAAGAGACGAAAAACGAGAAGGAAGGGGAAAGATATCAAGAAAAGAAAAAAAATCAGGTATGTTACTATTACATTAGAAATTTTTTTATTACATGATTTAATATTTTCCATAAATTTTATGCTGATTTACCAAGTCTCGTGCTTTTTGCCATGTTTTTTTTTTAAATTATTATTTTGTATGATCATTATTATTCTAGTTATTGCTATTATTATTATTATTATTATTATTATTTTAGAATAATGTCACCATGCTATTCCTTGCTTCATGGATTTATTATTATTATTATTATAAAAAAAAATCAAAAATCACTAGTCATGCATCATATTATTTAAATATTATTTTCTTAAATTTTGATAATTTATTACTATTTTTATTTTATTATCTTCTTAAAAGTATATATATCAGTATCATGCCAATTGTTTTTTAATATATATGCTGATTATTATTATTTAAATATTTTATATAAATATATATCACGGTTATTATTATTATAAATATTATTTTAATAATTTATATTTTAAAAAAATAATATCTCACGGATCTTACTACTCCGTGGATTTTTTTTTGCATTTATTTTTATTATTAATATGTATTTTTTAAAAAAATATATCTCACCGTTATATGTGTATCCTGTGGATTTTTTTTAAAAGATATTATTTTAATTATCTGATATTTTAAAAATATATATATATCCTACAGATTATTGTTTAATATTATTTTATTAATATTATTATTTATATATATTTAAAACATGAATATATATAATTTTTTTTTATTATTATATTTTCTTTTAAAAATAATATGTCACGGTTATGTGTGCCCGTGGATTTTTTTTATTATTTTGTTTTATTAAAATATATATATATCTCAGCTGTGATTTTTTTTAATATTATTTTAATTATATTATCATTTATATGTTTTTTTTTATATATGGAATCTTTTTTTTTTGATATATTTTATTAAAAACAAAAAAAAACAAATGTGGCGATTGTGTATTGAGATTTTTACGTATTATTTTAATAATTATTATTTATATATTGTTTAAATATAATAAGTTCATGATTTTTTTTAATAATATTACTTTTATTAGTTTTATTATTAAGATTATTTGCTTTAATATATGCATATACACCTTGCTAGAAAAATAAATTTTTTAGGACAAATTTAGGGTTCAGTAGAAATTTTATATGCAAAAACACAAAATTTAAAAAAAAAAGTAGGGCACATTTGAAAATTTTGATAGAAATATAGAAAACTAAGAACTTCAGGGACGTAGTTGCAAAAATCATAAAAACAAAATAAATAAAGTATAACCCAAGGTCTAATATGCAAATCTGATGTAAAAAGGACTAATATGCAAAAGAACATAGAACGAGAAATTTTAGTGGAGATTAGGGTTGTATTCACAAAATTCACTAATCCACCAATTGAAGACCACGAAACTTTTTTTGTGAATTCAATGTAGTGGAAGACAGCTTTCCTTGTGAAGGCCTCTCCATTGCCGCTTGAAATTCACATGAGTGAGTGGAAGATGTTGAAGACCACGAAACTTTTTTGTGAATTCAATGTAGTGGAAGACAGCTTTCCTTATGAATGCCTCTCCATTGCCGCTTGAAATTCACATGAGTGAGTGGAAAAAGTTGAAGCCCACGAAACTTCTTTGTGAATTCAATGTAGTGGAAGACAGCTTTCCTTGTGAAGGCCTCTCCATTGTCGCTTGAAATTCACATGAGTGAGTGGAAGATGTTGAAGACCACGAAACTTTTTGTGAATTCAATGTAGTGGAAGATAGCTTTCCTTGTGAAGGCCTCTCCATTGCCGCTTGAAATTCACATGAGTGAGTGGAAAACGTTGAAGACCACGAAACTTTTTGTGAATTCAATGTAGTGGAAGACAGCCTTTCCCTTGTGAAGGCCTCTCCATTGCCGCTTGAAATTCAAATGAGTGAGTGGAAAACGTTGAAGCCCACGAAACTTTTTTGTGAATTCAATGTAGTGGAAGACAGCTTTCCTTGGGAAGGCGTCTCCATTGCCGCTTAAAATTCACATGAGTGAGTGGAAAAAAGTTGAAGACCACGAAACTCTTCGTGAATTCAATGTAGTGGAAGACGGCTTTCTTTGTGAAGGCCTCTCCATTGCCGCTTGAAATTCACATGAGTGAGTCGAAAAAGTTGAAGACCACGAAACTTCTTTGTGAATTCAATGTAGTGGAAGACAACTTTCCTTGTGAAGGCCTCTCCATTGCCACTTGAAATTCACATGAGTGAGTTTAAAAAGTTGAAGACCACGAAACTTTCTGTGAATTCAATGTAGTGGAAGACAGCTTTCCTTGTGAAGGCCTCTCCATTGCCGCTTGAAATTCACATGAGTGAGTGGAAAAAGTTGAAGACCATGAAACTTCTTTGTGAATTCAATGTAGTGGAAGACAATTTTCCTTGTGAAGGGCTCTCCATTGCCGCTTGAAATTCACATGAGTGAGTGGAAGATGTTGAAGACCACGAAACTTTTTTGTGAATTCAATGTAGTGGAAGACAGCTTTCCTTATGAATGCCTCTCCATTGCCGCTTGAAATTCACATGAGTGAGTGGAAAAAGTTGAAGCCCACGAAACTTCTTTGTGAATTCAATGTAGTGGAAGACAGCTTTCCTTGTGAAGGCCTCTCCATTGCCGCTTGAAATTCACATGAGTGAGTGGAAGATGTTGAAGACCACGAAACTTTTTTGTGAATTCAATGTAGTGGAAGACAGCTTTCCTTGTGAAGGCCTCTCCATTGCAGCTTGAAATTCACATGAGTGAGAGGAAAAAGTTGAAGACCACGAAACTTTTTGTGAATTCAATGTAGTGGAAGACAGGTTTACTTGTGAAGGCCTCTCCATTGCCGCTTGAAATTCAAATGAGTGAGTGGAAAACGTTGAAGCCCACGAAACTTTTTTGTGAATTCAATGTAGTGGAAGACAGCTTTCCTTGTGAAGGCGTCTCCATTGCCGCTTGAAATTCACATGAGTGAGTGGAAAAAAGTTGAAGGCCACGAAACTCTTCGTGAATTCAATGTAGTGGAAGACGGCTTTCTTTGTGAAGGCCTCTCCATTGCCGCTTGAAATTCACATGAGTGAGTCGAAAAAGTTGAAGACCACGAAACTTCTTTGTGAATTCAATGTAGTGGAAGACAACTTTCCTTGTGAAGGCCTCTCCATTGCCACTTGAAATTCACATGAGTGAGTTTAAAGAGTTGAAGACCACGAAACTTTTTGTGAATTCAATGTAGTGGAAGACACTTTTTCTTGTGAAGGCCTCTCCATTGCCGCTTGAAATTCACATGAGTGAGTGGAAAAAGTTGAAGACCATGAAACTTCTTTGTGAGTTCAATGTAGTGGAAGACAGTTTTCCTTGTGAAGGGCTCTCCATTGCCGCTTGAAATTCACATGAGTGAGTGGAAGATGTTGAAGACCACGAAACTTTTTTGTGAATTCAATGTAGTGGAAGACAGCTTTCCTTGTGAAGGCCTCTCCATTGCCGCTTGAAATTCACATGAGTGAGAGGAAAAAGTTGAAGACCACGAAACTTTTTGTGAATTCAATGTAGTGGAAGACAGCTTTCCTTGTGAAGGCCTCTCCATTGCCGCTTGAAATTCAAATGAGTGAGTGGAAGATGTTGAAGACCACGAAACTTTTTTGTGAATTCAATGTAGTGGAAGACAGCTTTCCTTGTGAAGGCCTCTCCATTACCGCTTGAAATTCAAATGAGTGAGTGGAAAACGTTGAAGCCCACGAAACTTTTTTGTGAATTCAATGTAGTGGAAGACAGCTTTCCTTGTGAAGGCGTCTCCATTGCCGCTTGAAATTCACATGAGTGAGTGGAAAAAAGTTGAAGACCACGAAACTCTTCGTGAATTCAATGTAGTGGAAGACGGTTTTCTTTGTGAAGACCTCTCCATTGCCGCTTGAAATTCACATGAGTGAGTGGAAAAAGTTGAAGCCCACGAAACTTCTTTGTGAATTCAATGTAGTGGAAGACAGCTTTCCTTGTGAAGGCCTCTCCATTGCCGCTTGAAATTCACATGAGTGAGTGGAAGATGTTGAAGACCACGAAACTTTTTTGTGAATTCAATGTAGTGGAAGACAGCTTTCCTTGTGAAGGCCTCTCCATTGCCGCTTGAAATTCACATGAGTGAGAGGAAAAAGTTGAAGACCACGAAACTTTTTGTGAATTCAATGTAGTGGAAGACAGCTTTCCTTGTGAAGACCTCTCCATTGCCGCTTGAAATTCAAATGAGTGAGTGGAAAACGTTGAAGCCCACGAAACTTTTTTGTGAATTCAATGTAGTGGAAGACAGCTTTCCTTGTGAAGGCGTCTCCATTGCCGCTTGAAATTCACATGAGTGAGTGGAAAAAAGTTGAAGGCCACGAAACTCTTCGTGAATTCAATGTAGTGGAAGACGGCTTTCTTTGTGAAGGCCTCTCCATTGCCGCTTGAAATTCACATGAGTGAGTCGAAAAAGTTGAAGACCACGAAACTTCTTTGTGAATTCAATGTAGTGGAAGACAACTTTCCTTGTGAAGGCCTCTCCATTGCCACTTGAAATTCACATGAGTGAGTTTAAAAAGTTGAAGACTACGAAACTTTTTGTGAATTCAATGTAGTGGAAGACAGCTTTTCTTGTGAAGGCCTCTCCATTGCCCCTTGAAATTCACATGAGTGAGTGGAAAAAGTTGAAGACCATGAAACTTCTTTGTGAATTCAATGTAGTGGAAGACAGTTTTCCTTGTGAAGGGCTCTCCATTGCCGCTTGAAATTCACATGAGTGAGTGGAAGATGTTGAAGACCACGAAACTTTTTTGTGAATTCAATGTAGTGGAAGACAGCTTTCCTTATGAATGCCTCTCCATTGCCGCTTGAAATTCACATGAGTGAGTGGCAAAAGTTGAAGCCCACGAAACTTCTTTGTGAATTTAATTATGTGAGAGATCACGACGTGACAATGTATAAGCCAAAGCTCAAAGGCATAAAAAAAAAAACTTGAAAGAGTTAAATTTATAAGCAAATGAGTTCGGAAGCTTAAGATATCAGAAATTAAAGAGTCGAAGAGCTTTACAAACCCATAATCCGAGAGGCCTCACAAGCATAAAATGCCGAAGTCTTCTAGCACCCAAATCGAAAGAAATCAAGTTCGTGATTACGACTTGAGATCCACTTTGAAACCAAGCAAGTCAAAGCGATCATGTAAAAAAATTATAACTTGATGATGTGCAAGCCAATGCTCAAAGCACATAAAGTCAAGATATAAAAAAAAAACTAAAATGAATCGACAAATGAACTCAACAGTCTCAAGACATCATAAGTCAAAGACTCAAAGAGTTTCACGAGTCAAGAATTGAAGGAAGTTTCACAAGCACGAAAGCCGAAGCTTTTCGAAACGTCAAAATTATATAGAATCAAATTTGTGATTCATCAACATAAAGAATCCACAACTTGAGATTCAAATCAATTCCAAAGATGTGGAGTCAAATCCAATATGCAAACCCAAAGTTAAAGCCATTTCAAAAATCAAAGTCAAAGCGGCCAAGTCAAGATTCGAGATATGAAATAATCAAGACTTGAAAATTTATACAAATCGACAAATGAACTCAACAGTCTCAAGACATCAGAAGTCAAAGGCTCGAAGAGTTTCACAAGTCAAGACTTGAAGAAAAAGTTTCATAAGCACGAAAGCCGAAGCTTTTGAAAAGTCAAAATCATGTAAAATCAAGTTTGTGAGTCATCAACATAGAGAATCAACAACTTGAAATGCAAAGTCAAATCTAAGATGCAAACTCTAAAGTTAAAGCCATTCTAAAAAAAAAAATCAAAGTCAAAGCAGCCAAGTCAAGATTTGAGATATGAAAGAGTCAAGACTTGAAAATTTATACAAATCGACAAATGAACTCAACAGTCTGAAGACATCAGAAGTCAAAGACTCAAAGAGTTTCACAAGTCAAGACTGGAAAAAAGTTTCATAAGCACGAAAGCCGAAGCTTTTGAAGAATCAAATTATGTAAAATCAAATTGTGTGGTTCGCCGACCTAGAGAATCCACAACTTGAAATCCAAAACAAATCCAAGATGCAAACTCAAGTGTCCAAGATACATGTTTTCAAATGAATGAATGAGCTCAACAACACCAAGACATCAAAAGTCAATGAATTGAAGAGTCTCATAAGTTAAAGAAGAAAAAGAAACTAAAGACTTCACAAGCATGACATGCCGAAGTTTTCAAGGATCAAAATTGAAGCGAGATCAAGCTCATCGTTCTCAAAAGTTGTAACTTGACGTTTGGGTGATGCTCATGATGCAAGTCAAAGAAATTTGAAGAAGACCGAAGTCGCAAAAGACAAAAGAAATATCCGGGCATAATTTTCGGCGAAAAAGTCTGCCAAGTTAAAGTCAAAGTGTAAACTTAGATTATGCTAAGTTGGATAAAGATTAGGAAATTAAAAAAAAAATAGTTCTCCTGTCCTTTGTTCTGAGTCAAAATCATGTGTTCAGGTCATGTTCTTGAAGTAATAAAAGAAATTGATTTTACTTGTTTGCTATGTTATTTCTCGTTCACATTTGTTTCTTAATCGGAGGTTCCTGAGACATTATCTAGGGTAATTAACATTAGGGGCTTGCCCCTAGTGGAAGTCGGAAACCCACAATCCCTTGAAGTCAAAAAATAATCAAAATTCGATTTGTGAGCCTTTATTTTGGCCGGTTAATCATATTAAAGGCCGGTTGAGAAAAAGGGCCCCACAATGCGTAAGAACTAAAAGGTAATCAATGTAATTAACAGATCCCATGATTACCAAACTCTTCTTAAAAATTGCAAGCTCCGGAGGGGAACAAGATCATACGTTAAAGATGGAGCAATTAATGTCTTCAGCAACGAAAGCTTAAGTGGGCTGCATCATATCAACAAGCTCAACATAGAATTCCCCCCATCCTCTCAGGGCCGGTTTTAGAGAAAATGAGCACTAGGCAAAAAAAAAATTATAATTTTTATTAAATAATTAATTGCATAATAACAAAATATGAATTAATATCAATAATTACGATATATAAAATATTAACCTTGGAAAAAATATGAAGATATCCTTCTAGTCTTTTGTATAATTACCTCGCAATGCATAAAAAAAAGATAAAATCAATTAAAGTTCATCACTTTTCTTGCTTTTTGAGATGCAAAATTATCAATTAAATTTTGATATTCTAGTTGTGATACTAAATTTTTTTCAATAGAAATAATGGCTAATCCATTTAATCTTTCTTGTGACATATTTGACCATAAAAATGATTTTATTAGCATCAATTTTGAAAAACTTCATTCTCTTTGAAACAACAAGTAATAGGTATAGTTAATAATATTCTATAAGCAATCCAAGCATTCGGAAATGAGTTTGATTTTTGTATAAAATTAAGAACATATAGTGGTGATTGTGTCTCTTTTTGAAAAACTTCTTTCAAAACTTTCAACTTAGAAAATAAATCCAAGCCATCAATATCAAAAGATGTGCCTTGTTTTAAAAAACCTTCAAGATTAAGACAACATGCTTTCAATTGATTATCATCTAAAATTTTTAACTTTTGTAAATCATTTAGAAAACCAAAAATATCTTCATATATATTGAACTGTTCAAATCTACTCTCAAAAGAAGAAATTGCTTGATCAACTACACAAGTGAAATAATTCATTCTAAAATCATCTTCTGGCAAATGTGTTATCTCATTAGCATCATTTTCCTCAAATTGTTTTTTTCTATGAATTATTCTTTTCCCACGAAACACAGGTTGTATATTCATTTGAATAGCTACTTCTTTAACTGAAATTAATGCTGTTGCAAATCCATCTTCTCTATAATTTTTAAGAAATGCAAGAAAAGCTTTTAATTGATTAATAGCAATATCAATTTGCATGTCTTTGGCTTGTAAGGTTTTACTAACAATATTAACAAAGAAATAACAAATCATACCAAATAACCATGCCCGCCAAAAATTCAAAGTTTTCAAGCTCGTATAAAGCCAAACAATTAGCTTTACTATTTGTTTTGGGATCATCACTAACTTTTGCTAACTCAAGTAAAGCATCTCTTATTTCAGGAGCTTGAAAGCTAATTGCTTTCACACTTTCAATACGACTCTCCCAGCGAGCTTGTGACAGTGGCCTAACAGTTAAACTAGGAACATGATCCTTTAAAATTTTTCATTTTTCTGTGGAAGAGGAAAAAATTGAATAAATCGTTGTAAAACTCCACAAAATGTAATAGCTTTTGGACAACAATTAGCCATATCAGAAAGTAACAAATTAAGGGAGTAACAACCACATGGTGTATAAAAAGCTCTACAATTGATATCAAGCAATCGTTTTTGTACACCTTGATGTTTTTTCTTCATGTTAGACCCATTATCATATCCTTGTCCCGTTATATCATCAATTTTAAGATCAAGCTTTTTCATTATATTCATGAACTCCTCAAAAATTCCTTTCCTAGTTGTATCATCCACTTTTAAATATTTTATAAAATATTCTTCTATTTTAATTGGGATTGATGAAATATCTACACATCTTAATATGAGAGACAGTTGTTCTTCATGTCTTACATCAGGAGTACAATCAAGTATGACAGAAAAATATTTTGCTTGTCTGATTTTATTCACAATTGTCATTTTTTTTATTTGATAATAAATTAATCAATTCATTTTGAATTTTATGTCCAAGATAATGATCATGTATTTCATTAGCTTGCATACATCTAACATGCTCTTGCATCACTGGATCCAATTCTACAATCATTTCAATAAGACTCAAAACATTTTCATTACTATCCTCATAAATTTTTTCATTTGACCTTTGAAATGCCAAATTATTTTTTTTATAGAGTTTTCACAACTGCAATAATTCTCAATAACACATTTCTCCAACGTTCTTTTTCTCTACTGATTTGATATTGTAATTTTTTATCAATTGTTTTTTCATTTTGTAATCGTATCTCAAATTCTATCCAAGCAAATCATATGAATAATATGTTCATTAGATGTTTTATGTTGCTTGAGTCTAGCACTAAGATTTTTCTAATCATTGCAACCATCATTAACTAGTTGCGAACTTAATGAATTTGAAAATAACTTTCAACAAAAAACAAAATACTTTATCTAATTTCTTTGAATAAACTAGCCATTTTCTATCATGTCTTTTTCCATTTAGCAATTTTTGAGTGTAATGTATAATAGAAAAATATAGAGAGTTCTCATCTTTCAGAAAGTCTACATTACTAGTTATACCTCTAATAGGTCCCTTTTCAATAATTAAATCTCTCAAGTTAGAATTAACATTCTTCCAATTTTCAGGATCGTATAAATCTAATTCTTTTTGTGGAGATATTTCATTTTGGCATTCATTATTTTCGATATGAAATGTATTTTTTTCATTCTTTTCACTAGAAATTGAAGGGCTCTCAATATTATCACTATTGTGAAGATTTTGTTCTTTGCATGTTTCCTCTACTTCAAACACATTATAATGAATTGGTTTATTTTCTAAATTTTCATCACATGCAATATTTTATTTACTACTAGTAACAAAATTTTCAAGTGCACCTTTTTGAGATTGAATTAACTCCTCTTTTTTTTTTTTTTTTTGTTTCTCATATCCAAAATCATATTTTCTAGTAGACATTCTAACAGAAACAAATGATAAAAGATAATAAAAACAATAATATTATAAAAAAATAGAAAAAAAAACACCTGAATGAAGAAACACCTTTTTTAATCGTTCTACAATCCTTGTAAGAAATAAAAATAAAACCAATCAACTACTTGACATAATAAAAATAAAAAACAATGCATATAAAATATAAAAAATATTAAAATTAAATAAAATCGAAACAATACCTCTTTTCCTTGTAGAAATTGATATTGATTATTGATTACAATGGATGAAAATATTTGATTGAGATTGATAACGCTACGAGAATATAAGGACGTTGACACAGAGTAAAGAAAGAGTTTTTTTTTTAAAACAATAGTATGTTTAACCCCTTAAATAAAAGTGTAGAGTTTTTATTTTTTTTGTTTTTTAATACAACGGTAACGTTGTTAGATTCAAGTCTCATATTAACTTTATAAATCCATTTAATAGATTATAGAGCCATAAGCCATCATAAATATTATAAAACCAAATTTGTTATAAAATTTATAGTTTAAAAAAACTTAAATTTAAAACCAAGTGGTCCAAGTCCCAAACCAAATTTATTAGATCTTAATATATCATGAATTAATTAAGATAAATTTTATAGTTTAAAAAATTTAAATTTGAAGATCATAACTATGTGGAAAGATATTAGATAAAAATAATAAATAAAAAGTTAAATATAATTAAAAACAATTATGGGAAAAATTGTGGGGCTCTATTATAACAATAAAGTTTTTCAAAATTAATTATAAATTAGATTTTATAATTTAAAAACAATTAAAATTTTGTGAGATAAGATAATAATTTTAAATATATATTTTTCTAAAAATAAAATCTAGAGGCCCTAGCATATCTAGGGGCCCTAGGAATAGGCCTTGGTCACCTGTGCCTAGGGCGTGGCTTGCATCCACTCACATTTGAACGTGGCACATATATATATATATATATATATATATATATATATATATTTGAATGTAACAATCACCTTGTTGGAGATCTTCCAGGGCATGCTTCATGGAAGCCTTTGATAAACATAGAAAATGAAAGACAAAGTAGCACAAAATTTCTTACTTTTTATTTGATTTACAAATACACTTGAAATATGGTAAGACATTATTTAAATATAGTACAAGTTATTAAAAATATTGTCCTACCACAACCACGGTATAACTTTTTTATTGCATACTATAATAGCAACAGTCAAATTTGACCCTCATTAAAATGAAAACTTACAATACCTAATGAGTGACGATGTCGAAATAAAAAAGTAATGAGATTACTGTTGTAATGAAGTCGGAAATATTATATGGCCAGGGATTGCTATGTTTGATTGAAAAGATATATTACTGGTAATCTTTCATAATCATGTTTGATTAGCCATGGTAATCATTTCAGTAATATCTCAAATTTAACCAAATACCCTTATAAGTAAAATTTTAAAAATTTTAATTTAAAATATTTAAATAAATAAATAATTAAATTATAATATCAAAAATTATTTATTTCACATTTTTTTAATATTTTTGTATTTAAAATTTTTCGCAAAATTTTGTGCAAATTTAAAATACTTCTCCTCGGTCCCCACGGTGCCACGTTCTCTGTCGAGCGATTGCAAAATATGTTTCTTCTTTTTTAAAATTATATCTTTAAATTTTTGAATCATTTTTTATTTCATTTTTTAGGAAAAATTAATTATAAGTCCATGTACGATTGTAAACATCCCGATGAGTCCTCTCGACATTTGAATATCCTTGTCCATCCTTTCTTTTTATGTTACATTCCCTTTCGAGTCCCTCCGACATTTGAATATCCTTGTCCATCTTTTCTTTTTATGTTACATTCCCTTTCAGTCCATCTCGTCCAACTCCGTTAATATGTTTTTTGCATAATACCAACTTTACCCTTGGTTTTAGTGGGAAAGGGCCCGTCCTATCTTGTCATAATTTTTTGAAATTGTACGACGAAATGGGAAAAGCAGGTTTTTTCAAACAGCCTTTTCTCTTACCATGCATGCTTTTGTAAACGAGGTTTCCATCCTTCGTCTTCTTCCCTTTCGTTTGCCGGTGTTCCTTTTGTTTCTTTCCTCGTCTTGCATTAGCAGGTGGTGCGTTTGTCTCTTCCACCAATGTTCGAGTTGGCGCTAAAGGGCAGGCGCACTTGTTCACATTGACGACTGTGGTGAGAGAAGCTTTTTTCTTTTTCTTTTTATTAGCGCAGAAGTTTTTGTTTACTTTTGGGAGTTTATGTTTACTATTGGGAGTTTCTATTTATTTATGGGAGTTCTTGTTTACTATTGTGAGTTTTCATTTACTTTTGGGAGTTTTTGTTTACTTTTACGCTTATGTTTGGGATTCTCCATTAACCCGTCGCCGTTTACGTTTCCTTGTGTGCACCGAGAGCGGGGATTCAATTTCGGGAAAACCGTGAACAAGAGAGTAGAAAATTTAGAAAGATAAACGGGAACATAAAAGATAAATGGAAACCATTAAAAGATAAACGGGAACGCCGGATTTTAAACAAAATGATTAAAAGGTAAACGGGAATGCAAGATTCTAAACAGGAACCTTTAAAAGGTAAAAGGGAATTCCGGAGTATAAATGGGAACCTTTAAAAGGTAAAAGGGAACTCCGGATTCTAAACGGGAACCTGTACAAAGGTAAATGGGAACTCCGCATTCTAAACGGGAACCTTTAAAAGGTAAACGGGAACTCCAGATTCTAAACGAGAACCAAGTACAAAGTAAATGGGAACTCCGGATTCTAAACGAGAACCTTGAAAAGGTAAACGGGAACTCCGGATTCTAAACGGGAACCTGTACAAAGGTAAATGGGAACTCCGGATTCTAAACGGGAACCTTTGAAAGGTAAACGGGAACAAAGGGAAAACAGAGACTTCATACCTGTTTGTCATCGATGGATGACAATAATTTTTCCAGCGATGCTTGTTTCCGGGGAGTCCTCCCAACACGAGCCTTCTTCCCTGCTCTTCCCGTGTCAATCTTCTCCCTCCTGGCTCTTGACTGCACGCGGGTGACCGTTCTGGGGACGTCTTCCATGATCCACCTGTGGGTGGTCTCCGCCCATGCATACCTTGGTAGCGCGGAAAGGTCGGCAGCATAGTCGACCGGCCATGTTGGGTCTGAGATGGTGGTGTTCGGGAACAACACCGTCCCCATGCGGTAGAGCACCAGCAACTTCACAAAGTTCACCTCCTTCCCCTTTATCCGGACCATTCTCAGAAGGGACGCCTTCATAGCATCCCAGGTCCTTTCAAAGCCTTTGAACATGCATTTCGCTTTGAAATCATACTGTGTTTTGTTTTTCCTAATCTACACCACATCCCCGTCTGATCGGAGACCCATGATAACAGCCACATCTTCGTTACGCGGTGGTATGGGAGCTATAGGGTTCGTTCTCGGTATCGCTTTCGTGTGAGAGAAGTTGAAAAAAAGCCAAAGAGTTGTTCATAACTCTATGAGGTCTCGGGCACCAAGTTTCAGGCTTCGGGACACGCACCACCGTCCGAACTCCCATTCTCGCATTAGCGGAGGGGTATAACCGTCACTTCACTCAAACTGTAACGGTGTTACTCCGTGCAGGGACCTAGATGGAAGTAAACCCAAAAAGGAGGGATATTTTGTTCATAATGAAAAAAGCAGGGTTTGTCTATGAATATATGAAATTTGGAAGGGTGTTTTGTTCATTATCTGTTTTTTTTAATCTCTCTTTTTTATTGATTTATTATTATTTTTTTCATTTTGATACTTATCTTTCTATAATTTTTTTCTTTTCGAATTTTGTCCAATTTTATATTAATTTTTTTAATTTTATAATAATTATATTAAAACTTTTATATTAATTTTTTAAAATGTTAATTTATATTAATATTTACCTTTAAGTCTTTATAAATTTTTTAATTTAAAATTTTCCTCCAACCCCATTTAAATATCACATTTCATTACACTTATTTTACTTATTTTTGGTTTTTTTCTCTTACAACTCTTGATAAAAATATTTCACTTTCATTTTAATGATGATGAAAATTACTTACTGAAAATATATATTATATTCTAAATAAATGGAAATATCTACATATATTATAACAACATTACAATAATCACTCTGTCTAAGGTATTAAGAATGATTACTTGGACCAAATACATTAAGACAATTTCGACAACTATGACCCTCATTTCGAGATAAACCACAATGCTTCGGTTGACCACCTTCCCTTATATCAATTTCATTACTAATTCTCGCAATGTAGTGTTCAAGTGTGGGGGAGGGTTATCTTTGTGCTTATTGTGGTGATGCATGACTTAAGACGATCTGTGAATTTTTGGATAGGAGTTCCTAAGCCAGGGAGACAATGAGTATGTTAGTGTGCATTCTTTGAACTTAAGGATAAACTCACTTTTGCTTTGGAAACCTAAGGCTTTATCACTTCACCTAAGTTTGTGCAGCCGCTTTGTTTAGAAGAGGGTCTAGTTTCAAGGCTTGTAAAAAAATATTTGACTCCAAACTCAAAAATAAAAAAAATAAAAATAAAATAAAAAAGAAAAAAGAAAATCGAAAAGTCGGATCCCTTGTGGGATGCCCTATCAAATTTTGAATAATAACATGCAAGATGGTAGAAAGAGTTATCACCTTAAATGAGGTGAAAGCCACATCTGAGTAGTCGGATCCTGGGCACCACAAATGTCATATTTGATGACTTATAAGGTGAAATGGCTACCTTTAGGGTGTATGAAGCTACTACCTAGTTTAGGAGGCAGTTGCTAAAAATTAAGGGTCTTTCTAACTAAAGCTCTTCAAAACCACATGGGGCACACTCTTTTAGGTCACACACACATATGGGAAGTATAGAGTAAGAGTGAAACTTTACATAAGCCTTCAATGATATATACACTTGCTACTTATAATCTCCCTTAATCATAAACTCCTTATCTTGCTGAGATCAGAGGTCATGCACTCATTTTTTTTTTTAGTTAAGTTATTGCTTGAGGACAAGCAATGATTCAAGTGTGGGGGTATTTGATAAGTGCTTTTTATATATATATTTCAGACGCATTACACCCGATATTTACTTGTCCTTTTGCTATTACTTGCATAGTTCGGTGCTATTTAAGGTATTTAGAGTTTATTGTGCAGATATTTAGGTCCTAGAGCAATTACAAGTGATTTAGAGGAGAATTCACATCAAAAGGACTTAAAGGAAAGTTCGTCAAGGCAAGCACGGCCTCAACACGAGCGTGCTCTTGGCAGTGCAGTTCACAGGAATTGAAAAGCACGAGGAAGCACGGTTGGAATACTCTGAGCACGGGCGTGTAGAATGGAGCACGGCCTCAACACGAGCATGTTCTAGACAGTGCACTTTATGGCCTGGTGAATTTTTTGGAAAAATCGCAGCAAAGCACTGTAGCACCGAAAACTCATAAACCCAAAATCTGCATGGGCTGAAGCACGGCTAGAGCACGGGTGTGCAGAATTAAGCACGGCCGTGTTGGCATCGATAAATCACTTTTTAAGCCTTAAAGTTAGGGTTTCAAGGGGTCTTTTTCTTCTATCTTTCTTCCCCTTTGGGGGAGGCGACTCTAGGGGAAAGAGGCGCGCCTTTGGGGGCCAGATCTGGACTGAGAGATCGTTGAGGGAGTTTTAGAACATTGGCAAGATCATCATCGGTTGCCCTCCGACGAATATTGTGAAGCAAGAAGGGAGTTTATGGTTTTCATCTTATTCTCTTGTTATTTACCTTATGTTTCTTGTAGAACCATGATGGGCTAACCATTCTTCGGTGCCCTGGATTAGGAACTTGGTTGTTGTATGTACTTGGATTCAATTTTGCAGCATTTACAGTTGTCATTATTTCCCTTTATTAGATCTTTGGTTATTGGTTTCATTGATGGTGGTTGAGTGTTTAGAATGCTTTGAGTTCTTGATTTTTGCTTAGCCTGCATATCTCTTTGATTGATGCGAGAAGTTAGAAATCAACTTAGGGTTCCAATGACACTTCATGTATCTTCCACATAGCACAACAAGACTCTACAACATAGGTTGATTGAGACATCTCCTGATAAACCCTGCAAGAATTCAAGTATGATTGACACCAAGGGATTGATCCGGGACGCTACTCCCTAGCATTGATCTCTCGTTACCTAAACGCTTTCTCTCTCCCGTTATCCTCACTTTCTTTATTTTTATTTGTAATTAGTTTTTAAACCAAATTATTGAGCCGGTTAGATATTAGGAATTAGGAATCTGACGAGTATGGAAAGCTATACCAGTCTATGTGGATTCGACTACCCGACCTTTTCGGGTACACTTTACTACTTGTACGGCCCGTGTACTTGCGGATACACAAGGGGCGTATCAAAGCTCAAACAGACTCTTCTCCATCGATGAAGATCGATGAAGATTGTTGCTAAACCGCGCCACATCAAGCAGACTTAGCTAGTTCTTCTGCGAAGCTGAAGCATAGTGCAAGAGAAACTCTTCCAACAGAGTATTGATCCTCTCCGTCTGCCCATCCATTTGAGGATGATTCACAATTGAAAACTTCAACGCTACGCTCAACAACGCGAACAATGTTGTTCAAAACCGTCCAATAAAGCGAGCATCTCGATCGTTTATGATGTCTTCCAGTACCCCAAAGTGCTTCACCACATGCTTCAGGAACAGCTCAGCAGCCACCTCTGTCGAACACACTACTGATGCGGGTATGAATACCGCGTACTTTGTGAATCGGTCCATGACCACCATCACTGTCGAAAATCCGGTGATAAAGTCCATGGAAATTGACGCCCATGGCCTTTCCGGAATACTCAATGGCTGGAAAAGACCGGCCTCCTGTCTTCTTTCCGACTTGTCTTGTTGGCACACGAAACAAGTTTTCACATATGCTTCAATGTCTTCGCCCATATCTGGCCAATAGTAATGTCTTGTGAGCAAGGCCTTCATTCGCTCACGACTGGGATGTCCCTCCTATGGAACATCATGATGCTATCTAAGGAGCTCCTGCCTAATCTTCCCTCCTTTAGGCACATAGAGTCGGTTGCCTTTGGTGTGGAGAAGCCCATTCTCCACCCAATACTTGCGCATGACTCCGTATTGGACATCTTTCATCAGTTTCCCATACTGACTGTCCATTTTTGCTATCTCCTCAATACGACTTTGCAAGTCATTCTCCACTTGCATCAGTGCAGCCACATACTCAACCATCTATTTGTGACTCAACACGTCAGCCACCTGGTTGTGTCTCCCCGATTTGTGCTGCCATTTAAAGTCATATTCTTGTAAAAACTCTTGCCAATGAGCTTGTCTAGCCGACAGCTTCATTTGAGTAGCAAAGAATGTATTGGCAATATTATCTGTTTTGATAAGAAACTTGGTGCTTAAAAGGTACACTCTCCATACCTATAAGCAATAAATAATGGCGAGTATCTCCGGCTCATGCGCCGAATAGCATTGCTCCACGTCTTTCAGCTTCCAACTCTCAAACACCACCGGATGCCCATTCTGAATATGGACACCGCCAACAACCTTGTCTGATGCATCGGTTTGCATCTCAAAAGGTTCCTCGAAGTTGGGTAATGCTAAGACTGGTTCACTTGCAATTGCACTCTTGATCTTGTCAAAAGCAGTCTGTTGCCTCTCGGTCCAACCCCATGGCTGGTCCTTCTTTAGCAAATCGGTGAGCGGCGCGACCTTTCTTGAATATCCCTCGATAAATCGGCGATAGTAGTTTGCTAAGATGAGGAAAGATCGTAACTCTCGTACCTTGGAAGATGCAGGCCAGTCCAAAATCGCCGCCACCTTAGCCCGATCCATTCGAACTTCACCACGAGAAATAATGTGCTCAAGGAACTTGATCACCTGTTGAGCGAAATGATATTTCTCCAGCTTCACATAAAGCTGATGCTCCCTCAATATTGATAGTACCTGCTTCAAGTGAACAAAGAGTTCCTCCAAGGATTCAATATAAAGCACAACATCATCCAAGTACACCACCACAAACTCATCAATGTAGTCCAAAAACACTTGATTCATTAAGTGGCAAAAAGTCGCAATCCTCACTTGCCAGTACGCCGAACGAAGATCCAGCTTGGAAAAGTATGTTGCTTTGGCCAACCGATCGAACAAGTCCTGAATGAGAGGAATTGGATACTTGTTATTTAACGTGATCTTGTTCAACGCTCGGTAGTCCACGCACAGTCGAAGAGAGCCATCATGCTTCTTCTGGAACAATACCAGTGCACCATATGGAGCCTTTGATTGCTGAATGAAGCCACTATCAAGAAGCACTGTCAGTTGTCTCCTCAGTTCAGCTAACTCTAAAGGATACATCCGATAGGGAGCCCGGGCAGGGGGTTTGCAGCCCGGCATCAACTCAATTGGGTGATCTATTGCCCGCCGGGGTGGGAGTTAGCTGGGTAGTTCCGGCGGCATCATGTCTTGAAACTCCTTCAACACTTCAGCCACAGATGAGGGTAGGTTACTCACCAAATCTCCCTGTACTTCCAACAAAGCAGCTACATAAATGGGTTCTCTATGTTTCAACCCTTGCACCACCTGGTGCGCAGAAAGCATCGGCTCCTTCCCTTTCTTATCCTTCGCAGCTACTCCAGCTACAAAGCATGGGTTCTTCTCATCCATTATAAGAAGACCACCCAAATATGGAACAACAGTGGCTTTAAATGACTTCAGGAACTCCATCCCCAATATCAGTTCACAATCATCCAACGCGACAGCCGGCAAGTCAATCTTCCCTTGCCATCCACCCATGTGAATGGTCACTCCAGAGATTTTCCCAGTCACCGCCTGTGCCTAAGAGTTGACTGCTTTTACTCAGCTCGTGTGCGTTATCACGCTCAGTCCCAACCGAGTGGCCGCACCCTTTAAGATGAATGTATGAGTTGCGCTTGTATCCACCATCCCTTGTATGCCTTTTCCATTCAAGGTCAGCTCCATATAGATAAGAGAATTTAAAGCCCCATCACCCTTAACTGTCTTCAAGGCACCCAACAGTTGTAAAGGACTCACTCTTGCTGGGCCCTCAAAATCGCTTTATGGTTCATTCCTAAATGTGGCCAACCTTTCGCGTTTGGGGCAATCCTTTGCTAAATGTGGTCCGGTGCAGATAAAGCATCCACTTGTCCTGCTGCATAAACCATCTGCTGCTTTTCCATCAGTCTTGGGTTTATTCTATTTAGCATGGCCGTTGGGTTTCCTCCTGTGGAACCTATCTCCAGCCCTTCTCTCCACCGGCTTCTTATCTTTGGGTATGGACTTCAACTTTTCACCCTCTCCGTCGGGTAATGTTCGTAAGTCCGCCAGTGCTTTTGCTGCGATGATCGCGGAGGTGAGGTCCTTCACGCCTTGCCTCCTTACCTCGATCTAGGCCGAACTTTGGAGTCCCGTGAGGAAGTTGAACAACTTGTCCTCCTCGGACATGTCCCTGATATCCAGCATCAATGATGAAAACTCCTTCATGTACTCCCGAACAGTGCTTGTCTGCCGTAGCTTCTTCAAATTTGAATGAGCTACCCACGCCGTGTATCCAGGCAAGAATTGCTCCCGTAATTCCTTCTTCAACTCGACCCACGAGGTCGAACTGGTCCAACCGGCTTGAGCATCTTCTTGCTGTCGAGTGCACCACCATAGCTTTGCATCACTAGTACATGCCCACCAACAAAACTTGCTCATGGCCCTGTACCCTTGCAGCTTTAAAGTACTGATCCATGTCCCAAATAAAGTTCTCCAGTGATTTGGCACTCCGTACGCCATCAAATGGGGAAGGTTCAGGGACCTTTACTCACGTGGGCATCTCCTACGCGACTGGTGAAACACTAGCTTCCTTGAGTTGGGAGACTTCGGTCTCCAGGGACTGTACTTTTGTCTTCAAGACTTCAATAGTCAACTGGCTTTCTCTCAATCTGCCCACAAGATCTTCCACCATCTTCGACAGTCTCACAAGTTGATCGTCAACGCTCCTGATGACATTCTCCATCCGCTCAGCTATCACCTCAAGGCGATCCAAACGATCTTTCTTTCTAGTCGCCATTTTCACCGTCTTCACTTGTACGTCTTCTCGCGCTTCGCTTCAAGCCACAAACTCGGGATCTGATACCAGCTGTTACAGCCTCAACCGATCACTTTCGGCCGTGCGGCACCTGACACGCACCACAGCGACAGGTCAGACTTCTTTGCAAGAACAGTTAGTGAATTCATGTTTGTATCACAAGCACATGCATAAATGGAAATCTAAATGAAAATCACAAGAACAATTAATGTGTGAGTGCATAGGAAAGGATACTCTCGGAATTTTGGTGCGGACATGTCTTCCAAATCTAGTGCGCTCATGTGCATTGGAGGCTTAAATGACGGTATTACAAAGTCTATATTTTGTTTGGAATATCTTCTGAATTGCAATCTTCTAAATAAAAATCTTCAGCACTTTCTTCACTATTCTTTGTATAGTTCTCACTGTGATGATCGTCCCCACTACAGCTCCCATACTCAGTAACTTCATTTTCATAAATATATATTATGAAAGGAAGTTGTTATGATATCTTCATGACTGTAACTTGATTGTAGGTGTTGTTGCACACCGGTTGAATGGTATACCGATGCATTTGATGGTTGAATGTAGAACATCACATGCCCTCCATTCTGTTGAGGCTCTTCTAGTTTCATTAACTGGCCACACTGATGTAGTTTGCTCTTATCCCATAATATGTTAAATGTTTGTTAAATGTTGCTATCTATATTGATTTGTTATTGAGAGGAACCACCAGCGGATGTAGCAACATCTAGCTCTGCGCACAATTCAAGAACTTGAATATTAGGAAAATTTTTATGGCAGTTGAACATCATTTGAACATCATGATCATTACACAGTTTAAATGATCGATAGAAAATCTTGCCATAACCTCCAAAAATAGGTAACTTGCATTTGATACTGTTACACCCGAGGAGGGACAGACACATGACAACCACCACGACAACCCGAGGATTGACACCCACGCCACTCAACACTCAAGTCGCCGCAAGGCTTATCACAACCTGGAAACAAATACAGAATAGGATACAAAGATATACAGAGGAAGCTACTAAACTAAACCAAAGACTGCTTGTCATAAACACCACAAGGTTTCCAATAAATTAGACAAACATACTGTGGGATCGCAAATATGCTCCCTGGCGTCGTGTCGGTGAAGAGATACCAGGTGATATATCGAATCACAAATGTTATTTATTTTATTTTATTTTATTTTGTGGACTCTTCCATTCCTAATAGAGGCAAGCCTCTATTATTAATTACCCAAGATTAAAATCTTGGGAACCTCCGATTAAGGGTTTCGAGTACAAGTAAAGGCAAAATAATGTAAACTATAAATTTCATTATTATTATTATTATTATTATTATTATTATTATTATTATTATTATTATTATTATTATTATTATTATTATATATATATATATATATGTATATATTTATTTATTACATCACAATATATATAAAAAGATATATATATCTATATAGATTGTTGCATGCGCCTCGTCACCGCGTTGCAGGCCTTGTTGCCATCTTGAAATATTTAACTCATTATTGCTTTAAAATGGGTATTTTTATCATTCCACATGTTGTTGCTTCGGCTTGCTTTTCATATTAGACAATAAGCCCTTTATCCTCAGCTGTATATTTATAAGAATTACAAGCTTAGTCTACTTCCTGTCTTTTCCATGTTCAAAATTTTTTTTTCATTTAATATTGAAAAGTGTTATTTGAATTATTCGTCAATAAAGAAGCAATGTGATAGGACGGAAAAAATGCCGTTTATTGGGAAATGGCTGCTTCTAATGAGACAGATCTGAGAATTTTTTTTTTTTTAAACCTTGTTCTCCTCAAGATGTACAAGAGTGATGCAACTCAAGTACATAGTTCACTTGTCTGGCTCTCAGCTGAATTAAATAATGAGTATATTCTGGTTATTCTATGAGAATTGCACCTTACAACACAGCCGAAGCAATGGCACTATGAGCAATGTTTGTTTGCATCAACTCCTCGGAAATGCAATTATACACCAATAACAACGACAACAATGGCAGTGTGATATGTATATATAGCATTTACATTTCAGGCAGTGATATGTTTGTGTAGCATTTACAACAATGAATTGTATATATAGCATTTACAATTCATAACCTTGAGAGCTTCCACCAATCGAGCACGCCGCGGCATAGCACTTGCATGAGTACAATTCAAGCATGCCACGAAGGTATTCTTCAAGGCATGGTGTGCACCTGGGACTTGCACAGAACTTGTTGGATTGAGACAGTAAAACAGGGAGCATCCGTCCATGAAAAGGTCTTTCCTTTGCAATTACTGATAGACTATTAACTAGAACGATTACAATCGAGTTGCTCAATGATTTTACTTGGGGGAACCTTAGCTAGTAAAGCAACAATCCCAGGCTCTGACTGGCTTCCATGGCAAGATCTACAACACTCAACACAGGATGACCTCCCCTAAGCCATGATATGTTGAATTCCAGGCCATCATCAACTTCATGAGGGGGATCAGAAAAGCCATTCGGATTGCTTGATGGCAAGAAGTTTAATACCATCATTCCCAGCCTGAATCACAATTGGTAAGATGGCATTTTTGAAATTGAGCATCCATGTCCGGGATTCTTTTAGAGATTCCTCTAGTTCACTTGAGTACAAACCTTAATCGCAAGCTTTACCAATACAAACTGAAATAGAAAAGTTCCTGTTTTTATTACTTGACGAACAACTGCCGCTGTTTCATCCTTTAAAATTGATATCAATGCAAGAGCCATGACAGGTAAAACTTCTATATGCTTAGTTGCCACTTCACCAATCATTTCGGCGAGGAAGCGACGAGAGGGGGTTGCCATATCGGACTGCAACTCAGAAATTCGGCAGCGAACTCGGGCACCAGAGAAGGCTCACAGTGGAGCAGTTCCTTCAACTGTCAGAGTTTCTTCATCTTGGAAGGTATATCAAGGGATGACCTTGCGGAGGTGAAGAGGATCGCAAGCCCCTCATCCCAGCTCGCAACCATTATCCCAACCATTGCCAGAACCCTAGCCTCGCTGGGGAAAAGGGTGACGAACGGCGGAAGTTATTTTTTTATGTATATATATTTATGGCGATGAAATCCCCATCTTGACATGGAAAAAGATCGTGCGTTTGGAAATACCGATGGAGGAGGGAAATTCCACCCTCTCTGCCATCGGCATCAGTGGTGGAGAAGCGGCGATGGCGGTGCGGCAACGGCGGCAGCGATGGCGGCGGCGATGGTGACGACAGGCGACAATCATTTATATGTATATATGTGTACCGTAGAAGAAAGAAAAGGGATAGAGAAAGATAATACTATAAAACCTTCTTTCTTCTCCTCCTTTTTCTTCTTCTTCTTCTTCTTCTTTCTCTTTTCTTTTTTCTTGCTGATCTCTTTTTTTCAGCCAATGCTTCCCTTTCTTCTTATTCAAAAGTCCTCGCAACCGTCCTCCCTTGGTGATGAAAACCACCATCAGATCGTGATGAAGGCCACCCATGCACGTACCCACTTTTTTTTTATAATAATATATTATTTTATTATCATTATTTTTTGAAATTATATCAATTATTATTATTATTATTATTATTATTATTATTATTATTATTATTATTATTATGGTGACATAATGGTGGATCATGGATGCATGAAATGTCCCCACGTCCCTTTTTTTTATTATATGTTTTTTTAATATATATATATATATATATATATTAATTAATTTTTTTAATTTTTTTTAATAATACTTTTTTAATTTTTTTATATTTTATTATTATTATTTTATTATCATTATTATTTTTTATTATTTCTTACATTATGTTTATTTGATTTGATGATTTTTTTTAATTTCTTTATTTTAATTTTAAATTTCATTTTATCTTTATATATATCTTTTCTTTAATTTGGTTTTCTTTATTTTTATTTCAAGTTTTTTCTTTATTATTTTTTTAATTTTGCTTCATAATTTGTATTCTTGGAATTTGAATATCTTATATTGCCTCGAGATCTGTGCTCTCCGCTAATCTTGAGATTTAAAAATTTAGATCGCCTCGAAGTCTGCGCTCTCAGCCCATCTAATGATTTAATATTTTAGATCGCCTCGAGATATGCGCTCTCGGCTAATCTTGAAATTAGAATATTTAGATCGCCTCGAGATGGTGCTCTTAGCTAATCTTGAGATTTTAATATTTAGATTGCCTCGAGATCGGTGCTCTCGGCTGATCTTGAGATTTGTATATTTAGATCGCCTCGAGATCTGTAGTCTAAGGCTGATATTGAGATTTGAATATTTCGATCGTCTCGAGATCTGCGCTCTTAGCTAATCTTGAGATTTGAATATTTAGATTACCGCAAGATCTGTGCTCTCGGCTAATCTTGAGATTTGTGTATTTTAGATCGCCTCGAGATCGGCGCTCTCGGCTAATCATGAGATTGGAATATTTAGATCGCCTCGAGATCGATGCTCTCAGTTGATCTTGAGATTTGTATATTTTAGATCGCCTTGAGATCTGTGCTCTCAGCTGATCTTGAGATTTGTGTATTTAGATCGCCTCGAGATCCGTGCTCTAGGCTAATCTTTGGATTTGAATATTTAGATCGCCTCGAGATCGGTGCTGTTGGCTGATTTTGAGATTTGAATATATCCAAATAATATCCATTTTGTTTATCTTAATATGATATCCTAATTCCATTACAATTTGAATGTATATAATTAAGATAAACTTTTTTTTGATTAGGACATTGGCATTTTAAGATAAAACCTATTTTTATTAAAATTAGGATATCAAAAATTTTATATAAACAAATGGCCCCTTCATACTTCTCTCATGAAAACTTTAGTGAGATTGAGTGAGAGAAGGAGGAACTTCAAATCTTTTATTTATCATGGCGAATAATTCACAAAAAGAGCCTTTTTGGGACATTAACGAAAATTGCAGTGAATCCCCACATGGTCAAATTTTTACTCGACATAACCACGTTTTTGGTGTAGGATCTGAACCCATTATTAACTATGAAGGAGAAGAGTATTCAAAGTGGGTGAAGCGTCCTTCGGCTCGTTTACTCACTGCGAGACTTACTTTGAACCACTGGTACAAAGACAGCAAAATCGTTGCAATTTACTTAAAGCCTTAAGGAAGTCACAGGATTCGAATGATTCCCAAACTCTTGGACATAAGATTATTTATCACCATCCGGGATGGAAAGGTACGAATCCTATCCTAAAAGAGTTGATTGATTTTCCTGATTATGCTGATTGGGCCAAACATATCATTAATAGTTATTCTAATGAATTATCCCATGTGGAGCTAGTAGGAGGGATAATATCTTCAATTGGGTGATATAACATAGATCTTAATTTCTATAAGTCATTGGTGGAATTGTGGTGCCCAGAAACCAATACCTTTCATTTTCTATAGGGGGAAGTAGGAATTTCTTTGTGGGATATTAAGATACTTGGAGGGCTTCCTATTTGTGGCGACATGTATGATGAATTCGTCTCTACTAATGACATATTTCACCAGAGAAAATTTTCTGACTTTTCAGTTTTGAGAAACCTTTTTGATATCTATCAATGGCTTGCAAGGCAATATTTTTCTCAAGATGACAAAGGCGTGTCTTTTGATAATTGGATAAAATTTTTTAGAAAAAGAACAAAATTTGATTCAAGACATGATCCTCCTCCAAAACCCTCTCTTTATACTGATTTAGCTGCTTTTGTGGCTCTTTGGATTTGCTATTTCATCATGGCAAGCAACTATAATGTGATTAGGCTAGGAGTTTTTATGATGGCTTCGGATATTGTGTATAAGAAGAAAATTGCTTTTGCTCCCGCGGTCTTAGCACGGATATATGTGGGATTGAATGTAATGGCCAATAATAGGAAGGGTCCTGGATTTCCTTTTAAAATTTTTACTTTTCATTTTCTATATGCATGGGCCGGATGTCACTTCCCTAGAATATATCTTCGAAGGAAGATTCACGCTAGCACACTAACTACTCCAGGACTTTCAGAAATACTGGGGATGTTATATTATAAGAATGCATCTCCCACTCCATTTAATTGTCCTTTGGCTGTGAGAAAATTTATCAGACGTGAAGAAAGCTTTGTATAGCGTCTATTTCCGTTTCTACAGAATAATGGTGAGAGAATACGAGATTCTAGATATTCTATTGGCCAGAAGCTTTAGATTCTTATACCATAGAGTATGTAATTTGTCTTCGTTGTGGAATTCTTCCACTGCGTTGTGCTTGGGATATTTATGCAGAACCTTATAATCCTCATCGATTTGGGTGTCAATTTGGTTACGACCAATATTTTCCTAAATATATTAATATCCCTAGAAGACCTTGTTGCCTTGGGATTCTCGCAGGCTATTGGTTTCATTTCTCTCGCCAAAAGACCTCGAGTTTGTTTTATATTCCTGAGCATGATAGGAGTGGTAAACTCTTATTAATTTATGCACAAAAGTGGTTCAACAATGTTGAAGCTTTCTTCAATCAAAGCATTACATCCTTAACTCAAGGAGAGCCTGTCACAAGTAGAAAACAAGGTCAATCCTCAAGAAGACCCTAATTTATCAATGAAGGTATTTTCATTGGTCCTTCGAGCCCTAACTTAAAACCGAGTTACTCGGCTATCGAAACATCAACTTCCATGAAAAGGCAACGGACTCGGGGTATGTCGATACTGTTGTTATTATTATTTTTATCACTTTAGTAGACTTCCACTTTTGTTATCACTATATATATATTGGAGGATTAATTGATCGGATACCTGAGAACCCGAGAACAATAATCTTTCAAAGGAATAGCTTTTATAATGATAAATAAAGGTCAGGTTTGGCATACATGTATATCAACATCAACTTCTACATTATTAAAATATCAGATTCTGGCCATTTGTTTCCACTTTACATCCGTCCTTTTACTTCCATTATATATATATATATATATATATATATATATATATATATATATATATATATATATATATATATATATAGCACCATCAGTTGCCTCTTCGTTCACTACTTTGTGTCCGTCTTTTTTTTTTTTGATTTATTTACTCAAACAATATATATATATATACAAATTGATGATACGTCATTGGAAAATGTCACATCCACCCAAGATCTCGCAGACTGGGTATATTATTTTATTTGTTTATTTAATTTAATATTCACTTTTAAAATATTTATCAAAAACCCCTCTTTTTTTTTAGACTCAAAAAACCCGCGAGATTTTGATATGGTGGCTAAGGAAGTTATTCCTGATCATTCACATGGTATTATTGATTGGTCATCATTCATCATAATTTATTATTATATTGTTCTTAGTTGCGTTTAACTCCGTCTTAGGTGATATACCAACTGTATTTGAGAATGAACGACAACACCATTCACCCTTGATCTCAAAAGGTATATATACACCTATTCATTCTGTATAAAATTAACATGTCTTTTGGAATTTAGATATTCAAGATGTTGAAAGTACGCCATCTTTGGGATGAACCCCTTCTGAAGAATAAACATTCCCCTTCCTCCACAGAAGAATTGAAGGATGATGATACAAATGTCGAGGTTACGTCATTATTAAAACAGAATGAAGGTAATTTTATTCCACCACAATTTTTGTAGCCTTTCAAAAAGGTAACAATCTTTCATCGCCATTTTTTTTATTTTAGGACAATGTATGGAAGAATTAGAGCCTATTAATGCCAATATTGACACTAATGCCGGCCTACTTCCATCAATCCCACAAGGTAAATTTATTTTTACTCTATTTCAATTTGTTCATTTATTATTACTTAGTAGCTTTAATTTTGTAGGTTTGAGGAATCCTATATTATTCTTACGGGACAAGATAGTCGAAAGTATTATATCTCTTGATCAATACAACTACCAAAATGTTATTGGTAATGTGAAAGCGTCAAGTACAATTCTTAAATTTTTTGGCATTGACTTGAATAATCTGGACTATATTCTAGAAACGATATCTCAATATGCATTTCATGTTAAAGAGCTTTCAGAAGACCCCGACGTTCAAGCTCATGTACATAAGCAACAAGCCAAAGATCGTGTGCTAACCACAACGTTAGCGCTCGAAGATCTTAACAAACACCGGGTGAATTTGATCAATAACACAAATATGAAGGAGGATGAACTTCAGAAACTTGAAGCAGAACACCACCAACTTCAAAACAGGATTTATGAGATTTCAGATAAGATAAAAATTTTAACTGACGAAGTAACAACTTCAAAATATTCTTTGGAAATTTCTGCTCTGACACAAACCAATTTGCAAGCTACATTAGATGAGAGTAGAACACAACTTGCTGCGATTCAAGAGGATGATTCAAATGACAAACATGTTGCCTTCTTCACAACATTACTTGATAAACTGGAGGAAGCCAGGAAATCTTGCGTTCAAGTTTTTAAACATTGAGGGACTTTATCTTTCTCTTATTTGTTTAGCTAGTTTATTTAAGCTTTGATAATAATAATAATAATAATAATAATTATTATTATTATTATTATTATTTTTAACATATATTTATTTTAGTAGTTGTTTTTGAGACAGTTTCTATGAACATAAAAAATTTCTTAACATGATTTAATTTTTTTCCAGTTCTTATTATGCTTTGAAGAGTATTCATTTGATAATGGAATTATGGCAATGTGATTACATTACCCCTCTCTTTTTTTCTTTTTAATTAAATCAATAAAAATTAATGTCTCGATTCATAAAAATAATATTTTAAGATAATATGCCACACCTTTTATCATAGATAAAAGTACACAAAATTCAATGTTTTGCCTCGGGAAGTACGCACAATCGTACATGACCGGTCTACCTTTTTTTTTATAAGGGACCAGACGTTCCGTCATAGACAAACATTTTACATTATGCATAATACCTTTTTAGAAAATGACCGTTAATAGGTGGCATAGGTCTTTCTCCATTAGTATCAATGAGTTGGTATGTGCCTCCTTCATAGACGACCTCTACAACATATGGACCTTCTCAATTTGCTTTGAACTTGCCCCCGGCCCGCTTCTTGGTAATGATAGGTCTTCTGAGGACAAGAACCATTTCTCATTTTGTAAATGTCCGAAATCTGGCCAACTTATTATAAGCTTGAGACATCTTTGCCTTGTAAAATTCAAGATTCTGCTGTACCTCTATCCTTTTTTCATCAAGAGAGTCTAACTCATCTAGGCAAAGTTGAACATTATCTTCGTTTGATATTTCATTTTGTAATGCCATTATTAATGAAGGTATCTGTATTTCAAGTGGTAGGACTGCTTCAGTTCCAAACACTAAAGAGTATGGTGTGCATTGTGTTGGAGTCCTCTATGTGGTGTGATAAGCCCATAGCATCGCGGGAAGCCTATCATGCTAATCCTTTTTATTTTTAGACATAGCCTTCTTTAACAATTTCGAAAGAGTTTTGTTAAATGCTTCCGCCAACCCATTTGCTCTTGCATTATACATAGAGGTATACATCCAGTCTATTTTGTGATGTTGCGCAAATCTTCCAATTTTAAAACTTTTGAAAGCATGGCCATTATCTGATATAATTCTTCTTGGATTTCCAAATCTGTATAGGATATTTTCCCTGAAGAATTTGATAATATTCTCAGTCTTTACTTCCCTTAAAGGAATAGCCTCTGCCGATCTAGAGAAATAGTTTGTTGCAGCCAATATAATCGATGTCCTAAAGATGATGGGGGCTCGATGGGACCAATTACATCTGTTCCCTATATCTCAAAAGGCCATGAAGAGACTGTGGGATGCAAGGGATTTGGATGTTGGTGTATAAAATACCCATGAATTTGACATAGATGGCATCTTTTGGCATATTCGATACAATCTCTAACCATGGTTGGCCAATAATATCCCATGTGCTTAATCTTAAGTCGCATCTTGGGTCCAGATTGATGTGCACCACATATCCCGGAATGTACATCATGCATGACTTCTTTTGCTTCTTCATATAAAACACATCGCAGGAGTAGTTGATCATATGACCTGCGATATAGTGTCTCATTGATAAGGGTAAATCTTAGAGCTCGTTGTTTTATTTGAAGGCTTTCTGATTTGTCCCCTGGCAATTTATCATATTTCAAATACTCAATGAATGGTTGCCTCCAATCTTCCTCTGGCATCTCGAGGGTAAAGATTTCCATGTTGTCTTGAGTATGTTCTTCTTCAACATTGCTAAGGCTTGTGCTTATGGGTCTTCTATTCCTTATGGTGATTTAAATTTCATCATGATTTAAATTTGCCATCTCCTTTGCTATCCTTGCCAAAGAATCAGCTTCTCCATTTTCTGCTCTTGAAACCTTACTCAACTGCACTTGGGGAATTTTCTTCATTAACATTTTGACCTTCTTATAGTATTTAAGAAGTTCAGTTTTGTATACTTTGTATTCTCCTTCAACTTGCTTGATGATGAGTTGTGAATCGCCAAATATTTGAATATGTTGAATTTCCATTCTGATTGCCAATACCAAACCAGCTATGAGAGCTTCATATTCTGCTTCATTATTGGTACATAGCTCTATAAGAGAAAGTGCATATCTAATAATTCCTCCTTCTGGTGTAACGAACACAAGTCCTATCCCAGCTTTGATTTGCGGAAGTTCAGACCTGAGTGCTGGCTTTATGGATGATGCTCCATCAAAGTACAGTCGCCATTCAGCTTCTTTCACTGTAAGCGTCTCTTCATCAGGGAGATCATAATTAAGTGGTGAATCATCAGAGCGAGGATGTGCTGCCAAGAAATCTGCTATCGCTTGCCCCTTAATAGATTTCTACGGAGTGCATGTTATATCAAACTCCATTAAGATTAGTGCCCATTTTGCAAGTCTTCCTGTGAGTAATGACCTTGTCATAAGATACTTGAGAGGATCAATTTTTGATATGAGAATAATTTTATGTGCCAACAAATAGTGTTTTAATTTCTTTACTGCAAACACTAAGGCCAAACAATGTTTCTCAATGGGTGTATATTTACTTTCAGCTCCTATCAACATTCTGCTGAGGTAATATAATGCATTTTCTTTGCCATCTTCATTGTTTTGGGCTAACATAGCCCCCCATGATCCTTCTAAAGCTGCAGTATATAAAATTAGTGGCTTTCCCTAAATCGGAGCCGCTAATACTGGTGGATTCAGCAAATACTCCTTAATATCTTCAAAAGCTTTTTGACATTCAGCATCCCACTTAAAAGGTGCATTTTCTTGACCAACCTGGAAAAAAGCTTGCATCTTCCTGATAAGTTGGAAATGAATCTCCTGACGTATGCTAAATGCCCTTGGAAAGACCGCAACTGCTTCAATGTTTGTGGGGGTGTCATTTCCAAAATTGCTTTTATTTTAGAAGGATCTACTTCTATCCCCTGATGTCTTACAATGAAACCAAGAAACTTACCTGATAAGACCCCAAAGGCACATTTCATTGGGTTCATTTTTAATTTTTATTCTCTGAGGCGTATGAAAACTGTTCTCGGATCTTGAAGATGTTTGACTTTTGAATTTGTTTTCACAACCAGATCATCCACATAACATTTGACGACTTTATGAATCAAATCATCAAATATTCTGGTCATGGCTCTTTGATATGTTGCCCTCGCATTTTTCAAGCTAAACGGCATTACCCTGTAGCAATATATTCTCATAGGTGTTCGGAAGGCAGTATGTTTCTTATCATCTGGGTCTTAATTTGATTATATCTAGAGTATCCATCCATAAAGGAGAACATCTCATACCCTGAAGTGTTGTCGATCATAATCTCCATGACTGGTAAAGGAAAGTCATCTTTGGGACATGCTTTGTTCAAATCTCTGAAATCGACGCGTATCCGTATATGGCCATTCTTTTTCTTCACAGGTACTATATTAGCAACCCAGTTTGGGTATTTTTCTTCCCTGATAAAATTTGCTTCTATCAACTTCTTTGTTTCTTCTATCACTTTCTCTTCCAAATCGAATTTCATTTTTCTTGGAGCCTGCTTAATTGGAGTGATATTGGGATCAATAGCTAATCTATGAACAGCTACTTCAGTCTCCAACCCTGGCATCTCATTGTAATTCCAGGCAAAACAGTCAATATATTCTTTCCAAAGATCTTTGAAAGATTCTTTTTGTTCTTCCGTCAACTGTGCACTTAAAAAGGTTGGCCTTGGGTCTTCATCACTTCCCAAGTTGATTTCAACTAACTCATCAATTGTTGCTTGACCACCATCCTCTAATTCAGATGGTGCATTTTTCATTTTAACATCTTCTTCTTCCTTAGACTCCATCATGTAACATGAATGCCTGGAAGACTCAGAATAGCCAACACCTTTTTTGTCAGAATGGGAATGGTTCCACAATTGATGAAAAATTTGATATGATTTCTTTGACCAGTTTATTTTGCCCCCAAACTCTTCAACCATCCTCTTGAGTTTATTAGCGTACCGGCTTGGGAAATTTAAATGTTGGATTTCACTATCCTCTTCTTGTTCAATATGTATAAGATCATCATTTGAAATTTTGTTATCTTTAACTTTGTAAAAGAGAATACCTCTTTCTTTTTTCTTTCGAGCTGGCACATAGAATGTTTTCAAGTGCTTAACCGTATCAACCTCCAAATCATCTAAGGATTTGTAGAGACTATCTAGAACTCTTGTGATATGCAACGTGTTTTCTTGGAAACACCCTTTGGCTTGCCTCGCCTCATTTTCATCATCAGAAGATTCAGTATCACTGCCATAGTAAGGCAATTCTGATTTTTCCTTTTTAGATACTAGGATAGTATTAGATGGTTTCGTGGAAACTTTTTCCGTTAATGTTTTGCCCCCTTTGGAAACACTAAGAAAATATTTGGCGTCCTCATAATGTATTTCATGGACACCAAAGGGCTGAATTTCGCCATCAATTCTGCATTCTTCTCCATCTATCATATATTTCATGCATTGATGAAGAGTTGATGGGACCATCCGGTTTTCATGGATCCATGGCCTACCCAACAAGGCTTTGTATGAGGCGTCAGCATCAATTATATGGAATTTCACGTCAGATGTAATCTTTCCAAACTTGATCGGGAGAGTAATAGATCCCAATGCTTTCTGACTATACTGATTAAAGCCTTGAATAATGATCCATTCTGGAGATAAATGGCATATTTCCACTGCTAATACTTGAAGAGTATGGAGGGTCATTATATTTAAAGAAGACCCTGGATCAACTAGAATTCGATTTATCTTTATCCCATCACAAGACCCTGTAACATACAATGGTCTATTATGCTCTGCAGTTCCAAGTAATAAGTCTTCATCGGTGAATGATACCGAAAGTGTATTTGTTGCATACAGAGCTTCTGACATATTGATTTCAGCAAAATAAGCCTGATACTCCTCAGGGTTTGTAGGGCATATATTAAAGACTCCCTGACTTCTATTGACATCATCAGTGCATCATACATACTAAGCAGAGCTGGGACTTTTTTCAGGTGTGCCAAGATATTATAATCTGGTTTCTTTAAGGGCTTCTTTAGTGAGACATCTTCCTCTCCTATCATTTTTCCTTTATTTTTATCATTAGAATTGGAGGCTTGTCTTGATTGGAGTAACTTGCCAGTTCTAAGCTGCATTTGATGTACATGGCAAGATACTTCATCTTTTTCATCTGGAAAATTCAATTCATCATCAGAACTTCCCTGACATGCTATGGCACAACAAACACCTTTTGTTTCAAAATTATCATCAGTCAACTTCAAATTTCCCCTAGAAACTTGCTTTTGTAGCCATTTTTGAAAATTCCGACAATTTTCTATAGTGTGTCCCACAAGTCGGTGATATGGACAATAATTTGGGGCACTGTCCAAATGCATCAAGCACGGCCTTTTGGGCTTGGGTAAGTCTATCCCTTTTTCCATAGCTTGATTAAAAAGCTCTCTTCTTTTGTCTTTTCTTATTTCAATATCTGAAGAAAAAGACTTATTCTTAGAACTTATTATTGAAGATGTAGGCTTCACGATTTCTTGATCAAAATTTTCGCCTATTGACTCTGGAAGATATATCCCAGATTCATCCCATTTATTATCAGTAATATGCAATTGTATTAGCTTATTGGCTGATTCCTCTATCACTCTTTGAATGAAGGAATGGATGTCTTCAACGGCCATTACTTTCTTCAGGACATGTACTTCGGGGTCTTGGGAGTATAACATGGTTTCTTTGGCTCTTCTGAATGGTATGGCTCAGAGAGTTTAGCATTCGCCTTCTTTACTCTTTCTTTGAATGTAATTTTCTTTTTCTGCTTCTTACTGATATAAGGCCGACCATGGCGATCATATAGTTTTTGACTCAGAAAGACTATCTTCATCATCATCTTGGTCATATGGAGAGTATTCACTTCCATAAATAGCCCTGCAAATTTCCACCTGTATTATTTCATCATCTCCTTCAACCAACTCCTCAAGTAGCTCTTCAACTTCCTCAGGAAAATAGTCTTTAAGAGTGATCAACATCCTTTCCTTCTGTTCATATTCTTCAAGAGAATCAATATACTCTTCTATGATGGATTTCTTGTGTTTTGAATGTTCAGGCTTCTGCTTCCTCTTCTTATTTTTCTTTTTGGTTTGCTTTATTGGAAGCCCTTCAGGGGCTTTCTGGGCAATTCTCCACTTGATCCCTGGGAGCTCAGCCACTTTCTTCAACATCTTCTTTGATTTTTTGGATATGAATAATTTCCACAATTCCTCTGGAACAGACGGAGGTTTATCATCAGATACTAAAGGGAGTACTATTTTACTACCCACTGTTGTAACTTCTCTTTGGGATGATCCCTCATAATCTATAGTAGTCACATAGAGGATATGTTCAGCAGGTTGTTCTAAAAGAACATTCTTGGAGAGTGTAAGTTTGCCCTCTTGATATTGGCGCTCAAGCCAATATTTGAAGACGTAGCAGTCTTCAATTTTATGTCCCAATTCTCTATGGTATGGGCAATAATTGGGATGATCTTTCTTTCTTTGTTCTTCCGGTCTCTTGCACTCAGGCAATTGTAAACCTCCCTTCACAGCACGTTTGAAAATTTTCATTACTTTGTCTGTTTGAAAAAAATACTTTTTGTTCATTCTTTCTTTCAAAGAGGGAATGAGCCTTGATTCATTTCCAGGATTACCTAAGCTAAGTGGCTTAGCTTGTTCTGGTTTATGTGATTCTGTAATGCTTTTTCCCTTATCAACATTGAATGATGTAGCAATGTACTTTACACCTTCTGGCTTTTTAGGCTTGTCATTTTTTTAAGTTTGGAAATTAGACAATACCCTTGGGTTAGTTCTTTCCAATTTCTTCGCTTGTGAGATTAACTCTTGAAATGTAGTAATGCCAGATGTACTTAGGAAAGGTGACATCCAGCTATCGATGTTTCCGAGTAACAATCCCACTGCTTGAGGTTGGTCTAGGGGTTGTTCACATTTAATACTCAGGTTTCTCCATCTCATAATATAGTCAACCACTTTTTCATCTTTGTTTTGGCGAGTGGCTGTGAGATCAGCTATTGTGATCTTATCAGTAACACCTCCAAATCGTACTCGAAATGCATCTTTCAGTTGTTGCCAATTTTGAATTGACTAAGGTTGCAAACTTGCATACCATTCAAATGCAATTGACTGGAAGAAAATTGTCTGAGGAGAAGTGATGGTTTTGCACTTGTGTCTCCACACGCCATTACAAAATGGGCCAAATGTTGGTCAGGGTTACCAATCCCATTAAATTGTTTAAATTTAGGCACATTGTATCCTTTTGGATAAGGTACCAGATCATGATAGCTGGGATAAGGTTTATCACTATCAACTCTTATCTCGCTATTTTTGGCATATTTAAGCTCAGCATCCACCATCTGTTGTATCTCTTCTTGAGTCATTGTCATTGAATGTTCTTGAATAGGGATAGTAGCTGTTCCCCCTTGCTCTACTGCCTGAATAGTCTCTTTTGGTTGAGAGATTAGATTATCCAACCTCTGTACCGGTTCAGGGTGATTTGCCATCAAGGCTGCCATCTGCTTTTGCATTTGGAGTACTGTATTCATTAACATCATCATGTTTTCATTCATTTTCTTGTATTCTGTTTCATGATTTTCCATTTGTTGAATTTTCCTACTAACATTGTTCTGATCCATAACAAAAGCTGGTTCATCTTCTTCACTTTCATTTGGGGAATTTGCCCCTTTTAAATCTTTTGGTATAGCATGTGGAACTTGGCTTGAACCTTCTTCTCCAACTATGCTTTGAGAATCAGTTGCCCGTCTACGAGATCTCGTGACTGGCCCTGGCTGTTCTTGTTCAGCTGTCGGATCTCCTCGAGCTTCAGTAATCATACGGACATAGTGTATTTCGACATCCCCATCAGACATATTTTCATCTTCAATTCTTTTCTTTTGATCAAACTTCGAGTGGTGAATTGAAGCTTGACCTTGTGAAACTTGATCATCAAGCAAAGTAATTCTATCAAAAACTGTTTTACGTGCATTTAGCACTAACTGCTTCTACTTTTGATAGAATTCTCTTGGCTTCATTTTGTTTGATGGTAATTCCTTCGATGCTGCATATATCTTGTAAAGATTTTTGCCGAATGAAGTTTTATGAGATTTTGGGGGTCGACCTAATTTCTTGTCACATGGCTGGTAACGCAACTTTGCAGTGGTTGCGTTATTCTTAACCATATTAAGTGGTCCAAATGAGTTTTTGAAAGAACCCATTCGATCACCCTTCTGGTTTTGGAATGACACAAAATTTAATTTGTGATTTGGAATTTTCACCTTCTTGGGTGGCAACCTTGAAAACACACTTTTCCTAGCCTTAATTGTTTCAGATTGAAAAATTCCACTTTCTCTCCCTTTGACGGTAATAGTGAAAGTTGGTTCAGCATCTTCATCATTTGTAGAAACTGCATTTTTAGGAAATGATAGCCTCTGAAAGACATTGGTTCTTGGTTCCTCATCATGAATAGTCTTGGCAGATGCAGGAACAATGACATTTGGGCGACGACCCCTGGATGGAAGGCGCTGGACAGTCAGGTCTTCATTCACAATTGGAGTCTTTCTCACAAATTGTACAAATTCGGAGATTGTGCCAAATCTTATCTCAGCTCCAGCAGCTCCAGTGTTGAAAATACAGTTACGTAATCGAACTTCAGATCCCTCCCCCAGGAAAATGGTCAGCTTCGGGCTTCCGGGCGCAGTTGAACTCTTAAGTGCCATTTTACCTTCAATAAAAATATCAATAATATTAATTTTGTTTATATGCGTTATAATAAACAATTGCCTTTACTTGTACTTTTGCCTCGAAGATGGTAGGAGGAATTAAAGGAGTCCCACCGGGCGTGCCAGAATTTGGTGGATCGAAAATACCAGGTGATATATCGAATCACAAATGTTATTTATTTTTTTTTATTTAATTTTGTGGACTCTTCCATTCCTAATAGAGGCAAGCCATTATTATTAATTACCAAAGATTAGAATCTTGGGAACCTCCGATTAAGGGTGTCGAGTACAAGTAAAGGCAAAATAATGTAAACTATAAATTTCATTATTATTATTTTATATATATATATATATATATATTTGTATATATATATTTATTACATCACAATATATATATCTATATAGATTGTTGTCTGTGCCTCATCACCGCGTTGCATGCCTTGTTGCCATCTTGAAATATTTAACTCATTATTGCTTTAAAATGGGTATTTTTATCATTCCACATGTTGTTGCTTCGGCTTGCTTTTCATATCATACAATAAGCCCTTTATCCTCAGCTGTATATTTATAAGAATTGCAAGCTTAGTCTACTTCCTGTCTTTTCCATGTTCAAAATTTTTTTTTAATTTAATATTGAAAATTGTTATTTGAATTATTCGGCAATAAAGAAGCAATATGATCGGATGGAAAAAATACCGTTTATTGGGAAATGGCTGCTTCTAATAAGACAGATATGAGAAATGTTTTTTTTTTAATAGCCCATCATCTTAGCCATGTGACCCAAATAATCCATTAGCTTAGCCTTGTTGTTGTTTTTTATTTTATTATTATTTTTTTAACCTTGTTCTCCTCAAGATGTACAAGAGTGATGCAACTCAAGTGCATAGCTCACTTGTCTGGCTCTCAGCTGAATTAAATAATGAGTATATTCTGGTTATTCTATGAGAATTGCACCTTACAACACAGCCGAAGCAATGGCACTATGAGCAATGTTTGTTTGCATCAACTCCTCGGAAATGCAATTATACACCAATAACAACGACAACAATGGCAGTGTGATATGTATATATAGCATTTACATTTCAGGCAGTGATATGTTTGTGTAGCATTTACAACAATGAATTGTATATATAGCATTTACAATTCATAACCTTGAGAGCTTCCACCAATCGAGCACGCCGCGGCATAGCACTTGCATGAGTACAATTCAAGCATGCCACGAAGGTATTCTTCAAGGCATGGTGTGCACCTGGGACTTGCACAGAACTTGCTGGATTGAGACAAAGTAAAACAGGGAGTATCCGTCCATGGAAAGGTCTTTCCTTTGCAATTACTGAGAGACTATTGACTAGAACGATTACAATCGAGATGCTCAATGAGTTTACTTGGGGGAACCTTAGCTAGTCAAGCAACAATCCCAGGCTCTGAATGGCTTCCATGGCAAGATCTCCAACAGTCAACACAGGATGACCTCCCCTAAGCCATGATATGTTGAATTCCAGGCCATCATCAACTTCATGAGGGGGATAAGAAAAGCCATTCGGATTGCTTGAAGGCAAGAAGTTTAATACCATCATTCCCAGCCTGAATCACAATTGGTAAGATGGCATTTTTGAAATTGAGCATCCATGTCCAGGATTCTTTTAGAGATTCCTCTAGTTCACTTGAGTACAAACCCTTAATCGCAAGCTTTACCAAAACAAACTGAAATAGAAAAGTTCCTGCTTTTATTACTTGACGAACAACTGCCGCCGTTTCGTCCTTTAAAATTGATATCAATGCAGGAGCCATGACAGGTATAACTTCTATATGCTTAGTTGCCACTTCACCAATCATTTCGGCGAGGAAGCGATGAGAGGGGGCGGCCATATCGGACTGCAACTCAGAAATCCGGGCAGCGAACTCGGGCACCAGAGAAGGCTCACGGTGGAGCAGTTCCTTCAACTGTCGAAGTTGCTTCATCTTGGAAGGTATATCAATGGATGACCTTGCGGAGGTGAAGATTATCGCAGCCCCCTCATCCCAGCTCGCAGCTATTATCCCAACCATTGCCAGAACCCTAGGCTCGCTGGGGAAAAGGGTGACGAATGGCGGAAGTTTTTTTTTTTTATGTATATATATTTATGGCGATGAAATCTCCATCTTGACATGGAAAAAGATCGTCGCGTTTGGAAATGCCGATGGAGGAGGGATATTCCACCCTCTCTGCCATCGGCATCAGTGGTGGAGAAGGGCCATGGCGGTGCGGCAACGGCTGCAGCGATGGCGGCGGCGACGGTGACGACAGGCGGCAATCATTTATATGTATATATGTGTACTGTAGAGGAAAGAAAAAGGACAGAGAAAGATAATACTATGAAGCACAGCATATATCGTGTCAGTAAAGAGATACCAGGTGATATATCGAATCACAAATGTTATTTATTTTATTTATTTTATTTTGTGGACTCTTCCATTCCTAATAGAGGCAAGCCTCTATTATTAATTACCCCAGATTAAAATCCCGGGAACCTCCGATTAAGGGTGCTTCGAGTACAAGTAAAGGCAAAAATATTGCAAAATATTTATTTCATATATATACGGCAAGTTGTAAATTTCATATTTATTATTATTATTTTTATTTATTTCATATATATATATATATGCATGTTTTATTGTTGATGCCTCATCACCGCGTCACATGTCTGACTAGAATGTAGCAACTGTAATTCTCGGTAAAATTCTATGTTTTTAGTTCATGATTCACATGCAGCTTTGATTATCGTTAAAGTTTTGATAATTCTGCAGGATTTGAGTGCTTATAAAGCACAGCATATTTTGGAATCTATATAAACTTAGTTAGATATCTGAAGGCAGTTCTCCATGGAAGCAACGCTTCAAATGCAGCAAATAAGGCCATCTGGAATGGAACAAGTTTTTTTTTTTTACACCATTAATCGGAGCTTTCATAGCTGACACCTTCAAACTCTTCTCGTCTCCTTTTTAATCTCTCTTATGGTATTCCACACTCAATGCATATCCTTTATGATATATACATATGCATATATATCGACACGATTCATAAAATCCTTTTCCAATATGGACTGATTCCATCTTTAAGGCCTTCTTCTTGTGAAGGACTCTTGGTGCAAAGCAATTTGATAAGAATAATTCTGCGGAAAGAGAACAGAAAAGAGTTTTCTAGAGCTGGTTGGTTTTATGTTTCTTGTATATTTGGCATATTAATGTCAGGTACTTTTGATAGTATTTGTTGAAGGAAATATAAGTTGGTCATTAGGATGCAGTATTTGCACATTATACATGGCTCTTGCTTCATCAGCCTTGATCATTAGCAAACCTGTTTATCCACTTCGAAAGTCAAATGGAAGTCCTCTATCTCTGATGCATTTCTAGTTTTCCCTTGATTCCATGTGCACAGGCATGGGAGCATAGAGACCCAAGTTCCCATCGTGAATTACAAATTTCTTTCTGATTCCATGTCTTATTCTATTCTCAATTTCCAATTCAACATCCTCAACATGTTCATCATTCAACCTTTCCATCTTACTACCCAAATCAATGAAATCTTCTGCAAATGGTGCATATGAATCACACTCAGAAAAGCTCACTCTTTTCACTGTTTTGGAATTTTGCCAATGCCGTCTCCGATCACTATTGTCACCATCTTCTTTACTTGGATTCCTGTTCTCTTTTGGTGAAACCTTATCTATGAACTCAAAAATCTGTGTAAGCTCCCTTATGATGGATTTCTTCCCCTCTCGAATAATCGAGACCAAGAGAAGATCCATAGCTCTCTGCGAGACACGCTCTGAATCACTGACACGAACCTTACCAGAGAGCGACGACTGAAGGGCAACAGCATGGGATTTCAGAGTAGCAAGCTACTTGAGTTGCTGGAGAGTCCGTGATCTTCGCACAAGGGACTCACGGAACTGAGCATGAATAGTCCTCGCTGCCAAATCCCCAAGAGACGGCTTTGAGGCAGCAATAGCTGGAATTACCGGTGGAGGTGGTGATGGCCATTGGAGCAAGAGATCAGTTTGGAAATGGACGGTGGTGGGAGGTGATGTCCAAGGCGAACGAGGGGTATTCCACCCTCGTCGCCGTCGGCCCCGGCGGTGGACAGACGACAATGAACGATGATTTTTTTTTCTTGTGTATATATATATATCGAAGACCGGCGAGGGATATTCCACCCTCGCTAGTCTCGATAGTGGCGATGATCAACGACAACCTTGAGCCACGACGGTGACGGCGACGGTGGTGATGAGCGGCGACAACAACAACGGTGGTTTCTTTTTTTTTATTTATGTATATTCAGCCAGAGAGAGAAGAGAGAAATGTATGGAGAGAACAACCTTTTATCTTGTTTTCTTCTTTCTCTTCCTTCTTTTCTTTCTTTTCCTCCTCCTTGCTGATGCTTCCCTTTCTTCTTCTTATTCAAAAGTCTTGGCAACCGTCCTCCCCTCGTGATGAAAACCACCATCAGATCGTGACGAAGGCCACCCATGCACGTACCCACTTTTTTTTTAATAATATATTATTTTATTATTATTATTATTTCGAAATTATATCATTTATTATTATTATTATTATTATTATTATTATTATTATTATTATTAGGGTGACATAATGGTGGATCATGGATGCATGGCATGTCCCCACGCCCCCTTTTTTTATTATATGTTTTTTTTAATATATATTCATTTTTTTTAATAATAATTTTTTTATTTTTTTATATTTTATTATTATTATTTTATTATCATTATTATTTTTTATTATTTATTACATTATGTTTATTTGATTTGATGATTTTGTTTTAATTTGTTTATTTTAATTTTAAAATTCATTTTATCTTTATATATATCTTTTATTTGATTTGATTTTCTTTATTTTTATTTCAATTTGTTTCTTTATTATTTTTTTTTAATTTTGCTTCATACTTTGTATTCTTGGAATTTGAATATCTTATATTGCCTCGAGATCTGTGCTCTCGGCTGATCTTGAGATTTAAAAATTTAGATCACCTCGAGGTCTGCGCTCTCAGCCGATCTAATGATTTAATATTTTAGATCGCCTCGAGATATGCGCTCCCGGCTAATCTTGAGATTTGAATATTTTGATCGCCTCAAGATCGATGCTCTCGGCTGATCTTGAGATTTGTGTATTTTAGATCACCTCGAGATCCGTGCTCTCGGCTAATCTTGAGATTTGAATATTTTGATCGCTTCGAGATCTGCGCTCTTGGCTAATCTTGAGATTTGAATATTTTGATCGACTCGAGATCGATGCTCTCGGCTGATCTTGAGATTTGTATATTTTAGGTCGCCTTGAGATCTGTGCTCTCAGCTGATCTTGAGATTTGTGTATTTAGATCGACTCGAGATCCGTGCTCTCAGATAATCTTGTCATTTGAATATTTTAGATCGCCTCGAGATCTGTGTTCTCGGCTGATCTTGGGATTTGAATATTTTTAGATTGCCTCGAGATTCGTGCTCTCGGCTGATCTTGAGATTTGAATGTTTTGATATTTGATATATATATATATATAAACACTTCTTCTTCTTCTTCTTCTTCTTCTTCTTCTTCTTCTTCTTCTGCTTCTTCTTACTCTTTTTTTTTTTCTTGCTGATCTCTTTTTTTTCATCCAATGCTTCCCTTTCTTCTTCTTATTCAAAAGTCCTGGGAACCGTCCTCCCTTGGTGATGAAAATCACCATCAGATCGTGATGAAGGCCACCCATGCACGTACCCACTATTTTTTTTTATAATAATATATTATTTTATTATTAATTTTTTTGAAATTATATCAATTATTATTATTATTATTATTATTATTATTATTATTATTATTATTATTATTATGGTGACATAATGGTGGACCATGGATGCATGGCATGTCCCCACGTCCCCTTTTTTTAATTATATGTTTTTTTAATATATATTAATTAATTAATTAATTAATTATTTTAATTTTTTTAAATAATAATTTTTTATATTTTTTATATTTTTTTTTATTATTTTATTATCATTATTATTTTTTATTATTTATTACATTATGTTTATTTGATTTGATGATTATTTTTAAATTGTTTATTTTAATTTTAAATTTCATTTTATCTTTATATATATCTTTTATTTAATTTGGTTTTCTTTATTTTTATTTCAACTTGTTTCTTTATTATTTTTTTAATTTTGCTTCATAATTTGTATTCTTGGAATTTGAATATTTTATAATGCCTCAAGATCTGTGCTCCCGGCTGATTTTGAGATTTAAAAATTTAGATCGCCTCGAGGTCTGCGCTCTCAACCGATCTAATGATTTAATATTTTAGATCGCATCGAGATATGCGCTCTCGGCTAATCTTAAGATTGTAATATTTAGATCGCCTCGAGATCCGTGCTCTCGGCTAATATTGAGATTTGAATATTTTGATTGCCTCGAGATCAATGCTCTCGGCTGATCTTGAGATTTGTATATTTTAGATCGCCTTGAGATCTGTGCTCTCAGCTGATCTTGAGATTTGTGTGTTTAGATCGCCTCGAGATCCGTGCTCTCAGACGATCTTGTGATTTGTGTATTTTAGATTGCCTAGAGATCCGTGCTCTAGGCTAATCTTTGGATTTGAATATTTATATCGCCTCGTGATCGGTGCTCTTGGCTGATTTTGAGATTTGAATATATCCAAATAATATCCATTTTATTTATCTTAATATGATATCCTAATTCCATTACAATTTGAATGTATATAATTAAGATAAACTTTTTTTTTTATTAGGACATTGGCATTTTAGGATAAAACCTATTTTGATTAAAATTAGGATATCAAAAATTTTATATAAACACATACAAGTCAAATATTAAGGGTAGCAGTTACACTAGTGGATCCATATATTTTATACAATACAGCATGTTCAAGAAAAACATCGTACATAAAACAAGAATTAAGAACAAACTAGCTGAAGAATTGCATCACTCCAGTCTGCCGCAACGCCACCACTAGGTAGAGCCTGGAAATGGAGGAGAGGGTGAGTCACTAAAGTCACTCAGTGAATGGATTAGCACAATTCTTACGAACACAAAATAGTCTATAAAACAATAATATAAGCTTTGGAGAAGTATATATATAGTCCAGAACATTTCAATGTAGAGGTGCGTGTATATATATATAACAACGTATATCCAAGTGTGGAGAAAATAAGTATAGCTTTGCAAAACTACTTTGCTCAAATAAAATTTCAATAAACATGACTCACAAATGGTAAAATACGAGTTTTAAAATCATAAGACAAGTTCATCATCAAAATAGTTTTCCCATGCATAAAGGCTTATTTTCCTAAAATATGAAAATTTCAACTCGAGCAATCGATAAGTGGTCTAGAAATTGCTCTAAACTCTAGCTGTGGCTGCGGTTAAGTTCAGAGCCGCCAAGGCGCTCATGTCCTTGACATTGACCCACCAGGGTAGTGTGGTGACTCCGCACTCCTGATGTTTGTCCACTCAGGGCTCTACGCGCTACCTGATGTGGACAGATCAGCCGAGTCTACCATCCAACCTCAAAAGGCTGGACCATGGGGATTCTCCCACTATAGCAGGCAGGTTCAAACCCCATTACTAACAAAACATCACGAAATGTTTTAACAGTTAACATGTAAATTATTTCACCGGGTCCTTTTCTAGGACAAATGTTTATATCTTAATGATAAACATCATATTTGCGTAAGCCAAATCAAAGAGTGTAACATATGTAAGAAATTCCACAATTCAAATCAACCCGATACAACAACATAGCATTGATAATTTCATCTAATGATAGGAGTTTTGATTTCCGAATACAAAATATGAAAATTCTTTCAAGCGATTAAATCATCAATTCAACACGATAAAATCCCAAGTTTTCATCAAAACCAAGTATATATATATTTAGATAGAATTAACTAGTATTGTGCAATCAAAATCCTACTCACAAACTTAGGAGAATAACTCCTCTACGGTGCTACTCCTGCGCCAGCTCCTTGCCTCGAGTTGAGCTCTCACCACCAAAACCACACGAGGCACTAGGCTCAAAACTATAAGAAAACACAAAAAGGAAAACAAGCATGAATTTCTTCATACTTCAAACCAATAAACCCCAACAAAGTTTGGGTATAGCCTGAACTTGAACTCTAAGGGTTCCAAAAGATCCCTAGGGAGATAAACTCCTAATACAACCAAGAATGCCAAGGTTTAGCAATGAATCTCTTGGTGCTACAATAGCTCCTATTTCAAGAACAATGGAAAGTGGTTTCAACAAGATAGAAAGAACGGATCTCTACATTCATCTCAAGATACAAAGAAGAATGAAGGAAAACAATTCAACAACTTCAACAAGAATGAACCAAGATTCAAGTTCTAAACCTAGGGCTAGAATGCTCATCCGAATAACATACAACAAGGGAAAAGAGGAAGAAGAGAAGCTTACCTTTAAAGATCTTCAACCGAATGAAGAGGAAATGATCTAGGAATGGCTCCTTCTTCTCAACCAAAGTAATGGGAACCAAGGAAAGAAGAGGAAGAAGAAGAAAAAAACAAGGGAATTAGGGCTCAGAGTTTTGGACTTATATACCCCCTAGGCAACCACGGGCAAAACACGGCCGTGCAGAGCCCTGTTTGACAGTGCTTTACCTTGAAAAAAGGCATCCCGACACAAGCACTTTCAGCACTGGGGTGCTTGCCCCCATACACTTTACAAGACAACAGGGCATGATTTCTCTACCAAAGCACAGGTAGGAAGCATGGAAGTGCTTATATATATATAGCTAGGCATGGGAAGTGTCACGGACTCAACCGATCACCTTCGGCCATGCGGCACCTGACATGCACCATAGTGACAAGTCAGTCTTCCTTGCAAGAACAATTAGTGAATTTCTGTTTGCATCACAAACACAGCAAAATAAAGGAAAGCGAGCAAAACCGGAAAACATTCACGGTACGAGAAACACGACACATGAAACCCATTTTGAGAGAGAAAGACAAACTATCTTAGATTGAGAAATGTTTACAACCATGACCAAAAAACCATCACCAAGAGACCTTGTCTCCTCCCAAAGACACATTAGACCCTATTAAAAGAGCTACCCCAAATCCAAGGTTAAGTGAGCCCCATGCCCAATACAAGTCTGGCGTGAAGTCCCTGACTTCACTTAGCTTGCAATGTCCACTTCGTTACAGTGCACAGCAGTACCGGTCATGCGCAGTAATATCACGTACCATCATCGCCCCTGGCTTGGCCACACTCCCGATCGTGTGCCCACTTGCATACGCCTACGTAAACCTTGTCAAATCCGGAATCAACATCTGGGTCTCCCGACCTGATCAAGTGTCCCGCCCCGCATAGACTTGCTAGAGATCCACACTCTAAATAATCTAAGTCTCCAACACTTGACTCTTGGTATGGGCGCGCCTGCCCCACGGTCTCAGCATATGATCGTACGGAATATTCCACCTGCTCTTGGTCACGACACAACACACGGCTCGCGCTAACGACGCGCTACCCAATCCACGCAGCTGTGCGCCCTCGTGGCTTAGCCTATGTTGAAATGTACGCCCGCTGACCAAGTGTAAGGTCATCAACCCTTACAGGAAGTGCACATGAAGCACTATATGGGCAAGCATATACAGCAAAGCACATGCTGGGAGTTTACGCGCAACGTTCATGGTCATCCTCATCATAACCTCCCTCTTCTTATTGCCCATCTACCTTTTTGCAACTCCAATACTCCATTTCTTTATCCAAGACAATGAGATATCAGCAACGGCTGGCAAATTCTCACTCTACTTGATCCCACAACTCTTTGCATGTGCTTTCAACTTTCCCATCCAGAAGTTCTTGCAGACTTTGAGCAAAGTCATGGTCATGGCTTTTGTGTCTGCTCTTGCTCTGCTATTTCATATCTTTCTAAGCTGGTTCCTGCTGGTTTGGTATGGGTTGTTGTTTCTTTGAACTTAGCTTGGGTGGTTGTTGTGCTTGCCAGTTTGTGTACATTACCCTGGGCTATTATCCTGGTGCTTGGACTGGTTTCAGTTTGAGAGCTTTCAGGGACCTTGGAGCCTTTGCCAGCAGGCTCTCCATTGACTCTGGGATTATGATGTGGTATATATACACATATATAAAGTTTAAATTATTTCTCTTTCAAAAAACAAACAGATTCTGATGTTCTAATTAAGTAGTGGTACCAGTGTTACATGTTATAGCCTTGAAATGTGGTTCTATACAATCCTTATCACTCTAGTAGGCCAGTTGCCAACTCCAAAGATAGCTATAGCTGCCATGTCAACCTGGTAGCTTATGTTTTTCTAAAATAACAAAAAGTTATATATATATATATACTCGTTTATTCATATTCTGTCTCATTTCTATCAATGAAGAATTCTAATTATAATGTCCAGGAATTAATCACTTAAGGTGTACTTAAAACTGTTGCTCCTCAGTGTAAGGATATCTAATTATGAGCTTGGAGCTAGAAGGTCAAGGGCGGCCAAGTTTCTTGTAATTGTGGTTATTCTCTCTTCTTTTGTGATAGGCGTTATGTGCTTCATCACAATATTAGTTCTAAGGGATGTGTATGGAATTCCATTCACTAACAGCCCTGAAGTTGTGCATCCTATCTCTGATCTTGCTTTTGCCCTTGCTCTCAGTCTCCTTCTCAACAGTGTGCACCCAGTGTTAACAGGTAATTAAAACTTTATACATTACATTACATGACTTAGGTGTATTAAAATGGATAGTGTTTATGAGCACTTTCACGTGTGTGTGTGTGTGTGTGTCTATATATATATACATGCAGGAGTGGCAGTGGGAGCAAGATGGCATAGTTGGTGTCACTGCTTCACGCGATCACTTTCGATCGTGCGGCACCGGACATGCACCAAGCGACAGATCAATCTTCCTTGTCAGAACAACAGTGAATCAACACCTGTTCGCAACATAAGCACAACATATAAAAAAAGCGAGCAAAACCAGAAAACATCAACTGTATGAGAAGACGACACAAAAAACCAGTTTTAAAAAGAGAAAAACATAAGCTTTCTTAGATTGAGAAAAATTTACAATCATGGCCAAAGATTTTCACCAAGAGGTCTTGTCTCCTCCCAAAAACATAAAAGACCCTATTACAAGAACTACCCAAAATCCCCAAAGTTAATTGAGTCATTTGCCCAATACATCTCTGCCGAGAAGTCCCAGACTTTCACTTCTCTTATAGTGTCCTCCGAAGTTACTGTAGCTTTAGCCAGCCTCGTTGGTCACAGTGCGCAGTAGTACTGGTCACGCGCATTAATACAGCATGCCATCCTCGCCCCTGGTTGGGCCACGCTCCCACCCGCATGCCCACTTGCATACGCCTGCTTAATCCCTCGGCATATCCAGAATCAACATCTGGGTCTCTTGGTATGATTAAGTGTCCCGCTCCGCCTAGACTTGCTAGATATCCACTTTCTAAAATAATCTAAGTCCACAACACTTGATTCTTGGTATAGGTGCGCCTACCCCACGCGCTCATCGGCCACGCACACGCCCACGGTCCAGCGCGCTGGTTCCTCACGATCTCAGCACATAATCGTGCGGGATATTTCGCCCACTCTTGTTCAAGACACAACACATGTCTCGCACTCCCCCGTGTGCTACCCAATATCTGAGTCTATGCAGCCCCATGTCTTGGCCCATGTTAAATTATTTTCTTAATAACCAAGTGTAAGGGCACCAACCCTTACCGTTGATGGTTTATATTAACATTCGATGTTATTATGTTTTTGGCATTCCATTAGGGCTCCTCTTGGCTGTTTACTTTGATTTGGGTGTTAAGGTATGATTAATATAAAGTTAATCAACGGTTAAATAAATGCAACTTTACAAGTCTTTCTAACGGCATGCATGCATATATGCATCAAGGGAATGTGGAGTGGCATGCTAACTGGGGATTTCTAGCCGACATTGAGTTTGGTATTACAGTGAGAACTAACTGGAACAAAGAGGTTTCTTTTTTTTAAACTTTTGTGTGCCTTCTTTCTCTCTCCCCCATATTATCGTATTGACTAAAATATTATAATTGGTTTACTTTGTGAATATTACTTAATGTCCGCATTCTTTTTTTTTTATTTTTTGTTTTGACATGTCCTAAAATGACCTTTTCTTCTACCACTTAGTTTATGTATATTAAGAAAAATAATAATATATCATTAAATATTAGATGCATGGTTAATTTTAATAAATAAATCACTGCCATTTTATTAAAAATGAGAATTGTGTAGAATTGATTTTAATGAAAGTTTATTTACTTCTATTGAAAATAGAAAATTCTCTAATATTTTATATCTAATTTTGAATCCCATTCATGATTATATATATATATATAAAATTTTACCCTAGTTATACCGTTAAAATTGTTTAGGAAAGCAATAAAATTGGCTCCATTGCATATGATGCCTTTAGGCTGAAAATTAAGTTTAGTCAATACTGAACGAAAACATAATTATAATAAACTTGATTATGATTGGTATCCTCCCCACATCTTAATTTTTACCTGGCTTCCATTGAAATTCCAATTAATTCAATAAGTACTATAGGTTATCCATTTATGTGGAAATTTTTGAATTTATGTTTTGTTTATTGTTTAGGCATTATCAGCTGAATCTAGAATAAGAAAAGAGGAAGGACCAATGGATAAACCAAGAGGAATATTCAAGGGATTACAACTGATCAACATGAATAAAAAACAAAGAACAAGATTTTTATTTAATTTGTGTGTTGTTTATTTCAATATTGCAACAAATTGATTCATTAAATTGAAGCTTGATCGCAAAGGCTCTGATCAATATAAATAGTGTGTTGTTTTGTGAGTGGATTAAAAATTTTAGCATTATGAGAGATTGCTGAAATTAATCAAGGGTAAAATATCTAAATGGTTTCCCATCTTTTTGGGTACTCCTATTTGAGTCACCAAACTTTAAAAAATTTCAATTGGATATCCGTACTTTAAAATCATGCCTATTTGAGTTACTGAGACTAACCCCGTTAACAGCGATCCGACGTGTTACTCGGCATACACCTCGTTTGCCACGTTGAGTGCCACATCGGAGGGGTTTTTCATTCTAATCTCCCTTCGCGCTAGCAGCCTTTCCCATTTCCTTCCCATTTTTCTCCGTCAAATCAGTCGAGCGAGAACCCTAATCCTGGCCAAGTCTTCCCGCTTTGAACCCTAAGCTCTTGAAGAATCGGCGAATTCGTTGCTTCCTTTCTGAAGGCATGCCACCAACCAACAAGATCAGGTTGGTATTTTTTTTGCTCTCTTTCATTTCCTTTTCTAGGTTTTTATTTCTTCTTCCCCTCCATGTTAACAGGAAAACACCATGTTTATTTCTTTTTCCCCGCATTTTTAAAAGTTCTTCCCTTCATTGTGAAGTTAATATAACTCATTTGAACTTAATTCATGATTGATTGAACTTGAATGAATGGAGATAAAATATGGACAGTTTATGGATGTGAACGGATCAAGTTTCATATGGCATTCATTTTCAAATTCACTTTTACTCTGAATGGACACCACATGGCAATTGTACCGATTGCACAGGTTTTTCAATTATGTAATTAATTACAATTGTAAAATTCTATCTCCTGTGTTTGTGTTAATAATCCAATATTCGATTCCTAAATTATACTGATTGAACAGGTTTTTCAATTATGTGTCTAACCTTAATTAATTAATATGTGTGACAATCGTGCATTTGGTGTGTGTAACAATTATGTAAAATTGTGCAAAGCAAAAAAACATTACTTGATAGAACTGTACATGTAATTTTTTCTGATAGTATCTTGATCAGCTTTGATAGGCAAATCTTCATGTGTATTCTTTGAATTTTGATAAAATGAACTGCACAAAGAATACAACTTATTAGAATAGGAATACAAAACTCTCTAAATTCAACGAAAATAAATTGAACAAGTGTGGATTATTTACTTCTGCATTGGCTCTTCCTTTGTGTGATAAGTAAATACTTTGATACTAAAGAATGAAAGCACATTGGGATCTTTGCTACCATAAAAAATAGGTAGATTTTTGCTGTAGGCTTGAAAATGATATACCTTCTTTGTTTACACCATACAAAATCCTAATAATGCTCACCCTTAGTAAACCATCAACCAGACCAGGAAGGCCTCTGATTTAAATAACATACTTAAACACATGGCATACAAACAATAAATTGAGGTTGTTGGCACTCAGGCACAAAAACATCATTGCTGTAACATATAAATGAATACATAAATAAAGAGAGAAGACATGGGACATGAGAGAAAAAGGCTTGAAGAAAATTATATTGAAAAAAGAAAGGAAAGAAAGATATAAGAGAGGTATAGAAAGAAAAGCAGCCAGCATAATAAGAGAGGCATAGTTTCAATGTACAGATGCATGTAACCCCCAACCTCTTTATTTCATGAAAGGGATTGTTCATCACCTACTTGGTATAGGACACTAGGATACATCAAGTAAACATCTACTTATTTGCATTATTTCATAGTATCCAACTGGCTGAGTACCTAAGGTCCAATTATTTATCTCTGATTTTGAACTGCTTAGTCACATTCTTTTCCATGTGCAAGTGTAGTCAACTTTCATGCATACTGTACAGTTATTTTCAATAGACCTTTGTCACACTGGCGATTACAATTTGTGACATTGTCAGGTACACTCCAATATTTTAGAACATGAGCATGCTTCTAACTCCATGGCTAGCAATAGTAGGTCCAACCATGAAATAAATCAATTAGAAGTACGATTTCATATAGACTCTGATGATGCCAGTGTATATTCTGATTTCCATGAGAGTGATTATGACGTAGAGGATGATGATGGCCAAGTATTTGAGATTAATGTTATCCTAGGGATAGAAAAGGATGTGGGTGGTATGACCCATAGTGCAGGTTATGGGGTAGGCAATGTGGTACATACTGAGGGTGTTGGTGGTGTAGATGGGGCTGCATTCAATGGAGAGTCAAACTATGATAATTCAGACTCTTTGCGAAGTGTCCACGATTCTGATGATGCATCTAAACCATTGTGTAGAAGGTTTCAAGAGTTTAACTCTCAGACAAATATGGAAAACCCTAAGTTAGAGACAAGCATGTTATTCTCTAGTAGATAATCACTTAAAGAAGTAGTCAAGCAGTATGGAAGAAAGAATAGATATAACTTGAAATTTGTAAGGAATGACAAAAGAAGAGTTAAGGCTATGCAAGAAAGAATGCCCATGGGTCATGTGGGGGTCTCCATTTAATAAAAAAGATGTAATGGACACCACACGGCAGATTAAAACCTATATTGGTGACCATACTTGCCTGAAAGAGATGAAGAATAGGAATATGACTTCTAGGTGGATGGCTTCCCATAATTTGCACAAGTTTTCTGCTGATCACCATCACTCCATCACTTCTTTGCAACAAAATATCAGAACAGAATTTAATTTGCTAGCCACTTAGCAAGTGTTACAGAGCCAAGACATTAGCTCTAGAATTGGTATTCAGGAATGCAAAAGAACAGTATGCACGGATATATAACTATTTGTAGGAGCTTCGACAGACTAATGAAGGCACAACAATAATCTTTTTATTGGAAGCCAGACTATTCCTACGCATGTATGTCTGCCTACAAGCATGCAAGAATGGCTTCAAAGCTAGGTGCAGACCAATTGTGAGCTTGGGCGCATGCTTCCTGAAGGGCTACTATGGAGGTCATCTAATGGTGTCTATGGGGATTGATGCAAATGATTACATGTACCCCATTGCCTTTGCTGCTGTAGAGAGTGAAAACTTCGATTCATGGTGCTGGCTCATCAATCTGTTAATACAGGATTTGGAGATTGTAAACTCATATCATTGGTCTTTTATGTCAAACAAACAAAAGGTGATTTCCTTGCCTTTGTTGAATGAAGGTTATTTTTATTTATCTAATTTGCTTGTGACAATGTGTAAAACTTAATGCATTTTGGTCAGGGACTAGTTGATGCCTTGCTGGAGTTGGTGCCAAATGCTAAACATAGGAACTGTGTGAGGCATCTATACACAAACTTTAAAGCCTAACCTAACACCAAGGGAAAGGCATTAAAAGATTGCTTATAGAGGACTGTAAGAGCAACCTACAAGAAGGAGTTCGAGGCTGCACATAAATGGAAGGAAGGAAAGGACCCAAAACACTGGTCCAAGGCTCATTTCTCAACATGGAGTAGGTGTGACATGTTGCTCAATAATCTATGCGAGTGTTTTAACAAGTATATTTTGGAGACAAGAGGGAAGCCTGTATTGACAATGATGGAGACAATAAAGACAAAATTGATGCAGAGGATTGCAATGAAAAGGGAAACAACCCAGAAATATACAGGAATTCTGTGCCCAAAAATCCTGAAAAAATTGGACAAAATAATTGATGACTCCGGTAGGTGCTGGGCTAAGCATGCTGGTGGGCCAAAGTACTAGGTATCTTGTGGATCAGCTGACCAACATGTCTTTGACTTGGAGCTGAAGAATTGTTCTTATAGGAAATGGGATTTGATTGGCATACCATGCAGCCATGCAGTTGCTGTGATGGTCTTGCAACAAGAAAGGCCTGAGCAATATGTCCATGCTTGCTATCGTAAGGACACCCAATTTGGAATATATTCACATTTCATCCAACCAATTAGAGGAGCAAAACAATGGAGTACTGTGGAAAATGTGGAACCTATACTCCCTCCCATGATGAGAAGATCTCCAGGAAGACCACATAAGAGCAGGCGAAGGGAAGCTGATGCACCATCTGTAAGCATATCCAAAATTGGGAGGAAAGGAGTAAAAATGACATGTCACGAATGTGGAAAATCAAGGGACGACATTAGAACATGTAGAGGACAGGTTGGGAGTAACAAAAGGCTACCCAAGATGATGGTAAGTAATGGTGATTTACTTGAATTTGTATTTCTGTTGTAGGGGTTGACAGCATTGTTCACATTTCAGGCTAGAAGGTCTGTTGGAGTAAATCCATAGCAAAATTCAAAATCGAAGATGTTGGTGTAGAACAAAGAGTGGAATCTACCCAACAAATACAACCTGAAATTGGAAGTGAATGACATAGAGGGGATACAACTGAAATGGCAAGCATGTAATCACTGAAATGGATGGAGTTCTTGGTGTTTTAATCTTTTTTTTAGCTCTTGCAACTAACTTGTAAGCTGGGAAAAAAAACTTAATTGCTATCGTAGAGGTCCACATAGCAGGGGCAGGTTGAAGATACAAGAAGTGGAGTTAATGTGGGCACAATGAGATGGTAAGACCTAGACATAAAATTGTTATGAGTTCACATATACTAACTTATTCTCACTCAGGGATATACTCAAACTTGTACAAGTATGACAACCCAACCATCTGGAATGACTCTTAGGTGGATGCTTGATGTGAGTTAGATGGACTTGAACTTTTACTTTCCAGCTAGTTTTAATATTTTACATGGTTTGTGTATGATAATGTAGGGTTCCAGTGAAGTTATTTATTCACAGCAGAGCTCTGTCACAAGAGCTGCAAATGCAAACCAATGTGAAGTGCCAAGAAGATCCCAAGCTAGGCAAGTGCCTTCAAGGTACATGACAAGAAGGCCTCAAGCTACAAATGTGCCACAAAAAAAAAAAAAAAAAAAAGAAGACTACCTCAGAGTGATGGCAATTCTGGGGGCCATCGAAAAAGGTGTGGGGGGAGACAAGAAGAATGTCATTTGGGATGTTGCTCACAATGTGCAGACTTCACATAAGTGGATGCAACTTTTTTTTTTTCATATAATTTTGTTAAACCTAGAAGCGTTTAAATTCCAGGAATTCGTTTTAGTTGTCATCTGCGATGGTTTTAGTTGCCATGTGTCCAAAAATGTAGTTTCATTTTGTGCAAGAGCTACACTTGTCTTATTATGTAAGTTTTACAATTTCCAATCAAATGGCAAATGTTAAGCTGAATTAATTGATCCTTGTTCAATGTGAATATCTTCAGCGCAAATATTGTATGATTTATGAACATGTCTGTCTACATGCGATGATCTTGGGTTTTAAAAAAATCTGAAATTCTATTACTTGTATTTGTAGCAAAATATGGAAGTTCCAACTTATATATTCACATTTTAATCCAACTTGTACTCTTAATCAAATAAAAAAAACCTCTGCACAATTTATTCTTTGGGATTTAAAATATATAAATACCAAACTAGGTTAAACAAGAGTAAATAAGCTTCCTGCGAAATCCAAGACCCAATTACAAAGGAAACTGCAACTTCAAATTCGCTTGCAAAACAAGCTTTCCAATCAACTTAATTCCCAGATACAAATGAAAAAAAAATTGCGAAACCTGATTGGACTGCGAAAGAATCTTGGATACTAGATCTCTGTTGGGATCGCTTCAACATCACAAGTCTTCAACTCTAGAGAAATAAAGCATCTAGCTAGTTTTAATTAGGGTTCTTGGGGAGGTTATCGAAGCTCGACGGAGAGAAATGGGAAGGAAATGGGAAAGCTTGCTAACGAGAAGGGAGATTAAAAAGAAAAAGCCCTCCCATGTGGCACTCAACGTGGCAAATGAGGTGTATGCCTGAGTGACACGTGGCATGATATGTTGGATCGCCGTTAACGGGGTTAGTCGCATTGACTCAAATAGGCATGATTTAAAGTTCGGATACTCAATTGAAATTTTTTAAAGTTTGATGATTCAAATAAGGGTATCTGAAAAATTTGGTGACCATTTAGATAATTTACCCATTAATCAATAGTATTGAGGGGTTAGCTTCTCAATTTTAAAGAGAAAATTAATATTAAAGAAGATTTTATTATTGATTTGTATTAATTTGATTAAACACCAATAGTCGGTCACTTTTTATTTATGTAGCCTTTCACTTCTGCTTTGAATTGTTTGTCCATATCATGTGACAAGTACAGATCACATGAATACAAGTAAATGACCTAAACACCCCTTATGAGTTGTGAATGAGCTGCAACTCTATTTGACATTTTAAATGTAAGTTTTTTCTTTTTTTATTTTGATATGGATAATTTAATTTATGTCCATATAATACAAATTTTTCTTCTTTTAAGAATTTTTACCTAAATATTCATCTTCCGCTTCTTCCTTTTTGATTTCTTCTTTTTATTTTTTGTGTTTTGTGTTTGTTAAAAAGGTGGCAAAGGAGGATACCGAAAGTTTAATTTCATCAAACTCTTGTCCCCACTTGAATAAATATGAGGATCAACAATTGGACAACAAATGATCCTCTAATCATTACGTTGATGAAGTTGGTTGTAAAATAACTACCGCAACATTCGTAATTTATAGGATATAAAAGAATTGTAGCAGAAAGTACAAATTCCTATAGTTAAACGTCTTAACTTTAGAGATAAATCTTGTAGCCATAAAAACAATAAAATGCGATAAGTTTGTGAATGTATTTAAATTAGTACCATTATCATTTACATTTTGCATGCTTATTGGATTAAATGGTGGTAAATTGATATTTGGTTTATTCTTTTGATGTAGTCATGCACATAATGATGTTGAATAAAAAAAAAAATCATAAAACAACCTAGTCTAACTAAACCCAAGGATAAGGTTCAATAAGTGTAGGGTCTACACTTAGGGAGTTCTTTAGCATGAATTCCTATGTTTTTTGTGCTCTATGAATATTTGATATTTAAGGGGTAGGTAATTATGTTCAAAGGACAAAAGTAAGAAAAATAAAGCAAACCATAGCGCAACGAACAATAAAGTAATTTTATAAAGAACAGCATAGCCCGAGCATGAGTGCGCTTAGGGCATGCTACTTAGAGGAGAACCGAAAATCAAGTGCACATCCCAAGCATGGTTTTCCTGCAATGAGCATGGTCTTGTTGCATGGACATGTTCTTTGGCCATGGTTATTACTGAAAACCCAAAATCGCAAAGATTCAAGTCCCTAGTGCTATCAGCAATCAACACGAGTCAAAGCACATCTCAAACACAGGTGTGCACTATCTTTTTACCTACAATATAAAGCCCGAGAGCTAGGTTTTATTTGGGAATTTTAGTGAAAACTTCATCAGCAACTAGGATTTCCAGCTGAGATAAAAGAGGGCCTTTTAAGCATGAGTCGCTCTAGCTCTTATAGTCCGTTGGGTACTTGATTATTTTGTGTATGAATATATTTTTTGTATTGTTCTGTATACTTATTCGGTATGTATTTACATGATTTGTGTGGAAAATGGTACTTAATATGTGTTTTGTTGATCTTTAGCTACAGGGAGAGTGTAATGGATTTGAGGAAGTAAGATGAAAGAATTCTAGAACAAAAGACCAATGAAAGTGCTCCCTCGACACCAAAACTAAAGAACAAGCAAACTATGATGCCTTGGAGTCCTTTTAAGGCCGTCCCTTATGGTTGTAAGCCTCGAACATAAGAGCTTACATTCTTGTTTATTTTCACAAGCTGGAGCATAAAGGTCAAGCATAAGGGCTTTAGTGTAGCATTTATGTCTGTAAGCCAGGGCGTAAGGGTTAGACAAAGGAGCATATGGGCCGGACGCAAGCTCATGAGGGAGTTGCAAGCATTAGATAATGAAATATATAGTCTAGTGCTTACGGCCGTAACTTGAATGGTAACACCCGAACAGAAGACCTTATAGGCAGACCTACGCCCACAAGGTACCGATCGTTTGTCAGTAGATGGTTACGACATTCTCTTTTCGCCCGTAAGTAGCCTGTAAGGGGTAGGGTATAAAAGGTTTTACAAAGAGTTTTTGAAAAATCCTTTAATTGCCAAAAGAGGGGAATAGCAGAGAAGGATTGCAGTAATTCTTCTCCAATTTATTGAAGCATTGCGAAAAATCCTAGGGTAGATTAATAGTCAGTGAATGTCTTCTTTGGCAACACAATTGAAGACTCGCAGCAACCATCATCAACTTCCACATTGGAGAATATTGAGAGAGTTTTAATGATTTTCATTGTATATTTTTTCTTCTTGGGATTGTATGATTGATCTTCATTAATGGAGAAGTTAGCTCCTTGGTGTTTTGGGCGTAGATGAACCTAGTATTATTATTTTTTATAACATTGGTTGTAGACTTTTAAAATCTTTCATCGATTATTGAATTATATCTCCGTATTTTGGATTCAACCATGTGTTATTTAATGTGTTGAACTCTATCAAAACCAGAGCCCAGAGTTCTTAAGATATATGTGTGTAATGATCAAGAGGTTAACCGTGTATAGGCATGATGTGATTGAAGGGGAACACAAATCTGCTTAGAGATAAAGTTCTTTGGGAGTGAGATTCCTCCCCACATTATTCCCGAGTAGTTTAATTTAGGGTTCCTTATGTAACGCAATCATAGGGAATGAATTTATGAAAATTTCTGATTTTTATTCGTATGAGATTAGGGGGTAATTGATGAGGGACTAAGGACACTTATGTAACTCAAGTGCAAGTGTCGATCAAGTAGCACAATGTCTTCACAAATCTACTGCAATCCTGAGAGAAGCATTAAGCAAGTTTGCAGTTGATTTTGGCATTGTACTTATCATGAGGATTGCAGTCCATCATCCTCTAGAGAGAAGCATTGAGGAGGTTTGTCCTATATTAGCGTGGATTGTCAAAAAATTATACTTATCATGATTTCATTAACATTATATTTTTAATTAAATATTAATAGGTGGCGGTGGGGATGAGGCAGGGATCCCCACAGGTACTTTACTCCCCATCAGATTTGACTATGGAGTAAGTTTTAAAAAACTCAAGTATCACGGGCACGACATGTATGGGGTGAAGGAACGGATTGAAAATGGTAGGCAAAACCAGCCATTGACTAATCCTATTGCCATTTCTATACACAGTGGCATAACCAGAACCATAACTAAAGAGACTTTAATCTTAAAAAAATTAAAAATACTAAAAAAGTTCTATAGTAAGTAAAACTTGATATTATAATAATTAATATTTTAAAAATATAAAATATGTATCACAAACAACTATTATTGCGAGGTGGAAGTTGAATCACTCAACCAAATATAATCTAGTTTCAACTAGCTTGATAGCAACACTTGGAAAAACACAACATTCAATACAATCAAAACTTGTTCTAACATCATAAATACAGGTGTAAAGTTAATTTTTTAGAATTTGAAAATTTATTAAAAATATTTGAATAAATTTATATTAAATATTATATTATTTATAATATAATATATATCTATATATGAGTCCATGCCATCTGCTAATGTACTTACAAATGAAATCTAAGGACGTCTATAGATACATTGGATTCACATCCAATAGTGCATGCTGTAGGCCTCTCTCCCATGGCCCAATTGTCTCTCTAAATCTCTATTACACCTAGCGCTTCAATTGTTTCTCTCTCTATCATTTTAACATAGATGCTCGAACAACCGTAAATAATATAAGATGGGGCTATGATGGTGCTCAAGCATGTTCTTAACCTTGCCTTCCTCCATTGTCTGTATATTGTTAAAATTCTAATGAGTTAACATAACATTTGGCCTCACAAAATCTAGGCTTTTTCCACACATGAAGATACCCAAATAATCAAAAACAAATCTCAGCATTTTCTCATATTATTGATTGCAAGCTATTTTATTCTTTTTATTTTTGGAAGTATTAAAATTAGACAAATTTAATTTATTTACATTATTTGCTTAGCAAAGTTAAAGGAGTGTTCATTTCGGTATAAGTGGGGAAAAATGGGGGGAAGTGGACTAACTTCCTCCACTTCTGATGTTCTTTTCTTTTAAAGTGGGCAAGTGAACACTTCTCCCATTTCAGACTAAGTTAAAACCCACTTCGGTATTTTACACTGAAGTGGAGGAAGTGAGTTCCTTATAAAACCCACTTCTTTTAATTCCAAAGACTCTTCAGAAGTGACACTCCTTACACTGGAATGAACACCAAAGGAAAATGAGTATTTCATGGAAAAGACACTTTCTACAAAGTGAACATAGGAAGCATGAGAAGTCATAACATTTCCACTACTTTCCTCCATTTTTCACTGCTTAATTTTAGTGACACTTCTCCCATTTTTTGACTTCCTCCCATATACATCGCCCCCTAAACAAATATGCTTTTTGGTGATTCATGGGCAAAAATAATAAGGTTTGGGATCTAAAGAACAAAATTAATATTTGTTATAGTAGAGGAGGTAACTGTGAAATTTCATCTTTGGTTTATGAATAATTTTGATTTTCTCACATCCCTTCCAAACGGACGGTCATGATAGAGCACTCTCACACGGGCACGCGTACGCTCACCCGCGGAGCAACTGCTGGATCACTCTCCCAAGTTCTCTCTCTCTCTCTCTCTCGTTTGAGAGAGCTTGAAAATTGAAACCCTAGCTTCTGCTCATCGCTGCCATTCGCTTGAATTCCTCCGATTCGATCTTTAATCTCCTCGGAAGAAGTGAATCGATGACGCAGGATGTGGAGATGAAGGAGGCCCAGCAGCAGCCTCCACCTCCCTTGAACTTCGTCTCCTCCGCTGCCGCTCTGTCTACCCTCCAGCGTAGAGCTTTTGATATCTCCTTTTTTCCCGAATCTTGTAAGGTGTTTGATGAGTTTTTTTTGTTCTCTTTTTGGTTTTGACGCAGATCTGAATGAAATCGCGTCGCTGATCGAGAGCGGAGCGTATCTGAAGGAAGTGCGATGGATCGTGAGGGCGGTGCGGCTTACCATTATGCTACGGCGGAAGCTCCGGGGGCCGGTAGTGTCCGCTTTTCTTGGCTTCGCGCTCACCCCGGGATCGGATGTTCACTCAAAGCTCTCGTCTTTCTTCCCTAAGGTGCAATCCTTGTTAAACAAATATGATCATCTGAGCACATTGATAGGAATCTGGTAATATGCTATCTGTACACTTTTGGAGCGCCTGTAGTTTTGGGACTGAATTATCTGACTAAATTTTGTTATGAGTATGAGAAAATTTGGCTATTATTTGAGATAAGATGATTCAGAATTTATTCTGAGGATTTGGAGAATAAGATTGAATGTTGTTTTTCTCATAGGTTTTCTCTTTCTTTGCCTTTTTAAGCCTGTAATTGAAACAAAAAAGAGTATTATAACGTAAATGAAAATATGAGACGTATCTTGTAGAATTCCTCACAATTAAGAACAAACACAATATAGAGACTTGTATTGTCTATTATAAAATGCAACTTGTAATTACAGCATGAGATTCTTGTGGGAGGTTTTCAGTTATCGAGTAAACTGATGAGTGGGAAAAAGGGATGAAATTTAAACTGCCATTCATTGAACAGAGAAGCCATTGAGTACATTATGTAGCATATGTTAAACTGAGAAGTGAATGTTGTTTTCCGCATTGCCTATGCAACTTGTAGATTGGACATATTTTTATCCAACCACTTTAGTTAAAGTATAATCCTCATTAACATACACTGTGTGATAAACTGACAAATATGTTGTTGTGTTTTGTATGAATATATCTTCCTTTTTTAATTTGCTTATAGCTATAAACATAGGGTTCATATTTTCCACTTTCTAATAACTGTTACCCTTATTATGGTCATGCATATTCTTCATTGTGAAAGTCACCAGATGCCATTCTTTTATTGCCTATATTGCTTATTCAGTTAATGAAGATTCCTTATGTGATTAATCCAGAAGTATATATTTGTCCTTGTCCTTTCCTACTTGGATTCTGGCCCGTGTATTTAGTTACGATTTTTCATGACTTTTTGTCAACTAAGATTTAGTGCAAAATCCTTATTATTAAAGGTGGTGGGATGAGAAAGGTATTTGTTCCTGCATGCACATAGTCACATGCCCATCACTGTACAAGAGTTTAGTAATTGATATTATATGAAACAAAATAGAAAGGTAAAATTCTTCTTCGGCACTGTGATAAGCTGCTATGTTGTACAGGGCGCTGCTTCCCCAATGTATGTTTCACACTGGTTGTCCTTGCTTGAAATATTTCCTTTACATACTTATGATTAAGCTATGTGCATTTTGTGTAGCTTTGGCACATTGGGGCACAAAAAATTTGCCGTATTTTTCTTTCTTGTAGATCAGTAAATTGGTGCTTCTTGTGAAAATATGATTATATATTGGCTGGTTGATGTCTAATTTTGAGACTTTTTTTTTTTTAATTGGGAGGCCTTCTGTTGCCTCTTGCATGTTTGTTGGTCGTTCATTGTGTGCCTGTGGGTGTGTATGTATAGGTTGTTCGCTCCTATCTTTTCCTGACTTCTCCCTGGATGTATGCGATCCCTTCCCTCCTATATATTTCTATTGCGTGTTGATTGTGGAGATATACCTTGGATTCTCTTACATCTAAAAATTTACTGTTGTTATGTGAATCTGAACATGTTATCAAATATTATTTTTGCTGGGTCTTAGGATGTTCTTTGATTTTTTATTAGTGAGCAATAGTTGATGTCCATATAATACACCTTGTTTTTTGGAATATGGATACAATGATACACCAACAGGCAAGATTAATTGAATTACATTGGAAGTGGAGATCTAAATAGTCCTTTCACATTGTGTTTTCCCTCAGAAACATCTTAAACGTTTACTTCCACGAAGAAATGTTTAAAATTTTCAAATATGCTTCTTTTAGAGCTAAGTGACGCATAGGTCTTGTGAACAATTTGGCATTTAGCAGGCAACAGAACAAATGACCGGTTGTATAAATGTTCTTTGTTTTTTTTCGATTTTTCTATGTTTATGTGATCTTTTCTTTTTAATGCGTCTTGAATTTTTTATTCATGCCTTTTACTTGTTTGCATACATATTATGATTGAAGCTGCTCTGGTGGATTATGGAATTGAATTGTGTGTTTCTATGATTTAAATTTTCTTGTTTGTAAATGTAATCATGAATCAATTAGAATTAAGAATGAGCTTCAATCTGTTGAAATACATTTTCTAATTCAAGATGGGCACCTCTATGTGAGGTTAATATTTGTAAGTGCTTTTACAGTAGCTTGTGCAAAAGATAATCTATCTGTTTATATTTTTATTATGCCATATGGCATTTTTAAGCTGGAATTCCTCAGGAAGATGAGCATGATATGGATTTGGACACGGCAACTTCAGGTGTTCAGGGTCTTGGCAAGCATCCTCTACCAGAGCTGGATATGTACTGTTACATGCTTGTACTGATATTTCTGATTGATCAAAAGAAATACAATGAGGTAACTCTTTTCAGGGTCATTACTGTGGTTTTGATGGGTCATTTTATTGTGAATGGGTCTACTCATGTTCTTGTCTGGGAAAAATCAGGACCATCCAATTGGAGTATACAGATGCTAAGGAAAGCCTCCTGCAAGCTGCTAGAAAGGCGCCAGCTGCAGCTCGAGGCTTCCGAATTCAGTGCAACAAGTGAGTTGTTATAGTGCGCCTGCTTCTTGGGGAAATTCCAGAGAGGACTGTCTTCATGCAGAAAGCCATGAAGAAGGCGTTGACACCCTACTTTGAACTAACAAATGTGATTTTTTTTCTTTTCCTCTTTCGCTTGCCATAAAACAAACTATATGCATCTCATTCTTTATTGTTGACTGACTTGACTGACTTTGTCTTTTGCTGTAAGGCTGTGCGAATTGGTGATTTGGAGCTGTTTAAGACAGTTGCTGAAAATTCTCGAGCACCTTCAGCTCTGACAGGACTCACAATCTGATCGTGAGGCTTTGCCACAATGTTATAAGGACCGGTCTCCGCAACATTAGCATAGCATACTCCTGCATATCACTGGCAGATATAGCTAGAAAACTGAGATTGGATTCTGAAAATCCAGTGGCAGATGCTGAGAGCATTGTCGCGAAAGCTATCCGTGATGGTGTTATTGATGCTACCATTGTTCATGCAAATGGATGGATGGTCTCAAAAGAAACCGGAGATGTCTATTCAACAAACGAGCGCCAGTTTGCCTTCAATTCAAGGATTGCCTTCTGCTTGAACATGCACAATGAAGCTGCACGAGCACTGAGGTGCCCCCCCAAACTCCCACAAGGAGAAAGAAAGTGCTGAGAAGCGACGGGAGAGGCAGCAACAAGAGCAGGAACTTGCCAAACATATTGCTGAGGAAGATGACGATGACGATGACTTTTAAGCTGAGGTTTGTTCATTTACTCATGCAGAATGGTTACAACTATAAACATTCATCAATGTTACACGTCTTCTTAAATTAATACTTCAAAACCTTTTGAAGAGTTTATTTTTGTAGACATTTCATTTTTCCGAACTCTTTAATGTATGAGTTTCAAGTTTCCTTTACGGAGCCATCACTAAAATGTGCACCTATTGCTGCTTGCATTTTGTTCTTCAAACCCAGTCACTGGCTGTTTGATAAACTAAATGAAATTGTTTGATGATATATTGATTTAGTAATCGTGTTTGTGTAATTAAGAAACAACTGTATTCTCAAGCCGACAACACGCAGGGTAATGAACCTGAAAAAGCTATGCGCATCATCTAACTCTTCCATCTGAAGTACCATAAACTGACTAAACCCACAGATAGCAAATGAAGGCAGAAACAGTTGTTCTTGGTTGTCAAGAAGCAGTGGCAACCCATGTGCGACACCCTTGTTGAAACGTGATCATGTGATGACCCTCTTATTTCATTAATCACCATTAATTAAATAAATGTCATTAATCAGATGTAAGATCTCTAAAACACCAGTCCACATAGAGATTTGCAGCAAGCCATGCATGCTCAGATCATGATCCAATCAATGCCTTCAGGAATGAAACTATTTATTATTAGCCCGCAACTCATGGCTTTCCTTGCAGTCATCACATGCATTGCCATTCATATGCTTCATATCTCTTCCCATTGTTTCACAACTTCTTGTTCTCTCTCTCTCCCTTTATGTCAAGAACCACAAAAATGTACAATGGAGTCTCTTTTTTTGCTTCATCATTCCCACTGCTTATCATGTTGACAATGCATAACACTGTTCATAGCTTCGAAACATCTGGTTGGACAAAAGCTTCAGCCACATTTTATGGAGGTGGAGACGCATCTGGAACTATGGGTATTTATAGTCTGTACCTTATCTCTAACACTTCTCTTAAAAAGGAGCTGAAGTTTAGTGGATCGTTAATGTACAGGTGGAGCATGCGGCTATGGAAATTTATTCACAAATAAATATGGTACAAGAACCGCAGCATTAAGCACAATTTTATTCAACGATGGGTCTGCATGTGGACAATGCTACAAGATCATATGCGACTACAAGTCTGATCCACAATGGTGCATCAAAGGTGTGTCAGTGACAATCACGGCAACTAACTTCTGCCCTCCAAACCTCGGTCTCCCCAATAACAACGGTGGGTGGTGCAACCCTCCTCGCCAGCATTTCGACATGGCTCAACCTGCTTGGGAAAAGATCGGGATTTACCAAGGCGGAATCATCCCTATATTGTACCAAAGGTCTTTTTTCTTATGTTTTTCTTTTTGTTGCTAATCAATTTAACTCAAAAACTTAAGTTAATAATAACATGAATGTTGCAGGGTGGCATGCAAAAAACATGGAGGGGTGAGATTCAATATCAATGGAAGAGACTACTTTGAGCTAGTTCTAGTGACAAATGTGGGCGGGAGTGGATCTATAGATTCAATGTGGATCAAAGGAACAAGCACAGAGTGGACAGCCATGTCAAGAAATTGGGGTGCAAATTGGCAATCCAATGCACATCTTAATGGGCAATCAATTTCATTCAAAGTGACAACTAGTGATGGCCAAACGCTTGTCTTCCCTGATGTTGTTCCATCTAAGTGGGCATTTGGCCAAACGTTTTCCAGCCATTTGCAGTTCACTTGAAAGCTAGTGTTTGCTTGAAGGATTCAAAGATTCAATATATATAGATAAATATATAGAGTTTTTGAATCTTAGATAATATTATATTTTGATGTTATGAGTTTTGATTTGGAGAAGTCTAACATTTGAGTGACAATGGCAGAGGCTTGTTTGGTGTTTTAGTTGCCCGCCAGCAAATGCAATCCTTGTTTTTCTTTAATGATAACGTTGTTGTATTATTATTATTATTATTATTATTATTATTATTTTGAGGGAAAATTACTGTTCACACCTCGGAAATTTCAAAACTTCCTAAAAACCCCCTCCAAATTTTGCACACCCTGGACAACCCTTCCTTTATAGTTTACATTCCCTTTTACCCCCTATCAGTCACTTCAAGTGGGTCCATGTTATGAAATTCTATTTTTGCCCTTACAAATAATGCGAAAAATACCGACCAATCACATCATGTCTGATCTTTTATGCATACAAGTGTGTATTTTTTTGTCTCTGATTAACTCAATCAAGTTTTCATTTAAAACTGTCTTCTCCGTTTAAATTATTATGTTTCTGTTTAAATATTTGTTTTAACGTTTAAATTCAGCAGTATTCACAAATTTTTAAGCAGAAATATAAGTTTTAAACGGAAACCTCAATTCAATAGAGAGATATCATTTGTTAAAAAGAGATCGCGTTTCTTAAACAGAAACCACAATATTTAAACGGAGACATACTTTTTTAAACTAAAACTCATTTTTTAAACGAAAATTTCATTTGTAAAACTGCAACCATATCAAATAAAAGGGAAACGTACATTACAAACATTAAACAAATCATAACAATCGAAAAACTATTTCGATCGTTGCATGTAAAGTTTCGATCGTACATTACAAACATAACAATCATAACAATCGAAGAATGTGAAGCTTTAAAGTGGCATTAAATGAAGCTCTTTTACCCTTGCATGTAAAGTGAATCATCATTAATGCGTTTGAGTTAACCAAGATGATCATGTTTAAACAAAACCGCAATATTTAAGCGGAAATATAAGTTTTTAAACAGAAATACATCACTTGTTAATCAGAGACTGAGTTTGTTAAACAGAAACGCAATATTTAAACGGAGACACTTTTTTAAACAAAAACCTCAATTCCCTTTGCATGTAAAGTGAATTTGAAAAATGTGAAGCTTTAAAGTGGCATTAAATGAAGCTGTTTTACCCTTGCATGTAAAGTGAATCATCATTAATGTGTTTGAGTTAACCAAGATGATCATGCTTAAACAAAACCGCAATATTTAAGCGGAAATATAAGTTTTTAAACAGAAATAAATCACTTGTTAAACAGAGACTGAGTTTGTTAAACACAAACGCAATATTTAAACGGAGACACTTTTTTAAACAAAAACCTCAATTCCCTTTGCATGTAAAGTGAATTTGAATAACGTGAAGCTTTAAAGTGGCATTAAATGAAGCTCTTTTACCCTTGCATGTAAAGTGAATCATCATTAATGTGTTTGAGTTAACCAAGATGATCATGTTTAAACAAAACCGCATTATTTAAGCGGAAATATAAGTTTTTAAAGAGAAAAACATCACTTTTTAAAGAGAGACTAAGTTTGTTAAACAGAAACGCAATATTTAAACGGAGACACTTTTTTAAACAAAAACCTCAATTCCCTTTGCATGTAAAGTGAATTTGAAGAATGTGAAGCTTTAAAGTGGCATTAAATGAAGCTGTTTTACCCTTGCATGTAAAGTGAATCATCATTAATGTGTTTGAGTTAACCAAGATGATCATGCTTAAACAAAACCGCATTATTTAAGCGGAAATATAAGTTTTTAAAGAGAAAAACATCACTTTTTAAGGAGACACTGAGTTTGTTAAACAGAAACGCAATATTTAAACGGAGACACTTTTTTAAACAAAAACCTCAATTCCCTTTGCATGTAAAGTGAATTTGAAAAATGTGAAGCTTTAAAGTGGCATTAAATGAAGCTCTTTTACCCTTGCATGTAAAGTGAATCATCATTAATGTGTTTGAGTTAACCAAGATGATCATGTTTAAACAAAACCGCAATATTTAAGCGGAAATATAAGTTTTTAAACAGAAATACATCACTTGTTAATCAGAGACTGAGTTTGTTAAACAGAAACGCAATATTTAAACGGAGACACTTTTTTAAACAAAAACCTCAATTCCCTTTGCATGTAAAGTGAATTTGAAAAATGTGAAGCTTTAAAGTGGCATTAAATGAAGCTGTTTTACCCTTGCATGTAAAGTGAATCATCATTAATGTGTTTGAGTTAACCAAGATGATCATGCTTAAACAAAACCGCAATATTTAAGCGGAAATATAAGTTTTTAAACAGAAATAAATCACTTGTTAAACAGAGACTGAGTTTGTTAAACACAAACGCAATATTTAAACGGAGACACTTTTTTAAACAAAAACCTCAATTCCCTTTGCATGTAAAGTGAATTTGAATAACGTGAAGCTTTAAAGTGGCATTAAATGAAGCTCTTTTACCCTTGCATGTAAAGTGAATCATCATTAATGTGTTTGAGTTAACCAAGATGATCATGTTTAAACAAAACCGCATTATTTAAGCGGAAATATAAGTTTTTAAAGAGAAAAACATCACTTTTTAAAGAGAGATTGAGTTTGTTAAACAGAAACGCAATATTTAAACGGAGACACTTTTTTAAACAAAAAACCTCAATTCCCTTTGCCTGTAAAGTGAATTTGAAGAATGTGAAGCCTTAAAGTGGCATTAAATGAAGCTCTTTTACCCTTGCATGTAAAGTGAATCATCATTAATGTGTTTGAGTTAACCAAGATGATCATGCTTAAACAAAACCGCATTATTTAAGCGGAAATATAAGTTTTTAAAGAGAAAAACATCACTTTTTAAAGAGAGACTGAGTTTGTTAAACAGAAACGCAATATTTAAACGGAGACACTTTTTTAAACAAAAACCTCAATTCCCTTTGCATGTAAAGTGAATTTGAAGAATGTGAAGCTTTAAAGTGGCATTAAATGAAGCTTTTTTTACCCTTGCATGTAAAGTGAATCATCATTAATGTGTTTGAGTTAACCAAGATGATCATGCTTAAACAAAACCGCATTATTTAAGCGGAAATATAAGTTTTTAAAGAGAAAAACATCACTTTTTAAAGAGAGACTGAGTTTGTTAAACAGAAACGCAATATTTAAACGGAGACACTTTTTTAAACAAAAACCTCAATTCCCTTTGCATGTAAAGTGAATTTGAAGAATGTGAAGCTTTAAAGTGGCATTAAATGAAGCTGTTTTACCCTTGCATGTAAAGTGAATCATCATTAATGTGTTTGAGTTAACCAAGATGATCATGCTTAAACAAAACCGCATTATTTAAGCGGAAATATAAGTTTTTAAAGAGAAAAACATCACTTTTTAAAGAGAGACTGAGTTTGTTAAACAGAAACGCAATATTTAAACGGAGACACTTTTTTAAACAAAAACCTCAATTCCCTTTGCATGTAAAGTGAATTTGAAAAATGTGAAGCTTTAAAGTGGCATTAAATGAAGCTCTTTTACCCTTGCATGTAAAGTGAATCATCATTAATGTGTTTGAGTTAACCAAGATGATCATGTTTAAACAAAACCGCATTATTTAAGTGGAAATATAAGTTTTTAAATAGAAAAACATCACTTTTTAAAGAGAGACTGAGTTTGTTAAACAGAAACGCAATATTTAAAGGGAGACACTTTTTTAAACAAAAACCTCAATTCCCTTTGCATGTAAAGTGAATTTGAAGAATGTGAAGCTTTAAAGTGGCATTAAATGAAGCTCTTTTACCATTGCATGTAAAGTGAATCATCATTAATGTGTTTGAGTTAACCAAGATGATCATGCTTAAACAAAACCGCATTATTTAAGCGGAAATATAAGTTTTTAAAGAGAAAAACATCACTTTTTAAAGAGAAACTGAGTTTGTTAAACAGAAACGCAATATTTAAACGGAGAAAATTTTTTAAACAAAACCTCAATTCCCTTTGCATGTAAAGTGAATTTGAAGAATGTGAAGCTTTAAAGTGGTATTAAATGAAGCTCTTTTACCCTTGCATGTAAAGTGAATCATCATTAATGTGTTTGAGTTGGGAAAAAAGGGAGGAATCGCTAGGAGGAGTTGGGAAAAAAGGGAGGAATCGCCGGAGCTGAGGAATTCATTTCCCACGGAGACGACAGAGATGGAGGAGGCTGATAAGTAGGTGAGCACGTTGGCGGCCGCCCATCAGGAGGCCGCGACGGGGTCGGCGGCGAGGGAGGGGATGTCGCCGTTGGCGGCGCCGATGACGAGGAAGATGTTTTAGTGCCACGACTTCCCATTCAATGGGCAATTTCGTCCATAAAATTCAAAAATAACTTTATTAACCATTATTATATGTTTTGGGGGGTCAGAAAATATTGTGTTTAAAAGGAAGGAGTTTTTAGGGATTTGAAAATTTACGGGGTGTTTTCGCCATTTCGCAAACTTAGGGGGTGTTTTTGGCCATTCCGCGTTATTTTGATGATGATGATGATGATGATGATGATGATGATGATGATGATGAAATGATACATTGAGAAGTTCATGATGTTTTTGGTTTTAACTTTTATTGCATTATATATTAAAAATTTTAAATTTATTTATGATTGCATGTTGAAATTTATTAAAAACCTGCTTGGTTAGTTGTAAATAGTTGTAAATAGCTGTAATATAAGTAGTTTTACATACAATTAATTTTTTGGTTTGATGCAAAAGCTCTACTTATGTGTAAGTGAATTTAAATCTCACCCATCTTTATGGCATTTCAATTTATATCAAAATTTGCCGTCAGTTAATATGTAACAAAGTAAGTGGCATCGACTCCCATCATGTTATTTTAGATATTATTATAAAAATATTTAATAAAATAAATTATCTTAAAATTAATTGTAAAAATATTTCTAAGTAATAAAATTTAAAAATATTAAATGTAAAATATTTAATATTTTTATTTTATCATTAAATTACTTTAAATAAATAAATAATTTAAATAATTTAATAAAAAATATTAAATAATTAAAAGTAATATTTAAATATATTAGAGTAACCTCATTATCTCACTTACATGGTGAGTGATCTTTTGTTTTAGGGAAAATTACTGTTTACCCTCGTGATTTTCAAAAAGTTCCTAAAAACCCTCTCAAACTTTTGCACACCGCGGACAGCCCTTCCGTTATAGTTTAATTCCCTTCTACCCCCTATCGGTCACTTCAAGTGGGTCATTATTATGAAATTTCATTTTTTCCCTTGTAAATGGTGGGAAAAAAACCGTTGGATCACATCATGTCTGACCTTTATGCGTACAATTGTGAATTTGTTTTGCTTTTCTGCTTGTTTTTTGTCAGAGAAAGTTTAGAAGGCGAATTACATCTTCTTCTTCTTTTTCTTCTTCTTCTCATTTGGTTTGTTCGATTTGAGTTCTGCCAGTTTCCCGATAAGGTGAGAATTTCTTCGTTGCTCTCATTTTGATCATTCTGTGGGAGGAAGTAACAATTTATAAAAATGCAGAGCTATTGTGGAGAGTTTTTGTGCTATTGCTAGATACAATCGGGGGGGACGAGTGCTAAGGTTCACGGCGCTGACTTCTTGGGAATCAGTGTTAGCTGAGATATGTGAGCGATGGGGTCTTGATATTTCCCTTGTGAGAGTGAAGTTTATCACACCCGATGGACATAAAACGGTTTGTCCAATTAAAAATGAGGTTGACTTCCAGCGCATGTGACACATGTACTCCATCTTCAAATGCGATGTAGTCAATCTTGTTGTTAAGACAGATGATGTGCCATCGTACCCTACTGAAACAAGTTCTTCTCATTATAAGATTCGTCTCTTTTATGTTTATCTAGTTGTATATGTTAATTATTGTTTAATTATCCCAATCTCTGTTTAACTAGATTAAGTTCCCATGTAAAAAGTGTCTTCTCTGTTTAGATTGTTATGTTTCTGTTTAAATATTGTTTTTAAAGTTTACAGTTTATAGTTATCGTTTAAAAAGTTTATGTTTCTGCTTAAAATCTTAATCATTTTCGTTTGAACTGAAGTGTTGGCAGGAATTCAGATTCTAGGAGCGCTTCTAATCCACCTCATGGTGACCCTTACGGTGTGCCATGCCTTCCTTCCTCCTCAGATCAATCTGAAGTGTTGTCGTTGGATATCGGACAATGTTTTCAAAACGTTAAATATTTCATAGACGCACTTCGGAATTTTTCTATCAAATGGAATTTTGACTTCAAATTCCTAAAGAACGAAAAACACCTGGTGACTGTGGAATGCACTGCGATGGTTATCAATGGTGCCTTCATGCATGAGTGGAATATAATAGAAATACTTTCAGAATCAAAACAATGCTCTCGTCATACACTTGCGGTTGTGGAATTAGATCGACGTCACATTTGAAAGCATCCCAAAAATGGGTAAGCGCACGAGTGATTCAGAAGCTCAAAAACCGGCCTTTGTACAAGGCCATCGACATTCAGAAGGGCATGTTGTAGGAACATGGTGTCCACATTCGATACAAGCAGGCTTGGTTAGAAAAAGAACATGCTCGGGTGATCCTCGACGGCAGCGACATCTCTGGCTACGATTTGTTGCTTTGGTACGTGGATAAGGTGGTTGAGATGAACCCCGGCAGCATTGCGATTGTGGAAAGAGACGGTGAGCGTTTTAAACGTGCATTCTTTCTTTCAGTGCGTGTATTGTTAGATTTAACAAGGCATGCAGGCCGTTGCTGCTTCTCGATGGTACCCACCTCCTTGGAAAGTATTGGGGTACTCTATTGGGTGCCATAAGCAAAGATGGGAATAATGGTTTTTTCCACGTCGCCTTCGGTATTGTCAACAACGAGACCGATGCCTATTGAACTTAGTTCATTTCCAAGTTAGGTGATGCTTTATACGATGAAGAAGATTATCAAGGGATACTTACATTTGTGTTGGATAGGTCAGAGGGCTTGTGAATGCTATTGCGAGAGTCTTCCTTTCATCCCCACATGCATATTGCCTTCGACAATTGGAGGCCAATTTTATAAAAGTCAATGTCAGACTTGGGAAGGCATTGAGGGAGGAGTGCTGGTCCATATACTTTAGTATTGCGTGGGCATCCGTGGTTAAAGAATTCGATGATACCATCAATGAACTGCGGGCTACATCACCCGAAGCCTATCAGTGGTTGATTCATAAATCGGACATGTCACATTAGTCGGATTATCTGTTCAAAGATGAACGCTGGGGCGAGATGTATTCAAATGTCACAAAGTCGTTCAATGCGTGGATCAAAGAAGGTCGACATTTACCGGTGACGAAAATGGTTGACTCCATAAGGTATTCGAATGTTGATTTTATTTAACGCTTAACACTTGCTCTTATCCTTTAAATATTTGCCGTACGGTTCAAATATCATTGTCTGTGTTTCAATGTCTGGATCTTCATTTAATTTATTATCCTACTGTTTAAGCCAATGTGTTTTCTGTTTAAATATCAATGTCTTTACTTAACATTGTCTAAGATTTGTGTTCTTCGTTGTACAGGTTCAAGTTGATGCGCATGTTATGTAATCGCCATGAGCAAGCGAACAAATGGGAGACCTACTTATGCCCGGACATACATTCGAAGGTAGAGATATTTGTTGAGTAAAGCCGAAATCTTCATGTTGGTCGTTGTGTCTATCATCGTTATGAAGTGATTGACCAGTGTAGCAACTCTGTAGATCTTGTCAATAAAACTTGCTCATGTCACAGATGGCAAATTTATGGTATCCCGTACAAATACGCTTGCACTGCAATAATGTAGACATACACCAATATTCATCGTTTTATTAGCAGCTACTTCACAGTTACCAATTACAAACTGGCGTATAAGGAAGCTATATTCTCCATACCCAAAAAGGACAAGCCGACGGACGAAAATCGTGAACTGCGTTTGCGACCTCCTGTGACGAGAAAGCAACCTGGATGTCCTAGATGAAAGAGGATCAAGTCGCAAGTGTCTGACGTCCGTGAGTTACATTGCAGCTGTTGCCACGCGTCCGGTCACAATCGTAGATCTTGCAATGAAACTGTCGCTGACTAGGGATTGTAAATAAATAATTTTTTCAAGGGAAACAAACTTATTTGAGTGTCTACTTTTGATATTTAAACAGAGAAAATCAAATTTCATTCTCATTCTTTGATATTTAAACGTGGACACTGAATGTTAAACGGAAACTCTTATACTTAACAGGTAACACATATATTTAAATAGAGACATCGTCTTTTAAACAGAGCCTACTTCATTTTAAAAAGCAACATTGATATTTAAACATTACAATTGAAAGTTAAGCAGAGAAAGTCAAGTATAAAAGATACAGACATTAAATGAACACTAGTAAATTTACATTGAAAAATTTGCTATGTCATTGGAAAAGAATGAATTGAATTTAAATTAACAACAACAAAACTGTTTTACATATGAAAACCAATAGCAATTACTTTCTTTAAAATTATAAAAAAAAGTACATTGAAAATCAAGGTCAAAGTTGCATGAATTTTTTATTATTGTTTTATTTGAGAAAAGAGCTCAAACTTCCAAGAGTTAGATTTCTATTTAAACTAGAAGCTCAAACAAGATAAACATCTAGATATATCCAGAACCCAAGAAAATGTATAAGACACTTCTCAATGAGTTTTGTCAGAAGAAGCACTGGCTCTTGCCGGAGTACTCCACCCTCAGGGAAGCCCCCGACCACAACCCCGCTTTTGGGGTTGCGGTCATGGTTGATGGTACCCCATTCTCTAGTCTTGAGTTTGCAAAAAGTGCCAAGTAGGCCTAGAACATTGCTGCTGAGATGGCGTTCAAGCAGCTATGTCCTTCATACAGTGGGAAGATGAAAATCTCTCCCATTGCTACTGATGATGTCGTCATTCCAAGTCCTTCATACCGTAAGATTTCTCTATGAATATTTAAAAAATGTTTGGTTCTTCTAAAACCTTGAAGTCTCCATTGCAGGAACTTCATGCAGTCCAGATTACTCCAATGATAAAGAGTTGGAGTGGTTTTTGCAATACATACTCCAAGAACTAACAGCAAAAGACATCCTGCGAGCTGCAAGACTTGATGAAACAAAAAATCGAAAGGCACATGTCCAAAAGCTGCTTCAAGCTTTGGAGCAGAAGAAAAGGGCAGAGTGACAGCTTTTGTTCACTTTGTTTTTTTTTTTTTAAATGAGAACCCTGAGGGGTATTAGTTGGTTAACTTTATTTAAAAATTCTGTAATTTCTGTTGCAACTTTGTTTTAAAAAATTCTGTAACTTTGTTTAATATAAGTATTTAGGAATGATTAGGCTGGATCGTAATCGATGCGGTCGAACACAATCGTAGATCCTACAATGAAACGGTCGCCGATTAGGCATTGTAAATAAATAATTTAAACGAGGGAAACAAACTTATTTGACTGTCAACTTTTGATATTTAAACAGAGAAAATCGAATTTCATTGTCATTCTTTGATATTTAAATGTGGACACTGAATGTTAAACGAAAACTCTTATTTTTAAACGGTTTAAATAGAGACATCGTCTTTTAAACAGAAACTACTTCATTTGTCATTCTTTGATATTTAAACATAGACACTGAATGTTAAACGGAAACACTTATTCTTAAAAGGTAACACATATATTTAAATAGCGATATCGTCATTTAAACATTGAGTACTTCATTTCAAAAAGCAACACTGATATTTAAACATTACAATTGAAAGTTAAGGAAAGAAAGTCAAGTATAAAAAAATGCAGACATTAAACGAATACTAGTAAATTTACATTGAAAAATCTGCCATGTCATTGGAAAAAAATAAATTGAATTTAAAATAATAACGAGAAAACTGTTTTACATTTGAAAACAAAGAATGTCAGTTAAATTCTATTTCCCCGCAGTCGAAGACCCCTTTTTGTCAGTGATCTCGGCTGTGCTCCCTTCCATAAATATGCGGACAACATATTTTAATCTCATATAAGGGACGTCTGTTTGCGGTAGCCGTAGCTTTTCACCGTCGAGTAATTGCTCGATAAACCGCATGACGTAGACGACGCAGTTGACACTTCCTCTTTTTTTGTAGTGGGATTTCATTGTCGTGAACAAGGGGTACTTTGTGGTCACCGTGTCGCAGAACTCCATATCGATACAGAAGTCGAATAGCATCCGTTGTTGGGGTATACAATTTGAGATTAGAATACTGATTATTTATAAAACTCTATAAATCAAACTCTATTTATTAAAGAACTTACCATTTCAGCCGTGTCTTTATTGTACTCTTTACTTTAGCATGAAGTATAATGCCTGTATTCTTGTTTCTTATTGTCGAGAACCACGACATGGAAGTGGTTATTCATGATTATGGGGAGGATGACAATGTCAACATCATGCAGGTTGTGCGTGGCATCGCCGATCATAGCGAAAATCGTGTCATGTGTGTCTTCCTGCTTTGATATAAACAGTGCTAGTGGTCGTGTGATATAGGCGCGCTTCTTATAAGGATATGGTACTCTGGTCAACGACTTTTGTATTATACATACGAACGCGTCCATCACATCATCTGTCACCATCTCCTTTCCGTCAAGCAGTGTGAATAGTCTAGCCCATGTGGTGCTGACAGAGTCATTCCTTCACACGACAGTCCTTATGTTAAACGGTAACATATATAATTAAACAATAACACAAAATCTTAAGTGGAAAATATATATTTTTAAACGATAATGTGAATGTTTAATCAGTAACTACCAAAGTTAAACGGTAAAGCATTATCTTAAATGATAACGCTCATAGTTAAACAGAAACTACATACCTTAAATGGGAACATAGATATATATATATATATATAAACAATAACATAAAAGTTTCATACTTATATGTAGTCCATAGAGCAGTTGAGGAAGATCCTTATCAACTCTTGCTCGAATTTGTTGAGATGCGATTGTCCAAGGTATTTTTTCTTCTTCGGAATAAAGTCTTTCCGAACTTCTTCATATTGTTGGTTGGCAAGGATCATATCTTTCGTTGTGTTTGCAGTGACGTTCCTTTGTCCCTCGTTAACAGCTTTTTTGGGATCATCCTTAGATGTTTCTTGCTGTTGTGGGATTGTGCCTAGCTTAGATACGGCACTGTCGGCCTCCGGTTCCTCCGTGACCAGGATTTCATTGACAATAGAGTCAACGATCTTCTCAACCGCGACCACGGTAACAGCATCATAGGGAGACATACCCTCAGTTGGTTCTTGTTCTTAAGGGATTGTGGCCACCACCTTCGATGCGGCACTGTTGGCCGCCGGTTCCACCGTGATGGGGATTTTATTGACTTCCTCAACCGCGGCAATGCCAACATCATCAACGATCTTCTCCACCGTGACGGGCATGTCATCATCGGCAACGGACTCAATAACAGCATCAGCCGCCGATGGTGCTGCTATTGTTTCATCGTCAGCCGGTGGTGGACGGAGAGGTATTATTGTTTTGGTCTTTTATTGTAAGGCTCTTCAAATGTGGCCGTCTTGGAATGGCCATCCCGATGAAGTTGTCGTCATCAAATTCCGACGCCTCATCCATTGCGGGTACTTCATTTGTTTGGAGGGACAGCGCAGTCGATTGTGACCGTCCTTCCAATGCCTCAACCCGAGGGACAAGCCAAGGGAACTCAGTCATCAATATCTGGCATGCCTGCAGAAGAGTTGCAATGACATCGTCGCCTAGTCCCGTTGAGGGGCTGCCACGGTTTGGGGGGGGCGACTTTGGCAATCGGGGGGACTGTCGTTGTCGTTGTCGGGGGGGGTGTTGTCGTCGGGCGGGGTAGGGGAGGGCTTATCCGGGGCCGAGGAATGCATACGCGTGTTTGGCTGGAAGTAGGGGAACGACGTCACCGAGCGCGTACGGAAGAGGTTGACCTCCAAACTTGCCTTCGAGCAAGTGGTTCCGGAGCAATAGCATCCCCCAACAGGTTAGCCCGAACAAATATATCTTCATCACCATTAGCCGGGACCAGCTCAGAAAACTAACATATGTAAATAAAACAGTCTCAGCGAAATCACTCAATTTAAACAATAATAAATGTATTTAAACATTTCACATATATACTTAAACGGTATCTCACATATTTAAATAGAAAATGAAACTTTTAAACAATGATGAATAATGTTAAACAAAAACTACCATTCTTAAACGCTAAAGACTATATTTACACATTAACGACTATTGTTAAACACATTATTCATGATTTATTACCTCTTTTCCTTCGGGAGATGACCAACTGGCTTCTATTGTCGCTTGCTTCCGGTAAGTATTTTCACCATAGCACAGCATCCTTGGGGTTTTGCCGAAACGAACTTTCTTTCTGGTTCCGGTCAGCTCGTAAAACCAGATGTTCAGCGAGACCGAGCAACCCTTAATATACCCCGTGTTTGTCTTTACCCCCGTGCATCTAGCTTGCACTTGAGCGGTAGCTTGTGGAACGTCCTCCATAGCCATTTGTGCATCGCCTGTGCCCACACGTACCATCCCATACCAGGTAGATCATCGACATAATCAACGATCTCATTGGAAACCGAGCATGAGGTATTTGCAAAGAGTATTGTACCCATGAGGTACACCATCATGAGTTTCACAAAATTTTCCTCTTCTCCCCTCTGTCCAACAAACTACTGAAGAGTGGTCTTGATAGAGTCTCTGTGTCTCTCGTAGCTTTTTGATAAATACCTCTCTCCGAAAACTGATCCTGTTTTCTTCTTCTTAAACACGACTGTGTGTCCATCGTAATGCAGACCCAGAGCGAGAGCTACATCATCAGGCCTGAAACTCAGCAGGCTTGCCTCGATCCTGAATTTATTGGTACGGTCATTGTACCTTTGCAAAAGAGAATTATGATGTAGCTCAATGAATGCTCCAAACAATGTCCTTTGGATGATCTCCCAGTGTCAAAGGGTCATGTGGGCTTTTAATTCGGCTAAGGTCTCCACTACCGGTGTCAAGTAGTATCTTTTATTGACTAGGTTTACAACCATAATCACAAGCATGTGACAATAACAACATTTGTTAAACAGAGACCTAGCTGCTTAAACAGAGATATAAGTTTTTAATCAAAAAAATCAATTCTTAAACAGAGATATCATCTGTTAAACAGAGACCTAGTATCTTAAATGGTAACCACAATATTTAAACGGAGACATACGTTTTTTAAAAAAAAATCATTTTTTAAATGGAAACCTCATTTGTAAAACTGCAACCATATCAAATGAAAGAGGAAACGTACATTATAAACGTTACACAAATCATAACAATAAAAAAACTATTTCGATCATGTACATAGACGAAAATGTAAAATAAAACAAAACCCTAACCGAGAAATATTCCTGCAGACTAACAAAAGGCCAGCCGAGAAATCCCCTCGCAGAATTCAGTATCTTCCAATAAAAACATAACCACAAAGCAAAACCGACAAATCTCTCTTTGTAATAGAGTAGTTCAAATAAAACCATAATCACAACTTCTTCAATACCTTAGACTGCAAATTGATGAAATGCCGAATACTTGCGCACGAGTGATTTAGAAGCTCAAGGAAAGGGACAAACTGAAATTACAGCGGACGTCATTGTAGAGACAACTTCGGAAAGGGAAAAGCTGAAGAGGCGATTTCCGAAAAAAAACTGAAGAGTCTCTTGGGATTACCCTAAGAAAAACCCGCACTTTCTCTCAACCGGCGAAATGACTGCAGTGCCACGACTTCCCATGCAAGGAGCAATTTTGGCATAAAATTCAAAAATAACTCTGTTAACCACCGTAACATGCTTTGAGGGTTTGGAAAACATTGTGTTTAAAAGGAAGGAGTTTTTAGGGATTTCCAAATTAAGGGGGTGCTTTTGCTAATATTGCAAACTTAAGGGTTTTTTTTGGCAATTAATCGTTTGTTTTATATCAAACCAAACATACCAAAAGAAAAATATAACATCTTCATTCATAACAAACCACACAATAATGATGTAAGTTCAAATATTATAAGTTCATTTACTTGCTGCAAACCCTGTTTCACATGCTCGAACTAAACACATCGAGATTGACATCCACTTTGTTCGAGATCTTATTGCCAAGAAGACTCTCATTATTCGACACATCCCTGGCTCATCTCAAATTGCTGATGTTCTCACAAAGCCGTTATCTATCACCGCTTTTCGTCGACTTCGAGACAAGCTCACGGTCTTTCACTCATGAGCTTGAGGGGGGATGTAATCACATAATCTTCTATGGCATGATTTGAGGATTAATCAATCACACATTCTTTGCTATGATTGAGAATCAATCAATTATACATTCTTGGTATGATTTGATGATCAATCAATTATACATTTTTGGTATGATTTGATAATCAATCAATCATACATTCTTTGGTATGATTTGAGAATCAATCAATTATATAAAGATAGCAATTGTAATATTTCCATTCATTTAGTTTCCTATTGTAAATACATGATTCTTGTATAAATATGTATATGATTGTATTATCAAATGATCAATAAAAAATATTTCTCTACCTTTGCCTTTCATGGTATCAAGAGCTTCTTAATTTTTTTTCCCGATCCTTTATTCTCCCACCGTTTCCACAACAACAAAGTTGCCTCTACACAATCTTTTTCAAACACCATGTCCCCAAACACTCTAGAAACAATCTACACCCCAATCATACCAATTCACAACATCACTTCCTTCATTACTATTACTTTAGACCCTACAAACTACCTGACATGGCAAAATCAAGTCGAATCTATACTCCTTACCTGTGATCTTACTGGACACATCGATGGATCCTCCTCGACACCGAACCTGTCAACGCCTGAGTTTCTTCAATGGCAATGACATGATCGTCTTGTTTATAGTTGCATTACTGCAACTTTGTCTTCAAGCATCGACTCGTTAGCCCTTGGATGTTCCTCTGCTCGAGCACTATGGGTTAAACTTAAGCAACACTTCCTTCAACAATCTACTGCTCGCCGTTCTTTGCTTCGTCGCCGCCTTCACAAGACAACCAAAGGCAATCTCTCTATTACAGATTACCTTGCTGGAATCTCGACAATTGCTGAAGAATTAGCCGCTATTGGAGATCACATTGACGACGAAGATCTTGTTCTATTCACAATCAATGGCTTACCATCAGACTTTGAAGCTTTCATCACCGCCATTGAGAATTTGCCTTCTTCTCCTTCCTTCGCTGATCTACGTGCCAAGCTACTGGTTCATGAGCAAAGTCTTCTTGTCTTCCACGGGCCCCCGCCAACTTCACCTGAAGTCGCTCTTACAACTCATACTCAACGCGGTGGAAATTATATGAGAACTAGGCGAGGACGTCATGCTTCCCAATCCTCTCCAGGTAATATGTCTTTTGGTTCCTTAAATTTGTAAAACCAAGTTGTGCCCGCTAGTTGGGATCAGCCCAGGCCCAATCACTTCGGTTCACGAAACTTTGTGCCTACAACCAAAAATCCTGCCTCACATTACCAACCACCCATTTCCAATAGCCCTTATGCCTACAACTCATCTCAATTCAATACCCATAGAGCTTTGCCACAATGTCAAATTTACAAAAAAAGGGGACATATTGCTGCAACTTGTCGTTATCGATACTCTGAATCCCGTAATAACTCTAAAAACGAAAACTCCACTTACCCCGAAAAAGCATTTTCTGCCCTCAACCTTAATTCCAACACCCATACCTCTACTTTTACTCCTAATCCACTACACGAATGGCTCCCTGACACTGGTGCTACATCTCACATGACGCCTGATCCGCAATTAGTAGAATCCGTCATCCCGTATCAAGGCTCTACTCAAGTGACTGTCGGTAATGGTAATACTCTTCCCATTTCTTCTATTGGCAACTTAACATTCTCCACACACATTCGACCCCTCCACTTAAAAGATGCTTTAATTGTGCCTCACCTCACTGCCAATCTTTTATCTGTTGCCAAGTTTGTTAAAGATAACTCATGTCTTATTGAATTTCACCCCTTTGGTTATGTTGTGAAGGACCTCCGCACCAGGATACCGCTTCTTACAGGCAACATCCACAATAATCTCTATCCTATGCAAATTCCTTCCACATTTCGGAACCATGTTGCCTTTGCTGCTAGTCATACCCCTATCAATTTGTGGCATTAACGACTTGGCCACCCATGTCAAGCCATCATGTCTCGCTTTCCTGGTAGTTTATTTTCCAAATCTATTGTAATAAAATCGTGTTCTTCCTGTTTTCAAGGTAAAAGCACTCGTCTTCCATTTACTTTATCGACTCGAACTACCAGTGCACCTTTACATCTTATACATTGTGATATCTGGGGCCCTTCCCTATCACTTTCTCTTTCTGGCTATAGATATTTCATTGTTTTTATTGATGATTATAGTCGCTAAACTTGGATCTTTCCCCTTACTCACAAGTCCCAAGCCCTTTTTTACTTCCACCAATTTAAAACTACATCTGAAAACCTCTTCTCCACCACAATCAAGTTCTTCCAGTGTGATGGTGCTCCTCAACTTACAAAAGGTCCCTTTGCCCATTACCTCACCTCCCATGGTATTTCCTATCGAATCTCATGTCCTTATACTCCTCAACAAAATGGGCTTGCTGAAAGGAAAATTCGACACATCACTGAAACCGGTCTCACTCTCCTTATCCATGACTTTCTTCCAAAATCTTTTTATCAATCTTCTTCCCATTGTTCACAACAAATCTCCACATGAACTTCTCTATACCACAAAACCTGATCTTTCACACTTGCGGTTTTGGGTGCACTTGCAAACCCTGTTTCACATGCTCGAACTAAACACATCGAGATTGACATCGACTTTGTTCGAGATCTTATTGCCAATAAGACTCTCATTATTTGACACATCCCTGGCTCATCTCAAATTGCTAATGTTCTCACAAAGCCGTTATCTATCACTGCTTTTCGTCGACTTCGAGACAAGCTCACGGTCTTTCACTCATGAGCTTGAGGGGGAATGTAATCACATAATCTTCTCTGGCATGATTTGAGGATTAATCAATCACACATTCTTTGCTATGATTGAGAATCAATCAATTATACATTCTTGGTATGATTTGAGGATCAATCAATTATATATTTTTGGTATGATTTGAGAATCAATCAATCATACATTCTTTGGTATGATTTGAGAATCAATCAATTATATAAAGATAGCAATTGTAATATTTCCATTCATTTAGTTTCCTATTGTAAATACATGATTCTTGTATAAATATGTATATGATTGTATTATCAAATGATCAATGAAAAATATTTCTCTACCTTTGTCTTTCAGTAACCCTAGATTTTATTTGGCTTGCAAAATTCCAAATTTTATTGTGGTTATTTGAAATATAACCTTATTGCTGTAGTTTTGTAAAATAATATTCCCTGCCGAACCTAAAGATTGACGGGCATAATACATTATTTTAGAGATTGAATCGAGCAAAGTGAAAAATAAGAAAGTTATAAGGTTCGATATCAACTAAGTACCTGCAAATTAGCAGATTTTATACATCCATATTTTATGAGATACAATCATATTAGTGTAGCTAAGTCAAATAGAATTTTGTGCAGAACTTGGAGATTGATTAATATTTTTGATGGTTTTAAAGGTTGAAACATGGAAGATGCAAAATACAAACGTTATTCCTGATTGAATTAACTATCTAGCCCAAAAATATCAAATTATTTGAGGATGCATTATGAGATATATGCGTGTTAAAAGAGTCGTATATGATTTTACTGGTTTGTAGAGATTGATGGACATTCAAATGGATGCTATAAATGTAATAGTATTCTAATCAGTGTGAATTTTGGATATGTCATAGCCTCATTTGTTTAGTTTTCGTATAAGAAAGGATTTTATTATTTGGAGGATGATAGGCAAAGTTATGCATGTTTTTGTCCTCAATGGTCAAGAATCCGAATTTTAAAAATAATATCTTGACCCTTTTTGCATTTATACCTTTCTGAAAACTTCTTTTGCATTACCCTTGCTCATTAGCCCTTAACCTTAGTAGCATCATTAGGTTTTGAAATCTTTTGTGCATACCCCTGAAATTTTATATATTTTGTGTTATTTAATAGGTTCTCTTTCCCAAATTTAAGACCCAACCAAAACCCTTGAATTTGTGTTACATTGGATTTCTTGTATTAGTCAGGTAAGTAATCCACATATAAATTCTGGTATATGTATACATTTTTCCACACTTGCTAAATTACTATTTTGAGTATCTATTGTATTACTTTTAATTAACTAAATTTTTGGTTATTTATTTATTCAGTCATGTTTTTCAAAAACTATGTAGGTTATATATTCTAAGTTGTATAAATTTATATGACAACCTATTTGTTAAGCTATTCGATTTAAAAATAATGGCTTATTTTGATATACGGAAAATGGGATCATATGAATATTGACATTTTTGGTTTGGTGGATTATTCTGTTTTCACTCAGTTTGAACCTTGCTATTATGTTGTTTACGAACAACTATTTTGATTTATAACTTGTAGTCTCCAATTAACTATGCATAACCCTCTCATTGGGGGTTAAACACTGACCGTGTCGACATGTAACTCTGTTAAGAGACTATAGTTTCGCACCGTTCCGTCAGTGAAGAATAACGGCCTCTGATATTCTGGCTCGGGTCGCCGAGGGTAAACAAATGAACTCTAATATTCTGGCTCGGGTCGTCGAGGGTAAACAAATGAATTCTGATATTCTGGCTCGGGTCACCGAGGGTAAACAAATGACCTCTGATATTTTGTTTTGATCATAGTGAATTGGAAGACCTATACTGTGTTTATCTGAAAATCAGACTTTGTTGAATCGTTTTGTTTTGTTTTTGAATTGTATTTTGACATATGTCTATTGTATCATAGCAATTTTTTTTTTGTTCTGAATTGTTGACACTTCTATTTGATCCCAAATGCTTTTAGTGGTTACTTACTGAGCTCTCGAGCTCATGAAGTTTGTTCTGTTTTTTTTTTTAGATTAAGCGTAGCGTTACTTGGTGGGCAGCTTAGCGGGATCGTTGACCAAGTCATAGTCTAGTTTAGCCAGTTGTTAAGTTTTCTTTCTTTGAGAACTTGGAACTTTATGTTGATTATCCAAACATTGGATATAGAACTTTTGTAATTCGTCTTTTATAGTTTTTTTTTTTTGGCAAGAATCTATATTTTTATTAGATGTTATTTTTTCAGTGTGAGATAAGTTCTGAGGCCTTGCATACCTACTTGGCCTCGGTTCTGTAGGTTTTCGGCCGTTTGTCAGTGCTTCGGGTTCTGGGCGTGACAGTCATCAGCACAAATATGAAAGCATGACCAGCTAGCCCTTCACTTTCTCTCAATGCTTCGTTTACCTCGCTATCAGCCAGGAAAGTACTAAAGCATTCAAGTGTTCAATAAGCATCTCTCCATCGAGCCCTAACTCCACTTGTAGTTATCCTTGAGCAACTTTTCACTTTTGACTTTCACTTTTGACTTTTGACTTTTGACTTTTCACTTTTCACTGCATGCAATGTACTCTTATTTTCGACTTAAATGGCAACCGCACTGCCTTCTCTCCATTAACACCACCAATTTTTTGCAGCTCCTCTTCAGCTAAACTTGTTTCCCTAACTGTAACCCTAACCCTAACTCTAACTTAGTGTACTCTCTAACTTTACTTCTGATATATATATATATATATATATTATCTTCGGTTGCGGCAATATTACTGCTAGATAGTGTTCATGAAGATGGTTTATATAAGTTCAGTGTTCGGAGGCAGTGGGAGTCGTCTTCTTTTGTATGAGGAGAAGAGAAGAAGATAAGCTAGGGTTTGAAGGTTGATAGCAGTCATGCAAGGGCTCCCTCTTAAATCTCCAAAGTATGTGTTAGGGTAATTTTGTCACCGTGTTAGTGCATGAGTTTTTCTTTTTGCTTTTCGTTTATCTGCTTCTTATATATATCTCCATCTCCAAAGACGGTGATTTCTTTGTTGTTTCTCTTTTAATATATATATGTATATATAGTTTCTTCACTGCTTCTTGGATTAATTTATGCGTGTTTTGTTTGTTTAATCATTTATTTATTTTTTTAATTTTGTACGTTAGTTTTTATTTTATTTTATTTTATTGGAGAAGTACATATTTCAGGATTCCTTTTGTTGGCACCGACATGAAGCTTGCCAATTAATCTGCAAAGTTTCCTAATGCTCAGTTATCCAAGTCTGAGATCTAGACCTTGTTTTGGGACATGTGATATATCTATATATATATATATGCACCTGACAACCTCTTTCTGTTTACATGATATACATATATTATTATTATTATTATTTATGTAGCATATTGTGAGGCTTGAGAAGTGAATTATGGATATGTGAAATTACTTGGGCATTGAGAATGAGTTCTGTTATAAATATTTGAATGGGAGGTTCATATGTGTTGGAAAGAATATTGTTTTTGCATGACAATGGATTTGCTAATGAAATAGCTTATTCATTAAATAAAATTTAATAACAAAATATTAAATGTAAAATTTAACCATATAAAATTGTAGAAATATATATAGTTTAATTAGCCAATGATATGGAAAAAAACATAGTAATAATTAATATAATAATAAGCGTTTTAGGCTCATGTGATGTGCACAACCTCTCCCACCAGAAGAAGATGAATAAATAAAAAATATAAAAAAAGTTTAAATTTAAGAAAGGTTTTACTTTATATGTTTTTTTAAATTTTATCTTATTTGCTGCCTTAATATTTTAACTTAGATTAAAACGATTATGTAATTAACAGCTTTGTTCACATAAAAGTTTTTAACTGATATTCCTAATATTAAATAAATATAATTATTTAATAAATAAATCCTGTGATTTTAATTTAAAACTAAAAGTCATATTATTTTCTTTAAATAAAAAAATCAATGGGTTGATTACTTTGAATTAAAAAAATATATTCTCATATTTTATTCTGATAGCTAATAATATACATATAAAATAAAAGGATTTTATATAAATAAATTGTGAAATTTTATTTTAACCGGAGTTGATACAAGAAATATTCTAATAGTATAAAGTTCAAGCAACATATAAGTAAACCTATCTAAGGACCGGGGGCCACCTGTCCAAGTATGAAGGCCCTCCGCAAAAATGGGACGGTTTGGATAAACATAATAAGTCCATTGGAAGGGTTTTGCACCAAGAAAAAACCCATTCAAAAATTGATTCGGTCTTTGAGCTAAATGTTTTAATCTAGACTAGACCGAGCCCGTACAAATAAGATAGATAAATTTATTAGTTATAATTATTTACAAATTATTAATATACTTTAATTTAAAGGTGTAAAACTTATAGTATAAGTTATTTTTTCCTATCAAAATTCATTTAGATTTAATTTGTTATTATATTAATAACTTTTAATTTAAAAATTAAATATGGAGCATTTGAACAGGCCTTCGTCGTATGTTTAAAAATATGAATGGGCTTTGGACAAAATTATAGGTCCGAATAATGAGACCGTGCCAAGATTAGGCAAGCACGATTATTATTATTATTCAGTTTTGGCTTACCCCAAACTCACCAAGGCTTGGCCCCTCGACCGGTCTGCCAAAGACTCTATGGAAAATGTAAATTTAAGAACAATCCTTCCTTTTGAAGCCCAAATAATAATAATAATAATAATAATAATAATAATAATAATAATAATAATAATAATAATAATAATAATAATAATAATAATAATAATATTTCTCCTCATTTTGAAAAAAGTATAAACAACTTTTTCGTTTCACAAATAAATACAAGAGAAATCTTTTCTTTCAAAATGAATTTATTTGAAGTGTTACAGATAATATTTAAACTATTCTACTATTTGAAATGTTACATGATAGTTCAACCATTATATATGAAAATTCAAATAATATATAGGGAAAATTATTTATAAGTCCCTGAATAGTTTTCTTTTTCCTCTGCAGTTCCTCTGACTTTTGCACTTCCTTTGCAGCCCCCGCTTTTCACACATAATACCTTTTAGTCCCTGCCGTGAGAACCGTGAGTGTACTTTTTTTAAAATGCCAAAAGTACCCTTGTTTTTCATTCCCGCCCAATCACATGAAGCATTTTCTGGAAAGCTCTTCTGCATCATGTTCACTATACTTCATCTTCATCTCCATCTTCATTCTCTTTCTCCTCTTGTTCTTCTTTGTTTTCTCAGTGTTCTTGTCACCCTTCTGACAGATTAATCCGCAGGTAAGCACTGTCTGCATTTGGTCTCCATCATGTTGGTTTTTTTTGTTTTTTTTACCCAGAAACCGACGTCTACGCAGGTGTTAGTCACCATGGAGACATTTTGTGGTGTTGCTCGCTTCAAAGGCGAAGGACGGCTACTACAAGTCACGGTCCTGACAGCCTGGGAGGTTGTTGTCACAGCGATTTGCGAGCAATGGGCTTTGGATCCATCTCGAGTCGTTGTGAAGTTTGTGACACCCGACGCGTATAGCACGGTTTGCCCAATTGAGTCAGATGTGGATTTTCAACGCATGTGCTACATACATCATACCTTCAAGAAGAATGTGGTGGACATTATCGTTAACGAAGTCAGTGGGGCAGTGGAAACAGTCAATAACATCTCCTTACCATCCACGTAATTCAGCAACAAAGATAGTTCTTACTATGTTCGTGTGTATTGTGTATTACTGCTGATTTCCTGTAGTTGAATATGTTTCCTGTGTAACATATTGCTTTTCTGTGTAATATATTACCTTCCTGTGTATTATATGGATTTCCGGTGTATTACATTGATTTTCTGTGTAATATATTGCTTTTTTGTGTCGTATATGTCTTTCCTGTGTAATATAATGCTTTCTTGTGTATTCCACCAGTTTTGTGTGTATTATATTGCATTTTCTGTGAAATATTCGTGATTTACCTTACGCGTTGCCATCCGCAGGGAATCAATCTCAGAAAGCATGAATGCGTACATGGAGACGTTCTTGTCCCAACATCGTCCCGCAGGTACGCTCAGTATTACTTCATGTTCACAACCATCTGATGGCTTCACATTGCAAGTAGGGCAACGGTTTGATGGTGTGGATAAGTTCAATGATGCCTTGCGTAGCCATGCAATAAGGAACAATTTTGACTTTACATTCATAAAGAACGACAGACTTCACAAGACTGTGAGATGTGCTTCTCCGGATTGCCAGTGGCGTGTCCACGCATCCAAAGGGAAGAACGATGAATCTTTTCGAGTGAAGACAATGCAAGGGACGCACACTTGCGCGGGGGGGGGCATCGGAACGACAGTCCACACGAAAGGTAGCAAGAAATGGGTCGGCGACCGTGTTATGCGGAGACTAAAAGAAAGGCCATTGTATCGAGCCATCGACATACAGAAAGACATCCTTCGTGAACACGGCGTACGATTACCATACAAACGTGCATGGATGCGTAAGGAGGTCGCTCGGTCCGCCATTCATGGCAGTGAGGTGAGCAGCTACGATTTGTTATTGTGGTACGCCGATAAAGTGGCTGAGACGAATCCCGGTAGCGTTGTCACAGTTGACAAGGACGAAGAGCGATTTAAACGTGCTTTCTTCTCTTTTCGGGCTTCTTTAGTCAGTTTCAAAAAGGAGTGCAGACCATTGTTATTTGTTGATGGAACTCACTTGCTCGGCAAGTACAGCGGGATTCTATTGGGGGCAACCTGCAAATATGGGAACGAAGGCTTCTTCCATGTGGCATTTGCGGTTGTTGACAACAAAACTGAAGATAATTGGACCTGGTTTCTTGCCACACTCGGAGAGGCAATATAATTGTTAAAATTGCGTACGCTTACACATCCAAAGAGTTTGACGATGCCGTTTACGAGCTGACGATGACATTGCCAAAGGCCCATGATTGGTTACTGTATAAGTCGGACATCGATCACTGGGCTAATTATTTATTTAAGGGTATGCGGTGGTGTGAGATGTACTCCAACGTTGCGGAGTCATTTAATGCCTGGATCAAAGAGGCCCGCCATCTCCCGGTTACAAGCATGGTTGACTCGATAAGGTGAGCTTTTGCATATGATATTCTTCAGTCCCGTTTTCCATTCTGTAATGTTTGTTTAATATTTGACATTATGGTGTAATATATTACCTTTCTGTGTAACATAATACGTTCCTATGTAATATATTATGTTCCTGTGTAATATACTACTTTCCTGTGTAATCTATTATGTTCCTGTGTAATATACTAAATTCCTGTGTAATATATTACATGCTTGTGTAATAGTTTACGTTTCTGTGTAATATTTGTTTTTGATGTGTTATATTTACTTGTGTAATTGTTTTCACACACAAGACTAAGTGAGTGAACGTGTATTCTCACTGGTTCAAACTTATGAATATGATTGCCGACAGATGCGCACAATCAAAAGAGTGGGATACGGCACTATGTCCAGAGATACACAAAAAACTCGAACAGATTATTGAAGATAGAAGGTTCTTAAGGATTGGACGTTCAACCCCTGACAACGACAACAATTCGGTCAGTCTTCAACAGCGGAAGTGTTCTTGCAGAAAATGGGAAACCCATGGTCTCCCATGCAAGCACGCATGTGCGGCAATCATGCAAACAGATACGAACGTGCACAGATACATTATAGATTACTTCACAGTGGAATGCTACCGCCGTGCGTATTCTGAACCATATATCTAATCCTCGACACAGACAAACCATCCGACGAGCACCGAGAATTGTGAATCCGGCCATCAATCTCCAGAAAACAGCCCGGCCGTTCACGAAGGAAACGAATCGAGTCACAGGGATTAGAAGTCCGCGATTTACATTGTAGTCGGTGCAACGAACCTGGCCATAATCATCGTTCGTGTAACGCGGTCATAGCGGACTAAGTTATTGAAGACCTACTTTTTTTGTTGACGAAAGTTTTTTGTAAATGTTTTTTCACCGCTGCTTTCGTGTGAATGAAACGGATAAAACTATTGTGTAGATTGTACTACTAGCTGTATATTATACTTATCTAACTGTGTAAACTTGGTACATTCCTGTGTAATATACATTATTACCTGTGTAATATATATCTTATCTGTGTAATATACATTTTATATGTGTAACAAATACTGGTATATGTCGCCAATAGTGTCTAAGTTGTCGGCGTACCTGGCCAGGAAGGTGGGCGCATTCAGAGAGGTGTTAGAGAAGAAGATGGTACTCATCAAGAATACCACGAAGAGTTTCACGAAAGTCTCCTCCGTCCCAACCTTTCCGCTTACAAGTCTAAAGAGGTTCTCTTTGATAGTATCGCGATGCAGGTTGTGTAACTTGTTCAGATAAGAAAGCTCAAACTCAGAGGCTCCATCCTCCCCCTCATGCCTAAATGAGACAATCTCGCCCACGCTGGGGACGCCAATTACGAGGGCGACGTCCTCGGGCCTGAACTGAAGCATGCTCTCTCCAATCTTGAACCTTTCGGTCCGTGCATCGTATATAAGAAGCAGTGTGTCAAGAACCCCCCCTTTCTTGGACCACAGCCGGCTGGTCTATCGGGTGTGCAAAAAGGGTCTGCCGGAGTAACTTCCAGTGGGTATTGTTCATAACTTTTTTCAATCCCTGTATCGTATCCACGACAGGGGTCAGATAACACCTACCATTGACCAGAGTTCCAGCCATTTCTGTATTCAGTTCAAATTACACAATACGATCAGATGTTACACAGAAAATGGATATGTTACACAGGAAGACGATACATTACATAGAAAGTCCAAAAACCCCAAACTAATACACAGAAACGTCGGATTCTACACAACAAAACCAAAAAATACGCACGAAAGCATGAAGTCAGTTGACTTCTCCTTACCCAACTTCTTCTTACCTTTTTCGCTTTTGTTTTTTTTGCAAGAAGTCTCGCGAGTGTTTGCAAAAGGCCGAGAGTGCGAAGATGGATGTATGACAAGTCAGTAGGCGAACACTGAACAAGGACAAGAGAGTCGTAGGCGCAAGATGGAGAAGAAGAAAGAAAAGAAGAAACAAAAGGACTCTCTACTGCGACCACCAACACATATAAATATTAGACCAAGAGCCGCTTGAACGGTTTCGCCTGGTGGGTTATCTCAACCGTTCGGCGGTTCCCAAAGCCGTTGATGGTATTCTCGACATTTCCATGCTATTTTTTTGAAACTTGAACAAGGGGTAAAAAAGACATTTTCCCTCCCCGTTAGTTTCATCATAACGGCCGTTTCACGTTTTTGGATTTGAAGGGAAATAGATTGAAAAGGAATGACTAAATAGGAAAGTGACACATTTCAGGGACCATCCGGGAAACTGCAAACTTGTGGGGGATTTATAAGTAATTATCTGTAATATATATTCCCTAAAAGTTACAAATAAATAAAAATAATTTTAAAATTTTAAAATCAACTTTCATTCAATAAATTAAACTATACTTATCAAGATGTACTGCTACTCTTCTGTACTCTCTCTGTCTTCTATTTTAAATAAGTATGATATATATATATGGAATAGTTTTATTACATTTAATTTCTTCAAAAAATTAAAAACAAATTCTCCCAACAAAAAAAATTATCGCTGGTTTAATTACTGCCATCAATCATCTTTATTACAAATATTATTGTAGTAAAACAGTGAAAAGAAAACATTTGTAGCACCAAATTAACAATCCAGTCTCAAAACATCCTTATTTGATGCAAAATTCACAAGCATACAAAAAACAAACATGGATTCAACCAATCACAAAAAAACTAGTAACCACATCTTCATTATCGGCCAAAAATAAATAAATAAATAAATAAACGTAATAATAATAACTCACGTTCGCATCTACAACATCCAATAATCAGTCTAAACAAGAAATAACACAAACCCAAAACACAATTATTTTGAGTGCAAAACTCAACCATTCAAATCCAAACTTGTAAGTTGTCAACCATCCAAATATACATTCTTATCAACCAACAACAAGCAACCCAAAAATAAATAAAAGAAGAAAGAACTACGAATCAACTCACAACATGCACATCATCCAAGAAGATATCATTAGCCACCAAGTTCCTACTCTTATTAATAATAAGCAAACTCAAGTAAACATGCTCTTCTAGCTCCTCCACATGCCTCTGAAACCCATCCTCTCCAATCTCCATCTTCTTCATTGCCTCCCTCACCATCCTCCTCTCTCCACTCCTCACCACCATCTTCGCAACTTCTTGACGGTATTCCTGTTGGATGTGGGTCCCTCGAGCCCATATGTTTTACTGTTTCTATGGGTCCTACGAGCTGGGCCACATGTCTCATACACTCAAACTAACCTCTTTCAACAATTTTAGTCCCACATCGAATTTGGAGAAGAACATTTCTTGCCTTTTATATGCCTTGTGCCATTAGCACTTCGATTAAGGTTTTAAGAGAGCACTAGCCCCAGTTTTACACCACATATGCCCGCGCGCTCACTTGCCCGACCGGCTGGCTGGCTGCTCTGTTTTGCTTCTCATCTTAATTTTTCATGTGTTTTCTGCATCTTGCCAATAGTAGCATTCCTAGCCGTTAATCATCCCAATGGATAGAAATCTATCCGTTGAAGAAACTCAACCTGATATATCCGTCCACCAGAACCCTAGCCGTCTTACCTTACTTGCATTTTTTCTGTCTTCATGGTTGTGATCTTCTCTTTGGAGTTCTCATTTTTCACCATCTGCAAAGGCCTGAACCTGGTGTTGCCTTGGAAATCTCATCACGGAACATGCTAGGTAACGAGTTCGTCATTCCCGGGTTAGTCTATCCTGGCGCTTGGAGTAAAACCGACATATCCCGAATGAGGGAGGCTATTTCAATGTTACGGCAGTTCATATGCATGCCTACCCCAGGCTGGATCTTTGCAAACTTCTAAATCTTAATTATAGCTGATTTTATGGTGTGTTGAATTTTACTTGATCTCTACAGTACCTGTTTATGCAAGTTGGCAATATTTTAATCTCTACAGTACTTGTTGATAGAAATTGCATGCTTTACAGGCCCGTATTTACCCAAAATTCTAACGTTGAAATGGGTTATTATACATACTCTGTTTAGCTGCAAATGTATCTTTGTATTGTTGTATTCCTGCAAACATATTTTGGATTTCCATACATATAGTATTATACACTATATTTTTTATCATATATTGCTGCATACTGTATTTTCATACAAATAGACATGTACTCCATATTTTTGTACATGGATATCTTGTAAATTGTATTTATGTGCGTATAATTCTGAATACTATACTTACAACCCATAGAATATTGTTTACTGTATTTCTGTATGTACATTTCTACAGTACTCTATTCCTGCATTGCAAATTTATTCCTGAAATTTATTTCTTCAAATTTTGAAAACTTGCTTGTGTCACATTAGTAGCCCCGAACCTGATTAACGTACACTTCACACACATAAATACACAATCTGACACTTCCTGTAGACTAGTCAAATCTGATGGCAAGGTGAACTTTAGGATGTGGAAAATGCAAGCCAAATTTTGGTTGTACACTTTAGGACTGTTCTCATCCCTTTCTCTATCTCCTGATTTTGATTCTTCTGATCTTGGTCTATTATTGAAGTCGAGGGTTTTTACTGAATTCCTGTGCGGAAACTATCGGTGAATTCACCTCTCAAACTAAACGGAAGTCCATAACCTTTGTTATGACATCAAAATTCTCTTTAACCATCTGCAAATGGAGCCTCTTCTTTTTCCTGGGGCTTTTGTCCTGTTGCGCTCATTGCCCCTTAACATCTGTCCAGTGTCCACTTTGACGTGTCATGGTATCTTTTAATTTGCTCAAACAATGTTATCCTCTGGTCAAGTGGTACCTGCCGTATGCGAGATATTATGTTTAAGCCTTGATACCTGCTTTAATTATAGGGGTATCTCTCCTCGGTGAGGTCTTGTTGTTGCATATCTTGGACTTAGAACATCCTTATTAACTGCTTTTACATAAGTATGGGTATTTATTGTGTAACTTATGAATTCTTGCATGCATTTTTAATAACCGTTGCAGCCGGAACTTACCTGCTAGAAAGATAATGTGTTAGTTCCCTGTGCATTGATATATGATGACATTTGGCTGGCAAATTTCTATCTATAGTGATATGTATAAGACTATCTCCACATCCCACTGGTTTCCCATGTAGTCTGGTGTCATCTAGCTTAGGCAGTGAAATTAGCACTTTTAATTTTGACGATCAGTTATTCACTGGTACTGAAAGCTGATTTAACTCTTACATAATTTTTATTTTAGCTTTTAAGTTGAAAGGCTTAAAGTTCTAGGAGAGTCTGGAGTAACCATCACTGTTATATATATATATATGGTTAAATACTCTAAATAGTCCCTCTATTTTTCTCTCTCTTCCCTTTTGGTCTCTCTTCTCGAATTTGATCCTAACGGTCCCTCTACTTTTTATTTTGGGCCAATTAGACCCAAGCTAGAAACACCGTCAATTCTGACATTTGATACGGCTGACGTGGCATCCGACTGGATTTTTAAATACTAAAAAAATACCTTTGGCACCATGAAAGCAGGGGTTTTGGTGGTTGCTGTGAGTCGGGGTCGGAGAAGAGGTATTTGTCGAGGCTGCCATTTGGCATGTAGTCGTCGACGAGGATGAGATCACCATGGCGCCGGCACCAGCCTTGGAGCTGGACTAGATTCCGGTGCCGGAGCCAGCCGATGCTTGCGATATCCGCCATGAACTTGCGTATCCCCTGTCTGGTTTCATGGGAAACACGCTTCACCGCCACTTCCTCCTTGGGAGATGGCGATGACAAAGCTGGTGTTTTTCTTTGGTGGTCTTGGTAACGAAGGGAGTAAAGAGAGGTCGAGAGATCTGGTGACGCCGTTCATCTTAAAGCTCCAGCCGAAGAGATAATGGGAGCTAGCGAGAAGCCCGGTGGAAGCGGAGAAACCGACGAACATGTGGTCGTGGACTATCAGAGATAGGTCAACAGGGAAGGAGATGAGCGGAATGGTGGGTTTTGTGGAGGAGGGGGCGATGGTGACATTGAGCAACTTGGACACGGCGTCGTAGCCGCTCTTGAGATTGAGATCATTTTTGGGGGAATCGTCGGAGAAGTAAGCAGCGGCTTTGGATACGTTGGAGGTCATACTGTTGATGTCGATGCCGACGTCGTTGTCGTTGATGTAGCTGAACTCGAAGTCTTGGACAGTGCCGAACTCGACGGCGGAGACGTGGTTGGTGGCGTTGCCATTGTCGGTGGTGTTGAGAAGGCCAAGGTATTGGCTGGGGAAGGCATCAAGGAGGGACGAGGAGGTGGAGAGGACGAAGGCGAAGCCATGGCCACTGAGCTTGGGGTACTCAAGGACGATAGCGAAGGTGAATCACGTGGAAAAGAAGAAGGCGGAGGCCGATGAGGAGTTCTTAAAAAGAAGAGAGGTTGGATAAAAGGCGTGACCGATGAGTCGAGTGGTTTCGTTGGTGAGGCGGAGGATTCCGTTGTCTGGGATCTCAGCAACACCGTTGAGGCTGATGTTGGTGTTGGCGTTGGAGCTACTATTTCCGCCACTGTGAGAGAGCCGGAGTAGAAGAACTCGGTTGTTGGGGGATGAGATGGGGAGGAGAAGGAGGAGGAGGGAGAAGAAGAGGAGGATGGTTAAATATTTTTTTAATATTTAAAAATCCAGTCGGATGCCACGCTAGCCATATCAAATGGCAGAATTGACGGTGTTTCTGGCTTGGGTCTAATTGGCCTGAAATAAAAAGTAGAGGGACCAAAAGGGAAGAGAGAGAAAAGTAGAGGGACTATTTAAGGGTATTTAACCTATATATATATATATATATATATATATATATATATATAATGGACACAGTGGAGTGATGATGCCGTCCATCACTGCCATGTGTGTGTGTTGTGTGTGTATGTATATATATATATATATATATATATATATATATATATATATATATAATTGTGGGTTGGATTTTAGAGTGTTTGTAGTGTATAGAATTAATTCTTTGTGGATTTTGGTGTTGGCTCACATAGTAAGGGGCCGTTTGTTTCACCGAAGTGGGCACTGAAGTGGCCGAGGTGGCCACTTCCAGCCCACTTCGGTGTATTTGTTTCACTGATTTGGACCCGGCAGTGATGATGTGACAACCTCTGAGTTTGGCCACTTCAGTGTCTGTCTTCAGCTGGAAAAATCCCGAAGTCACGACTTCAGCCCACTTTGCAATATTTTTCAATGATAAATAAAATAATTGTTACCATAATAATGAGATAATTAAATCACTATTCTCACTAATTAATAATTAAACATAATATATTAACCGCTTTAATTTAATTTAATAGCATTTTATTAAATTAATTATGTAGTGTGCAAATTTTTTAATTTAATAAATAAATTATTTATTACCATCATAATAAAGTAATTAAACAATTTAATTAAATCATATGATTTAATTAAACAAGTGTAAAAAGCATGAAGTGGTAACTTACCCCCTCACCAAAAAATGATGAAGTGGGATTTTTCAGATATCTACTTCAACCACCAAACACAAGAAGTGGTCTCTGAAGTTCAGTTTTGAGCTTCAACCAAACACACTGAAGTGGATAGTTCCAGCTGAATTGTTCACTTCCACCGAAGTGCCACTTCCAAACTTCCACCACTTCGGTAATTCACTTCCGAATCAAACGGCCCTAAGTGTTAGAGCCTGAATCATGTTTATATTTAAGTTTGGAATCTAAGTCAAGTGCAATGTTCATATTATAGGATCTGTGCTTGAATCTTGACTTTTGTGTCCGAGTGAGTTCTGTAGGTTAGGGTTATTTTTCAGGTAAGTAAACTACATATATACCTATATTTGTGTATATATATATATATATATATATATATATATATATTAAATTTTATTTTCTGAAAATTATTTACATAATTATTTAATTATTTTGAGTTTAAGATATTATGCATATTAATAATTTCAAATTAATTGATTATTTATGCATTTATTTAATTATTTATTTTTGTATTGGTTTATTTGTTTATTTAATTGATTCTAATATTTTAATTAGTTATGTATTTAGTTATTGAGTTTCATGAATTTTAAATTTTATTGTGATATATTAGCATTATTATTTTTGAATTAATTTGAGATATGTTCATTAGAAAATGGGTTCACCGAAGTTTTCTATTTTGAGTTGACAATGATTTTATACCCGACATATTTTGACATAGCAACTTGTAATCCCCAACTAACTTTGCAATAACCCTATCATTGTGGGTTAAACACTGACCATGTCAAGATGAACTCTGACTCTGATAAGAAACTATAGTTCCGCACCGTTCCGTCGGTGAAGAATAACGGCCTCTGATAATCTGGCTCGAGTCGCCGAGGGTAGATAAATGAATTCTGTGTTTTGTTTTTGGCATTAGTTATTTGGGGGATATATATACCCAGGATTTGAACTTTTATATTTGTCGGAAGTCTGGGTTTTGGATTTTGATAATTTTTGTACAACATCGCATATGAGCATGTTTTTGAAACATTGTGTTTTTGTGATCCCACTATTATTGTTTTTAGTGGTTGCATACTGGGCTGTTTAGCTCATCAATAGTTGCTTTATTCTTTTCAGATCAGGAGTAGGTGTGTGATAACTAGCTTAGCGGGGACCGTTGAGTGATCACCAGGTGGCTAGCAGGAGATTAGTTTTCTGTTTAATAAGTCTGATGTCTGTCAAGACCTTTAGTATTATTTAAATCTTGGTTATAAACCTGATTATTTTCCTTTCTTGAATTCTTTGGTTTTGTTTGAAATTAGTATATTGTTATGATTTATATTTGAGAGACAGACATTGAGGCCTTGTGTGGCCACTTGGTCTCGGCCTTGTGGGCATACGGCCGTTTGTCGACACATCGAGTCCGGTGAGCTGGGTTCAGGGCGTGACAGTATGCCTTCCTAGCTGCCTCATCCACCTTCTTCATTAATCTTCCTACGTCTCTTTATGGTCACCACCAGTAGCGTGGCCGCCACCACCCCAAACACCACCACCGCATGACCGGCCACCACCATAGCTGCTGCCACTGCCCCTGTGTTGCATGCAACCACTAGCACCACCACACTAACTCTTTTCCAAGCATTAACAACTCTTGTCCTTCCTTTTATTCTCTGATGAGCTTCAATCAATCTTTGTAGCATTTTGAAACTTTGGATCCCAGACAACCTTGCCCCATCCTTTTGCTTTTTTTATTATTATTTTATTTCCATGCTGAATTATTGGATTGCTGGATGCTTTCACGTGTTTTGTCTGTGTTTGTGTATGTGAGAGAAAGAGAGAGAGAGAGAGCATGAGAGTATTGAAAAGCCCCTACCTTGATCATCCTCACCTTCTGGCCCTCTTCTTCAGCAACCTCAGAAGATCGCTGTTAGCTTATTGTGGCTTGCCGGCGACCTCCCCATGCTGGTGTTGGTGTGAGCTGGACATTTTGAGTCTCTCAATCGATTAGTGTTCAAGCTGTAGTGGTAAGCCTTTGATAGATCTAAAGATGATGATGTTGATAAGTAGGATGGTGGATAAGCTTTATATGAGTATTTTGTGTATATGAGGTTATTGTAGAAATTAGAGCTCAATCTGTATGAATTCTTTGATGAATCTCTGCAAGGTAATGAAGTTTGTGTTGATGTCTTTGCGGACACTAGTTGAACCTGACGTCCTCGTCGGTCTCGAACTCAAGAAGTCTTCCACCAACTCCTCGAACTGCCAAAGAGTAGTATCACGCTCCCAGCTTGCCTCCGACATAGGCAAGTCCTTCCACTGGACATGAAAGAACACCCTGTGGTTCTTCTTGCTTTAGCCTTCTACTCTTCGGTCTAGGATCCGCTCAGCCACCCTACTGAACTCCTTGCGAATAGTCGGCGGCGCCCGACTCTTCTTCGCCCACGATGGATCCGTGGGGTCCTCGTGGCATGGCTTCAAGAAACTCACATGAAAAGTTGGATGGAGTTTCAGCCCATCGGGGAGATCCAAACGATATGCCACGTTGCCCAGCCGCTGGACAATAGTGAAAGGCCCATCATACCTCGCGATTAAGCCTTTGTGTACCTTCTTCCGATGTAACTTCTTCCACACCTGTGGAGTGAGCTTCAACCAAACCTTGTCCCCTACTTAGAACTCCAAAGGACGTCTCCCTTGATCTGCATACTTCTTCATCCGGCGAGCGGCCTTGGCGAGGCTATCCCGAGCACTCTCCATCATCTCTTGCCGATCAATAGCAAAATTATACTCGGTAGGACATTTCCCTCCTGTCCTCCTCTTCGCCACCTCTGAAGGAGTAATAGGTTGGTATCCGTACGCAAGCTCAAATGGACTCTTTTCCGTTGATGAAGACCGATAAAGATTGTAGCTAAACTGCACCACATCAAGCAGACTTAGCCAATTCTTCTGCGAAGCCGAAACATAGTGCCAAAGATACTCTTCCAACAGAGCATTGATCCTCTCCGTCTGTCCATCCGTCTGCGGATGATTCGCAGTTGAAAACTTCAACTCTGTGCCCAACAACCCAAACAAGGCCGTCGAGAACCGCCCAGTAAAGCGAGCATCTGGATCGCTTACGATGTCTTCCGGTATCCCAAAGTGCTTCACCACATGCTTCAAGAACAACTCAGCAGCCACCTCTGCAGAACAAACTACCGGTGCGGGTATGAATACCGCATACTTTGTGAATCGGTCCACGACCACCATCACTGTCGACATCCCTTCCACCTTAGGAAATCCGGTGATAAAGTCCATGGAAATTGACGCCCATGGCCTTTCCGGAATACTCAACGGCTGGAAAAGACTGGCCTCCCGTCTTCTTTCCGACTTGTCTTGTTGGCACATGAAACACGTCTTCACATATGCTTCAATGTCTTCGCCCATATCCGGCCAATAATAATGTCTTGTGAGCAAGGACTTCATTCGCTCACGACTGGGCTGTCCCGTACATGGAACATCATGATGCTCTCTAAGGAGCTCCTGCCGAATCTTCCCTCCTTTCGGCACATAGAGTCTGTTGCCTTTGGCGTAGAGAAGCAAATTCTCCACCCAGTACTTATGCGCGACTCCGTCTTGGACATCTTTAATCAGCTTCAAATACTGACTGCCCGTCTTTGCAACCTCCTCGATACGACTTTGCAAGTCATTCTCCACTTGCGCCAACGCAGCCACGTACTCAACCATCTGCTTGAGACTCAACACATCAGCTACCTGGTTGTGTCTCCCCGGTTTGTGCTGCCATTCAAAGTCATATTCCTGCAAGAACTCTTGACAACGAGCTTGTCCCAACGAGCTTGTCTAGCCGACAACTTCTTTTGAGTAGCAAAGAATGTATTGGCAATATTATCTGTTTTGACAAGAAACTTAGTGCCCAGAAGGTACACTCTCCATACCTGTAAGCAATGAACAACGGCGAGCATCTCCCACTCATGCGCCGAATAGCGCTGCTCCGCGTCTTTCAGCTTCCAACTCTCGAATGTAACCGGATGCCCGTTCTGAACAAGGACACCGCCAACGGTTTTGTCTGACGCATCGGTGTACACCTCAAAAGGTTCTTCGGAGTTGGGCAATGCTAAGACTGGTTCACTTGCGATTGCACTCTTGATCTTGTCAAAAGCAGCCTACTGCCTCTCGACCCAGCCCCACAGCTGGTCCTTCTTCAACAAATAGGTGAGCGGCACGACCTTCCTTGAATATCCCTCGATAAACCGGCAATAGTAGTTGGCTAATCCGAGGAAAGATCGTAACTCTGGTACCTTGGACGGTACAGGACAGTCCAAAATCGCCGCCACCTTAGCCCGACCATACGGACTTCACCCCGAGAAATGATATTTCTCCAACTTCACATACAGTTGACTCTCTCTCCATCTTGATAATCGCTGCTTCAAGTGAACAATGTGATCCACCATAGGATTCACTACAAAGATCGTGTTCTGTTCAGCGCTCGGTAGTCCGCGCATAGTCGAAGAGAGCCCTCCTACATCTTCTGGAACAACACTAGCGCGCCATATGGCTAAGTGAAGTCACTATCAAGCTCTGTGAGTTATATCCTCAACTCTGTCAATTCCAAGTGTGACATAGGGAGCCCGGGCACGGGGTTTGCAGCCCGGAATTAGCTCAATCTGGCGATCTATTGCACGCCGGGGTGGGAGTTCACGGGGTAGTTCCGGCAGCATCACGTCTTGAAACTCCGTCAAGACTTCAGCCACAGCTTAAGGTAGATCACTCACCAGATCATCCTGCACTTCCAATAAAGCAGCAACATGTGTGCGCTCTCCATGTTTCAGCCCTTGCACCACTTGGTGTGTTGAAAGCATCGGCTCCTTCCTTTTCTTCTCGTTTGCAGCCACTCCCGCTACAAAGCGTGGGTTCTTCTCATCCATTATAAGAAGACCACCCAAATGTGGAACAACAGCGGCCTTCACAGACTTGAGGAACTCCATCCCCAGTATCAACTCGAAATCATCTAATGTGACCGCCAGCAGATCAATCTTCCCTTGCCATCCACCCATGTGAACGGTTACGCCAGAGATCTTCCCAGTCACCGCCAGTGCCAGGGAGTTGACTGCTTTCACTCGGCTCGTGTGCGTCCCCACGCTCAGTCCCAACCGAGTCACCACATCCGTCCTGATGAGAGTGTGAGTTGCGCCTGTATCCACAATCCCTTGTATAGCCTTCCCATTCAAGGTCAGCTCCACATCGATCAGAGAATTCACCGCTCCATCATCCTTGACAGTCTTCAAGGCACCCAACAGTTGTAAGGGACTCACTCATGCTGGGTCCTCCGAATCGCTTTCTAGTTCATTTCTAAACGCGGCCAACTTCTCACGTTTAGGGCAATCCTTTGCCATATGTGGTCCGGTGCAGATAAAGCATCCACTCGTCTTGCCGGAACCACTCGCTGCTTTCCCATCATTCCTGGGTCTATTCCATCTGGCCTGGCCGTTGGGTTTCCCCCTCTGGAACCCATCTCCGGCCCTTCTCTCCACTGGCTTCTTTTCTTTGAATTTGAACTTTGCCTTCTCACCCTCTCCACCGGGTAAGGTTCGCAAGTCCACTAGTGCTTCTGCTGCTATGATCGAGGAGGTGATTTCCTTCGCGCCTTGCCTCCGTACCTCGATCTAGGCCCAACTCCGGAGTCCCGTAAGGAAGTTAAACAACTTGTCCTCCTCGAACATGTCCCTGATATTCAGCATCAAGGATGAAAACTCCTTCACGTACTCCCTGACAGTTCCTGTCTGCCGTAGCTTATTTAGATTTGAACGAGCTACCCAAGCAGTGTTGCCAGGCAAGAATTGCTCCCGCAATTCCTTCTTTAACTCGACCCACGAGTTCGAACTTGTCCGACCCGCCTGAGCGTCTTCTTGCTGACGAGTTCGCCACCATAGCTTTGCATCGCCAGTAAGGTACATCCCGACCAACGGAACTTGCTCATGGCCCGGTACCCTGGCAGCCTTAAAGTACTGATCCATGTCCAAAAGAAAGTTCTCCAGTGTCTTGGCACTCCGTGCGCCATCAAATGGGGAAGGTTCAGGGACCTTCACTCTCTTGGGCGCCTTCCATGAGACCAGTGAAGCACTAGCTTCCTTGAGTTGGTCGACCTCGGCCTCCAGAGACTGCACCCTCGTCTTCAAGACTTCCACAGTTGTCTTCAGAACTTCGACAGTCATCTGGCTCTCGCGATATCCACTCGCAAGACCTTCCAGCATCTTCGATAGGTTCTCGAGCTGATCGTTGACACTCTCGACGACGTTCTCCAACTGCTCGGCTGTCTCCTCAAGGCGATCCAAACGATCCTTCTTGCTAGTCGTCATCTCCACCGTCTTCACTTGTGTGTCTTCTCGCGCTTCGCTTCAAGCCACAAACTCGTAGCTCTGATACCAGCTGTCACGGCCTCAACCGATCACCTTCGGCCGTGCGGCACCTGACATGCACCATAGCGACAGGTCAACCTTCCTTGCAAGAACAGCTAGTGAATTCCTGTTTGCAGTACAAAGCACAACGAAATAATAACAAGCGAGAAAAACCGGAAACCCCTCGGTACGAGAAACATGACACATGAAACCCATTTTGAGAGAGAAAAACATAAACTCTCTTAGATTGAGAAATGTTTACAACCATGGCCAAAACCAACACCAAATGGCCTTGTCTTCTCCCAAAGACTCATTTGACCCTAATACATGAGCTACCCCAAATCCAAGGTTGATTGAGCCCCATACCCAATACAGGTCTGGCGTGAATTCCCTGACTTCACTTAGCTTACAGTGTCCTCTGACTCGATTGTAGCTTTAACCAGCCACCCTTGGTCGCAGCGTGCAGCAGTACCGGTTACACGCGGTAATACCGCATGCCATCCTCGCTCCTGGCTCGGCAACGCTCCCGACCACGTGCCCACTTGCATACGCCTGCGTAAAACCTTGTCAGATCCGGAATCAGCTCTCGGTCACCCAGCCTGATCAAGTGTCCTGCCCCGCCTAGACTTGCTAGAGATCCAACACCCTATATGATGAAGTCCTGCGACACTTGACTCTTGGTATGGGCATGCCTGCCCCACGCGCTCATCGGTCACGCGCACGCCCGGTCCAGCGCGCGGGCGCCTCACGGTCTCAGCCTATGACCTTTCACGAGCGCGCTGGATCGTGAGGCACGCGCACGTTGGACCGTGCGCGTGTGCGTGACCGATGAGCCCGTGGGGCAGGCGCGCCCATACCAAGAGTCAAGTGTCGCAGGACTTCATCATGTAGAGTGTTGGATCTCTAGCAAGTTTAGGCGGGGCGGGACACTTGATCAGGCCGGTTGACCGAGAGCTGATTCCGGATCTGACAAGGCTTTGCGCAGGCGTATGCAAGTGGGCACGTGGTCGGGAGCGTTGCCGAGACAGGGGCGAGGATGGCACGTGGTATTACCGCGCGTGACCGGTACTGCTACGCGCTGTGACCAAGGGTGGCTGGTTAAGGCTACAGTCGAGTCAGAGGACACTGCAAGCTAAGTGAAGTCAGGGAATTCACGCCAGACCTGTATTGGGCATGGGGCTCAATCAACCTTGGATTTGGGGTAGCTCATGTATTAGGGTCAAATGAGTCTTTGGGAGAAGACAAGGCCATTTGGTGTTGGTTTTGGCCATGGTTGTAAACATTTCTCAATCTAAGAGAGTTTATGTTTTTCTCTCTCAAAATGGGTTTCATGTGTCATGTTTCTCGTACCGAGGGGTTTCCGGTTTTGCTCGCTTGTTATTATTTCGCTGTGCTTTGTACTGCAAACAGGAATTCACTAACTGTTCTTGCAAGAAAGGCTGACCTGTCGCTATGGTGCATGTCAGGTGCCGCACGGCCGAAGTTGATCGGTTGAGGCCGTGACAACAACCACAATCAAATGCAAGTGTGTCCGCAAGCCGACATTAATGAATAAAATATCCAGACAAGCTCCCTCCTCTTCTTTGTTCCTATCTTTATTTTCTTCTATCACATTATAATATCAATTATCTTGTTACTATTAGAATTTTTCATGCCTTCTTTGGATAAATTGGGCTTTATATATTAATTTTAATAGGTACTGAGGAATATGAATAATGTGATATTAACTTAGTCATCTATCTTTATCGATGGATAGTGAAGGTTAACCGGAATAACTAAATTTATATCTATATCTATTTTTGAAATCATGTTTGGTAAGATATTTCTTGGTAAACTCTAGAGAAACTTTAAATTTTTTGATTTGGAAGGAAAACTTTTATATCAACATGGCCCAATTTTCACTTAAATGAATTATAAACTACTGATTAATGATATAAATATATACTATAGCAGTCAATTCGTTTTATTTGAGTAACTTCTATCACAAAATTATTTTTTCGGAGTTATTTAAAAGATGGAATTAGATTATTTTTTATTTTAATTTTAAGTACTTTTTTAAAAAGTGGAGTGCTGATATTGTCAACTGTTATCATGCTGTTACTGCAATGCTATTTTTTTTTCCAATATTTGTAAATCACTGAACTCTATTTTAAATAATCTGGTCTATATATAGTTTTACATTGAGCAAGCATATTCTTTTGTGGCATTTCTTCTTATCTAACATCTCTTATTAATATCACTTTATTGATGACCAGACAAAATGATTCAAAATTGCATATGTTAATATGATTTCTTAAATATATATACTTAATATCTCTTTCAAATTAATTACTTAGCAATCTCAATATATATATATATATATTACTATTAATATTATGATATTAAGGACTTATACTTAATACTTGGTTGGTTAAAAAATAAAAATTTATTAATTTTTTGTAATGACAATTAAGATAGTCTTTTTTCCATCTATATCTCTTAAACCCTCATTATCCTTTTTTGATCTTTGGTAAAACGCAAAGCAGGAAAAAAGAAAAGCCTTCTTTGCATAAGTCACTAATTGTAATCTAATTATATCTAATTAATAAATAATTCAATTTTTTTCATTTTTTTGAAATATAAATTATTTGTTTAAAAGTGTAGATTATTAAGTGATTATTATTGAGCTAATTAAGTTGAATCAAAAAATTTTGAAGTATATATATATATATATATCATTTAAGTATGCCTGTTCACTACATGTTGTATCTAATCCAAGGAATGGACTCAGGTAACTTCGGCGTTCAGTGCATGCATTAGAGATAAATTAGCCTTTTTGTATTAGTGGCATTCTTGTATGCTCACAGTAGCCTCGGCAAGAAATCTAACAAAAAACTTAGGGCAATTTGGTCATTTGACCCTTTATTTATTATTTTTTTATTACGATGGCAAAATAGTAACTTTGCTTTTAAAAAAAACAAGAGAGAAAAACCTTCTCCTTTTTCTTTCTTCTTCTTTTTCTTCTTCCCTTCTCCACCGACACCTTCATTAGTTCCAAAATTCACCGACGGCCGATCTTGACCCTTTGATACCTAAAAGCTCCTCCCATCTTCTTCTAGAGTGAGGTATATTATTTAGATGGATTTTATTTTGAATTTTCCCCATGATTTTCCTTGTTTCTCTTTATTTTAAAACATAAATTAAATCTTTTGAAATTCTTTTGAAAACTTGAGTTATTGTTGCTTAAAATGAAGCTATTGTTCTTGTGAGTGTATTGGTATATTTATTTGTAAAAAAATTCCTTGTAAATTTGTGTGAAAATTTTTGAGTTTTTGGCCGGAGATATTGTAGTAATTCCGGTGGCTACTGTAGCATAAACATGGTTATCGAAGCATCAGAAATTTTTATCATTTCTTGTCTTTCCTTGGCTCTATACGGAGCTCCTCTTGTTTGGGAACTCATTGTTATTATTTTTACTTGAGTTTAGGATTTTTTGGGTGCAAAATGACAACGTCGTTTAAACCTATAACTCTAGTGTTGTATGTCCAACATGTGACAACGCATATGCATGCATTTTAGCTTTTTCTTCTTGTTTTAATTACTTTTTGGGTTCATGCTTGTGTCTAGACGGCGAAACATCTTTCAAGGGCGCGGAGATCACTGACCATTGAGCACATCTCCAGATGAAACGATTGGTTCGATAAGTAGTTGAAGTAAAATTGGATAGTCTTGAAGTGACTATTATAATATTTTTCTTATATGATTTACAGTTTGCTTTGATATCAAATTGTATTTTATTACCGAAAATTATTTTACAAGAATGAATTAAACATCTTGGGTATTTGGAAAATATTTAAGCATCTTAGTTGAACTTGGCATTTCTATTTTCATATATGTTTATGATAGGAATATCCGAGTGTGTATATATATATATGCCATGGGTATATTTATGAATTTCAAAATAAAAATAAAAATAAAAAGCCGCTCGCCAGCTGTTATCAATAGCTTTAGTTTTCCATCAAAGGAATGGTAATAAATTTTCATTAATGCATGCATAGCAAAGTTAAGTCTTAATAGATACTACACTTCCAGGATTATTAAAATAAAAGTAGAAAAGTAGAAAAATGCAAAATTTGTAAAAGAAAAAAAATTTCATCTTTTAGTAAAAAATTTGGAAAAGAAATAAAAAAAACTTTCCTTAATAAGATGAATAATTAAAATAATTAAAACAATAAATATTTAATTAATATTATTTCAATTAATATTAATGTAAAATAAATGGTTGCTTACTTTATTTTTTAAATTTTTAAAAAACATAAGATTATTCCTCATCTTCGGATTAAAAAATTGGAGATGTTAGTGTGATTTGGGATAAACTCTAAACTAAAAGTTTTTTATGTTTCCGACAAAATGTCACACAAATGAGTGTCAAAAACATGCACAAGCATACAGTAAACTCAACAACCACCTAATACCCTCACTTTCCCTTAGTTTTTGGGTTTGATTTCGGGTTCGAGGTCATTGATCACTAGAGATTTATTTATATGAACTTTTTTTAAAGAATTATTTTATCTATGTAAAATACTTTCCAGCTATTTGAATATATTAGTATTAATTTAAAAATAAGGGAAAATTACTGTTCATCCCTCGGGAATTTCAAAACTGGCCAAAAACCCCCTCCTATTTTTGCACACCCCGGACAGCCCCTCCGTTATAGTTTGGTTCCCTTCTACCCCCCGTCCATCACATGAAATGGGTCCGTGTTACGAAAATCTATTTTTGCCCCTGCAAATGGTGGGAAAAAAACCCGCCCGATCACATCATGTCATGTCTGGCTTTTATGCATACATATGTGAGTTTTTTCCCCCTTTATGGTTTCTTGTTCGCTTAGAGAGTTTAGAAGGCGAATTACATAATTTTGTTCTTGTTCTCCTTTTCCTTCTGCTAAGTCGATAATATGGACAGTTTTTGTGCCATTGCTAGATACAACGGGGAGGGACGAGTGCTGACATTCACCGCGTCAACTGAATGGGCGTCAGTGTTAGGTGAGATTTGTGAGCGCTGGGGTCTCGATGTTTGTCGCGCGAGGGTGAAGTTCATCACACCCGATGGACATAATACGGTTTGCCCAATAGATAACGAGGTGGACTTCCAGCGCATGTGTCATGTGTTCTCCATCCTCAAAGGCGGTGTAGTCGATATGGTTGTCGAGACGGATGACGTGCCACGGCAGCCTTCCGAAAACGAGTTATTGTCGTGGTAATGCGTTGCTCTAAAACAATTATGCGGTTGTATGTCGGTTAGTGTTTAACACTACCATTATCTCGTATTAAAGAATGAATTATCCGTTTAAATTGGGAGTCTCCGATTAATTTTATCATGTTTCTGCGTAAACTATCATACACCGTTTGCATTATTACATCTATGTTTAACTATGCCTCGTTAACGTGTAACTATTAACTTAGGCGTTTAAATAAGTGGACTTTATGCTTAAATTCCGATCGTTTGCGTTTGAACCGAAGTCTGCGGGCAGGAATTCGGAATGCGGGAGCGCTTCGTCCCCACCACATGGCGACCCGGATGGTGTCGCATGCCTGCCATCGTCGTCGGATCGACATGAAGTGTTGTCGTTGGACGTCGGACAACGTTTTGATGGCGTTGAACATTTCCGAGATACACTTCGCAATTTTGCTATCGGTCGGAATTTTGATTTCAAATTCGTGAAGAACGAAAAATACCGGGTCACCTGTGGAATGCGCGGCCGGTGGATGTCAATGGCGCGTTCACGCATCAAAGGAATATAATAGAACTACCTTCAGAATCAAGACAACGGACCCGACGCACACCTGCGGTGGTGGAATTGGGTCGGGGTCACACCCGAAAGCGTCCAAAAAATGGGTCGGCGCACGAGTGATTCGAAGGCGAAGGACCGGCCCTTGTACAAGGCCATCGACATTCGAAGGACATGTTGCGGGAGCATGGTGTCCACATTCCATACAAGCGAGGCTTGGGCTGGGAAAAGAGCATGCCCGGGTGATCCTCGACGGCGACATCTCCAGCTACGATTTGTTGCTTTGGTACGTCCATAAGGTGGTCGAGACAAACCCCGGCGTCGCGTTTGTGGAAAGAGACGGTGAGCGTTTTAAACGTGCGTTCTTCTCTTTCGGCGCGTGCATTTTGGGGTTCAAGCGGGCATGCGGGCGGCTGCTTGTTTGTGGATGGTACTCACCTCTTCGGAAAGTATCGGGGTACTCTCTTGGGTGCCACAGGGAAGGATGGGAACAATGGCTTCTTCCACGTCGCCTTCGCTATTGTCGACAACGAGACCGACGCCAATTGGACGTGGTTCATTTCCAAGTTAGGTGATGCTTTATACGACGAAGGAGACTACCAAGAGACAATTACATTCGTTTCGGATAGGTCAAAGGGCCTTGTGAACGCTGTTGCGAGAGTTTTCCCTTCATCCCCGCACGCGTACTGCCTTCGGCACTTGGAGGCCAATTTTATGAAAGCCAATGGCAGACTTGGGAAGGCATTGAGGGAGGAGTGCTTGGTCCATATGCTTTCGTATCGCGTGGGCAACGACGGCTAAAGAATTCGATGACACCGTCAATGAACTGCGGGCCGTATCGCCCGAAGCGTTTCGGTGGTTGATTGACAAATCCGACATGTCACACCGGTCGAATTATCTGTTCAAAGGTGACCGATGGGGCGAGATGTATTCGAATGTAGCCGAGTCGTTCAATGCGTGGATCAAAGAAGCTCGACACCTACCGGTGACGAAAATGGTCGACGCTATAAGGTACTCGAAGGTTAAATACATGTAACGCTTAAGCTTACCCGTTACACTTTAATGTTCGTTACCGGTGTTTAACATGCACTCGTCCGCAGTTTGATATCGTCGTCGGTGTTTAACATTCACATTAACCCTTTAGTCCGGTAGAATCCTGTGTAAGATAACAAATGTTAATATCATTGTCTCGGTTTAAATAGCGTCGTATATGTTTTTCTTCTTCGATCTTTAGTTTATTACTGTTCATTTACTCCGATGTAGTGGTGTTTAAATATTCATATATTCGCGTAAATTTCTTTAAGATTTCCGATATTCGTTGTGCGGGTACAAGCTAATGCGCATGTTATGCACTCGCCGTGAGCAAGCGAACAAATGGGATACTTTCTTATGCCCGGACATACGTTCAAAGGTTGAGACGCTTGTGCGGGATAGCCGAAGTCTTCACGTTGCTCGCTGTCTCGCCGATCGTTACGAAGTGATTGACCAAAGCGGTAACTCTCGTAGACCTTGCTAGTAGAACTTGCTCATGTCGCGAGATGGCAAGTTTATGGCATCCCGTGCAAACACGCTTGCGCTGCGATATTGGTGACGGACAGCAATGTTCATCGTTTTATTAGCGATCACTTCACCGTCGACACTTACAAGTTGGCGTATAAGGAAGCTATATTTCCCATACCCGACAATGAGAGGCCCACGGACAACAATCGAGATCTGCTTTTGCGGCCGCCTGTGACGAGAAGGCAACCTGGTCGTCCTAGACGAAGGAGGATCGAGTCGCAAGCGTTTGATGTCCGCGAGTTACATTGCAGCCGCTGCCACGCGTCCGGTCACAATCGTAGAACTTGCAATGAAAGTGTCGCCGATTAGGCTTCGTAAAAGGATAATCTTTAAGGAGCACACATTTATTTCGTTATGACGCCCTTGATATTTAAACATAGAATAAACGAATTTCGTTGTACGCACTGAAGTTTTAATTGAATAAACCTAATGTTAAATGGTGACACATTTAAAGAGTCACACACAAATAGAAGCGTACGCATTGGATGTTAAACGGGAAATATCAGTAATAAACGGTAACCAATAACGCTAAACAGGCACATCGCTTGTTGTCATTCTTTTGTATTTGAACTTCCGGAAGGAATGTCAGATAGTGACGCATAAACAGAGACGTCATATTTAAACAGATACGGCGGCGAGTTTTACACATCTTCGGCGGATTGATGTTTAACGGAGACGTTGTATGGTAACACAAATTGAAGCGTACGCAGTGATTGTTAAACGGGAAATATCGGTAATAAACGGTAACCAATAACGCTAAACATGCACATCGCTTGTTGTCATTATTTTGTATTTGAACTTCCGGAAGGAATGTAATATAGTGACGCATAAACAGAGACGTCATATTTAAACAGATACGGCGGCGAGTTTTACACATCTTCGGCGGATTGGTGTTTAACGGAGACGTTGAATGGTAACACAAATTGAAGCGTACGCGATGAATGTTAAACGGGAAATATCGGTAATAAACGGTAACCAATAACGCTAAACGGGCACATCGCTTGTTGTCATTCTTTTTGTATTTGAACTTCCGGAAGGAATGTAATATAGTGACGCATAAACAGAGACGTCATATTTAAACAGATACGGCGGCGAGTTTTACACATCTTCGGCGGATTGGTGTTTAACGGAGACGTTGTATGGTAACACAAATTGAAGCGTACGCGATGATTGTTAAACGGGAAATATCGGTAATAAACGGTAACCAATAACGCTAAACATGCACATCGCTTGTTGTCATTATTTTGTATTTGAACTTCCGGAATGTAAGATAGTCCGAATTAATGACACGGGAATTTGATACGGCGGTGAAATCCCGGTACGAATGCTAATTCATTACCATCTATTTCCCAATTACATTTGAATTCAAAATCCACACGTAAGCATCAATGCACGGAGTACGTTAGGCGAACTTGCGACCCCTAAACTTCTATTTAAACAATAAACGGAAATCAAAGGCACATTCACATATTACACACGAGAGAAAGAAGTATGTACAAGTCCCTCCTCAACGAGCTCGCCGAGAACCCGTAGGCCGTCGCCGGAGTACTCAACCGTTAGGGAGGGCCCCGACCACATCCCCGCCTTCTTGGGCACGGTGTCGGTTGATGGGACCACTTACTACAGCCCTTACCCCGCGAAAACATCGAAGGACGCCCGAACACTGCGGCCGAGGTGGCGTACAATGACCTCCGTATTCCATACCCCGGGAGGATGAATACGCGTCCCAGCTGCTACCGCCGATCGACTATGTGGAGGTAAGTCATACCGTAAGACTTCTGCGTCCATGTTACGGGAAATTTATTTATTTTCTAAATTGTTAAAAGCCTTCATTGCGGGGCCTCGCACCGCAACGCCTTCGAGATGCGGCGCCTTCACTCAGCCGCGAGCACTCCAACGGCGAAGAGTTGGAGTGCTTTCTGAGGACATGCTCGTCGAGCTTGCGGAGAAGGAAGTCGTCCTCTCCGAAAAACTCGACCGACTAAGAACCCGCACGGCCCAAGTGAAGAAGCTCATCCAGGGACTGAAGGGGATATGATAATGTTTTTTCGGTTTTTAGATGTATAAATTAGTATGCCTACGCTGGTTGTAATAGAACTCCGTTTCATCTAAAAATTTTGTCAAGAAAAGAAATTTGTTCCCCTGTTACGTTTTGATCTTTACACCGATACGTGTATATTTCAACATCGGCACTACATTATAAACGTCGACGCCCTGTAAAAGGGTGGGCCACAATATTTGAAAAGCGAGAGTGTTTGTAAATAGCGAGAATAGTTTTCACACGAGTCCTCGATGTGTGAGGAAGACAATTCAAACATAAACATCGAATGTTAAGTGAAGACGCACGCTAATAAGCGGTGTCATGCAATATTCAACGGGGAGAACCCTCGTTCTCGTTCGTCGATAGTTAACCGCGAGATATCGATAGTTAAACGGTAAAGTGTAAGGGTAAGTGATGACGGTTATATTTAAACAATGATGGCGAGTTTCATAGATTAAATACCTCATTGATGTTTACAAAATAGGTTCAAAACCAGAAAATTTGCATTGGAAAATGCTTGAAACGTCGCATGCATAAATGGAGTTGAATTTAGGCTAGTTACGGTATAACGTAATCAACTAAACTATGCAATGTGAATTTATTATTAATTACTCCAATTTAATGTTGAAATGGGAGTCGGTAAAGCGTGAACGTAACCGATGCCATTTACTATATTCCATTTATTTCACCGAAAACCAATGCCTTTTTTTTACAAATAGTTATGATTGTATGTAAGCATCAAGCGAAACAACATACGACGCGAGATATTATCCACATCCCACAACAATGTTTAAGTCACGTCTAGCGGACTTTTGCCGGATGACACGCCGGCCCTCGCCGGAGTACACCACTCTCCGTGAAGGCCCCGACACCAACCCCGTCTTCCCCGGCCACGGTGACGGTCGACGGGACCCCTTTCTCCGGTTCTTCATCTGCGGAAAGCGCCGAGGAGGCGCGAGAACATTGCTGCCGAGGTGGCGTTCAAGCGGCTGTGCCCTTCGGGCAGCGTGGAGATTACCAAGGCCCCGGTTGCCGACGATGACGTATCGCGACGCAGTAATGCATACCGTAAGACTTGTCGGTTGAGTGTAAAAACAAAAAAAGAGCCACCTTCCATACGTAAACCTTCAACTCTTCATTGCGGGGCCTTCACGAGCCGTCGGGGATTACACCGGTGGTGAAGAGTTGGATTGGGTTTTCGAACACTGGTCCGTGCACTAAACGCAAAACTTGAAGGAATAAAAGATCGAAAGGCACGTGTGGAAAAGCTGCTCCAAGATTTGAATGACAACAAAAGGGGGAGTGAGATTATGTTCGAGTTAATGTCGTTTGTAAATTGCGCCATCTAAATGGAGTTCTCTATATTTAAACGGCGGTCGTCGAATCCAAACGTAGTCATTAATATTTAAACAGATTAATCTATATTTAAACATACAAACCTAAACGGTCATTTTTATTACTCACGGCGTGAGTCATTAGCCAATATTAATTACTTTCACCATTAATTATGAAAACTAAAATCGTCGCACATCTATTTGAAATTCATGTAATTTCCGTTGCGAGAAGCGTAAGTTGCGGATATTTGTGAAGCAATTATTGTCACATCGAATCGAATAGCAAACGGAGACTCCTATAATTATAAGGGAACTCTAAAGAGTGAACATCACGAACTATAATTGAACAGAGCCAACGAAGTTTAAACGGAGAGCAAATCATTTTGGCGAGGCCTTTATATTTGAAAGTTAACACCGATTGCTAACCGAGATACTATTACCTTTAGCGCACAACTAATATGTTTATGTTAGGATGATGAATTACATGATAATGAATTACGCAAACTTATTTTATTGTCGATGACTGATATGTCACAATAACGACATGAAATTTTTTTTTACCGCAACGTTAAACGTTAACAATAGCGACAAGTTAAACGACGGATTCGAAAGTTAAACGTTATTCTTAATGTGAATGTTAAGTCTTAAAGTTAAACAGATACGTAAACGGGGGATATACATTCCGAGTAATGCATGCATTCGACGAAGTGTTGTGAGATACCATTGGGAAAGTGTGCATTGGTTAACCCGCCGGTGGACGTTACTTGTTATACATTTACGATTAAATTCGCTGTTTTGGAATTCAAACGTCGAATAGTTATTGGCATCGGACTCGAGAAATAGTGCAAACGTCCGTTGAATACATTTGTATTTAAAGAAGAATCGGAAACAAGAAACGCACCCGAGATATTACTCGCGAGATCTAGCGGTATGTATGTGCCAATTCTCAACGCGTCTTGCCCGGAAGACGCACCGCTCCACGCCGGCGTACTCCACAACCGGGGAAGGCTCCCCGGGCGCCTCCGCTTTCGTGGCAACGGTCACGGTGGATGGGACCACGTTTTCCGGCCGCAGAACCGAGAGAACGAAGAGGCGGCCCGAAACGTTGCTTGCCCCGGGTGGCGTTCTACGAGCTATGTCCCGCGCGGCTCGGGACGAGCGGTGCGTCCCCGCCGATGTCTATGCGTCTTTAAAAATATTTATCTAAATCGTTCATATCTTCTTTGCGGGGGCGATGACCTATCCCGGGAGCGGTTCCTCGAAGATTTGGTCGGGGATTTGACGGAAAAAGCAGCATCTCTCTCCGCAGAACTCGAGCGAGTGGTAACCCATAAGAGGGATGTGGAGAGGCTGCTCCGGTACGCGAAAATGTATAAAACGGAATGACGGTTTTTGACCTGCTTAGTGTAGTTTTCATCCATCAAATAAGAACTTTTTGCTTAGTGTGATATTTTAACTTCGTTCTTACTCTCTCAGAAATGTTAACCGTTGCAGACGCATGTTAAACAGCCACGCATGAATTTTAAATGGAGAACAATGTTCCTTAAGCAAATTCTAACCATTCGTGCGCATGACAACAACGTTTAAATGGTAATATTCAACGGGAACGGTGATATTAAACCAGTAACGGCGAATGATAAACACAGATTGCCTTCTTGGCCTGATAATTATAAATTTTAAACGGTTACAACAACACGTAATTGGTGACACACTGAAAAAAATAAAAATTCCGTACTTGAGGACCCATTGCGCGGTTCATGAAGACAATTAAAAAGTTACATATAATAGGGACTCTCACCTTTAAAAACAAACAGCGCAAGTAGAATAGGGCCTCACCCGTCGAAGAATAGCCTCCATATTAAACAGGGACTGTAATATTAAACATGTAACGACAAAAGCTAAACAGAGAATACCTTGTTTAATTGATAGCTCTGCATTTTAAACGAAGACAACAACACGTAATGGGTGACATACATTGAGAAAAGAATTCCCTGCTTACGGACCCATAGCGCAGTTGATGGAGACATTTAAAAAGTTATGTATAATAGGGTCGCTCACCTTTAAAAGCAGACAACGGAAGTAGATTACGGTCTCTTTCATTTAACAACAGCCTCCATGTTTTAAACAGGGACATAGGGAGTTAAACGTTTACCACTAATATCTAAACAAGGAGTATGTGATCAACCCGGTCCCCCTGGTGTTAAACGGTAACGGTGTATATTGCACGGAGATCCGTATTGTTAAAGTGTAACACAATGTTTTAATAGTGACAGCGTCATTTTTTTTACGAAGTACTTAATTTTATAAAGCGGCGACGACCCTCAATCGGTACCATGGAATTTTAAGCAAAAAATGATTGAATATGAAAGAATAACGAACATTATTAGATGTACATTGAAATTTCTGCCATGTCGTTGGCAAAGAATGAATTGAATCAATTGAAATGAATTTCGACAAAACCTGTTTTACTTCCCCACAATTGGACCCTACCCGCGTTGCTTGATGCCGGATGCTCGTCCTTCCTTAAGTATGTGGGCGGCGTACTTCAATCGCGAGATAGGGGACGTCCGTGTGCGCTATCCGCAGCTTCTCACCGCGGAGCAATTGCTCGATAAACCGCATCACGTAGACGGCGCGCATCGACGGTGCCTTTCTTTTGACGCGGTGTGTCGTCATCGTGAACAAGCGGGTGCTTGTGCCGTCGCCGTCGTGCCGTACTCCATTTCGAGACAGGTGTCGAATAGTTCCCGCTGTCGCATTATACAAACCGATGTTAGAATAGAAAGCATCTATGTCACTCTGATAATCGAAATCTATATCGCAGAGAGCTTACCATTGCTACCGCGTCTCTGTTGTACTCTTCACTTGGGCATGAGGTGTAATGCCTGTACTCTTTCTTGTTTTTGTCGAGCACCACGACATGGAAGTGGCCATTCAAGATTATGGGAAGGATGATGATGTCAACGTCATTGACGACCTTGGTGGCATCTCCGATCATAGCCAAAGTCGTCTCATGTGCGTCTTCCACCTTCGACATAAACAACGCCAGTGGTCGAGTGATGGAGGCGCGCTTCTTATGAGGATATGGCTTTCTGTTAAGTGTGTCTTGTACGATGCACACGAAGGCGTCCAACACATCATCTGTCACCATCTCTTTCCCGTCGATCAGAACGAATAGGTTGGCCCGGGTGGTGCTGACATAATCATTCCTCCAGACGACGGAACTGCGGTTAAACGGCAACACATGCGATTGATTAATAACACGTAGACGTTAAGTGGAAACAACACATACGTAAATGATAATGGATAGGGGTAAACAGTAATATCGTTAGTTAAACGATATATTACTATGTCATATGGTAACGACTGTAATTAAACGGAAACGCAACAACGTAAATGGGATGATCTCTATATAAACATTTACATCTACACTATCATACTTACTCGTCCATGGGGAAGTTGAGGAAAATCTTGATCAGCTCCTTCTCGAATACGTCGAGGCGCGATTGACCAGCGTATTTTTTCTTCGCCGGAACGAAGTCTTTCCGCACTTCTTCATACTGCTGGTTGGCGAAGGTGACCGATTTCTTTTTTTCTTCGGCGACGTTCCCTTCGCCCCCGGCAACGACTTTTATTGAGATCATCCGTAGATGCTTCTTCTGCTGTTGCGGGATCGCGCCCACACCGGATGTGGCAATGTGGGTCGGCCGTTCCTCCGTGGGAAGGAGCTCCTCCACAATAGAGGCAACGGTCTTCTCAACCGCGGCCAAGGCGAGTCTCATCAAGGGGAAGCACACCCTCGGGTGGTTCTTCATCTTCAAAATTAGTGGCCACCACCCCGGATGCGCCGTTGTCGGCCGCTGTTGCCGGCTCCACCGCGACGGGGATTTCGGAGTCTTCCGCAGACGCGGCATTGCCAACGGGGTCTACAATCTCCGCCACCGGGGCGGTGAAGTCATCAACTGCAACGGTCTCAACAACCGCATCAGCCGCCGGTGGTGCTGCCATTGTTTCATCCTCGGCCGGTGGTGGACACACAGGCGGTATACTTTTCGTCGCCTTTTGTGCAAGCCTCTTCATACGTGGCCTCGTCATACGTGGCCGTCTTGGAATGGCCTTCACGACGAAGTCGTCGTCCTCAATTTCCAACGGCTCATCCGTCCCGGCGGAGTCACGTATTTGTCCCGACGGTGCAACCCTTTCAAACGAATCAAACCTTGCCTCCAATGCCTCAACCCGAGCGACAATCTGGGGGAAAGCGTTCATCATCACCTGGCATGCATGCATAAAGGATGTAGTCACGTCGTCGGCTGATGACGTCGGTTGGGCTACCGCGGTCGGGGGGACTCTGGGGATCCGGGTGACTCCCGTTGTCGCGGCCGGTGCGGGCGTTGCCAATTGGCGGGGTAGGTGAGGGCCTATCCGACGCCGAGGGTTGCGTGTTGGGCTGGAAGGGGGGGAACCACGTCGGCGCGAACGGGCGGAAGGGGCTGGCATCTCCGCTTGCAGTCGTGCAAGTGGTTCCCGCGCAACAGCATCCATCCGCCAATTGGCCCCAACAAAAGTCTCCTCCACAGCATTCGCCGGGACCAGCTCAGGAAACTAACATATATAAAGAAAACAATCTCAGACAAATCATTCAATTTGATCCAAAACAAACATATTTAAACATTTGACATATATACGTAAACGCTATGGCACACATTTAAACGGAGTATAACAAGGTTAAGCGAAGACACCAAGCGTTAAACACAAACTACATTTCCTACACGGATAAGCCTATCGTTATACATTAACTGCTCTTTGTGAACACATTAACACTGATTTATTACCTCTTTTCCTTCGAGAGCTGACCAACTGGTTTCTATCGTCGCGTGCTTCCGGTAAGTACTTTCGCAGTAGCACAGCACCCTTGGGGTCTTGCCGAAACGGGCTTTCTTGCCGGTTCCGGTCACCTCGTAAAACCAGATGGTCAGCGCGATCGAGCAACCCTTAATGTACCCCGTGTTTACCTTCCCCCCCTCGCATCTGGCTTGCACTCGAGCGGCAGCTTGTGGAACGTCCTCCATAAGCCATTTGTGCGTCGCCTGCGCCCATGCGTACCGCCCCATGCCAGGTAGATCGTCGACATAATCAACGATCCAAGTGGGCACCGAGCATGAGGTATTCGGGAAGAGGATTGTCCCCATGAGGTACGCCATCAAGAGTTTCACAAAATCCTCCTCTCCCCCTCTCGTCCAACAAGACGCTCAAGAGTGCGCCTAATGGCGTCCACGTGTCTGTCGAAGCTTTTCGAAAAATATCTCCCTTCGAAAGCCGACGGTGTCTTCTTCTTCTTAAACGGGACCGCGTCTCCGTCGCAGCGCGGACCCATAACGAGAGCCACATCCTCGGGCTGAAGGCGAGCGAGGCTCGCCCGATCCCGAATTTATTGGTGCGGCCATCGTACCTCTGCGAGGCGAATCGAGAAGGGCCCTCTCTTGGAATACGGCTTCCACCTCGGTGAATGCCGCAAACGGTGTCCTTTGGATGATCTCCCAATGTCGAGAGGTCATGTGGACTTTCAATTCGGCCAAGGTCTCCACCACCGGTGTCAAGTAGCATCTCCCGTTGACTAGGTTTACCGCCATAATCACAACACTTGCAAAAATGACAACACTTGTTAAACGAGATACATCAAACGCTACACGAGACAAATGTTTTACACGAAAAGCTCAACACTTAAACAGAGAGATGCACCGTTAAACGGAGACAAACTCTTTTAAACACGAACTCATTTCATCACACGGAAATCTCTTTTACAAACTGCAACCATATCAAATGGAAGGGGAAACGCACATTGTAAGCATTACACAAACAACAACAACCGATATCTCTTTCAATGATCGTGTGCACAGCCGAAAACCCTAAACCCTAAAACCCTAACCCTAAACCAAAACCCAAGACCCTAAACCCTAGAAACCCCAGCCGAGAAATTCCCCCGCACACTAGAACCACGCAAAACAAAACCGACGAATATCTCTGTGTAACAGAGTACTTCATATAAAAGCCTTGCTTTAGACACAGCTTCTGCCATACCTTGAGCTGCAAACTGATGGAAGTGCAGGATACTTGCGCACGGTGGACTGAAGTTACAGAGGATGTCGAAGCCGAGAGAGCTTCGGAGAGGGAAAAGCTGAAGAAAGTTAAGCAAAGAAGAAAAACGAACACTGCTCTCTGCCTCTCTTGGGATTCCCATTACGAAAAACCCTCCACTTCCTCTCTAACCGGCTTAATGATTGCACCACGATTTCCCATGCAAGGTAGGGGCAATTCCGTCAGTGAATTTGAAAAGTAACTCCGTTAACCACCGTTTCATACTTTGGGGGTTTGAAAATCATTGTCTTTAAAAGGAAGGGGTTTTTATGGATTTGGAAATTAACGGGGTGTTTTTGGCCATTTCCCAAACTATGGGGGTGTTTTTCGCCATTACCAGTAAAAATAAAGTAGAATATGAAAATAAACAAATAATTCACTATGTTGCAGCTGCCATGAGTTCAAAATTATCATTGAAGTCTTCACTTTCTAAGATCAAAATACTAAAAAAGTAAATTTAACACCAAATTAAACAAGTCAAGGCAAAACGTAAGGGAAATTCTCATTCCGCACTATTTCGTCATTCTCTTAAGTAACAAAAATCACTTAAAACAAATACAAACACATTATATATATATATAAGCAATTAATGAGATCAACACCATACTAATCATCATCATCATCATGATCATCAAACGAATTAATTAATTGACAACCTTGCAATCCAGCCTAATTTCTTGTCCGCCATTCAAGCTACTCATCTTGATCATGGACTTAACAAATGCTTGAGAGAAAGCATCATGAGAAGAGGCAAACAAAGAGACCAAAGCCTTAGTTTTAGGGTGAGAAAGAAGAGCTTGGTCAGAAGAGAACAAGCTCTTGCCTTGCAGCAAAAGCTTGTAATAATTGTTATCAAAGGTGGTTGAAGTAGAGTCCATGGTGGAGCCTGCATTCTTGACCTTGTTATGCATGGGGCACACACTTCTCAAACTTGATGCAAAGCTTGGGTTCAATGTTGGGTCTATGTCATTGCTGCTGTCAAAGTTGTGTATTCTGTTTTGGAATGAGGAACAGTGGGAGAACCCTAGTGTGTGACCTCCTGTTATTATTATTATTATTATTATTATTATTTTAAAAGAATAAAAATTATATTAATTAGAATGAGAAGGTAGTTTAGAATAAATGATATTCTTATATTACCTGAGAGAGCTACAAGGTCTTCAAGGGAGAGGCCTCTTTGGGAGAAGCTTTGTTGAAGTTGAGATAGGTTAAAAGTGGGAGCAGGAAGTTGAATAGTTTCACTTGCTTTTGAGATCCTTCCATCTTTCCTTCCTTTTGGCACTTCCCATGTTGGCCCCCCTGACTATATATATATATATATATAACTCAACAATTAAACATATATGTTGATATACATAAACAATATATATATTATTTACCAGAACCACTGCGTCTCGTGCAGCAAGGGATAAAATATCAGCACAAGAAACCACACCAGGGCACATATACTCCAAAGCTTTCTTAGCATTTTCTATTACATAAAATGCATGCAATGATACGTTTGGAGGACCATCCTTTTCTGCTTTTTTGTTCCCATTTGATTTCAGCAACACTGAACCATCACATCCCTTCACAATATACATGAATATATAAATGTTAACTAAAGATAATTATATATATATATATATATATATATATATATATATATATATATATGAAGAAAAAACAGCATGCAAACCCTAATGAAACAGTCATGGAAATGCATTCTAAGCAATGCTGCAGGAACATTAGGGTCATTTGCCGTCGCTGCCTTGACAGCTTCAGTCACCACCTCTTCAGCTTTTGGACAAGTATTTGAGTAGTAATCTGAGCTAAGAGAAGAGGTTTGGTGAATAGGGAGTGTGAAGATGATGAGAAGGCATGCAATATTAAAGGAAGCCATTTGTTGTAGGATTATATCACTTTGAGTGTTGGATTGGGATGTAGAGGAATTGAATTGCATGTGTTTTTATAGTTGAATTTGAAAGGGAGAGTGTGTTTGCGTGTGTGTGGAGTTGGTTATGGGTGGATGCATGTGGCTTAGTTTGATGTGTTTGGTAATCAAGAGTAATGGCTTAGTGAAGTGTTCTTTAAGCTTTCTATTCTTCTTCTTCACTAATAACTATAATTGTTTCAATTATTTATTTTTATAATATTACTATAAATAATATATACTTTAATGGTTTTTTCAAGACAAAATTAACTTTGGATCAAAGTCTACTTTCGTTTAATTAAAAATATTTATATATATATGAATGTTAAATTTCTTTTAACATTTTCATGCATGCTTTAGGATTCAGCTGAGGTTGATAAAGAGATAATTAAAATTGTAAACTTGTGATCCTACTTTGACTCACCAGTGAGAATTTTGTAATATCATGTGGCACGCACTAAACTAATGTTTAAAGAACAAGGACGTAGTATTAACAACTAACTTCTTACTATTGTTTTTACGATTTTATTTCTTCTTGATGAATACGAGGTCTAAGTTGATTAAGTTTGAATATATATATTCAGTTTAACTTCTCGTCAAATGTTTTTATATCTCTTGTATATGTATACACTTGTAAACAATATTAAATATTTTTAGACAAAATAACTTATATATATATATATATATATATGAAGGCATAAAAAAGTTGTATAAGATTTAATACATTTCATTACATGTGTAAGACTCTTGTTTTTTGGGTAAAAAAGAAAGTTATTATATTTATTTAAATTTATTATATGAGGATAAGCTTTAACCATTATATGTTCAATAGGAATCGTCAAAAAGTCTTTTTATTATTTCTTAATTATTTAAAGAAAACAAAATATTAAATGTTGCTTGACATTGTAGATTACTAACTCCCCAACATACTCAACAAGGCTACCTTTTGTCTTTTTCGTAAAGAAAGCATGAAACAATGACTTATAACTTACATGGAAAGGAACTTTATTTAAGAGTGATTAAACATGCATGCAGAAAAACATTAACACATGCATGCTTTGGTTAGTTTCTTTTGGATTTTTTCATTTTGTCGTTGTAACTGAGCTATCAAATTATATAGAATTCCTTTTTAATTAGTTTGAAATGAAGGAAGCTTTGTCTTCAAGTCTCCAACTTTATTTATCATGTATATCTTGAGCTAATTGGAGTAGGAGACCGTAAACCAGACATTTTGTACACACATAATAATGCGTGCATGCCATCTAATTAATTGATATATTTATAAAAGTTCTAGGGCAGCCAAAGCTTACCAACTTTCAAAACTCTTAATGTGAAAACATTACCATGTTTGGTTACTGTAGCAATGTTAATGTGAATGGTACTGTGAGATTACCAATAGTGAAATATTACCAAATAAGGTGGTAATCTGATTACCACCAAAATAGGTGGTAATCCGGATTACCAGGTTGGTGGTAATCTGGAAATTTTATTTTTTCCAATTATACCCCCACTTATTTAATGTAATTTCATATTATACTTATTATCAAAACCCTAGTTTTGTTCCATTTTTATTAAAATATTTATAACATAACATAATATATATATATATATATATTATAATTTAATTATTTATTTATCTAATTAATTTAAATTAAAATTTTTAAAATTTTATATGTAGAGGTATTTGGGTAAATTTATTTAATATATCATTATTTAATTATATATATATAATTAAATTATATATATAATTTAATTATTTATTTATCTAAATACTTTAAATTAAAATTTTAAAAATTTTATATATAGGGGTGTTTAGGTAAATTTATTTAATATTTAATTATTTAATTATATATATAATTATAATAATTATATATTAAAGAAATTTACCTAAACACCCCTATATATAAAATTTTGAAAATTTTAATTTAAACTAGTTAGATAAATAAATAATAAAAAAATATAATTCAATTATATATATATATATATATATATATATATATAACTATATATTATAATTTAATTATTTATTTATCTAAATATTTTAAATTAAAATTTTTAAAATTTTATATGTAGGGTATTTAGGTAAATTTGACATATTACTGAGGTGATTACCATGACTAACCAAACATGGTAATGAAATATTACTAGTAATATAAGTTCTTAACCAAACACAGTAATCTCACATTACCACAACATTCCCCGCCATATAATATTCCTGACCTCATTACCGTGGTAATACATAATTACCGTGAACCAAACGCCCCTAGGATAAGATTTCATCACGTGCATATGTTGACCTAATTTCCTCTCGTTTTGACTTGGAATTCCAATTACTATTTATAATTAAGTTTACAAATAACCATTTATGAAGGTATGATTTTTTTTGTGTGTGGGTGAAAGTATTTTGTTTTTAATCTAAATAATTTTTATCTATTTCACCCTGAGCCTGCTCATTAGCGAGCTACAATTTGGTGAAGAGTTAAGTCAAGCTCAGCCATTGACACCAGCTTAAGCTCGACTTATAATTAATATGGGCTCTTATGGCGGAAGTAGAGGTCATCGATGAGCTTTCTGATTGCTAATATTTCTCAATTGGAAAGAAGGTTAATTAATAGGGACTTATGTGAAAATTCTTTCAAAAAACAGAAATTAGAAGAAAAGAAATTAAAAAAAAATTTATTAATCATTTTGAAAATATCATAGTTAGTTTAGTATGGTATTATGGTACGTGACACATTTAGTGTTGTACCTGTCCTGATTTGACATCTTTTAATTTTCTTTTTTTTTTCTATTCATGTATTATCATTAAAATAGTCAAATGGTCATTTTAGTATTGGAGGTAATTTGGCATTCTCATATAATAGTTTAGGTGTAAAATCCAACCCAAAATCGGGGGTAAATTGGATATTTATTTGTTTACCTATTTTGTGTTAAGCTCAAAAACCTTTTGGCAACATTATTTTAGAAACCAGGGATTATTCTTAAAGTTTCTAGGGATGTTTTTATGAAACTTATAGTTTATAAGGACTAAACCATAATTGCATATGAAAATTCTGAATTATAGCATGAGAAAGGCCTGTATCCTTCTTTTTCATTTCTTTTCCTTCTTCGTTTCTTGTTCGGCCAACCATAGAGGGGATTTTTTTTTTTCTGGCAAACATTTCTGACGAACTCAAATACCAAAATCCCTCCTCCCTCACTCCTGAATTCGGTAAGCTTTAGATCCAATGTTTTTATTTTGTATTTCTCCTGTATTTCACTGTTTTTGGAAATGTATAAAAACTTTGAATTCTCCATGGATTTGGTGATTTATAAACTTAAATTAAAGCCAACGATTTATGATTCATGATCCATGTATGAGAATGTTGTTGAAAAAATGTTTTTTATTTAGTGTTGTAAATTGGGAGAAAACCCTAGTATAAGGTCCGGTTTTACTGTAGCAACTTTGAAGCTATTGTAGCATCAAAACTATTGACGCTTTTCTGGTATTTCTTTGATCCACATTGAAGCTCTTGTTACCCTGAACTCATTGGAACTAGGTTTACTCCATTCTGATGTCGTTTGGGTCCAAAATGACGTTGTTTTGCCCTAAAACCCTAAGGTTTCGTATTAGACATGTATAATTGCATTTTCATGCATTTTCTTTTGGTTATCATTATTTTGTTCATTAGAATTTGAATCCCCTGCTTGTATTTAGGTGGAGAAGCATCATCTAAGGGGAAGGAACTCGCCGATCAGTGAGCGCGTCTCGGGACGAGATGACTGGTTCTGTGAGTGGTTAAATTTATAATTGCATAGATTTAATAAGAGTACTAAAGTATTTCTTCAAGTGTTTTATTACATAAATTTGATGATAAATTGGTTTCTTTTGATATATATATTTTTGAGTACAAATTTACTTGAAATGGTTAAACCTAGAATGCTTATACCTATTTATTATGAAAGAAACCTGTTTACTTGCACACGTATTTATATGCAAATGGAATATGGTTTGATGTATATTTTCGTATTTATATGCAAATGGAACCTGGTTTGATGTACATTTCTGGATTTAAACATTGTATGATGGATTCTTTGAGTTGAAAATTGGAAAGAAGTATATTGTGACATTCAGTTTTGATGGGGATAACGGGCTACGGCCCGACCCCAGACTTCGGTCCGACACTGCAGTGTGGGGTTTCCACGGGCCAGCCTATTGAGAGGTGGCGTGGTTAGCCCTGGTACCCTGGTCAAGAGGAGCGTAGGGCCATTAACAGGGTTTGATTCAGATTTTATTTGAGAGACCCGGGGTCACCACACGGGGATCTCAATGACCAACACCAAGGAAAGGCAACCTTTTTTTATATTTTAAAACTCCTTGGTGGTCCCATAGTTAGTCGCGGCCACGATTAGCGTGGGAATTGTTTTTAGGCCAGCCTGTATTTTGGGAGCTGTATTCATTGTGTTTTAAAATGTTACTTGCTTTTACTATTGATAAACTTTGTGTTACTTGTTAATTTGTTGGACACTTGGAACTGATTTTATATGTTATTATGCTTGTGGAATTACTACTTGAAATACTTTATCACTCTGTTACATCTATGCTAACACCACTCACTGGGTAACATCTGTTACTTACCACTCCCCTTTCTTCTTTTTCAGACTGTGACGTTGGACAGAGTTGTGCTGTGTAGGCAGTAGAGTGATTTATCTGTTCTCCTTGTTTAGGTTTGTTATAGTGTGCATGTAAACTTTATGGATCCACTAGACTTGACCTTTATATGTTGTTCATGTATTTGTATTTTTTGGTTGTATCTAAAAACCCTGGTTTGTACTGTTGTTGATGCTACTTGTGTTTAGGGTCCCTAGTATAAAGGAACCCTGTAGCGATCTTATTATTATTATTATTATTATCATTTTGTCTTCTAACTATGTAATTGTGATAACATGTTTATATTGAGCCTTACGGCGACCTGAAGGTGGGGCCGTTGTGGGACCCTCTTCTTGTCGTCATGGCGGTTGCCACGTGCCCGGTTAGGTTCGGGGCGTGACATTTAGATATTATACATATATAGTTTAGCAGAAAATTTTCAAAATCTTTTATAACAAAAATAACTATTTATATGAGTTTTTTAACATTTTATATAAAATGCATGTCATAAAAAATATATTTAGAATACCAAAAATATATTGCTATTACAAATAAACATGGACCAAGCCAGTGGTGGGCGAAGGGGCCATGCTCCGTCCCTCAGGCTAATTTACAAATTTGGCCCCTAGCTTTTGATAAATAAATATATGATATAAACAAATTATATATTTTAGAAAATATTTATTTAAATATATTATTTGGCACGATGGATTTTAAAAATTGATGGTTAAGAAAACAAACTTTAAAAAAATTGTAAAAATCTATTCCACTGTCCATGGAATATTTTTTTGGGAAAATTGGTATATTATTTATGGTATAAAAATATAACATTAAGAAATATTTATAAAAATCTATTTTTTTAGCCCCCTGAGTCTTACAACTTGGTACGTATGGTATAAAAAATTATAATTTTATGAAATTACATGTAAAAATTTATTACATGATCATTTGGTTTTTTACAGATTGGTATATACAATATTCAAAAAACATCATATATATTATTATGAAAATATTCGTAAAAACTTATTGTTTGCCTCCTTTGACTTTTTACTAGTTCCATTATGAATTTAACCAAAGCCCAAACAAATCGACAACTTTTTTATTTGGGCCCCTTGAAAAACATTTTGACTCTATCTCTTCGAATGAACTATATTGACATATCAAAATACAGACCTCTAATAAAATTAAAGGTTTAAATCTTTGTTTAGTCCCTGTAGATAGGCTCGGGTGCTTTTTTGGTCTTTATATTTTAATTTGGCCGCTGAAAGTACCTTTATTATTCAAATTAGAAAATGTTGGTCCCCAACCTGGATATCGTTAATATCTCCGTCAAATTATGCTTCTCATGCATTTTTTATTGGTTAAATATATTAACCAAAAGTTTTCAAAAGTTAACAACTGGGCAGAATTCGGATCCGGGTTTGGAGCTGTCGGAGTTGATGCTGAGAGGAAGTGAATACTTCTTGGGGTTAATGGTGGAGTGAAGATAGAGAAAGGTGGAATCTTTGGTGGAGAAGGTGAAGAGGGTAGAGATGGAGGTGAAGGAGATGATGATGAGAAGAATGAAGGATGCGAAGGCTAATAAAAAGGTGGTTGCTATCTTTGCATCGCATGAGCAGAGTTGGATCGCGGAGAAGAAGAGACTAGGGTTTCAGATCTAATCGCTGGCGCAGGAGCTGAGGGGGAGCAAGGAAATGGTGGAGGAGAAGGAAGGGGCGATTAGGGTTAAAGATGAGGAATTGGAGAGGGGATTGAAAGAAAGGAAGGAGCTTGAGGAGGGGATGAACAAGGAGGCGGAGGAGCACTCAGTGGAGCTTTGGAAGAGAAAGCTTAAGGAGCTATTGGAGAAGGAGGAGGTGGCCACCATGGTTGAGAAGGTCTTCGATGAGATTCTTAAGCTTCAAAAGGATGCAGAACAAAAGGTTAAGATTCCTTTTGCTATGCTAAGGAAATCTAAGATCGATTCAGCTAAGAAACGGATGCTTTTGAAGAAGGTGAAGATCTCTAAAGCCAAGAAGAAGCAAGCAGAGATTGAGATTGATAGGTGGAGGAGCTTGTGTGAGTCTAAAAACAAGAATCGTTGAGAGCTTTGCCATTAATGGAGCAGGGAGCTCCAGAGCGAACGACAGTGAGACTTTTGGTTAATATATTTAGCTAATAAAAAATACCACGCAGAACATAATTGAACGGAGATATTAATGACATCCAGGTTGGGGACCAACATTTCTTACTTCGAATAATAGAGGTAGTCCTAGTGGTAATATTGAAATAGAGTAAGGATTCAAGTGGGCTAATATATATAATATTTATTAAAAATAACTCATATAACTAATTTTAATTATTAAAAAAAATTAGAATTATGAGATAAAGATAGTTTTTATAAAATTTTATTTTTAAATTTGATATTATTTATAATTTTATTTTATACTTACAATTTTATTTATTATTGAAGGCCATATCAAAATGCTAGCGGTAGTGGATTCTAATGTAAATATTTTAAAGAATGAAAAAACACTAATGTAAATATAAAATTGTTATACTAGTTTTTGTATTATGAATTTTATTAATAAATTTGTACTTTTAATTTACTTTCAAACTTTATATTATCTGTAATAAATAGTTTTTTCATAAACATGAGACGTTACATCAAGTTTATTTTGAGAAATATTTTGTATATTTTTTTTATTTCATATGTGATGCTTATATAAATATGTTATACAAAAAACAATTTAGTGGGGAATGAGTGGGGGGAATTTCTCCCCCACGAGGAATTTTGAAGTGGGGAATCGCCACCCCGTGGGAAGCTGTGATAGGGATGGGATCCCATTCTCAACCCTTCCCAGTTCCACTTGCATTCATAAATAGAGGGACTAAAAGGGTATCCGAGCCTATCTATAGGGACCAAACAAATATTTAAACATAAAATGAAATCACTTAGAACCCAAATATGTATATAATATAGTTTTCCTACTAACTCCCAAGAAAGACAAAGATAATGTTAAACAATTAATTTCACAATATGAAAAATAAATAAAAATCATCCATCCAACTATCAAAGATCATTATCAACATTCTCATTTAGATCTCATGTTGGGAAAAGCATAATATAATCCATTAATAAGTTCATGGATAAAAACATAATAAAAATGAAGATGGACTCCCAAGTTGGGGAAGATAAGGTCGACAATAGCAAGCTTTGATAGTTACCAGAGGGGCATCAAGTCCTTAGGTCGCTTGCTTCCCACTCTTCTAAACCTAGCCTTCGATGAATCAATTGCCAAAAAAGTCCCCAATTCACTTGTATATTTCTTCTTTTATTTCAAAACCCGTTTATCTACTCATTGAATGCACAAAATACCCAAAGTAGATTAAAATAAAAAAATGCATGCAAAAAAGATAAGCCAAGTAAATATAAATATCATATAAAAATATGAATGTTATGCATTCATCACTCACAAGTAGACAAAAGATAATGAAATGAAGAGAGATAATCTGCAACAATGACTAAAAACCAATAACCAAGCATGAAACAAGGGTTTCATGGCATAGACTTTGCCTGGGGCTTAATGAGGCAGTAGACAAGGTTACATTAGATGAAAGCAAAACCGATTAGACCAAGAGGATTTCTACTACATACAATCCCTTTCTCAAGGTTAGAGATGGCAAAAATACCCAAACACGACCCGAGTTTGACGGGTAATACCCGGTTTGACTGGATTTCGGGTCGGGTTCTCGTAAAACCTGATAAGTATAAAGTGGCGGGTGTGGGTATGGGAATTTTGATACCTGTACCCGAACCCGAAGATATATTAGAGAAACATCCCTAATGTTTATTTATCTTCTTTCTAAACTCTATCAAATAAGAAGCAAGAATTTTGTTGAATTTTGGAGAGGGGGGAGGGGGATTTGTAAATAGCTAGCTATATGACCATCATAGGAAAAGAGAGAGGGACAAGCCGCCGACCGCAGTGATCTCTTGCATTCCAGAAGGTGTGATTTTTTTTCTTTAATTCTTCCTCAATTCCTCTAATAAGTTTTTCATCTTCTTTTCTATCCATTGATGAGTAGATGTTTGCGACTAATTAATTAAAGGGTTTTACCTCGATCCTCATTTTTTTTCTTAGGGTTTCGATAGGAAAAGAGAGAGGGAGAGATAGGGAGAAGTCGCCATGAATCCCGTGATCCCACGTTCCAATTGAGGGTGTGATTTTTTTTCTTTAATTCTTTCCCAATTCCTCTAATAAGTTTTTTATCTGTTTTGCTATCCATTGATGAGTAGATGTTTGCGAGTAATCAATTTAAGGGAGAGAGAGAGAGGGAGAGGCCACCATGATGTTTTTGATCCTCATTTTTTGTTTTAGGGTTTCGATTTGTTTCATTGATTGTATATTTGAAGGTCATATTTTGTGTTGTTTTAGCCTTTGTCAAAGAGTCTCCATATTTTGTGGATATTTGAAGGTCATATTTTGTGTTGTTTTAGCCTTTGTCAAAGAGTCTCCTTATTTTGTGGTGTTTGTAATTTTACTCTTATCTTTGTCAAACAATGGGTTGGAAATGAAATAGAATCGAATATAGTGGAGCTACAGCGAAGCAAGAGGACAAGGGATAAATACTTGCCTGTGAATTATGGTATAAAATATATAGCTTTCATATTTGGAATTGTAATATTTGTTTTGTTGTATGTAGATGAATTATTAGCAAGTGGAGGCTTGGAGCTACTCATGGATTGGAAGACAATTGATCTCTATGAAGATGATGATGATGATGATGATGATGATAATGATGATGATGATGATGATGATGATGATGATGAATGATGGTCATTTGACAAAAAAAAAAACTATGATTTGAATGTCTATATTATCTTGAATTTGTATATTTTGTGTTGCTTTGAATGTCTATTTTAATTCCCACATAATGATAGTCATTTGAACAAAAAAAACCCTATGATTTGAATGTCTATTTTATGTTGAATTTGTATATTTTGTGTTGCTTTGAATGCCTATTTTAATTTTTAGTTGATTTTTAAATTTTATTTTAAATATTTTTAAATAAGGTCATGGCAGGTCGGGTATGCCCACGGGTACCGGATACCCATCGGGTGTGGGTGTGGGTTGGGGTTTTGAAAACCCATCGGGTTAGGGTATGTGTTCGGATATGGGGGCGGGGTAGCCGGTTAGGGTGCGGGTGTGGCAAAACCTGTTGCCATCACTACTCAAGGTGAACAATAACTAGTCCCATATGGTTTTGACACATACTACTCTGTGACTGCAATACTTTTAAGGAACTCTTTCTAAAGATTGATACAGGATTGAAAGATAGCCAATTTGTTTCTTAAAGCAATTGACTCTTATCTCATACAAAAGAATATTGAAATATCTCCTTAATTAATCCTCATTTCCTATGATTGGATTAGCAAATAAGAACCCTAGTATTAATGTCAATCGGAAGAAACATGAATTGATGAGGAAACACAATGAAGCTTCCACAAACACCTCCAAGAACTCTCTTCGACGGCTTTCTTGATGCTTTGCATCCTTGGTGAAGTTTAAAACATGCTCGGATAAGTGGGAAAAGCCCACCAGGAATCTTCTCTTCTCTTCCATTACCTAGCGAATACCTTATTTAGTCCATGTATTTGACTCAATCGGCCCTTTTAGTCCTCCAATTGTAATTTGACCCAAATAGGTTATTCTATTGATGATTTGAGACAAAATAGGTCTAGCCCATGACGGACATTCTCTTCTTCGTCTGATGTTGCTGATGTGGTATTATGAAAGTTTTATAAAATACCCTATTTAGTCTCTATATGTGCCTCAATTTGCCCCTTTAGTCCCTCTATTGATGATTTGAGAAAAGTAAGTCCAGTACATGACGGAGTCTGTCATGTACTGGACTTACTTTGCCTCAAATCATCAATAGAGGGACCAATTGGGGTCAAATTACAATAGGGAGACTAAGGGATAGATTGAGTCAAATAGAGAGACTAAATATGGTATTGTATTAAAAACAATCCTTCCAAACTCCTCAATAAATCCTTTTATACCCCCCTAGTTATGGGTGATCTACGGGTATCAACCCTATACTGTATAAGCCTAGATATGAAACTTCATGAGTCTTATTGGTGACTTAGGATAGTAATATTTTCTTGAAAGATCTTATGCTTGGGTGTTACGGTATAGGTTACAGACGTAAGCCTTAGACTATAAGATCTTTTGCTAGGTGCTTGTGGCCTACCTTACAGGTGTAAGTTCTTCCTATGTGCTTCTCTGAAAACCCGTACAGTGGCATAAGCCTTGCCTGTAAGTTTTCTATCTTGCTCTTATTCTCTAGCTTATGGGAATAATCCTACCCGTAAGCTCTTATGCCTGACACTTGCAATCGTAAGGACAACTGTAAAAAGGTCGTGAGTTGTCCTAGTTGGCTTGTTCTCCTTGTTTTGATTTCGAGGGAGCTTCTTCTCCATTCGACAGCTCAAGAATTGCTTCAATTGACTCCCTCATGCTCGTTATGCTCCATCTTTGCACTTCAATTAACATAATAATACATTGAATACCATTTTCAAAATAAAACATCAAATAATATGCTAACTGAGTTTGAAAATGATAGAAATAAATGTACACCAACGCACTTATTAATTAGAGCTCCTGCAAACTGAGCATCCAGCTTGATTTTGGTTTTTATAGATTGACGATCACCTTCTAATTATAGCTTTCACCAAATATCGCTTTTTTAATTAATTTGTAGATACCATAAATAGGTCGCTGCTAGCCCTAACTCAACATAATTCACCATTTAGTCAGTCACCATAAATAGGTCGTTCCTTCTTTAATGAATCACACGATAATAGAATGATGTAGTTTTGACTTATCTCTTAACTAGATCGAACCAAGTCTCTAGATTCAATCAGCTAAGTAAACTAATGTTAGTTACCAAGATAAGTTTTTTGTCAGTCACCGCTATTTAAATCTGCTTAATTATTCATTTGACAAATAATGCTAACTCAGCATAATTATAATAAAGGAATTATTGTAATTTTGCACTACAAAGCTGTTTATTTAAAGAAACTTAATGGAACTGTTGGTTTGGAAGATCCATCATAAGCATATATATAATGGGGAGGGGAGATGAAAAATGAAAGACGACAAAATTTTAGATTTTTAATATTAATATTTTATTTATTGTAATTATTGATGATGACTTATTTATATTTTTAAATTTTACCATGTATTTCATAGAAATTATTTTTAAAAAAACTATCATAATTTTGTCCAGGATTGTTTTTCACTAAGATCAGGCCTTAAACCCCGCCCCCAAAACCAAAAATAATAATAGCACCAGTAGTGGTAGTAATAATCATAGAGCCATAATTTAAAAAAAATATATTTTTAAAAAGTTAAAACACAAATAGGTTTTAAAAAATAAGTAAAAACTTGCTTTCTATTATGATAATAATCTAATTTTGAATTAAATGGGTATTTTAAAAATTAAAATGTTTAAAAACAATTTTTTAAAAGTTGGATTAAGAAAACCCGAAGCATACCATTTTAAAAGGTTTTAAAATGTTAAAATAATTCAGATTTAATAATAGTAATAATATATTATTAAACAATAAATGGCCTTTAAGATATAACACGTTTTAATTAAAAACATATTTTTAAAACCAGTTTATTAAGAAAAACTAAAAACCAGTTGATTTCATACTTTTTAAAGAAAATACGTTAAAATGCAAAACCGCCCTTTTTTACAGTTTCTAGAAAGGTTATTTGAAGGCGACGATTAAAAAACTATATTTTGATTTTATTATATTATGAAATTTGTCATAATTATATATTTATAATTAAATTATATAAATTTATTAATTTCGGGAATTTGTTTTGGACAAATTTGTTGTTGTTTATTTTTAAAATTTTGTTGTTTATAAATATATGGAATAGCATGCGTTGCTGATATGAGAAACAGAAAAAAAAAATTTAAGCTAAAATGAAAGAAATTTTAAGCAAAAAAAGTTGTATAAGAAAAATTAATAAAAAAAAGGTTTATGTCGTAGGAGATGATTGTTTGGTTTTTTTTTCTTTTAACAATAAAGTCTCTAATATTGATGTTTTTATTCCGAAGAAGCCAAAAAATATATAGAAAACAAAAAAAAATATTTTGAACCCTTTTAGATAGACAGAATGCTAATATATATATATATATATATATATGTGCTAATTGTGAGCCATTTATATATTTCTATTTTATAAATGTATGGTAATAGTAAATCCAAGGAATGTATCCTAATATCATACTGTTTGGTACAAATAATTATTTTTTATATTGATCACTATTATTTTTTATTTTGGACGTAGAGCTATTGATTTGACGCTGCTTAACAGAATTTTTGTTTGCTTTTTGGTCGACCAGATATGGTCAAGGATTAAAGTGTTGAAATTTTTTCTTTTGTTCATTCTCAATATTACTGTATTCCAGCACAAGCATAGCTATAAATATTATCCACAAAAATTCTTCTATCATAGACTTTATTCATTCTTTATGCATGGATTCAGCTGAAGCTTAGAAATGTTTTGGACAAGGATGAAGTAATTGAGCAACTTGTTGATATTATCTGCAAAGAATGTGAGCATAGGTCTAATGTTAGTAGTGGTATAATTCTTTTTGAGCATATATATATTTAAATCGTTTATGTTGCAAAATTAATCATTTTGTCTGCTTGTGTGTTTGTGCTAATGCTATGTTTCCTTGGACTAATACATCAAAGGCTGAGAAGTTTGGAAATTCTGGAAGCAACAAGATTTAATTGAGCTTGCAGCTAAGTTTTTATCCCGCTTATTTCAAACAGCTCATATGCTTGCCCTTTCAATTCTCCATTTTATGTTAGTCTCGTGTTTGTTGTTGTCGAAAATATATTTTTGTTAAGGTTAGGTTTTATGAGTGTTTATTGCTAGGGGATGCGATTGATGATGGAGGAGGATGGTGCATCTCTGAAAGGTATATGGGGCTATGAAAAGTTTGCAGGTTTGGTGAGGATTCGTTTTGGTTAGCGTTTTTTCCTCTTCTTTAGTGGCAAGAAATCTACCAAAGGACTGAATATGCCACATGGATTAGGTTGCCATAACATATGAAATCTTTGGATTGGGTTGCCGTGATAAGTCCGAATGGATTTACGTTGCATATGATTTCTATTGTCAATACATAGGTGTAAAGGGAAAGCACGTATACTACTACCATAGTTCAAACACTAGCATCAATCACTACAATAAAATAACAGTTTACCCACGGACGATTTTTTGAGTAAAATTATTAAAATTCCTGGGTAAACAAGGTTACCAAGGGTTTACCTCTGGCTCGTGGGTAAAACATTACACATGGAATTTTCCATTCCTATGTAAATTATTCATAGATTCAACCTTGGGTAAATAATTCGTAAGATCGATAAAAGATCATAAATTACTCATGAATAAACCCTGGGTAATGTTTTAAATAAATTTATTTTAATTCATAATTGTTTATCTCAAATTATATAATCACATAAAAATTATATGCCACAAATTGGTTTATAAAAAATAACATATTGATTGATTTTCATTGGCACCTATTTATGACTCAGTGGTAACTCATTTAACTATCTTGGTTTTTGTTTTAAGTTTTTTCATATAAGTACAATTTATATTTTATATAGTTTAAAATTTTATAAATACCTACTGAGATTTTGGATAGAAGTGCAAGTAATACTCTTTATTCGTTTGTAAATTAAGTAATTCTCATAAGTTTGTAAATTAATTGATTAATTGATATATCCAATTGATTTTTCTTAGCATCTTATTTTCCAGAATGTTTTATAATTTATATTTGAATAAATTATTATGGCATTATATTTCATACTTATTTTATAATGTATAAGTTTTTTAATTTAATTATGATTGTTAATATAAATGTAAAATTCAATTTTGATAATATTATGCTCTATCAAATATAAATATAAAAATTAAGTAAAATTCAAAATAATATATTAAGAGAAAATTTAAAGTATTATTTTCAAATTAATCACTATGAAAATGGATCTTGGGTAAATTGTGGGTAAATGTTTATTATCGAAACCTTATCTTTTAATTCTTATTACATTAGGATTATCCATGATCTATTTGGCTACAAATATTTTTCTGGAAAATATATGGGTAAATTTTAGGCAAAACGTTCACATATTTGATTAACAAGGTAATACCCACAAATATGTTGCCCTCATGAATGTCTTCACATCACTAACTCACTTGGTGAAATGTCTATTTAAAAGTTCAGTAAGCACTGTTTTGTTATTAATTTTTGTTACATTTCTAACTTTAAATGTTTATCTATTATTGCAACACCAGGTATGGTGAGGCAAATTTACATTATGGAGTATGGGACTTAACATTCTCACTATTTTTAGAATACATGGAAATTGTAAGTCCTCTATCAAAGATTTATTTATTTATTTTTTTGGGTAATTTACATGAATATTTAATAACAATTATTCTTTTAATCTTTAATTAAGTTTTGGCTTTATTGATCCAATATTGTGGACCCTCACCTTTTTCTTGATAAGAAGTTGCTCATTGGTGCATTTATCTATGATGTTATGTTCTATTCTTTTCCAAAGTATGAATTACGCATCTATTGATTTTTGTGGTCATTTGATTTCCCCTTTTCCATATGCACATTTCTTTGCATCACATGGATTTTAAATTTGAACTATACAATATAGGTCACAATCCAATTAATATTTGATGAATCCATTTGCAAAGAGCTTTGCAGGAGCTTTTATATGTGCTTTGCGGCATTTTAGTTACTTTGTAGGATCTCTTCTATGTGGTTTGAGCCATTTCCTATTTCTCAAACTTTTTTTTCTAAATATATATTGTTTGTTTTGATGGTCATACATTTAGCTTTGAAATCCATTGTTATATTTTGACAGTGTCTTGTTAATTTTATATTTATAATAAGTTTTTAAATTTAGATGTGAGAATTCTTTCCTTGCTATACCGTGTCTCTTGCATGACCTCGTAATTTTTTCAATTGTAGTTCAAGACCTACGCTTAGCTGGATTTATCTCCATTTTGCTATTGGGTGGTTTGACAATCACTTCCAAATGGGATAGGTTGCCGTTAATTCTTGCATTTTGATGGCTTTAAGAGTTCATATGGTATTAATTAATATTAAATTTTAAATTAGGTTGCCACAAGAAATCCACATGGATTATGTCACCTATGGTTTTTATTGTGAGCATATAGCTGCAAAGGGCAAGAATGTATGATGCTAATTAGTAGAAACTATCATTTTTGATATTGATTACTATTATCCTTTATTCAGGATGTAGAACTATGGGTTTAATGCTATTTAACCAGAATTTTTGTTTCTTTTTTAGTTGGCCACATACTATCAAGCATTAAATGTGCGAAGATGTTTTCCTTTGTTTAAAACAGTTTCTTTCTGTATATTCCTATAGTCCCACCCTAACTATAGCATATTTCTTTTTAATCAATTGTGTTCCAAAAGAAACCGTTATGTGTGCTTGTATGTTTGCAATAATGCTTTGTTTCTCAGTATATCGAAGGAAGAAAAGTTTGGGACTTTGGGAAGCCACATGATTGAATTGCGCTTGCAGTAAGTTTTTATGTGGCTTTGTTTCAAGTACCTTATATGTTTGTCCTTTCAATTATTCATTTTATGTTTCCCTTGAGGTTGTTATTGGGGAAAATTTATTTTTGTTATGGCTTGCGCGGTTTTCACAAGGGCTTTTTGTCAATGGAAGCGATTCAAAATAAGGGAGGATGCTACGACTTATGAAAGGATGGGCTGGGAATTCATATGGATTATTTTTTCTTTCATTGGTTGACAAAAATCTACCAAAAAACAAAATATTATGCCACATGGATTAGGTTTCCACAGCATATGAATCCTTTGGATTAGGTTGCTACAATAAATCCACATGGATTTATGTTACATATGATTTTTATTGTCTATACATAGGTATAAAGGGAAAGCATATATCCGGCTGACTTATAATATATATCTTGATGTTTTGTGTAGACTATTATTTTTTTACCTTGGTAGTTATTTAGTTTAAACACTAGCATAAATTTTCTAGTTTATTCTCACTTCTATTTCAAGTAGGAAATGCTATATCTGTAAATGTAGTGATGGTACTTGTTTCTTATATGTTCTTGTTAACTGCTTTGATCCTATTGTCCTTTCATTGGTCATTCATCTAACACTAATCATTGATGGTGTGTTGGACTCCAATATTTCAAACCTTTTTAACACCTGTATCCCATTTGGTTTTCTGTCGTTGGAGGCAAGGCTCTCGTGGTATCTAATCTTGTTGAATATGTTTGGGGATGAGGCAAGGATTTCACTCAAAGTTCATGGACTTTGTTAATATGTGCTTGTGAAAGATGCACCCCATCTTGGATGTAGAGGTATGGATATTCATGTCACTTTACCGGAAGTTTGGTTCTTTTTCCTAGTTGAGCATGCATGATCAAGGGTTAAAGGTGCTAAACAAATTTTCTTTTGTTCAAAATAGTTTCTTAGTATTCATGTACCTCACCCTAACTCACCCTTAGTAGAGATCTATATCTTATCTACGGAAAATCTTCTATCTAAGAGTTCCTTCATACTTTATGCAAGGATAAAGCTAAATGCCAGGGGATGTATTTTAGATGAAAATGAACTATTTGAACAACTTATTAATCTTGTTTCCAAAGAGCTGGGGCATGCCTCTGTTATTAGTGGTGATCTAACTCTTTGGTAAACATATTTCCTTACAATCGATTATGTTGTATTATTATGTTTGGTTGTGTGTGTTTGTGCTAATGCTTTGTTTCATAGGACTGATACATTGAAGGATGAAAAGATTGGGTATTTTGGAAGCAACAATGTTTAATTGAATATGCAGCTCTGTTTATTGTCCAGACTTGTTTAAAATACTTCAATAGTGATTAAATTTTTCTTTGATTTGGCAGATATAGAATATTAAGGCCTAAACGTTTTCTATTTGAGATGTTTTATATCAATCACTTATTGTTTTTTTTATTGAATTAAGCTATGTATCTTGCCAATATCCTGGACTTGAATTTCATGTGTCTATTAGTTATGTAATGAAAGCAATATGCTCAATTTGAACTCTTCATGATATGTGGATTACTTTGGTTGCATTTTTTATTTCCTTCTCCTTTTGTTATAACTTTTTTAGTTATGTATTGTATGTTTTTTAGGTTATACTTAGTGTAAGTGTGATTGTTTTAGAAAACGGGTGGATAAATTAAGAAAATCATTTTTTGCAGTTACTCATACTTAGGAGGATTTCTTTTGATTTTTTAGAATATTTTCTGATTTATTAAAATTCCATTAGTTGTGGGATTAAGGTTGCATTAATATGTGTATATATGTGCTACCAAATGCATTCCAAAAATTAGGAGAAATCAATTCTAATTATTGTCGCAATTTTTTTTATGGCAGGAGAGTGGTGAGATATAGTTATTTGCAATAAATGTATATAATGTCAAATATCTATTTTAAATCTTCTATTGAAAATATTCTATTTTTACATGGTTTTTTGGACGCTTATTGAAAATTCCAATAAAGTTATAGTGGTGACATTGTGTAAATACTCCATTCTCCCCTAACAATCCCTTATTAATTGTCTCAAAACATGCAATAAATTGTTGACACTATTTGAACTCTCTTATATCTTATTTCTTTTGCTAGGTGATATTATTCTTCTTGTTATTAAACTATCTATGTGGTATTTTGTTGATTTTTTAGGATTTTAACGTTTAACTCCTAGATTAAGCAGGAGAGTGCAACTTTGTATCTGCTTCTACTGTAAGGTTGGGTAATTTCTAGGAAGTCAATTTTTATTTTTCTCAGATTGAATATCAACCATCATGTTTCCCATAATCAGCCATTTATGTAGATATTATGCCCATTCACTTGAACGGAGATTTATATAAGAGGCTTAACAAAGAAGCTCTTCTTCAAGTCCAATAAATTTTCCCTATCACCATTGCTTCAACCAAAGTCCGTGGGTTACTTTTCTTTTGCATTTATACTTTTTATGGAGCATGTTCACTGTTATGTTTAAATGTCCATTTAATACTTGTCTTGGATTTTGAGATGTGCTTCACATATGTTCCATCTTGATCAAATTTAGGTATTTTGTGCAAGGGGTCTTATAAATAGGAGGCATATCATGAGCAATTAGCAATTTGAAATACTTTCAATTTCCATGCCATAACCTAAATCTCGGATTTTGTTGTGGGAAATTTTATTCGTACATGTTTCTTCATATGTGTTTTATTACTCATGGTTTACTCATTGCAATCATGACATGTATTGGTATTGATGCCTTTATAGGTTCTTCGACTATTTTCTCTTTTTCTTCTTTTTTAATTTTTATTTTATTTTCTATGTGCATTCTCTCATTATCTTCATGTGTTCTTTGTCACTGTAAAGGCGTATTACTTTTCTCTATGACCTTTCAATTCTTTGCTTTTTTTTTGTTTATTGTTTTAGTAACGAGTAGGTATATGTAACATTTTCGTTGTTATATTAAAGGAATCCAATGAGAGCATATTATACAGTCTTGATAAAGAGTATTCTGCATGGAAAATTTTCATTCAGTTTTAAGTATAGCTTTCTTCTTACTCTAGAGCAAAATATAAAATTTGTCTTGGCTTAAAGGAGGCATTCTAATTGTTAGTAATGTCTCATTTAATTTCTCACTATATTTAAGACTGCTTAAATTGTGCATAGTATTTTTGCTTGTCTTTATGGCTCAGCATTTTGCGGGCTCTACATATGCTGATCAATAGAAAACAAGAGAGAAAGAATTCCTTTGTTGTAGAAATGGACAAGAAGCGCACAGCAGAATATCTTACATGAATTTTCATCACATTGTGGGAGAGTAATACAATAGGCAGTCAATTGCAACTTCTATTTCTTTGAGCTGTCATAGAATTGGGTTTGTTCAACAGTGGGCAAAAGGGTTTAGTTGATTGCTCAAATTCGATACGATAACTTTCTCTCTAACTCGTGGCTCTTGTTGGTTGTATGATCATGACAAAAGTAAGAAGTTGTCCCTTACGAGAGATGTTCACAACATGCAACAGCTTGAAGTGTTAGGTGTCCATTAATCAATATTGGAGTATTTTCTTTGTGGATTTTAAGAGGTTTTAAGATTTCTTCTTTCCATCTTGAATGTCGGATAGAATTGGTTTTATCTGTTGGGCTCTTTTTGTTTTTTGCAGAAAAAGATTTTTATGTTGGCCAACACCTGATTATATGGGGAATTTACAAAGTAATGAATAGCATAAATGCTCCAAAACTAGTTAAGTGCTTTGACTCTGGTGGTCTAGATTTTTGCAACTTGCAAAATCTAAAAATGATGACCTTCGAAAAGATGTTGTAAGTATGTGTGCTTTATATAACTTATATGCCTTATCCTTATCGCAACTAGCTTGCCATTTGTCAAGTATCCATATCCTGATATATCCCTCTAGATCCTCATGACATGTTAGATGCATCTTAGGTTCTCCTAAGTGACAAATATTGCTACACATTGGCACGGCTTGGCATATACAGAACACTGTTCCTTACAATAGTTGACCCACTTGAAAAATGCGATACTTCAGAATAATATAACTCATAAGCTTGAGTGTGGTGCATATTCCCCTTTTTTATTCCAATTCATGAAGGAACTTGGTTAATGATTTATGGGATTTTGATTCTATATTGTTTGATGCCTTCTCAAGATAGGAAAATAGAAAGAAAACACAAGTATTTTACTGATTCAGTTTCTTCAATTAAAGGAAAGTTCTGCATTGACATGTTAAATGCATGTCAGCTTACCCTAAGAGTCAGGAATTGCATATTCACCCTTTTGATTTCCCATTCACGGAGAACTGGTTAATTATTTATGAGATTTTGATTCTATATTGTTTGATGCAAGCTCAAGATAGGAAAAGAGAAAGCAAACACAAGCATTTTACTGATTCAGTTGCCTGCATTGGTATTAATCTTGAATTGAAGAATGGAGAATTTTCCTTCTGGAAGATTTTGTTGGATTTGGATACGTCTCGTATAATATTACCAATAACTTCTGAATTCACAATTTTGTGCAAGTTGTGGAACAATTGTTTGGCACAGTCAACACCTTTTTAGAATATCATTACAATACTTGGGAGAAAGATTATGAATACCTACATATATGGTATGTATATGGTCTTTAAATGTTACAATGTTTGGAGTTTCCTTCATATAGCTTAATTTACTTGAGCCGATAAATGTGCAAATAGGTTGTTCCATTCACCCTTATTGGTGGTGTACTTGAATGAGTTCATATCACTAACCCACTTGATGAAATATCTATATAAAAAATCAGAAGTACTGTTATGTTATTAGTCTTTGTTGCATTTCTAGCTTTAAATGTTTGCCTATCCTTGCAACACTAGGAATGGTGAGGCCGATTTATGTTATGGAGTAGGGTAATGAGTTCATTTTAGTAATTTTTCTTTTTCTTTTCTGCGTTAGTTTTTTGCTTGAAGTCATCTGATAAGCGCCAACTTGGGCTAATAAAGTTGTCTATCTAATGGGATTAAAATGCACTCTTTTCGTACTATTATATTTTGTGATATGTGTAACTTATTGAGCATTCTTTTCCCTTACAGTTTTTGAAATCCTTGTTGTTTGCGAGAGACTAACAATGATTTGCGCTTAAGTTTGGAGAGTTTCAAAGATGTGAAAATAATGAACATACAGCGCTAGCTACACTGCAGGTTAATCAACTTTGGGTTTAAAAGGAAAGCTTGATGGGTATGAAAGGAGTAAAAGTAGAAGCGTGCAGGGCAGGTATGCTACATTGCAATGTGATTATATGATGCAATATTATTTTTTCTTATTAATTCAGTCATGGGACAATGTTACATCTCCTTGTAACACACTACTTATTCTTTGACAGCCGAGCTTATGATTTATTCTTCCGGCTGTTATTTTTAAAAGAAAACATACTCCAGATGAAGCATATTGTACATGCAGTCAATTTTGGCATCTATATAGAGTTATATAATCAGTAATGTCATTCATCCTGTCAGTTTAAGCCATATTTGGCCAGGTAGGTACGTTACGCAATTCCTCTTGCATTTAGAATCATGTTTTGACTTAAATTTAAGTATCCTGCTTCACCCTATTTGTTTATGGAAATAAAAATTTACTCTTTTTGAACAGGTTCTATCCACACGCAACACATGCATTTAGTTGCCATCAATAGGGAATTATATGATCAGTTAGGTCATTTATCTTATCAGTTTAATCAGTTGCTAATCAAACCATGTGTTTAATTATTTCCCTTGCATCCATAATGTTAAGTCAAACATCGGTTGAACAACCTATTTAGGATATAATGGTTAGAGACCACTGATGTCAAACGTTCAACAACCATTTCTTCCTTATGCTACTGATGGGTTTTCTCGGTAGATAGTTATGATTAAATAATTCATAAAATTGTTTAATTTTCATGTTTTTTTAAGGCGTGTATTGGTTTGTACAGGATTTTGGATTGATTCAAAGACCATGTATTTGCGTGGTAATCTTTTATAGCTCTTGTGGTATTGCTCCTCACTCTTTTTGTGATCAGATCAGATGTTGATCATTGGTGCATTGATCCATGACGATATGATCTATTCTTTTCCAATATATGTATTACATGTTTGTAGATTTTTATGGTGTTTATTTGACTGCCTCTTTTCCATATGCACATTTCAGTGTGTCACATGGATTTTAAGTTCAAAATATTTATTACTATCAACATCACAGTTCGTAATCCAATTTCAGTTGAGTGTCTTTGACAACATGCATATTTTACTTCCGGCGAGGTACCGATGCTAAATATTCCAATTGTTAGTCTTTCCTCTTGGCAAAGAACTTTTTTCTGGGAATATTATCAGTTTCAATTACTGTTATCCATTTCATGAGGTCATGACTAATTGCTTATGCAATATATTTAACCTTGACAATTCTAACTATTGTTTCTAAAAGGATGAGATAGAGATTTACATAGAAATGAAAAATTAGAAGGCTATGGCAATGTAGATAATTTTTAGGATGTTTAAAACAAATCTGTCCATCTTTACTTAAGTTCCTAGGTTTTCACAGTAAAGACGAAGTTATAAAAATATTATTCAATAATTTATTATTTTTTTATATCACAACCTAAAAGAAACTGATAGCATCTATTTATTTTATTTTGAAGGAGTGATGATTATAGATCGAGTGTTTCTTGGTTGAAAACTTTTAGTTTTACATTTTCAGCGATTAAGTTATTTTGCCATATTAATCACAGTTATATGCATAAAATGATATTGTGTTTGATGTTTTGAAATATTTGTTATAGTTGACAATTGTAGCTTTTGACACTGAACATAATCAACCAACTTCTTTCCTTTGATTTGCGATTGTGTTATACAACACTAAATATGCCCCAAGATGATTGGGGTGATAGTGAATAATTACATACTTTGGAGCCCTATGCTACTATTTGGCACCTTCTATTATTGGACAGGAATTTTATTAGATCAAATTAGTGGTAAGTTTGACTAGACGGTTAGATTTCTGTTTTTATTTTTGTTATTTTTGTTTTTTTTTGTTTATTCAATATTGTCTATATTGATCACAATACATTTAACTTTGAACTCCATTGTTATGGTTTGACAATGTTGTGTTGATTTTCTCCATAAAATGAGTTTTTGTAATTTAGATGTGAAAATGCTCTGCTTGCTATACCAGTTCTCTTGCATGACCGGGTACTTTTTTCAATTGTAGTTCAACACATAAACTTAGCTGGATTTGTCTTCATTTTTCTATCGGGTGGTTTGACAATCATTTCCAAATGCAGTAGGTTGCCATTAATTTCTTGCTTTTCGATGGCTTTAGGAGTTCATATGGTATTAGTTTAGATGAAATCTCTGGATTAGGTTGTCTAAAGAAATCCACATGTATTCATATTGCATATGATTTCTACTGTCAATGCATAGGTGCACAATGAAAGATTGTATCCTGGTGACTTATAATATATCTACTTGTTTGATACAGACTATTATTTTTTATATTGGTCACCATTGTTTTTTATTTGGGATGTAGAGCTATGGATTGCATGCTACTTCACAAGAATTTTTGTTTGTTTTCTAGTTGATCACGCATGATCAAGGATTAACGGTGCTGAAATGTTTTCTTTTGTTCCTTCTCAATATTCCTGTACTCCAGCACAAGAATAGCTATATATATCATCTGTAGAAATTCTTCTATCATAGAGTTTATTCATTCTTTATGCAAGGATTCAGGTAAAGCTAAGGAGAAGTATTTTGGATGAGAATGAACTAATTGAGCAACTTGTTGATGTTATCTCCAAAGAATGTTAGCATACGTCTAGTGTTAGTAGTGGTATGATTCATATATATATATATTGCAAAATTAATTATTTTGTTTGCTCGTGTCTGTTTGTGCTGTGCTAATGCTATTGATGGCGGCCGCTCCCGTCGCTAAGAAGCGCACACACGGTTCCCAGCCCGCAAGTGCACGGGTCGTTAAATAATACCTCTTGCGCGAGGGCAAAAGGGTCGTATTCCCCAGGGTCCCAAGATCTATTATTACTTCTTCTTAGATTAGCTGTTCAGCCAAGTCAAAATAGGGTTTTGTTGTAATAAGATTAAGTACAAAAACAAAGCAATAAAAGTAATCAAGCCACCGACAAGCAATAAGCACGTAGAGGGAAAACAACTATCGAAGATAAGGCCCCGGGCAAGGATTCCCCCGGGAAGAACACAACTATGGATGATAGAATAAATAAATAATGCATGCATGATTTGTAACAAGTTGGTCCGCTTAGACTCTGAAGTCGACTACCCCGGAACCTCCGTAGTGTAGCCCTAATCCAGTACAAGTTCCTTGATCCTAAGGATACTCACACGATCTCATTGGGCATAGGGAATCTTGGCTAGAGTTATTCAAAAGCATTTGTGCTAGAATACACTCTAAAACCTGCGGGAGGCTACCGGCACCTGGAACCTCCGGTGCGCTGGTACAATGGATCCCTCTCCTAACATTCTTTGACCTAATACATGCTCGCATCCTGCCAAACAAGTATCATTCATAATCAATTCTACGGAATCCATCCATTGTAGAATGAACATACATTAGAATGAAAGAAACCAAACACAACAATCCATGCATTCATTAAACTAAAGAAACGCCACACAATACAAGTGTTCCTCCCAAGGTTCACCGGTTACCTGATGGCCTTGGGAGGTTTAGTTCAACATTACAAGCAAAGGGAAACTAAAAGATATAAGATTTATCACAAAGAAAGCAAGAACTCCCCTCTTGAAGATGTTGACTAGGGATGATGGAGCAACTTGCCGAATCCGCGTCGGTAAGCCCTAGGATGAAGATCTACGCATTCTTCCCTCTTCTCCCACTTGATTCCACTCCAAAACAACCTTCTCCAATGAAGATTTGAGCGTGTGGGTGCTTGGAGGCGCAGGTGGCAAGATACCTTGCGAAAAAAGCCCTAAACAGGCTTAAATACCTGAGCGGTGTGCGGGTTGATGTGCGGCCGTACACCTGCCCGCACACCTGTGTGCCGGTGGGTGTGCGGCCGCACTCTGGGCCGCACACCCTTCTGCCAAGGGTGTACGGGCAGCACACAGCCCTCACACGGGCCCAAAAATGGGCCTGAATAGGCTCATTTCTTGTAGGATTGCCCGAATGACGTCCGAAGCTCATTTAACCATCGTTTCTTCTCTCCTTGGCCTCGATTTTCATGCTACAAATGCTCCTCCTACCGTAGACGGCTCATAGATGCCCTGAAATAGAAAAATATGAAAAACACATCAAAAGCCACCGGTTTCATTCAAATAATGCATAAAAGTACAAGTAATTCACCGTTAGAAAACGGTGTATTTAGACGTTATCAAACTACCCCCCACTTGAGGGTTTGCTTGTCCCCAAGAAAACAAACATGAATAACAAGAGGAATTGATAAGTGGCTAAATACACAACCTCCGGCTCAAATATAAGTATACAATATCAAGTGTAAGACTCTAGATGCTAAGCTACAACCATACACGAAATTTTGAAACATTCATTCAGCAAGATGATGTTGTGTGTGTGCAACCTTCTTCACCTAGGTTCTTGTAGCCTAGATAGGAGAAAATGACACCCCGAGGACCACTTCTTAAAGCACATCACACCACTTACAGCGGTAACGGACCTTGAAATGGTAGGGAACCCCCTAATGAACTCACAAGGCACTTCTGTCTCTCGTCTATACACAATTGGTTTATTTCTCCTTTTTCTCTCTCTCTCTCTCTCTCTCTCTCTCTCTCTCTTTTGACTAACATGAACTGTAATCTTCGTTTTGGAAGGGTAAATATACCGATCAGGCACAAAAAACCCAACTTATTTAGAAGATTACAAGTTCACATGAACATGCTCATGCTTTTCTAGCTTTTGGCTTAGGAAACACTCTTTTTAGGAGCTCGAAACCTAAGTTAATTTGCTATTCAAGTAGAGGAGCATTGTTATTTTTATTGCTATATAAAACTCTTTTGCGGCCACCATAGCTTCTTGAAAATCCATGGCCTCTGTACACAAACACAATAATAAAAAAAAATAAGGCATCAAAGAAAACTAAAGAAAATTAAAATGTATATATGCACAGAAATAAAGAAATAAACGACTAAGCCAGCATCTAGGAGTTTTTCTAGTATTCTCGGAGTGCCAGGCAACGGCGCCAAAACTTGATGGCGGCCGCGCCCGTCGCTAAAAAGCGGGCACAAGGCTTCCCTGCTGCAAGTGCATGGGTCATCATGTAATACCTCTTGCACGAGCGCAAAAGGGTCGTATTCCCTAGGGTCCCAAGATCTACTATTACTTCTTCTTAGATTAGCTGTTTAGCCAAGTCAAAACAGGGTGTTGTTGTAATAAGACTAAATACAAAAGCAAAGCAATAAAAGTGATCAAGCCACCAACAAGCAATATGCACGTAGAGAGAAAACAAGTATCAAAGATAAGGCCCCGGGTAAGGATTCCCCCGGGAAGAACACAAGTATGGATGATAAAATAAATAAATAATGCATGCATGATTTGTAACAAGTTGGTCCGCTTAGACTTGGAAGTCGACTACCCCGGAACCTCCGTAGTGTAGCCCTAATCCAGTACAAGTTCCTTGATCCTAAGGATACTCACACGATGTCATTGGGCATAGGGAATCTTGGCTAGAGTTATTCAAAAGCAATTGTGCTAGAATACACTCTAAAACCTGCAGGAGGCTGCCGGCCCCCGGAACCTCCTGTGCGCCGGTACAATGTATCCCTCTCCTAACATTCTTTGACCTAATGCATGCTAGCATCTCTCCAAACAAGCATTTCCTTCTGACTAGGCTCCAAATTTACCGCTATGATGATTGGTAGTTGCCTATTGTTCTCCCAATATGCATACTCCAAGTGCTCAGACAACTTTTTCAAATCTAAGTTTAAGGACATTGTGATTGAGGGGTATGAGTACCCTCCCTTCCTCACTGGGCTCTCTCTCTCTTGGACTCGAAAGCCTTATCGTAACCCTCTTCGACTGCCCACATAGGCCTAGCTTGAGTGGCAACACTGTGTTCAATTGCCCTTTTCTCCTACCCAGAACTTTGGGTTGCTTCCTGGACTACATTCCATGATGTATCTGAAGCCACTGCCATGACTTGTTCCATACACTGCGTGTTTTCTTGAATCCCTCGAGCGGTGCACCCTTCAGGAGATTGGTTGCATGCCCATAATAGAGATTTCCCTTAACATGCTATTACCATCTCTTCCAAACTGATGTCGTCTTGGCACCCATCTACCCCACTGGCGTAGTCCTCTTGCATAAACAGAAATAACAGATCGGTTAACTGTGGTTCTGCATAATGGTTACTTAGATCCGAACCAGAAAAATAATGTTGATGGTTTCCTACAACTGCAATTAATTCTTCCATCTTATGTTATTCTGTTGTACAATAAACCTATAAAGAAACCTCAAATAAGGTCAAAATTAAGAAAAGTGAAATAAAAGATTTAGAAGGTGATAGAAATACAGAAAAGTAATTGACAAGATTACTAAAATCTGAAATGGTCTAAAAGTTGCCAGTCCTAGGCAATAACGCCAAAAACTTGATATGCCCTTTGTGTATCCGCAAGTGCACGGGTGATACAAGTAGTAAAGTGTACCCAAGTGGGTCGAGTAGTCGAATCCACAGGGACTGGTGCAGCTTCCAGTACTCTTTTTTCATCTAACATCTAGTCGAACAAAGATTTAGGGTTGAATATAACTAAGGATCGGGAGAGACAAACAAACAAAGGGGAATGAAAAACAGGAGGATTTCTAGCAAGATAACAATGATCAAGAGTAGCGCCCCGGATCAATCCCTTGGTGTCGTTTGCAATTACGACCTTGAAATGTCTATCAGGTACATCCTATAAAACCTATGTATTCTATAAGCATTGCTACAACTAAGGCATTAATAAGCGTCGAGAATTATGATTATAACTGCGAGAATCATGCACTTCGAGGATAGTAATTACCCTACAACAATCACGCTAAGCCAATCAACACATGCTAAGTTTTATAATCATACTACGTGAATCAATCACATCAAGTAAAGCAACATAAGATTAAACATGTCAATAAAAAGAACTCCATAAACATTGCAAGGAAAGTATTCGATTACAACTACACCAAGTTCAATGATTTAGGGCACCGGAGACGGTTAGCCCCTCATGGGTTCATGATGAGTGCATGTCACATATATATTCTCATATACATTTTACCCATTTTTAACTTGTCATTCGCATGCATTTATGATAAATCGGTGCTACTTTGTGTATGTGTGCTTAATTGTGCAGGAAACCAGGTCTTAGAACGAAAAGAACAACTTTTGATCAATTTCGGCACAAAACAGAGCTGTAGTGCACTTTTCAGCATAAGCACGGCCGTGCTTAGGCAGTGCTTATTTCAGCACTTAGAAAAAGCCAGCCCTTTTAAGAAAGCACACCCGTGCAAGTAAGCATGGGTAGGAAGCACAGTCGGGCTTCTGCCCGTGCACTTTTAAGGAATTTTCAAGATAAGAAAAGCACGGCTTCTTTGCTCCTAGCACCCCCATACTATTTGATGCATAGGCGAAAGCACTCCCTTGCTTCTACCCAGGCACTTTACAGGAATGGTAAAATCAAGCTAAAAACATGTTCCAATATGATAAGCGTCTAAATACATCGTTTTGTAACGGTGCATTACTTGTACTTTCATGCATTATTTGAATAAAATCGGTGCCCTTTGATGTGTTTTTGGTTTTTTTCTATTTCAGGGTATGTACAAGTCGTCTACATGAGGAGGAGCATTTAGAAGATGAAAATGAAGGCCAAGGAGCGAAGAAACGAAGGTTAAACGAGCTCCGGATGTCATTCGGGCAGTTCTACGCGAAACAGGACTATTCAGGCCCGTTTTCAGGCCCTGTGCGGGCTTGTGTGCGGCCTGCACACTAGGCCGCACATGGCTCGGGTTTAAAAGAGCTTTTAGGGTTTTTTTCAAGAGATATCTTGCCACCGGCGCCTCCAAACGCCTCCACGCTCAAATCTTCACCAAAGGAGGTCATTTTGGAGTGGAATCAAGTGGGAGAAGTGGGAAGAATGCAAAGATCTTCATCATAGGGCTTGCCGACACGGATTCGGCAAGTTGCTCCATCACCCCTAGCCAACATCTTCAAGGGGAAGTTCTTACTTTATTTGTGATTAATCTTGTATCTTGTAGCTTCCCTTTGCTTGTAATGTTGAACTAAACTTCATAAGGCCACCGGGCTACCGGTGAACCTTGGGGAAGGGACACTTGTATTGGATGATGTATTTTTAGTTTAATGAATGTTCGTTTATTATTTGGTTTCATGCTATGTGATAAACGTCTAAATATACATATTTTATACGTATTCATTTGTATTATTTTATTATCTTTTTTATGAGTCGATGCCCTTTTTATGGTCTAAATCCCTTTATTTTGTGTTGCAGACCCTAAATAAGCCAAAATGAGCTCAAGAACGTATTTAGGAATAAATCGTCACCAAATACGATGTTTTTTGGGCTTCTTCACTGTAGCAGCACTGTAGCGAAATAATGTAGCAGGTATTGTAGCAGGTACTGTAGCACCGAGGTGAAATTTTCTGCGAAACTTTCTGGATGCCTCACGGGCAACCTCACGACCCTGAGGCAGCCCGTGAGGAGACACAAATTTCGCCTTTTTAAAGGTTTCTAGGGCATCATGTTTGAGGACTTTTGCCTCTTCTTGGAGCTCCACACCCCCACTTCCAAATCTGACCAAGAAGGAGAGCTTGGGGGGCATTTCCACGGAGGAATCGGCGAGGAGATCGCGATCTTGAGCGGGATCTACTTCTAGGGCTTCAAATTTTGAGGTTGAAGACGACGGGAAGCCACCCCTTCGAGTGGCGCCTTTGGAAGCTTCTTCGACTTTTATCTTTGGAGGGAGGTCTTTTATGTTTAGTTTTGTTGTTTTCATGCTTTCATTCATGTATTTTGAGACTATGAGCAACTAAAACCCCAAGGTCACCGGATGTGGGTGAACCTTGGGGTGAACTTGTGATGTTTGGATGATTTGGTTTAATTCATGCTTGTTAGTTTGTTTGTGATTCATGTTTGGTGTTTTTGAACGCTTGGGTATGCATGAGAACTCTGTGTATCCATACTTAGCCAATACTAGGTTGCATGACCATTGCCCTAGTATTAGACTGACCAAGCTTGGAAGGGAAATACGTACAAATACGCCATGACCATAGGGTATTTGTACCCCTTCATTTCTAGGGTTAATTACTCATGTGTGATTCAACCTTAGTTTGAGAAAACCATCTTGCCCTTTGCAATCGTAGGAGGAATTGTACGGGTAGAGCCCGTATTCAATACTCGTACCGGATTAGGGGTCAATTGCCGTGACCATCGGGTTGACCTAATCTAGGGTTTTCTCGGTCCATCAAGCCACTTGCATGTTAATCCAACATCCTTCGCACTTTAGTAATCCCGAGGGGATCCTCATCCGTGACCATCTTCTCAGCGTGATTTTCCCTCCCGTTTACCGCCCGTGGTATTTAGTAATTTAATTGCTTTTGTTTTACTTCTTTACTTTCTCATTCCAAATCTCAAGTCTGATCGGCTAGACAACATTGCAAAAAGGAAGTAAGAATAGATTCTCAGGCCCTTGGGAATACGACCCACTCGTGCTTGCGCGAGTGGTTTATTACTTGACGACCCCGTGCGCTTGCGGGATCACCACCAAGTTTTTGGCGCCGTTGCCGGGGAACCACTAGAAATATTCAGAAAACTTTGAGCATGTTGATTTGGCTTTTGTTTTGCCGTTTTTGCCATTCTTGTATATATTCCATCATTTCATTTTCTTTGCATTTTCCTACTTGTTCGTCTGCAAGTTTTAACGCTTGTCTTGAAGTTTCTTGCAAGGTACCCATCTTATGACCCAAGCAAGTCAAGAAAACTTATTTGAACCCGACGACGAGATAGAAAGAACATTGCACCGACGTTTACGAGAAGCTATTGAGGGTTCAAATCAACGAGAAGTTCGGGTCGAATCGAGTGAACCCTCAGTTATGGCTGAGCCAAGAAGAACTCTATCCGATTATGAAAGGCCACAATTCACCGAGGATGAATTTAGTGTGTTGGTTCCCACCGTGCCTGTGAATAATTTCGAAATAAAGGCAAGCACAATTGGGATGGTGCAAAACTCACTACAATTTGATGGTCTAGCTGATGAAGACCCGCATGCCCACTTGTCCAAGTTCCTTCAAATATGATCAACCTTCAAGAGCAATTCAGTTTCTGATGATGCAATCAGGTTGAGATTATTTCCTTTTAGTTTAAGGGGAGCAGCCTATAGATGGCTTACTTCTTTGGCTCCGGGATCGATTACTTCATGGAAGGAAATGGTGGAGAAGTTTCTTGCCCGATATTTTCCACCAAGTAAGGCAGCGAGGCTGAGGCAAGAAATTTCAGCATTCCGACAAGGAGATTCTGAGACCCTAGTTGAAGCTCATGAAAGATTTAAGGACCTTCTAAGAAGATGTCCTCATCACGGATTCCCTGCATGGATGAGGGTGCAGACATTTTGTAATGGGCTGAATTATGAGACAAGGCAGCTCATCGACGCAGCAGCAGGTGGCTCCTTAAGTAACAAACTCCCTGAAGAAGCCGAAGCATTAATTGAGAATATGGCTAGTAATGAATGTCACTGGAGCACTAGGCAGAAGCAAGTTAGAGAAGCCGGACTGTATGAGGTGAATGAGACTACTGCCTTGGCGGCAAGAGTTGAAGCCCTGAACAAGAATGTTATTGATAACAATGCTAAGGTTGAAGCTTTGACTCAGAAACTTGATCAATTCATGTTAGGCTCCAGTTCAAGCTCAAAGGCAGTGATGTCATGTGAAACATGTGGTGCTGCGCATGCAACAAACCAATGCCCCCTTCTTGTTACTTCCCCTGCACAAATGGAGTCAGTATACTACGTTAGTGGAGGTCAGAGGGGACCGGGTAACCAATATGGTAATACGTATAACCCGGGGTGGAAAAACAATTCAAACTTCTCTTGGAACCAAGGCCAAGCACAACAAAGGCCACCTCCACCTCAAGGTCCTCCTTATCAACCTCCTCAACAACAAGAAAGAAAATACACAACTGAAGACGTCTTGGCGAGATTCATGCTTAATACAGAATCCAGATTTGTTGCTCAAGATAAAAGGTTTGATGAAATAGGTACTGTACTGAGAAATGTTCAAGCATCTATTCAGTCCTTGGAAAATCAAGTTGGGCAACTCGCTAGAGCTCAAGCAGAACGTCCCTCGGGTAGTTTACCATGTAACACTGAAAGCAACCCAAGGGAACACTTAAAAGCTGTCACACTAAGAAGTGGAAAACAGTTGGAGGCAAGGGCCGAGGAGAGCCCAAGTGCTTCTAATGATAGGGTAGCCATTCGGGAAGACCCTAATGTGATTAAAAGAACAAGTGAAGAAAATGAGAAGAAAATTAATAATGATGCTACAAAATCCTCCACTCATAAGAGCTCCGAATACAAGCCTGCGGTGCCATATCCCTCAAGGATCAAGCAAGACAAGGATGAAGCCCAATTCAAAAAGTTCCTACACATGTTCAAGCAACTTCATATTAACATTGCCTTTGTCGAAGCTCTGTCTCAAATGCCCAAGTATGCAAAATTCATGAAGGACCTCCTTACTAATAAGTGGAAATTAGAAGACTTGGGAACTGTAACCTTATCGGGGAATTGTTTAGCTGTAATCCAAAAGAAGTTGCCGAAGAAACTGAATGATCCGGGTAGTTTATTATCCCTTGTGTACTTGGAGAAGGGATGGAAGAAATGCTTTAGCTGACTCGGGGGCAAGTATTAATGTGATGCCCTATAACTTATTTCTGAAGCTAGGGCTGGAGGAATTGAGACCTACAAGGATGACCTTACAGCTCGCAGACCGCTCAGTGAGAAAACCTAGAGGAGTTGTCGAGGATGTTCTTGTGAGAGTTGATAAACTCATCATCCCGGTGGACTTTGTGATACTAGATGTGGATGATGATGTAGAGGTCCCGTTGATCCTTGGCCACCCTTTCCTCAATACCGCAGGAGCCCTAATTGATGTTAAGGGAGGGAAGATGACATTGCGAGTGGAGGATGAACAAGTTGTTTTCACTCTTCCATAGGCTATGAAGCACACACTAGACCATGATGACACTTTATATTTCACGGATATAACTGACGTAATAATTTCTGATTGTGTGCATGAAGTCCTCGCTGTGAATCCCTTAAATGAGAACTTAGAAGGAATCGAGGACGAAGAAACTGAAGTAAGGGACCCCTCGCCTCCGCCAAAACAACAACTAGCCCAAGTGGAAGTTGTAGCACCTCCGCATTGTAAGAAAAAGGGAACTTTGAAGAAGGCATGGCGAAAGGTGAATGCGAAAATGAAGAAAAGCATGAGTATCTCCACATTACCACCGAGTGAGGTAGACCGCCTATATTTTGATAATCAAGGTAAATTTTGCATCTTCTCTTATCTTTCCATGAACTTTCCAGGTCACAACATTCCGTCAAGAAATGGAGGTAATTCTCCGCCCTTTGTCCCACCATGATTTGAGGTAAGAAGAGTTGAGCTAACGACTTTAAACAAGCGCTTCTTGGGAGGCAACCCAAGCTCTTAAATTTGTTGCATTGCTTTTTTCTAGTTGTTTGATTGCTTAGTGTGTTATTTTTCCGTATTTTTGGTGGGTTAGTTTTCAAGTTGTTTTTCTTGTTGTGGTGGTTTTGTTCATCATTTTTGTTCAAATCCCTTTGCATGATCATGTGTTTCCTTGAGTGATTTAGAGATTAGATGCCATGAAAATCATGTTTTGAGTGTTTCCATGCTTTATTTGTCATTGTTTGAAACGTTTTTGAGGGTTTGGAAGAGGTTAAGTTGAAAAAAATTCAGATTTTCGCCGTTTTTGGCCTGTGAACTCGCTCTTGAAGAATTCAGGGGGAGCTCACCCGTGAGCCATCCAGGGAATTCTCACGGGTTGGGTCATTAAAGAGCCCTTTTTCAAGGTTTTTTTGTCCATTCTTCTTCTCCAACCCTTCTCTCATTTCCCCCTCCATTCTCCACCGATTTTCTCATTTTTTTTGCTCTAAATCCCTCTCCTCCTCCCCTCATCTAATTTGGTGAAGAAATTTCGAAGAAAAAACACTCCTTTGGCCGGATTTTGCAAAGAGATTGCTCCACATATTCTAGGGTTAGGTAAATGTTTTTTTTTCACTCAAGGGCTTGATTTCTTTTGGGGTTGTGGGGTGTTTTAAGCTTGGATCTTACTCTCCTTTGTTGCAAGAGCATCTTAAGTATGATTTGGCATGATTGTAAAAATGTTTGGCTACTTTTTCAAGCAAAACTCTTGCAAAATTTTCTCGGAATTACTGTAACACTGAGCTTTCCTCATGAACTTTCATTCTTTTAAGCTCTATTCTGTCTATAATTTGGTTTAATGGTGTCCCCTTGATCTTGTAGGTATGAGGACCAAGAAAATTGCTCATAAGAGGACACGGAGAGATCGTACCCCAACCCACCAACGAATCAAGGTTTTGAAAAAACGATCATAAGACATGATTCACACTTTTGTCAAGTATGACATTTGGAACCATTAGAAAAATTGGGTTGGATGCATTGAGAACCTTGGAGCTTGATGAAGCTGTCTTGCATCTTATTTCCCATGATGGGTAGGACAAGTTATTATTCATTGAAGAACCCACCTGAGGTTTACCAGCAGCTGCAGGCGTTTGAAAGAGGACACAGAGACAGGGCCCCTAGGCCCTAGGACACATTTTGTTTTTTTTTTTTTTTTTTTTTTTTGTTCTTTGCTTTGAGCTTGCTTGTTTTCATTTTCTTTTGCTGTCTATTGTACTTTTAAGTTAGTTAGGGCTCCTGCTCTGCTAAACTTTATTTTGGGTGTTTGTAAACTATTTTGTACGCGCTCTTCCTTTATTATTTTTGCCTCGGGAGTTGTGATCAGCTTTTGTTGTGATTTCAGGATGATGATACAGCTGTTCCACACTCCAGGCCCTCACCACATAGTTTACCCCAAGTCCACATGCACATGTCTTACACTTCATCGACGGATTGGGGAAGTTTCTTACTCCATCTTTAAATTTTTGTTTTGTATTTATTTCCCACCCTGTGCAGCTGACTTATGTACATTGGGGACAATGTACAGCTTTAGGTGTGGGGATGGAGTATTTTATTTTAATGCATGCTTGACTCACCTATGATAGCTATGATTTTATTGTTAAGGACTTCCTAGCTTGGTAGAATGATAGTAGTGAGTTGTACTTTACATGTACTTGAATGTAGTTCTGTTTCATCTTTAGTGTACATTGATACCTGCTCACTCTAACTTCCACTTCTGACACTCTAACCCATCTTATTGATTTTGTGTTAGGATGTCAAATTCCTCTTTCAATAGTTTTTAAAAAAAAACAAAAAACTTTTGAGTCCCATATTTTTGCTTTAACCCTAAGTAAGGTTTTTAAGTGAGGTTTTTAGCAGGTAGTTGATCAGGCGTCCTGAGTTAGGATGTATTTAATTGCAAAAAAAAAAATAAAAGTGAAAAAATGAGTCTATGTCAGTATTCCTCTGCTTCTAAAAGTATGAATGCGTATATGTAGATCTGTAATCAAGTAAGTCGGGTGGCTCATGTGCCTGGCCAGCATGTGCATCCTTCTGAAAGATTTTTATGCAGTCTACGTTAGGCGGACTCGGTAAAAAAAAAGCTTTTGTGACCTTTTGGGCACCTGAAACCTGTTTTATCTTCACTTTGTGTTAAAGTTTCTTTTTGGGACCAAAAGATTTTTTTTAACTGACTATTGAGGTTTTTTCTTTGGCACTCCTAACACTAATTTCAATTTGAGTGAGGTGAACAAGCATCCTGGGTAATCCAGGGTGTGGAGGTCAAGGTGGGAGTCAGCACACACACACAGGAACACTTTGGATGAAACAGAACTAATATTACTTGACTATACATGGAACAACTCCCTTCTTGATTTCTGTCCATTTGTGCTTGTGGAGTCCTATTCAGTTGAGCTTGTGGTCGTATATTTAGCCGTTTATCTTCTTGCCCATGTTCTTCATGTTTGTTTGCTTGGGGACAAATAAACGCTTAGGTGAGGGGATGTTTGATAAACGTCTAAATATATGTATTTTATACGTATTCATTTGTATTATTTTATTATCTTTTTGATGAGTCGATGCCTTTTTTATGGTCTAAATCCCTTTATTTTGTGTTGCAGACCCTAAATAAGCCAAAATGAGCTCAAGAACGTATTTAGGAAGAAATCGACACCAAACACGATGTTTTTTGGGCTTCTTCACTGTAGCAGTACTACAGAAAAATACTGTGGCAAAATCACTGTAGCATCCAAGGTGAAATTTTCTGCGAAACTTTCTGGATACCTCACGGGAAACCTCACGGCCGTGAGGCAGCCCGTGAGGAGACACGAATTTCACCTTTTTAAAGGTTTCTAGGGCATCATGTTTGAGGACTTTTGCCTCTTCTTGGAGCTCCACACCCCCACTTAAAAATCTGGCCAAGAAGGAGAGCTTGGAGGGCATTTCCACTAAGGAATCGGCAAGGAGATCGCGATCTTGACCGGGATCTACTTCTAGGGCTTCAAATTTTGAGATTGAAGACGACGGGAAGCCACCCCTTCGAGTGGCGTCTTTGAAAGCTTCTTCGACTTTTATCTTTGGAGGGAGGTCTTTTATGTTTAGTTTTGTTGTTTTCATGCTTTCATTCATGTATTTTGAGACTATGAGCAACTAAAACCCCAAGGTCACCCGGATGTGGGTGAACGTTGGGGTGAACTTGTGATGTTTGGATGATTTGGTTTAATTCATGCTTGTTGGTTTGTTTGTGATTCATGTTTGGTGTTTTTGAACGCTTGGGTATGCATGTTAACTCTGTGTATCCATACTTAGCCAATACTAGGTTGCATGACCATTGCCCTAGTATTAGACTCACCAAGCTTGGAAGGGAAATACGTACAAATACGCCGTGACCATCGGGTATTTGTACCCCTCCATTTCTAGGGTTAATTACTCATGTGTGATTCAACCTTAGTTTGCGAAAACCATCTTGCCTTTTGCAATCGTAGGAGGAATTGTACGGGTAGAGCCCGTATTCAATACTCGTACCGGATTAGGGGTCAATTGCCGTGACCATCGGGTTGACCTAATCTAGGGTTTTCTCGGTCCATCAAGCCACTTGCATGTTAATCCAACATCCTTCGCACTTTAGTAACCACGAGGGGATCCTCATCCGTGACCATCTTCTCACCTTGATTTTTCCTCCCGTTTACCGCCCGTGGTATTTAGTAATTTAATTGCTTTTGTTTTACTTCTTTACTTTCTCATTCCAAATCTCAAGTCTGATCGGCTAGACAACATTGCAAAAAGGAAGTAAGAATAGATTCTCGGGCCCTTGGGAATACGACCCACTCATGCTTGCGCGAGTGGTTTATTACTTGACGACCCCGTGCGCTTGCGGGATCACCACCACTATGTGTACTTAATTGTAGTGGATTGCAAGAGAACTCTGCATTTCACCTTATCGATTGTACTTGGATGCGCGGGATGCGCCCTCGTATTAGATCCACATAGTATGATGGTTGATCCGTTGTACCGGTACACCGGAGGTTCCGGGTGCCGGTAGCCTCCCGCTGGCTTTATAGTGTATCCTAGCACAATTGCTCTTGGATAACTTTAGCCAAGACTCCCTATGCCCAATGATATCGTGTGAATATCCTTTAGATCAAGGAACTTGTACTGGATTAGGGCTACACTACGGAGGTTCCGGGGTAGTCGACTTCCGAGTCTAAGTGGACAAACTAGTACAAACCCTGCATGCATTATTTATTTATCACTCATCTATGCTTGTGCTCGTCCCGGGGGTATCCTAGCCCGGAGGCCTTATCTTTGATACTTGTTTTCCATCTACGTGCTTTTAACCTGTTGGTGGCTTGATCACATTTATTATTTTGTTTTCATACTTAGTATTATTATAACAAAACCCTTGTTTGATCTGACTAAACAGCTAACCTAAGAGGAAGTAATAGTAGATCTAGGGGCCCAGGAAATACAACCCTCTCGTACTCGCACGAGAGGTATTACTTGACGACCCATGCACTTGCGGTCGGGGAGCCGTGTGCTTGCTTTTTAGTGACACGCGCAGCGACCATCACAAGACATCCCTAGAAGAGCATAGCCAAGGGCACTACTAGAGCACGGCCGTGTTTGCATCGGGAATTGACTTTTAAGCCCAAAGTTAGGGTTTTAGTGGGGACTTCTTCTTTATCTTTTCTTCCTCTTTGGGTGGAGGCGACGCGAGGGGAGAGTGACGCACCTTCCGGGGTCGATTTTAGACCAAGAGATCGTCGTGGCAATAGAGGAACGTTGGTAACATCGTTATCGGATGCCCTCCGACGAAGATTGTGAAGTAAGAAGGGAGTTTATGGATTTCATCTCATTCTCTTGTTGTTTTCCTTATGTTTCTTGTAGAATTATGAGGGACTAACCATTCTCTAGTGCTCCGGATTCATGAAGTCGGATGTTATTTTGTAGTTTAATACTTTCACTACCTGAACCCTGTCTCTCATCCGTCCTCATATTCCCTTTATTTTTCTTTGTAATTAGTGGTTAACTCCAATTATTGAGCATGATAGATATTAGAAATCCGACGGTTATCGAAAGCTATACCAGTCCTTGTGGATTCGACTGCCCGACCTTTTCGGGTACACTTTACTACTTGTACAACCTGTACACTTGCGGATAAGCAAGGGGTGTATCAGTTCACATAACATTGAAATCATGACAGAAGAAATTAAGCAAAAGCCCATAGACTCCCTATTCTTCTGCATCAATGGTTATGCTCCGAGGATCTATGCCGTGGTCGAAGCTCCACTTCTAAACATGCTCTCCATTAATTGCTCTAATCCCCTTCTAGAAGGTGGTAGATGATGCTGATGGATTCCCCCTTCTCTCTCATGTTATCATCAATCCAAACGTCCCCTCCAAACCAAATTTTGGTGCTTAAAACGATGTTCTTCAACCCAGCACAGGTGTGCTTCGGCCTTGTTTCTTGGTGTGCACTTTAAGGGGAGATCTTGGGTTCAGCAATTTTCTAAAACCTCGCCAAACCCGTGCTCTGGAGACCATGACCGTGCTTCAGTTTTCTTCACTTCTCTTCGAAAATCTTGTAATTTGCATGGCTAAGAAGCACGCCCGTGCTTGGGCCATGCTTATCTTAACGGGTTATACTTTGAGTCTTTTTTGTGCTGAAATCATCTCCAAACTTCTCATACTTGCTAAAAGAACAAGGAGAATAATAGCACCGAACTAATGAGAATAATAGCTAAAAGACAAGCTAATAATAGGTATGAAATAGATAAAAAGTATATATAAAATGCACTCATCAACTATCAAGCATTAAATGTACGAAGATGTTTTCCTTTGTTTAAAACAGCTTCTTTCTCTATATTCCTGTATTCCCACCCTAAGTATAACATATTTCTTTTTAATCAATTGTGTTTTGAAAGAAACCATTATGTGTGCATGTATGTTTGCACTAATGCTTTGTTTCCCAATGTATTGAGGGAAGAAAAGTTTCAGACTTTGGGAAGCAACAAGATTTAATTGAGCCTGCAGTAAGTTTTTATCTGGCTTTGTTTCAATTACCTCATATGCTTGTCCTTTCAATTCTTCATTTTATGTTTCCCTCGAGGTTGTTATTGGGGAAAATTTATTTTTGTTATGGTTTGCGAGATTTTCACAAGGGCTTTTTACCATTCGAAGAGATTGAAAATAAGGGAGGATGCTACAACTTACGTAAAGGATGGGCTGGGAATTCATACTGGTTATTTTTCTTTTCTTTGGCTGCAAAAAATCTACCAAAAACCCAAATATTATGCCACATGGATTAGGTTTCCAAAGCAAATGGATCCTTTGGATTAGGTTGCTGCAATAAATACGCGTGGATTTATGTTGCATATGATTTTTATTGTCTATACATAAGTATAGAGGGAAAGCATATATATCTTGATGTTTTGTGTAGACTATTATTTTTTACCTTGGTCACTATTTTCCTTTAAACACTACCATAAATTTTCATGTTAGGTGCATAATATGTTTTGCTTAAATTTTAGAGCAGATGTAAAGTTTGAAATTTAAATTTCTAGTTTACTCTCACATCTACTTCAGGTAGGAAATGCTATATCTATAAATGTAGTAATGGTACTTGTTTCTTATATATTCTTGCTAACTACTTTGATCCCATTCGTCCTTTCATCGGTCATTCATCTAACGCTAATCATTAAGGGTGTGTTGTACTCTAATATTTCAAACCTTGTTAACACCTGTATCCACTTCAGTTTTTAGTTGTTGGCGGCAAGGCTCTGGTAGTATCTAATCTTGTTGAATATGTTTTGGGATGAGGCAAGGATTTCACTCAAAGCTCATGGACTTTGTTAATATGTGCTTATGAAAGATGCACACCATGGATGTAGAGGTATGGATATTCATGTCGCCTTACAAGAATTTTGGTTCTATTTTCTAGTTGAGCATGCATGATCAAGAGTTAAAGTGCTGAACAAATTTTCCTTTGTTGAAAACAGTTTCTTTCTTAGTATTCATGTACCTCACCCTAAGTAGAGACCTATATCTGATCTACGGAAAAACTTCTATTGAAGAGTTCCTTCATACTTTATGCAAAGACACGGCTAAATGCTAGGGACGTATTTTAGATGAAAATGAACTATTTGAGCAACTTGTTAATGTTGTTTCCAAAGCGCTGGGCCATGCCTCTGTTATTAGTGGTGATCTAATTTTTTGGTAAGCATATTTCCTTCCAATCTATTCTGTTGTATTATTAAGTGTGGTTGTGTGTGTTTGTGCTAATGCTTTGTTTCCTAGGACTGATACATCAAAGGATGAAAAGGTTGGGTATTTTGGAAGCAACAATGTTTAATTGAGCATGCAGCTTTATTTATTGTCCGAACTTGTATAAAATACTTCATACACTTGCCTTTTCAATTCTTCATTTTATGTTTCTCATAAGTTTATTGTTGAAGGAAATTTATTTTTATCCAGGCTTACAAAGCTTTCATATCAGTTTTTTTGGCAAGGAAACAATTGAGGATGGAGGATGCTGCGAGTCATGTAAAATGATAGGCTCATAAATGTTTACTGGGTTTGGTGAGAATTCATACTGGTTATTGTTTCTCTTGTTTTGTGGCATAATTTTCTTTCGTTCCTGTTGATTAAGTTTCTCAGCATGTTTAAGCTTTGCTGGTCACTTCTTGTTTTTTTTCTTGTTTTTTTGTTTTTGTTTTTGTGTTTTCTTGTTTTGAGCTTTCCCTCTCTATTTATCTTGTCCAACCACTGTATAAACATTTTCCTTGTTAGGAACTCGTGGCTGCTTTGTTGCCTTCAAAATCTCGCAAACCTAAATATCTCTTTTCTTGCGAAACATCCGGCTGTCCTATACTCGAGCTAAAAGGGTGAATCTAAAATCTGGGGAACTTCACAGACTACTCTTGTGTTCTGAATTGTACAATCTATGGGAATTTTATATACTAATCCTCAACTGTGGCCCTTTTAAGCATAAGGCCTTTTTAAACATCATTTTGCTTAATTAGGACACTTTAAATGCCATGTATTCTTGGCTTATTCTATATTGCTTTGCTGATTTTTCTCGCTTGAATGATTCTTTCTAAAACATGAGAAAAACAGTCTTATATGACTGTTCACTTGTGGACCCTGCAGAGGCACTCGTGTCCTCGGACTGCTGCAAATGGCACAGTCACATATGATTAGGGCATGCATCAATGTGCTTAGTGAGAATGTGTATCATAAATACTAACAAAGAGATATAAATGCCAAACGATAGCACTACGTACTAAGAGAAGGACGTTAAGGGCAATGGATAGTACTAAAGGGAACCTTCTATATATAAGTGCGATAGTGATATTCTAAGTTAGCAACATGCGTAGCACAAGTACTAACACCATTATATGAGAATTTTGTAAGGTTACCGTATCAAGTCCACCATGCTTGTCACAAGGAGATGGCATTTGTGCACTAACCCATTTTTTGGACACTTTCGGGTGCATGGTCTTGCTAATACCCCCGCCGCATGGTTACTGTCACGGCCTCAACCGATCACCTTCGCCCGTGCGGAACTTGACATGCACCATATGCGACAGGTCAGCCTTCCTTGCAAGAACAGTTAGTGAATTCCTGTTTGTAGTACAAGCACAGCGAAAATAATAAGAAAGGGAGCAAAACCGGAAAACATCCTCGGTTAGAGAAACACGACACATGAAACCCATTTTGAGAGAGAAAAACATAAACTCTCTTAGATTGAGAAATGTTCACAACCATGGCCAAAACCAACACCAAGTGGCCTTGTCTCCTCCCAAAGACACGTTAGACCCTATTGCAAGAGCTACCCCAAATCCAGCGTTGATTGAGCCCCATGCCCAATACAGGTCTGGCGTGGATTCACTGACTTCACTTAGCTTGCAGTGTCCTCTGACGCAACTGTAGCTTTAACCAGCCACATTTGGTCACAACGCCCAACAGTACCGGTCACGCGCGGTAATACCGCGTGCTATCCTCGCCCCTGGCTCGGTAACGCTCCCGACCACGTGCCCATTTGCATACGCCTGCGTAAAACCTTGTCAAATCCGGAATCAGCTCTCGGTCTCCCGGCCTGATCAAGTGTCCCGCCCCGCCTAGACTTACTAGAGATCCAACACTCTACATGATAAAGTCTTGCGACACTTGACTCTTGGTATGGGCGCGCCTGCCCCACGCGCTCATCGGTCACGCGCAAGCCCATGGTCCAGCGCGCGCGCGTCTCACGGTCTCAGCCTATGATCGTGTGGGATATTCCACCCGCTCTTGGTCCCGACACAACACACGCGTCGCGCTAACCGCGCGCGCTACCAAATCCACGCAGCTGTGTGCCCTCGTGGCTTGGCCTATGTGATACTGTATACCTGCTGACCAAGTGTAAGGTCATCAACCCTTACAGTTACCATCCTTCAATACATGGACATGCCATTGGCAACTCTCAGATGCACATTGATCAATTACTCTCTACTTATCATTCTTCACAAATGTGAAGTTAAATTTCCATCTCATGGCAAAACTTCGTAGCATGTCCTTAAAGTATTCACCATCGCGGAACTGTTGGTCAACTTCCAAACCTGCACTTTGAGGTTGGTCTACTACCATCGATAGGCCACCTCTGCTTATTGTTGGGATGACAATATGCATCGATTGAATGATGAGCTCTCTAAAATTGAATCCCTAGTACTCATACACACAACAAAATCTAAGATATGGAGAAGCATGCAACTGATCTACAAGCATAAACTAATAAATTAAATAGTACAATAACATAGTACTAAGCATTAAAAGCCATACTAAATGGTAAACTCCACAACTAAGCGGAAACAATTGGTTGTACGTGCAAAACCCAAGACGTAAGTGGAAAACATGTTTACCAAGTGAAAACATCCACAACTACACTGTAATTAGATGTACTAAATGGAAACCCATGCTTCAATGACTGGTTACCTTAGTTGCATGCGATACGCCCCTTGCGTATCCGCAAGTGCACGGGCCCTATAAGTAGTAAAGTACACCCAAAAGGATCAGGTGGTCGAATCCACAGGGACTGGTATATCTCTCAATACTTTCTTATTTCTTAGTATCTAATTGGCTAAAATTGGAGAGAAATGAGACTAAAAGCCTGGAAACAAGCGAGCAAAGAAGGTAAATAACTGCTATAGGAGAATTTAATAACAAATGGTTCAATTTGGAAATGGGGCCCCGGATCAATCCCTTAGTGTTAATTGCACTTAAACTCTCACAAGGCTTATCAGCTACATCCTAAGAAATGTATGTGTGCTTTGGGAGCTTTGTTGCAACTATGACTATGATAAACATCCAGGTAATGATTATACTACAAGGTTCAAGCACTTCGAGGGAGCAATTGCACTACAATAATTACGCTAAGCCAATCAGCGCACACCAACTTTATAATCATGCTATGCAAATCATACACATCAAGTTATACAACACAAGATTAAACATAGAAATTACTAAGACTCCATAAGCATTGTAATGAGAGTATTCAATACAATTAACCAAGTTTACAACCCAGGGCACCGGAGAAAGTTAGCCCCTCATCGGTTCACCCAACATGGCAACATAAACAAAAACAAATATAAAGAAATATGAAAACTCCTTATATGATTGCATTGTCCTTTAGCTCCGAGGGTCTAAGGATTGGCGAAACTCCACCCTGAATTTGGCCCCCAATTTATGCTCTGATTCTCCCCGAAGAATGATGAAATGAGCTCGAGATTCCCCTTTCTTTGCTCTAGCCATCGCCAGACAAAAACCTCCTTTCAACCTAACTTTCGGTGCTTGAGTTTCGACCCAAGCACAGGCGTGCTTAGACCGTCCTCGAGGGCGTGCCGTTTACTGGCAAATAGAAAATTTTAGTATTCTTCGAATACTCGTCAGGCAGTAAAGTACACAGGTCTAAACACGCCCATGCTTAGGCCATGCTTCCATTTGCACACCCGTGCTCTGGGAACCAAAACCGTGCTTCTAAGTTCTTCAATTCTCTTAAAATTCCTGTGAAGTGCATGACTGAGAAGCACGCCCATGTTTGGGCCGTGCTTGCCTTGACGACTTCCCTTTATGTCCTTTTGCTATGAAATCTTCTCCAAACCACTTATAATTCTTACAAGACCTAAATATCTGCACAATCAACACATAATACCTCAAACAACACCAAACTAGGAAAATATTGGCTAAATGACAAGAAAATAATAGGTATAAAATGGATAAAATATATGTATAAAATGCACTCATCAAATATCCCCACACTTGAATCATTGCTTGTCCTCAAGCAAAAGCTTAACTTCTAACGAAAAGATGACTGCATAACCTCCGATCTCAGCAAGGTAAGGAATTTCTAAAATCTAGGGGGATTGTAAGTAGCAAGTGTATAGGTCAATTGAAAGCTTATGTAAAGTTTCACTCTCACTCTGTACTTTCCGTGTGTATGTGACCTAAAAGAGTGCGCCTCAACTGTTTTTGAAAAGGTCTGGTTAAGAAGAACCTTAATTTCAGCAACTGACTCCTTAATTGGGTAGTAGCTTCATACACCCTAAAGATAGCCATTTCACCCGGTAGGTCATCAAAAACGACATTTGTGGTGCCTAAGATCCGACTACTCAGATGAGGCTTTCACTTCTTTCTGGGTGATAGCTCTTTCTAAAATCTTACTTGTTATTTTCAGAATTCGATAGGGCATCCCAAAAGAGATCTGACTTTTCGAAATTATTTTCTTTTTCTTTTGATTTTACTCCTTTTGCTTTTACCATTGAGTTTTTGGAGTCAAAAAAATTTTAAAGGCCTTGAAACTAGACTCTCTTCTAAACAAAGTGTCTGTACAAAATTAGGTGAAGTGATGGAACTTAGGTTTCCAGAATAAGAGTGAGTTTAACCTTAAGTTCAAAAAATGTACACTAACATACTCATTACCACCCTAGCTTAGAAATTCCTATCCAAAAATTCATCAAATCATCCTAAGCCATGCACTATCATCATGAAACATGTAAGTAAACCCTCCCCCACACTTAAACTAGACATTGTCCTTAATGTAAAAATGGTTAACATATACGATAATTGAAATTGCCAGTAAAAATTGAGGGAAAAGGTTTGAAGGGCTCCCTTGACCATAGAGAGTGATGTTGCCTCTCTCAAAGTGTGGACCTTCCTGCAGTAGTCGTCTCTCATCTAAGGTGTTTTCCAATTCCCTCTCAGCTGGGCCAGAGAGGTAAGAGGCCCTGAAGAAGAGTGATCATGATCCACATGGTATTGCTGCTGTGACAAAATTATTCTGGTATGACAGGAATGTGTTTCCTAAATCCATCTCCCAGTTGAGGCCATTCTAAAAGAAACAGTGGATGCTCATCCATATATCCTGATAGATAGATACAAACATTAGTGGCATTCCAGACAATAAAAAGAACAAAAGTTCCAAAAAAAAACAAACAAACAAAAGAGTTTAGTTTTGTAGGGGACTCCCCTTTCTAACTAAACAATACAAAAGTAAAAATAGAGGAAAAATGAAATACACGAAATAAAAACTGCAAGAAAAGCTACAGGGTCAAATGGTCGCTCTCGGTGTTAGAGTCGGAGTCCGAGGCGAGATCGGCGATGTCAACCACCACACTCCTAGATGTCGAGGCAGTGGATGCAGGTGGGGGTGAGAGGGAGATGTCTATACGCTCAGCTAGCCACAGCAAGCTCCGTGTAATCCATTGCCGCAATGATGGGGAACCGGCCGGTGGTGCGGTACGGTTGGTGGAAGCTCGAAAGTGCGCGGTCTAAGGGGACGAGAGGGTGGCAGCTGCAAGTGGCGAGTTCGGAGCAGTAGCTGAGATGGTGGCTGTCTCGCGGGCTCGGTAGTCCACTCCATGGGTTGTGTGTGTGGCGCGAAGTATGCCCATGGATCGTAACGTGTCCATGGTAATGGGAGTGACACCCCCCACCATCCTCATACCGCGTGTCCCATACTGAAGACTCATCCCTCGAATGAGATGGGTGATGTAGGGACCCCACGAATAGGACGCCGATTCGGGGATCGGTACCCTAGTGCTGGATGCTGGCTGCGACCTCGTAGCCCAGATGTATGGAGAAGCCGTCCAGCATACTTAGCAGAAAGTCGATGTCACGACGATTGATGACGTCAGTGCTATCTCCGCGACTTGTGAGGGTGTGGCTGAGGAGGAAGTGGATGTACCTGAGTACCGGAACATGGAGCGATGACGCCTTGGACCGGCGTGGATCGTAGGACCAGTCCGTGCTAAGTCGTCGCCAGCACTCCTCTTGTGACTCGCCAGGGTGTCGGGCTATCAACAGGGATTCATACGTGGGAGTTTGGGTGAACTCCTCGTCATAGAGCCCGAGTCTGATGGAGAACTCCGTCAAACTCATCCGATGTGGTGCCCTAAATGCCTAAAACTGGATGGTGTCGGCGCAGTGGTAGCTGACGAGGCCCCTGGGTATCTCGAATGTGACGAGCATCTCTCGAGACGGCTCGTGCAATGATATGTCAATGATGAAGAAGAGCTGCTCCCACGCGCCCATGCCCACATACCCGCTGAACGTCAGTGGCAAGCCCCACCTCCCTCAACACCCCCCAATCACGTGCTCTCGACTCACCAAACCGATTGGCGCTCAAGCGGGTGTAGCCCTCCTGATGAACGGGAACACCGAATGTCGGCTAGATGGGTGTGGATGGGGTGGAGGTCTCCCCTCTAGGTTTCCTCGATGAAGGGCATGATGCGGTAAATTTCCTCGGCATGATCTGTAGCTGAAACAATTAAAAATTAGAAAGAGCAATGTAAGCACGGGGGTTAATAAGTGCTTGTTTGTATATTTTTTATAATATCAGTTTACATGCATTGAGCATCACTTTTAACAGGTTTACCATAGACAATGTGTGTTTTGTGTTCTTTTGTGCAAACAGGGCTTTGGAGACATGAAGTACAAGAAGAAGCAAGGATAGGGTGTGATGACACATTTCAAGGCCACAATTAGAAGCTGTGTTCATATGCATGGGGGTTTTGCCAACTTTTGGCAGAGTCCAAGTCATTACACAAACCGAAAGGGCACAAAGGCAGTAGTACGTCCATGTCTCAACTTCCGTACCCAAGTAGAAGAAGGTTTTTGAATATTTCTAAGGATAGAAAGCCACGCACCCTACCACACGAGCGCGTGCCCGATAGTGTGGACTCAAAGGAAGACTTCGGAAAAACTCAATGTAGCAAAGTACTATAGCAAAAGTAATGTAGCAAAAATACTGTTCAAGCCTTGTGGAAATTCCACACGGGAGTGTGGCTACAGTACACGGGCGTGTGAATACCCGTGTGGATGCCCGCATGAAGCCCCGAAGTCAAATTATAAAAGCGCCTTGTGATAATTTCTAGGGATCTTTTCGGTTACTTTCGAGAGGCAAGGCGACTAAGGCTTGGAGAGAGTTCTTTGCGGGTTTGGGAAGCCTTCCTCACCAACTGAGATCGATTCCTCCTTCGTCATAGCATCAAGGAAGCCATCGGCGACTTAGCTTCGAAGCGGAATCAATCTCGACGTGGAAGCTACCGATCAAGACCATCATCACGGATTTAGGGTGGTTATTCTCTATGACTTTTGAACTTGTTTATCAATTCATTATTTGTTTTGTGACTTGCTCCATGGAGATCTAAACCCCTAGAGAGTATTCGGACATGTAAAGCCTAGGGTTCTTATTTTCATTAGATTTACATTGTGTTTCTATTTGAATTTATTAGTTTGAGTTTTACTCTTGATTTCTTAATGCTTTTGATGTGTAATCTCCCGCAAGCGCACGAGGTCGTAAAGTAATAAACCACTCGCGCAAGCACGAGTGGGTCGTATTCCCAAGGGCCCGAGAATCTATCTTTACTTCCTTCTCGCAATGTTGTCTAGCCGATCAAACTCAAGAGATTAAGTATGAAAAAGCAACAAAGTAAAACAAAAGCAATTAAATTACTAAATACCAAGGGCAATAACCGGGAGAAAAATCAGGGTGAGAAGATGGTCACGGATGAGGATCCCCTCGGGGTTACTAAAGTGCGAAGGATGTCGGATTAACATGCCAGTGGTTTGTTGGACCGAAAAACCCCTAGATTAGGTCAACCCGATGGTCACGGTAATTGACCCTAATCCGGTACGAGTATTGAATATGGGCTCTACCCGTACAAATCCTCCTACGATTGCAAAGGGCAAGGTGGTTTTCTCAAACTAAGGTTGAATCACAAATGAGTAATTAACCCTAGAATTGGAGGGGTACAAATACCCGATGGTCACGGCGTATTTATACGTATCTCCCTTCCAAGCTTGGTGAGTCTAACACTAGGGCAATGGTCATGCAACCTAGTATTGGCTAAGTATGGATACACAGAGTTCTCATGCATACCCAAGCATTTAAAAACACCAAACAAGGATCACAAACAAACCAACAAGCATTAATTAAACCTAATCATCCAAACATCACAAGTTCACCCCAAGGTTCACCTACATCCGGTGACCTTGGGGTTTTAGTTGCTCATAGTCTCAAAATACATGAATAAACTCATGGAAACAACCAAACCAAACATAAAAGCACCCCTCCAAAGATGAAAGTCGAAGAAGCTTCCAAAGATGCCACTCGAAGTGGTGGCTTCCCGTCGTCTTCAACCTCCTAATTGGTACGCCCCTTGCGTAACCGCAAGTGCACGGGTCACACAAGTAGTAAAGTGTACCCTTTGGGTCGGGTAGTCGAATCCACAGGGACTGGTATAGCTTCTAATACTAACGTCCTACTTAATATCTAACCAAACAGAAGATGAAGGAATTGACTTTGGATTAACTTCGAGGAGGTTAAGGGAATGGGAAATTCACCAAGGGAAGATTGAGGGTTGACTCGATGGAGGAGATGGGGCCCCGGGGTTGGATTTCCGACGTTCACTAACTCGGTCTTTCTGAGTATTTATCAGAGATGTCTTCAGTTCTAAACCTAGTTATGCTATAAGCATGTGGTTTCTAGCGCTGCCGAGCCCTAAGTTGAACTCCCACTACTTGCAACAATCAATAACGATTCACAAGCCTAGATAGGAGAACCTAACTACCAAGCATCAAGCACTAAACAACATACAAGATAGCCAATAACCTTGATTTATTGAAAGGAACAAGACATTCAAAAATACTGCAAGTAAAGACAATGAGTTCAAGCTACAACGTCATACAACCAATGCCGGGGCTCCCTTAAGAGTTTAGCCCCTCATGATGACAACCGACAAATACAATGCCAAAGAAATTAAAAGACAAGGAATTGAAAACTCGCTAATTTCTTGCATCCTTGAGGTTGTCAAAGGATCTACAATGCCGTGTAATCTCCTCCCGATCGGCCTACCATAAGCTTGGCATACCCTTGATGAAGTGGAGGATGAACCCCCAAAGCTCTCCCTTTCTTTCTCCCAACGTTCGCCCAGCAAAAGTCCCATTAGAAACTGAGTTTCTAGGGTTTTAATGTCTTCTCGATGTGAGCACGGGCGTGTTGAAGCCGTGCAGATTATGGCCAAATAATTCTCCAGAAAACTCACATTCCTGTAATCTGCACGGGGAACAGCACGGGCGTGCTTAGACCGTGCTGAGGTTTTCACGACCGTGCTCAGCGAACTCTGGCTGTGCTGATCTGTGGCTACATTCTCCTGTAATTTGCACGGGAAACAGCACGGGCGTGCTTCGACCGTGCTGAGGTTTTCACACCCATGCTCAGCGGACTCAGGCTATGCTGAATTGTGGTTAAATTCTCCTGCACTTTGCACGGGAAACAGCACGGGCGTGCTCAAGCTGTACTGAGCTTGATGAGGTTTCTTCTAAGTCCTTTAGCTTCTAAAATTGTTCCAAAAACGCTTCTTCTTACTTCAGGACTTTGATATCTGCATGACGAACAACGAATACCTCAAATAGCACCCTACTTGGCGAATTACAGCCAAAATATTCAATAATGATGAGGGTAAAGCATGCAATACATATATATGAAATGCGCTCATCACTAATCGCAAGCCCTAGGAGTAGATCCCGCTCAAGATCGCACTCTCCTCCACGATCTCGCCGTGAAAACGCCCTCAAAGTCCTCCTCCAAGCCTGATTTGATGATGATGGTGTGGAGCTCCAAGGAGAAGGCCAAAAGTCCCTTTCTAAATGCCCTAAAAGCCTTTAAATTCAAGACATCGCGATGCCTTACGGGTGACCTTGCGGGCGCAAGGTTGCCCGCAAGGAATCCAGAGACTTTCTCAGATTTTTTCCCGGTGCTACAATATTCTGCTATAGTGATCTTGCTACAGTAATTTTGCTACATTACTGCTGCAGTGATGAAGCCCAAAAAACGCCGTATTTGGTGTCGATTTCTTCATAAATATGTTCTTGAGCTTATTTTGGCTTATTCGGGGCCTGTAACACAAATAAAACAACTTTACACACGAAAATAGACAACAACATAACAAAAAGAGAACAGAAAAATATACACAAATACATATAAAATACGTATATTTGCTTTCTTGTGCTTTTGATTCCATTATTAATTGCCTTGCATGTTTTATTCAATCTAGTGAAGAGAGAGATCACCGCTAGGTTTAGAATTACCAAGAGTAAAGAGGGTGAGCCGTGAGATAGCGGAGTGTCCCCTTTCCCTTCCGATAGATATCTACTATCTCCATATTCTCTAAGTGCCAAGCAACCATATGTGGTGTGAGGCGTCGAGAAAATTCTCCGCCTGGGCCACGTAGGGGGTTAGGGATCCTTCATCTAGAGGCAGGGTCGGATCTACTTTTAGGAATTGGTTATATCTTTGGGATCCCTAGAGTGCTAAGCAGTCATATGTGGTGTGAGGCGTCGAGAGAATTCTCCGCCAGGACCTTGTAGGGGACTAGTTATCGGCGATCTGGAATCAGGGGCCGATATACCTTAGGATACCCACGACTCAATACTCTCGTCTAGAAACACTTGTAATCTACATTAAACACCCGAATCCTAGGGGGAGCATTATCCAGATACCCCACTTCTTTGATTGGTAACTCTTTCCCTTTTTATTCCCTGCGCACTTGTAGTGACACTCTTAGGTCTGACCATTAGATCATCGCAGACTACACTCATTAGGCTGGATAACAAGAGAAGAGCTATTACTAGTACTTCTGTTTCCTGTGGTTCGACAACCCGACCCTTTGGGTCCACTTTTATTACTTGACGACCCGTGCACTTGCGGTAACGCAAGGGGTTGATACATCACCCTGTGTTACGGAACACGCGCATCAAGTTTTTGGCGCCGTTGCAGGGGAACATGATATTAGGAACGCTAGTATTTTGTTACTTTAGCCATTCATTTATCTTTTACTGTTTTTCTATTTCATCTTTCTTACTTTCGTGGTTCTCACTTATCTTTGTATATATCTTTTGTGCAAGGAACATGAAGGATGGTTGATCCCATTATAACTTTGTGCATGCAAATTGAAGATTACAATACAAGGATTGATAAACTTTTAGGTGTAAGACAACAGGGTTATCTCTACTGTAACACATATCATTCAAGTTGTAGGAGTTCCCCCAACATCTCGTGGAATGTGTGTAGACAACAATGGCAAAGCCCACAATTTGGATTTGAAAAGCACATTCCACCACAAGAGCATGATGCTAACCTAAAAAGTCTATTGGCAAGATTTGTTCAGGGATCTGAGGCTCCCTTAGTGGAAGAATCTCAAGACGAAAATTTGAATTTGAAGGATGTGTTGGATATGTTTATCCAGAACACTGAAACCAGCATCAAAGCATCTGAGATTTCACAGCAAAATCATCAAGACTGCATTCATGACTTTGAGAACCAAACTGAGGGACTTGATGAGGTTGTTTCTTTAGAAAATGACAAGGAAAAGTGTGAGAACAGGGAGCAAGTGGGGGAGAAAGAACAAGATGTTACAGAGAATCAAATAGAGGGAGAAGAGCCCCAATTTGAGAATGATGAATGCTTGAATGGACAACATTCTTATGAGGAGGAAGCCTTGGAAGAGGGTTTGTTGAAGCCATATTTCTTTCAAGTTGAAAAGGTAAAAGAAGCAAACCCCAAGGCAATGGAGCAAGTGCCTCTCCGTGGAATTGATCAACCAACAAAATTCAGTAAATAGGCCTTGGGAATTGAAGAAGATGTGGGTAGGAGGCTCAAACCATCCAATGACCCACCTAAGTTGAGCTTGAACAATTCTTGGCCCAAATTGTTTGCGGTGAGGCCTAAAGAAAAATTGTTCAAGCCTCCAATAAAAGTGCTTCACGGACGAGATAAAATTGTGTTCATGGGAAGTAGCTACGCGAGATATAGTCAGGAGGAGCACACCCTTTTCAAGTCTCCATAAGGTAAGGAAGATCAAGTACGTCAAGCTAATGACGTTAAACAAGCGCTTCTTGGAAGGCAACCCAAGTAATTGCATTAATTTCTAGTTAGGTTTTCAATTCTGCTGAAGTAATTAGCATGAGTAGATGTCGATTTTTTTATTCTGTTGGTGTTGAGTTCTTCTTGTCGACTTTTGGTATTTCTTTATGGATATTGTTTGTGGCATGATCTAGTATGCTTTATATGTTTTTGATTGAGAAATAGGTCTTGGAATGGGAGAAATCGGAAATTTCTGTATATCCACAAGGGCATGCACATGGGGGTGTGAGTGCCCCTGTGCCTTGCTGCAATTTCAGAAAAATAGCAACCTAAGAGGCACAGGGGCACCGACACGAGCGTGTGGGAGCCCTTGTGGCCTCCTAGAAGGGCCACACGCCCGTGTGGGCACTTCATACGGGTGTGTGGACCATTTCTTGGTGTCCAGAGAGGCACAAGGCAGCCACACGCCCGTGTGGCTCCCCCTGTGACCTCTCCAGCCCACACCGGCACTCACACGCCCGTATGAGTGCCCTTGTGGGCTTCTGTAGGATGAAAACAATCCACACAGGCGTGTGGAATTTCCACACGCTCGTGTACAGTAACCATATGGGGGTGTGGATTATCCATATGCCCATGTGGGCTACTCAGGGATGAGAAATAATTTTTCTATCACTCCAACACTTGCACCCTTTCATCTCTATTCAAACTTTCACGCCTTTGCACCTTCCGACGCCTCCACGCGAAGGGATGAACCTCTTGGGTTCCTAACGCCTTCCCTTGGCTTATTTAAGGATTCTTGGGTGTTTTTCCGGAGATCTCCATCTCTTTCTCCATCAAAAATTTCTGGTAAGCTCCAAGTTTTCCTAGTTCTTGCCATGAGTTTTCAATTTCAGATCCGGTGATTTGTTGATGTTTTATGCATGAATCTTTCATCGGAACTATCATAATATGCATGCTTGTCGATTTAGAGGTGTTTTTAGATGTGGAAACCACCCAACCATGGCCTCTTGGCCATGGTCGGGCATCCACAAGGGCGTGTGGCCTATCCACACGCCCGTGTGGATGGGGAAGATGATCCACAAGGGCGTGTGGATGATCCACACACCCATGTCTATTCCTGCATGATGATTTTTTGCACTAACTTGCCCTGATTTTCACAGATATGACACCCAGGACTAAGAAGGTCGCCCACAAGCGTTCTCGCGCCACTCGGGAGCCCTCTCCTCCGTAGGAATTGAAAGTTGCAGCGTCTCAAATTTGGGCAGGCGCGCATAATTGATTAGAAGGCACTCGAGGAGATTGATTTGGCTAATGAGGTGCGAGAGGATACCGCTGTGGGAGGCTGGGACCATCTCCTCACTATTCGTGATCCCACTTATCGCGAACTCACACCGGAGGTCGTGTCCTCATTCGACCTCGACTGCTCTCACACTGATTTTGAGAAGGAGGACACGATCCGCTTCAGAGTATTCGGTCAGTACCACACCATGAACCTCACGCAATTCTCTGTTTTTGTTGGTTTATATGACAGAGACTATGTCCACACGGGTGAGTATGAGTAACTCATTGTCGACTATCCTATTGGACTCACCCCGAGCCTTGCGTATGCGACCATATGCGGAGGTTTCCAGTATGAGCCGGCATCCTCTAAGGCCACCATGCTCAGCCGTCCGTCCTACAGGTATATACACTCTATCTTTAGCAACACCGTGACAGGACTAGGTGACAGCACCGGAGTTTCGAGCCGCCTCGACTTGCTTTAACTGTACACCATGGTTCAGAATATCCCCATGCATCTAGGCTTTGTTTTGGCGGACTACCTTCGCCATCAAAGCCATTATGTCCGGGTCGGTGTGATCTTCTCGGGAGTATACATCACACGGCTAGTTCGTGGCATGGGGTTGACTGAGGCACTTAGAGGGATGGAGAAAATCAGCATACCTGCACCTTTGGGGCTTGCATCCCTCCGAGCCATGCGCATGGTGAAGCAAACGAGTGTCGGCCGATATGTACTCGCAGTGGAGGTTGAGAAGGAGGAGACAGAAGAGAAGGCAGCCGATCAGCAGATGCTCCTGAGTCACCGGTACCCACAGCATGGGTGTAAAGGGAAGGTTGGATGCGCTATTTAAAAAGAAGAATCGTCCGGGAGACGGACAGGCGCTCCTAACACAGCCTAAGAATGGGTGTGTTCCACCCGTGTTTAACGAAAAACTGAAAAATTTTGGGGAACACGACCGTGTTGGTCCCGTGTTTGAGGCCGTGCTGTTCATTGGAGTTTAAACTCAGTAGAGCATAGCACGGCCGTGCTCAGAGCACAATCACCGTGCTAGGAGAGAAGACAGCTGAAGCACGGGTGTGCTTCAACCATGTTGTCTGGAGAAGACAATTAATTTATCTTCCTATAAAGTTCATGGCTATGAACACGGCCGTGCTTTACCCGTGTTTGGCTTTTGAAGGCCTCCACTCTTCTTTTCCCCTGAATTACTTATCTTAAAAGACGCATACTCTCAAATGAAAGTTAAAATTAGAAATGCAAGCGACCAAGAGATCCAAAGAATGTACAAAAACAAACACAGAACAAAACACACAAAGATAACTAAAGAATAAATAAGGAGTGCTTGTTTAACGTCACAAGCCTGGCGTACCTGCCCTTGTCTCATGAAGGCTCAAAAACATACATCCTTTCTTTGTAGCCTGCAACAATTGATTGAAATAAGGAGTTAGCGAATCAATTAAATAAATCTCACCCACACTTAGAGGAGCAGAACGAGAGGGTGATATGGTGGCGCATGGCTTCTTCTTCTGGGTGAAGATTTTCTTCCACCATTTATGGGCTCGAGACGGCTTCCCCAACGAGGGGAGTCGAGCCAGATCCTCAATCAAGGGCAGTTCTACAATAACATCTTCTTCCATCGATGCAGCAGCTTCAACTGGGGGCTCCTCCCCCAATAACTCGGTAAGCTCATCCTTCAACCACGTGTCCTACACAAATTCATCAACAAAATCATCAACAATATCTATAGCATAACACGTGTCGTTAAAAGTCATAGGGTGACACATGGCGTCCTTCAACTTGAACACTACTTCCTCATCTCCCACTCGTAGTCATATCGATAATGGCCTGTGATGTTTCTAAAAATGGTCGCCCTAAGATCAAAGGTACCTCCGCTCAATCATCTAGATCTAAAATTACAAAGTCCACGGGAAAAATAAATTTGTCGACCTTCATCAAAGCATCTTCAATAATTCCCATTGGTTGGCGAACAGAGCGATCGGCAAGTTGAAGTGTCATTTTGGTGGGCTTGAGCTCTCCCAGTCCCAACTTTTGAAAGATTTTGTAAGGCATCAAATTAATGCTTGCCCCAAAATCAGAACCGCTTTTTCGTACATCACTCCCCCGATAGTACAAGGGATAATGAATCCCCCCGGATCTTTCTCTTTTTTAGGAAGTTTGTTGGAGATGATGGCGGAGCATTCCTCGCTAAAAGTGATAGTCGACAACGCTTCTAACTTCCTCTTATTTGCCAATAACTCCTTGAGGAACTTACATAACGTGGCATTTAAGTAAGGGCTTCGACAAAGGGGACATTGATATGCAGCGTCTTAAACATGTCTAAGAATTTCTTGTATTGCTCCTCTTGCTGATCCTTCTCCAACTTGGCGGGGTAGGGAAAGGTTGGTCAATATTCTGACAATGAATCTTTCTCTTTGCCCTTTTCTGTCTTCTTCAAATTTGTATCAGAATAATTATCTTTCCCATCGACTATCACGTCCGGTTCAAGTGGCTTCTCTTTTTGTACGTGAACTGGTGGTGATTCCAGCTCCTTACCACTCCCCAACGTCACTGCCTGAAGTAACTCCCAGGGATTGACTTCTGTATTACTCAGTAAAGATCTCAGGGAGCGCTCGACAAGAGTCTTGCCAATCTGAGCCACTTGATGCTCCAGGTTCTGCAAGGATGCCTGCTGATTGCGCATCAACTTCTCATGACCTAAAAGATGGATGTTAGTGGACTGAATATACCTTGTGAGAAGGGTCTCGAGTGCCAGGGCCTTGTTCTCCTGAGGCGGAGCTCAAGGAAACTGAGATTGCTGCTGTTGTGATTGTTGCGGCGGCGGCAGACACAGTTGTCCTTGTGCCGACTGGCTCCAAGAAAAATTTGGGTTGTTCCTCTACCCAGGATTGTAAGTGTTATTATAGGGGTTGTTTTGGTACCACGGGTTCTACCTAATAAAGTCAATCTGCTCGGCACCCACACCCTTCAGAAGAACAGCTAGGTCTAGCTTGATTTCACTAACTATCACAACTCATAACGGGATTTGGCGGCTGCATTTGCATAGTATCCATCAGCTTAGAGATGGCTTCAACTTGTGCTGCTAGAGTGGTCAATGCATCTGCGTTATAAATGCTAGCAGCCTTGACTAGCTTATTCCTCTCAGAACTCCACTGGTATCCATTTGAGACCGTGTCTTCAATTAGATTCTATGCCTCCTCGGGTCGTTTACTACATAAGGACCCCCAGCTGCCGCATCCAACATTTGTTTAGTGCTGATATTCAACCTATTATAAAAAATATGTATCTGCATCCATTCCACAATTCCATGCTGCGGATATTTCCTCAACAGATCATTGTATCTCTCCCAAATATCATACAAAGTTTCAGATTCTAGCTGTCGAAAGGAGGAGATGTCACTCCTTAATTTGGTGATCTTAGCCGGTGGGAAGTATCAAGGGAGGAATTTCTCGGCCAATTGAGCCCAGCTTGTGATAGAACCCACCGGCAAAGAACTTAGCCATTACTTGGCCCTTTCTTGCACCTAGAATGGGAACAATCGAATTTGGACCGCATCCTCGGACACATTATTCGCCTTGAACATATCACATATTTCGAAGAAGCTCGACAAGTGGGTATACGGGTCTTCATCTTGAAACCCAACGAATTGGTACATTGGATGAAGTTGGGCTTCAATTCAAAATTATTCGCCGCAACAAGGGAGCGAACAATACTAGAACCTGACCCTTCTAGATTCGGCCTCGCATAATCTGAGATGCTTCGTTTATTTTCAGCCATGGTACCCTCTTGCTCTACTACCGCATTGACCTCAACAGACCCAGATTCCCTAAGACTCACCTGCCTCAACCTCCGGTGGAATGTGCGATCAATATCTTTATTGGGGCTTGTCAGTGGAGATGAACTGCTACAGGTCATACACTAGCACCTTCACAAGAGAACAAAGAATTAAAAACCAGGAAGCAAGAATGAGATATATACACAAACAGAAATTGGAACAACTTAAAAAACAATAAAAACAATGAATGCAAGTAAAGAAAGAAAATGAGACAATAGATGACTAGATTACTAAGACTTGAAATTTCTTGAAAGTTGTCAGTCCCCGGCAATGGCGCCAAAAACTTAATACGCCCCTTGCGTATCCTTAAGTGCACAGGTAGTATAAATAGTAAAGTACACCCAAAAGGGTCGGGTGGTCGAATCCACAGAGACAGGTATATCTCTCAGTACTTTCTCGTTGCTTAGTATCTAATCGGCTAAAATTGGAGAGAAATGAGACTAAAAGCCTGGAAACAAGCTAGCAAAGAAGGTAAATTACTGCGATATGAGAATTTCTTAACAAATGGCTTAATTTTGAAGTGGGGCCTTGGATCGATCCCTTGGTGTCAATTGCACTTAAACTCTAACAAGGCTTATCATGTACATCCTAAGAAATCTATGTGTGCTCTGGGAGCTTTGTTGCAACTATGGTTATAATAAACATCAAGGTAATGATTATACTGTGAGGTTCAAGCACTTCGAGGGAACAATTACACTATGGTAATTACGCTAAGGCAATCAGCGCACACCAAGTTTATAATCATGCTATGCAAATCATGCACATCAAGTTCTGCAACATAAGATTAAACATAAAAATTACTAAGACTGCATAAGCATTGTAATAAGAGTATTCAATACAATTAACCAAGTTCACAACCCGGGGCACCGGAGAAAGTTAGCCTCTCATGGGTGCACCCAACATGACAACATAAACAAAAACAAATACAAAGAAATCTGGAAACCCCCTATATGATTGCATTGTCGTTGAGCTCCAAGGGTCTAAGGATTGACAAAACTCCACCCTGAATTTGCCTTCCAATTTTCGCTCTGATTCTCCCCAAAGGATGATGAAATGAGCTCGAGATTCCCTTTACTTCGCTCCAGCCATCGCTACACAAAAAGCTCCTCTCAACCTAGCTTTCGGTGCTTTTAACATAAGTTTCGACCCAAGCACGGGCGTGTTTAGGCCGTGCTTCAGGGCGTGTAGTTTATGGGCAGATAGAAAATGCCAGCATTCTTTGAATATTCACAAGGAAGTAAAGCGCACGGGTCTAAACACGCCCGTGCTGAGGTCATGCTTTCATTTGTACGCCCATGCTTTGTAAACCAAAACCATGCTTTTGAGTTCTTCAATTCTCTTGAAATTCTTGTGAAGTGAACGGCTGAGAAGCACGCCCTTGCTTGGGCCATGCTTGCTTTGAAGACTTCCCTTTAGGTCCTTTTGCTATGAAATCTTCTCCAAACCGCTTATAATTCTTCCAGGACCTAAATATCTATACAATCAACACATAATACCTCAAATAGCACTGAACTAGAAAAATATTGGTTGAACGACAAGAAAATAATATGTATAAAATGCACTTATCAGTATGCATAAACAAAGATACGATATTTACAATTGTAAAAAAGAACCCGGGGGAGCATCCAACCCATCCTTGGTTGTATCAATAATAAAGTCGACGGCAGTGCTATTGAACATATGATATACACGGCACATTCGCTGGAAATCCACCTCAGTGTCAATGGGACAGACCATTCGGTGTGCATCCGGCGTAACAAACTTCACTCTAACACTTGAAATTTTGAGGCTCCATCTCTCACATATCTCCCGTAGTACTGACTCCCAAGAAGTTAATATCGTGAACTGCAATACAAGACCTTCTTATATATATCTAACTATTACGCAAAAGGTATCCATTGAATGCCTTTGACATAAAAGCCTCACGTTGTCATGGATTAGAATCAAACAAACATTTACAAATTGTCATCAAAACAAAGTAAAAAAATAAACCTTCTTTCACAACACCTTTAAATGGCAACAAATGCAGCTGGCTTTTGAGAGCAACTCAGACATTGATAGAAGAGACAAATCTCTCCTATCTAAATACAAAAACATGGGAACAAAAATATTCTGAAAGATAAGAAGAAAATAGGAAGATCTCATTTAAACTAAACAAAAAAGTACCAGTGCTAAGTGAAAAGTTGGTAAAAATGCTACAATTTGTCATGTTAATCATACACTTTTTTCAAAACCTGACAAGACATGGCGGGCTTTTTTCCCATCAATGGCAAGGGAAAACTTAGCATTAGATAAAAAAGGTACTGACTGAGTTGGCTCGACGACGGACTAAAAAGTATAAGAATTGAAAAAAAAAAGTTTAACAGTGAAATTCAAATGTCAGAATGACTAATCGGGACTTTTTAAAACTTCTAAATACTATTAATTAATTTTTTCTTATTTTAATGTCTGGCTACTTAGGCAATTATCCATCTGATATTAGTTTTGTAATATCAGTCTTTTTAAAATTAATTTCATTAACGCATATTGTGCTGTCACTTCATTTCTATTATAACCATTTTTCACGGAGTGACCTAGAATTTGTGGCTTGTTTGCTGGCAAATGTTGACATTAATTTACCAGGGTTAGTATCTAAATTTTTTTAAAAATATTTTTCTTATATAATTTCAAGCAGTGGCCAAGTGAGAACTTTTTCTAATGGGCCGCTAAAATCAATTTTTTTTGAGGGGCCAACCAATAGATTTCACTAACATTTTCCTAAAAATATATTTTCTATAATGTAGATACTAATTTGTAAAAGACTAGGCACTAAATTGTAGTTTTTTGTACATATTCTTATAAAATTAGTGTATATATATATATACTAATTTGTAAAGAATTAAAGTAACGAAACAATAGGTGTTTTATAAATATTTTGTTAAAAATATAGTTTTTATACTAAATAAACTAATTGATGTACTCTTCTAAATATTTCCTCTACTTTAAACTATAGCATTTTAATTCTTCTATTATTTTAAATGAGCCATGTAAGTGAGTTTTAGCTTGTGAATTTAGGGTTTATAGTTTAAAAGACTGACATAGTTCAGTTATAATAGTCGAGATGTTCAAAAATTACAATTTAAACTCTAATGTATATAGATTAAAAGGGTAAGTTTGGCAAAGTAAAATGACTATTCAAAATTTTTTTATTTTTTTAATAAAATTTAAAATAAAAAATACCATGCAATCAAAGTTGAATGGCAAACCCAATGTTTATCAGCAAAAGGACAAAATTTCAAATTATTAAAATTAAAGAGACTAAAAGGCATTGAAAAATATTCGAGAGACCAAAAAAGCATAAAATGTACTTGTTAAGGAACTAAAAGGATTTTTCTATACTAATGTGTAAAAATTCAAGTGTCCCTAACCATAGATATATTACCAAAAAATAATTAATAATTTATGATATACATAAATTTTCTTGCAACTTTCTTATTTAATTATTTACACTTGACACTGCATAATTAAATCTATCTTCCCTTAATGTTGGGCCCAAAGCTAACTTAAGCCAGTGAAAAAAATTATAGGAGACCAAATATAGAAAAATTAAGAATGTAGAGTTCTTATAATATTATCTATGGATCATATATAAGAAAGAAGTTTGTGGTGGTGTTTATATCCCAAGTGATGATCCCATGGACACAGTTCAGTGGTAATTGCCATAAATCCAAGGTGGGGCACAACCCCATCCATTGGATCATCTCAATATTGCCTACTTCTAGAACAAAAGTCATGCGACAAAACTTATATACATGTGGCTAAGAATGTGTTACATCTCGGTTCCATGGTAGCTACTAAAGAACCGAGTCTACAAGATTATTATTTATATCGCTCGACTTAATTAGAAGAAAAGTAAAATTACTTCAACCCAAGACTCGAAATGAGGTGTTAACAAGTGATGGCAAATCCATCCACATGTTTATCTTTACGTTTTTCATAATTCATATTTCCATTTGAATCACATCAGCTACTATATTCTGCGAAAAATTAGTGATCCACTTTTTTTACTTACTATTCTAATATTTTATAGCAAAAGTCAATAATAAAATCTAAAAAATTGGATAGAGTTAAAATAAAAAAAAGTTGTATGAATGAACTTGGAGCACCCATCTTAGGCAAAAGGCCTAGAAGACAAGATTGGGAAATTCTCATTAAGATAATAAGATAGATTATCTTCGTGGAAGGTTATGTTCCTCTCATAAGGTTGCAGATTAACATTAGAAAATTTAGTGCTATCCTCGATACCTATATGTCGAATGTCTATCTTCAAGCTTCCATGTTAGGTGATTAAAGGCATTAATCAGTTTAGAAAATATTTCTTTGGCCTGGACCCAACTTTGATTGACATGGATCTCATTTAGTAAGCTAGAAACTCCGCTACAAGTCATGTGATACGCCCTTTGCGTATCTACAAGTGCACGGGTTGTACAAGTAGTATAATGCACCCGATAGGGTCGAGTGGTCGAATCCACAGTGATTGGTATAGCTTCCGATACTCGTCGAATTTCTAATATCTAGCTGTCTCAATAATTTTGGTTGAAAACTAATTACAACAAAAGTAAAAGGAATAAGGGAATGAGGGGGAGAAACAGGGTCCAGGTAACGAGAGATTAGTGATAGGGAATAGCACTCCGGATCAGTCCCTCTGAATAACTTGCAGTCCTTTCTCACAATGCCTATCAGGTATATCCTACGAAATCTATGTGTGCTCTCAAAGCCTTGTTACATCTATGGCAATCATGAACTTCAAGGATTATGACTATAACTTCGGGAATCATGCACTTCGAGGAAAGCAATCACCATATGGCTATCACACTAAGCCAATCAACACACGCCAAGTTTTATACTCATAACTACGCTAATCATGCGCATCAAGTTATATAACACAAGATTAAACATAGAAATCACTAAGACTCCATAAACATTACAAGAAAGTAATCAACTACAAGCTAACATCTGAGTTCATGAATCTGGGGCACCGGAGGACAGTTAGCCCCTCATGGTTCTACAAGAAACATAATCTAAACAACAAGAGAATAAGATGAAATTCATAAATTCCCTTCTTGCTTCACAATCTTCATCGGAGAGCGTCCGATGATGATCTTGCCAATGTTCCTCCACTCCCACGACGATCTCTCAGTCCAAATTCGGCCCCCAAAGGTGCGCTGCTTCCCTCTCACGTCGCCTCCCCTAAAAGGGAAGAAAGATGGAAGAAGAAGTCGCCTTGAAACCCTAACTTTTATGCTTAAAAAGTCCGTTCCTGATGCAAGCACAACCGTTTTTAATTCTGCATAGCCATGCTTAATTCGGCACTCCCGTGTTTCAGCCGGTGCACATTTCAGGTTTCTGAATTTTGTTGCTACAATACTTAACTACAGTGCTTTTGCTACAGTACACGTTTTCGCCAGGCCTTGCATCCATTTGCACACCCATGCTCTGGGAACTAAAACCGTGCTTCTGAGTCCTTCATTTCTCTTGAGACTCCTGTGAAATGCACGGCTGAGAAGCGCATCCGTGCTTAGGCCGTGCTTGCCCTGAAACGTGCACTCTAGCTCTGTTTTGTGCCGAAATTGATCTAAACTTCTTCTTTTCATTCTAAGACCTGGTTTCTTGCACAAATAAGCACACATACCCAAAGTAGCACCAATTTATCATAAATATATGCCAAAGACAAGCTAAAAATGCGTAAAAGATATGTGAAAATATGTATATGACATGCACTCAAGCAAACATTCAACTTACACAAAAGAAGATGAGTGCATGACCTCTGATCTCAGAAAAATAGGAATTTTCTAAAGTATTGGGAGATTCTATGTGGTCAGCTCAAAAAAATAGGAAGTTTCACTCTCACTTGGTGCTCCCTGTGTGTGTGTGTGAAATACCCTAAAGAATATGCCCCAAGCGTTTTTGGAAAGACCTAGCTCAAGAAGACCTTATTCTTAACTAACTAACTCATGAAGTGGGTAGTAGCTTCAAACACTCTAGAGGTAGCCATTTCTCATGGTACGTCATCAAGAGAACACTTGTAATGTTCGAAATCCGACTAATCGAGAGCGGCTTTAACTCTGCTAAAATGATAGCTCTTTCTACCATCTTTTGCCAACTATTTACAAGAATCAATAGGGCATCCCACAAAGGATCCGACTTTTCAAAAAATAAAGCACATTATTATTATTATTATTATTATTATTATTATTATTATTATTATTATTTATTTTTTATTTTTTATTTTTTATTTTTTAATTTTACAATAGAAAAACTAAAGGTCTTGTAACTAGAGTCACTCCTAAACAATGTGGCTCCACAAAATACGGTAAAGTGATAGAACTTAGGTTTTCAAAGCAAGAGTGAATCTACACTTAAGTTTAAAGAATGTACACTAACACACTCATTGTCGCTTTAAACTTAGAAATTTCTATACAATGAATTATAGATCGTCCTTAGTCATGCATCATCACAATTAGCACAAAGATAACTCTCCTCCACACTTAAACATTACATTGTCCTCAATGTAATCAATGCATGCAAAAATAAATGACAAAGAGGATAAATTGAATAAAATCGAAGGGAGTTAATAAGGACTTTCTTGGACAATGAGAGTGATGATGCCATTCTCAATGTAAACAGTTCACTCATTCCCAATTTAGCATACATCCTGTAAAGCAAGAAGGTTATATACATGAAGCTCAAGAAACATAAAATTAAATAAACAAAGCACAATAAAATAACAGCAAGCAAGGAAAGTAGAACAGTTTAGCAAGGCACTCCTCCTTGCTAACTATACACAAAGAACACGTTGACAGTTGTGCTTAATCGAACTCGGATTCAGCAGCATCAGAGTCATCAGAACCGGCGGCATCAGTACCGCGCTAAAGGCTTCCCTCGCTCTCTCAGTCATCTTCATCCTTTATGTCAGAGGTATCGGACCTCTAACTCTTGATCAGTAGCACAGTGATTGGCCCTAAAAATAAAACAGTGGGTTCGGAAGGGAAAAGAGCACGGATGTGCTTTGTCCCGTGCTTCCACCCGTGCATCTTATAGAAAATCAATAATCAAAGAGAAAAGCAGAGCATGGGTGTGTTCTGGGGAGCACGGTCACTAGCACAATTTTATCAAATCCTGCAAAGTGCACGCCCATAAACACGGGCGTGCTTTGCCTTTGTTCAGCCAAGAAAAGTTTTTCTGGAATCTGAATCTCGATGCTCTTTAAACTTTAACGTGTTAGTGCTCAACCCTAACCAATAACCAAATGAAAATGTAATGCAAAGATGTTGAACACCAAGAATCCCAAGATACAAAAAAATATAAATACCACCAGCCAAATAACGAGTTCATGGAAATATAAAAAACTAACTAAAAGAAAACAAGAAAACATAACAACCAGAATTACTTGGGTTGCCTCCTAAGAAGTGCTTGTTTAACGTCACAAGCCTAGTGTACCTGTTTCTTATCTTATGAGGCCTGAAAAGGGTGTGCTCCTCCCGGCTATAGCTTGCATAACTACTTCCCATGAACACCATTTTATTTGGCTGGGGATGCACTTTTATTGGAGGCATGTACACTTTTGATTTAGGCCTCCATGGAAATAAATTAGACCAGGAATTATTCAAGCTCATCTCAGGTGGGGTCTGGAATGATTTGAGCCTCCTACACACATCTTCTTCTTCAATTCCTATAACTTTTTTCTTGTGGCTTGTTGGTTGATTAATTCGAAGGAAAGCTACTTGTTCTATTGCCTTGGGGTTTGCTTCTTTTATTTTTTTAACTTGGAAGAGACATGGCTTCAGCAAACCCTCTTCCGTAGCTTCCTCTTCTTAAACATGTTGTCCATTCAAGCATTCATCATTTTCATATTGAGACCTTTCTAAGAGGTGGGATGTTGTCATCACCACAAGCTTAGAATCTCCCTCTAGGAAGGCATACTTAAAATGCAAGGATGGTTCCTTCAACTCTAATTATGGTGGATCCTCAATGAAAGGGTTTAATCTATCCTCCTTGCTATGATCTATATCAGCATACCCATCCTCCTCACTCATAGCATCTATGTTTCCAATACTATCATCAAACTCAGAAACACATTATCCCACGTCAATCATTGGAAATTCTCTGTTTGAGCAATTGTTTCTGTTATCATCCTTCTCATTACCTTGAATTGAAGTGACTTGGGCGTCTCCCTTAGAATTTTGCAACACCATCCACTGATCATAATTTTCATCTAAGACCTATGCAGTACCCTATATCACCTCCATTAACATTGGCATGACTTGTGCCAGACTCTGTATCTCTTCTTGATTCACCTAGTATATTGTATCCCATTGATTTACTGCACATTTCCATTGTAATGATCTTTCTTGATAAGAGGATATGACCTCTTCTAGGCTGCAATCACCATGGAAACCCTCTACACTACACCCATAGTCATTTTGAACAAGCCGAGATAACAGATCCGCCAAATTTGGCTCTTGTTGTAGGTAATTCGGACGATAGTCAAAAGAAGAAGAACAGTGATGGTGTCCTAAGGCTGTGAGCAATTCTTCTATATCTTAACCCCCCTGAGATAAAGAGTGCCTGCCAAACAAATTAATAAAAAATCAAAACAATAAAAAAAGAATAAAGATTAGAGTATATATAGAAATAAGGAAATAAAATGGCTAGATTACTACAAATATAAACTTTCTCAAAAGTTACCAGTCCCCGGCAACGGCGCCAAAAACTTGATACGCCTTTTGCGTATCCGCAAGTGCACGGGTCGTACAAGTAGTAAAGTGTACCAAATATGGAATCGGGTAGTCAAATCCACAGGGACTGGTGTAGCTTCCAATACTCTCTCTTTGCTCAGTATCTAATCGATCAACAATTTGGGATTGATTTGAGACTAGAAGTCTAGGGTCGTTGGTAAACGGAGGAAGAAGAAGACGGAGGATATTTCTAACGAAAGGTCGATAGGGGAGTGGGGCCCCGGGTTGACCCCTTGGTGACGAATTGCAATCAAGCCTTTGCAAAACTTCTCAGGTACATCTAAGAACTCTATGTGTGTTCTATGAGCCTTGTTGTAGCTATGGCTATGATAAACATCGAGTTATTGATTATACTGTGAGGTTCAAGCTCTTGAAGGTAGCAATTACACTACGGTAATTACGCTGCTAAGGTAAAAACACACACCAAGTTTATAGTCACGCTATGAAATCATGTACATTAAGTTATGCAACACAAGAGTTAAATGGAGAAAACTAAGACTCCATAAGCATTGCAAAATAAGCATTCAATACAATCATTCAACCAAGTTCACAACCCGAGGCTCCCGAGAGAGTTAGTCCCTTATGGGTTCACTCAACAAAAAAATAAAGATAGAAACAAATACAAAAGAATACAAAGACTCCCTTCTTTCTTGCATCTTCGTGAGCTCCGATGATCTAACTTGACGAGAATCCTCCACTGATATCAGCCTACAATTAGCGCTCAAATCCTCTCCTGAGAGTGGTGAAATATGTGCAGATCTTTCTCCCTTAGCCTTCAACTGTCGCTCAGACAAAAAGCCCTTTTTTTCTTAACTTTCAGTGCTTTTAACCTAAATTTCGATTCGAGCATGGCCAAGGCCGTGCTTCGAGGCGTACAGTTTACAAGCAATTGAAGTTTTTGAATTTTCGCCAGGCTGTGAAGTGCACGGGCTAGAACACGCCCGTGCTTGGGACGTGCTCTCATTTGCACGACCGTGCTCTATGAGCCGTGACCGTGCTTATAATTTCTTGACTCTCTTGTAAGTTGCATGGCTGTGGAGCACGGCCGTGCTTGGGTTGTGCTTGCCTTGACAAACTCTCCTTTAGATCCTTTTGTTATGAATCTTCTTAAAAAAACACTTATAATTGCTCCAGGACCTAAATATATGCACAAATAACTAAAAATACCTCAAATAGTACCAAACTAGGAAGATAGTGGCTAGAGAACCAGAAAATAATAGATATAAAATGGGTAATATATATATATAGTGCACTCATCATCATGAGCAAAGGGAGGATGGATAATTTTGAGCCTAGAGGAATTTTAATATTGCCCTCCTTGGTAGATGGTGGTGGAAGATAGTGATTGGAGCCCTTGGTATGGTAAAAAAGTGATTTGTTTCAACTAAGAATGGAAACACTTGGAATCTCTACACTAGTCCAATACAAGATATCTCGAGAGTCTAAGGTACTGAATGATGGTTTAGCCTCTCATGGTTTGAATCCATAAATCACAATCAAGATATAAGAAAAACGAGAAATCATAATGAACTCCCTTCAACTTCTCCAATTGGGTATGATGGAAACGAGGATGACGAAGGCCGATTGGTTGGTTTAGATGGTTGAAGGACCACAAATTCAATGACAATCAGCTCCTTTGAAGTCGAATGAAGCTCTAGTATCTCTCCTTGGCTTCGCGTTGATAGTCTCTTCAAAAGATGCCACCAAAACCATAACTTCCGGGTTTTGCAGGTATCGGTTTAGTGCATAAGTGTGCTTATTAGGAAGCACTCTCATGCTCTTTTCTATGAGCCTCTGATTCAATTTCTAAGTAGGTTGCTAGCTTCCAAAGATTTGCACCGTCTCAAGCATGCCTATGCTTCTCGAGCATGACCATGCTCTGGACACAAGACCCGTGCTGGAAGTGTGCTCTTAAGAATACTTCTTATGGTGCTCTGCACGTCCTAAGTACAGCTGTGTTGCAGATGTGCTGTTACTTATACTTGTTCTTTAGTGCTTATTTTGCTCAGAAGTTCCTCATTTTCCACTTTTCTTTGCTTATAAATCTGTTACCTTGCATATTCTACTCAGAATACCCATGAAGAACTAAAATAGATAAAAACAATAATAAACATAGATTAAGTGCATGTGATAACACTAATTACTTATCTTATTCACTCATCAAAAATCTTTTTATAGACTTAAGCAAGCTCCTAAGTAGTAGTATGCTAAGTTTGACTATACAATAATCTCTTATAGTTTTGTTGTAAAGAACTATGACCATTGTATTTACTGTGTGATTGTGTGCCTATATGTTAATGACTTGCTCATCTTTGATTAGATATATCAAGACTATATAATAATAGAATAAAACCTATGCTCAAATCATAGGAACTCTTATGTACTTATCAAATAGAATCAAGCCTGACATTGTGTACTCTCTTTCTAGGTTAAGTAGATATATCAAGAACCCAAATCAAGAACACTGGATTGCTCTTGAAAGGGTTCTCAGATTCCTAAAGCGCACTATGTCCTTTTGGAATGAGGTATACTAGATACTCTAGTGTGATAGAGGGATATTTAGATATTAATTGGATATCTAACTTAATAGATATGAATGCAACCTCAGGCCAAGTATGCTACTTGGAGAAGTTATACAATGAAAATTTACTAAGATAAAACTCAATGCTATGAGCACCATGGGAGCTGAATTGATTTTATTTGATGAAACATGTACTGAAGTTGAGTGGATTAGGAACTTGCTTTATGAAAATTTTCTTATACCTTCTTCTATGACACCTAGTGTATGTTTGGCTGGCAATAATGGTTCCCCTCTTTGGGGAATCATTGCCCCTTGATTCCCATACTCATGTTTGTTTGGGATTTTTGGGGGGTAATCATTACCTTGGGGAGGGGGGGGGTCACCATTAACCCCCAGAGGGTAGTGAACCATTCCCCCATATTGAGGGAATGGTTTATTCCCCCTAGTAAAAGACTTTTATGTCCTTCTTAAACACCAAAAAAGACATATATTTATGTTTTAACCCACAAACCCTAGCCCCATAAAAAGCATTGGCTGTCATCATCCGTGAGCTCTCCTTCTTGCGACCATCGTCTCCTCCCGCCATGTCCGTCTGACGTCGCATCACCGGGGCCGCCATCACTGGAATTAATAGTTGTCACCATCTAATCTTGTCGACGTGTGTCTGCTCGACGTTGGCATCACTGTGAGCTCTCCTTCTCATCAGGTTGTAGATATTGTAGACTATAGCTTATTTTTCAATTTAACTCCTTGATCATCATGGACTCTAATTAGGTTAATATGTGATGCGTTTTGGATTTATTAAAGAAATTAACAGTTTTTTGGTAGACACATGTAAGCACTTGATTTTTTTTTACAAGACGAAATATGCCAATTAGATTGAATAGATTTGGTTTGTTTTTTGAATTCTAATTAATAAGAATTTACTAATTTCATGGATAAATTGTTAATAGTTAAATGATTGTGATGGTAAGATTAATAGGTGGAGTGGCTTGATTTATGATGACTGGGAAAAAGGCTTTTCAACATCTTGATTGCGACCCTTTTCTTTTGTTACCCTACACCCACCATGATTGAGCCATCAAACAGAACTTGCTTTCACTAAACTGCCATCAAACATAACTTGCTTTCACTGAACAGTTGATATGGTTAACTTAACTGCCTTTCAATATATCAATGAGTGTTTGTTGCCATGGATCCTTTTAATTCTTTTTCATTTGTTTGTATGCATATTCATTTGGTTCGGAAAGTTCCTTTCGAGTTTATTAACTCCACCATAGCCTTTACAATGAGGTTATCTGAACCATATGCTTTAGTAGATGGTTATTGCTTTCTTATTAACTTATCAATTTAGGTTTTCGGCAATTTGACACATGGGCATGTAATTTCAGATATGGACGTCGTTGATGAAGTGAAACTATATTTCCTAATGTACATGTGTTACTTTTATGTTTTAAACATCATGATCATTGTATGTGCAAAAAGACAACGTTGTCCTAGAAGTCGAATTATTCAATACGAGATAGAGTCAACCAAGTAGATGGTGGAAACAACATGAATATTTGAGGCGGGTGATTTATAAAAGTGACATAGCATGCATTAATAAGGTACGGATGGATCAACGTTGTTTCCATAATTTGTGTGAACTACTAACTACTACTGGTAGACTACAAGCCACGAGAAATGTTATGGTTGAGAAGATGGTCACAATGTTTTTGAACATTGTAGCCCACCATGTCAAAAATAGAATAATCAAGTTTGAATTTCTACGATCTGCCGAAACAGTTAGTTGATATTTTCATGCTGTGTTGCGATCAATTACTCTTTGCCATGGTGCTCTCCTAAGGAAACAGGAACCAGTCCTAGAAAATTCAAGCGATCCTAAGTGGAAATGGTTTAAGGTAATGCATAACATTTAGTATATTACTTTTTAAATCTTTTTTAGTGGGGGTATTTCATGAACAAATATTAATAATGTTTTCTTTTATAGGACATAGAATAGCCTTGGAACATTGGATGGGACACATATACGGGTGAATGTACCCAACGCCGATCATCCAAGATTTAGATCACCAAAATCCAAATGGTTTAAAAGTTCCAAACAGCAAGTTACATGTACTATGTTGTTTTTAATGTTGTCATTCTTATTTAATGTGCGTCTAACAACAAATTCGTATCTTAGGTTTCTATTACTTAGTTGTTGTCAGATATGCAAATTGCGTCGGATTCCTTGCATCTTTTCGAGGCCAGCGGTATCACCTAAGTTCATGGGCCGAGGGGCATCACCCACAAACACTAGAAGAGTTTTTGAACATGAAACATGCCATCGCTAGGAATATAATTGAGAAAACGTTTGGCCTTTTGAAAATCTGAAAATTCTAGCCAGTCCAAGTTTCTATAGTTTAACCACTCAACAGCGTATTATTAATGCGTGTTGTTTACTCCACAATTTTATTAGGAGAGAGATGGCAAAAGATCCTGCAGAAGAAGACGAAATTGATGTTCCATCTTCTGATGCGAGTGTGGAAGATGACACCGACAACATAGTAGCCGTACAACCAACTGATGAATGGACCCAATTTAGACAGGAGATGGCCATAGATATGTTTAACTCATGGCAAATTAGTTGACATAGTTAATGGATTGTTATGTACTCAACAATTTTATGTGTCGATCTTCATTTTAGCATGTTAGATCATTATGTACGATTTGATTAGACACTAGTAATTAATATGTGATAACCAGTTACATATGTCCATGTTATTTAATGTGAAACATTCCTTGTTTGTTTTTTAGTATGGCGACAGAGCAACAACCAAAAGGGACGGGCTAAAACAAACCATATTGGACTCCTGAGGAAGATAAAGCCTCATTGATGCTTTGGTTGATCTTTCCGCAAGCGCTTTTTGGCGAGCTAAAAATGACTTTTGAAGTGGATATCTCATGCAGCTAGAAATGATGATTCAACAAAAGATTCCACAAACCAAGTTGAAGGCTATACCAAACATTGTGTCTCGTGTGAAACTCTTAAGGAGTAAGACGAACGACATCTCCGATATCTTACAACTTAGTGGTTTTGATTGGAACTTTGAAAACAGCACTATCATGTGTGACAAAATCGCATATGATGAGTATGTCAAGGTAAAAAAAAAACAAGAGTCATATTTACTTGTGTGGTTTTATTTAATGCACTATTAAAATATTTTATTAATTGTGGGGTTTTTATACATTGCAAACGCACAAAGAAGCAGCTGTACTGTATGGCAAAGCTTTTCCATTTTTCAATGATCTTGCACCAGTCTTCACCAGAGATAGAGCTTTTGGCAACAACAAGGGTGATATCAGGGACGACGCAGCCCAATATGAACAAGATGATAACATCCCACTAAAGGAATGTGCATGTTTATCCCAAATGCCTTTTGGTGACCTATCCATGCCCACGCAAGAACCGACGCAGGATCCATCACCTATGGCATCTGATAAAAGCACCTCAACAACATCTAAGTGTCGAAAAATGAAGATTGTTGCTAAGGATCCAGCAATGGACCGAATTTCTACAAATTTTGATGCTTTCGTAAATCTGGTTGGTACAGAATTTTGAGCATTAGTTGAGACAGTAGCACGTAACTCCGAGTCGGCAGCTTGTACCGCTGAGTCTGCTGCACAAAAAGCTGAATCTGCTGCTCACAATGTTGAGATTACCGCACGTAATGCTAAAATCTATGCTCATAATATTGAAATCACAACACGCAATGAAACATCTCTTGCAAAAATGCAAGCAAAAAAGAGATCACATAGTGATGTGCTTTTTTCAGTTGATGGTCTTACAGAAGATGAGGCCATATTCATGTTGCAAGCATTGGCAAAGGATGAAGATCAACTTACATTATTTTGGGACTTTCCAGCTGAAAAGAAATTGCGCTTTTGCCTAGTTTTCTTGTCAAGGATGTCATATTTCCCACATAATACTTGACTCATCTTGCTACAAATTTCACACTGTACCTATGTAACTTGGATGACTAATGTGATGTCCTTACATGTATATTTTGATAGCATGAGTTATCTTACATACCATTCACATGTTCATGTCTCGAGCAAATTTGGGCATTGGTTTATTTGCTTTAAGATTTGCTTGTCGTTGATCTGTATATTGGATTTCATTTTTTCCATTTAGAAAAAATCAACTAACTATTTTTCATTCCGATATCCTTTCTTTGCAGGTTTATCCATTGGATAGGCAAGTGTTAGAATGACGAGATGAGTACGGGGAGGAGTTGGTTTTTGTTTGATGTTGTCACTAGTTAAATGGCGCATCTTATCATTTTGAACAAAACTTTGTGGAAGAACACGAAAGTCTTGGACCCATGTTCATACTTGCAGTTTGTGATGTTTTAACTTTTGTGGGTTGGTGAATTGTCTGTGCAAGTGCGAAACTGATGAGTATCCTAACTTGGGAACTTGGAAGGCAGCAATACTTACAGGCACCTTACGGCTATGCTTACAGCCGTAAGCAACATTCAGAAGACCTTGCGGACATCCTTATGTCCTTAAGAAAAGAAGCCCTGCAATACAGAGAACCTTACAGTCGGGACTTACGGCCGTAAGTGAGACCGTAAGTAGAAGACAGAAGAGTTTACGGGGGCCGTTTACGCCCTTGAGAATGTTGGGCAAGATTCAGAGATGAGGTTTACAGTCATGACATTACGACCTTAAGTTGGATCGTAAACCAAAGGCAGAGATCCTTATGGGCATGGCTTACGGCCATAATCGGGGGCGTAAGGCACGGGAAAAGTTGAAACCCCGAGGCTTACGGTCAGGCTTATGCCCATAAGCTGCCCGTAAACTTACCTCTATATAAGATTTTACTGAAGTTGAGAAAATGGAGTTTTTGGGAGAAGAGAGTGGCTAGAGAAGGGGAAGACGTTAGTTGCAAGATCAAAAGTTGATTTCTTCATTCCAAGGGCCAAGAAGCTGTGTGGTCTGTCATCAATACCGTCATCATTATCCATCAGGGCACAATCGCGGCCAAGGATCGTGACTCCTCAAATGTCGAGGGAACTTTGCGCCGATTCTTGTCTTTTTGGTTTTGAGGGAGTTTTCCATTTATTTGCGCATTATGATCATGAACATTTGTGATCTTTTGATTTCTTATTATTGCATTATAAGCTAATCCCCTTTTTGGGAAGCTTGGACTTGTAACCTTGGGAAATTGTTGAACACTATTTGTAATCCTTTAATTTCAATTATTTGTGAAGTTTATTTTTGGGAACGCATGTGTAATTTGATGTATGTCTCGTTGCATGTTGCGTGGTTGTTGACGTGATGTGAAAACCCGTTAATTGTCTGATCTAGCGTGCGGTGAAAACCCATTGGTTCTCGGGAGCCAGTGTGTGGTGAAAACCCGTTAGACCCTGGGAATTAGTGTGCGGTGAAAACCCGTCTTAATTCCACATTTTTGTTAAACATCTATTTTGATTGAGTGAGGGATATCTGTAGAAGTTAGGGCTTCAGTGTGTAATCCCTAAGAGAGTATTGTCCAAATATTGTCATTATTCTTGACAATCTCAATCCCTTAATTAAAATTCATTTGGTTACTTTTGTTAGACTTCTTAATCATTATTGCTGTCAGTCTAGATTTCATAACCTGAAGTTAGTACTAGTGTGTTTGCTCGCTGAGGTTCGACAACCAGATCCCTCTTTGTTATCCACTTTATTGCTTGGAGATCCGTTCACTTGTGGTGACGCAAATAGCGTGTCAAAAACAATGTGGACAAGTATCATATTTGGCATAATGTTGTGGCATGAAATAATGTGGTATTTTTCTTTTCAAGTTTTTGGACAAGTGTGATGTTAAGTGTAGTATTTTGGGTACCATTAGATGAATATTAATCATGGATGTTGAAACTTTCTTCTGAATAGATCAGCAATGTTGTTTAATCAACTGAGATTTTAGAGTGTTGAAGCTCTAGTTAGCATTCACCTGAAAGCTTTTCCACTTGTATGTTGTTTAATCAGCTATTCAGAAACACTACTGAATTAATCAGCAATGTTGTACTTTTCATTGATGCAAACAATGGAATTGTAAAATCCATTTTTCTTAGTTTTTATGAGTTTCAGGTGAGTTTAGGATTTTACTGCTTAGTATGGTGAGTTTCTGGTTATTATACATGTTTACTGCTTCTTTAGTTTTTTATTTGAAGTACTCTGAAACTCATAAAGACATGCTTAGTCTTTATGAGTTTCATATGAGTTTAGGATTTTACAGCATAGTGTGGTGAGTTCCTGGTTATTATACATGTTTATTTCTTCTTTAGTTTCTTATCTGAAGTACTCTGAAACTCATAAAGGCATGCTTAGTCTTTATGAGTTTCAGGTGAGTTTAGGATTTTACTGCTTAGTGTGGTCAGTTTCTAGTTATTATACATGTTTACTACTTCTTCAGTTTTTTAATGATCTTATATTTCTATTTAAATATTTTGTAATGTAATTTTATGTTATGAAAAAAATATTATTTCTTACTTAAATTTAATGCTAATTTTAAATTTAATTAATTAAAAACATTTAAGTACATAATGAAATTAATAGTTATTTGAAATTAATTTTTAATTAAACATTAATCAATAATAATAAAATAAATATTTTTGGTTTCATTATTTTATAAATAATAATTATTTGACATAAATATCATTTGTGATTAATTAAAAACTTATAAGCCCGTGATGAAATTTACTAGTTATTTGAAATTAATTTCTAATTAAACAATAATCAATAATAATAAAATAACTATTTACGTTTTCATTATTTTATAAGTATTAATTATTTCAAAAAATATGATTTGTAATTAATTAAAAATTTATACGTAAGGAATGAAATTAATAATTCTTTAAAATTAATTTTTATTTAAACATTAATCAATAATAAAAATATATAAATTTATGTTTTCATTATGTTTATAAATAATAATTACTAGAAATAAATATCGTTTTTTTATGCAAGGGTTAAAAAAGCAATATTAACCCAATTCTAATTTTTACTTTTCTCACTCCCAATGAATTACCTCTCCAACAGAAACCCTTTTTCATTATCATCCCTTATATATTCGTTTTCCCCCCTCTTTAGTACCTCATTCCCTCTCATTCCATTACGGTAATTCAAACGTACACCTATTGTAATACATTGTGATTCAAAATCTACTACAAAATTGTACAAGTATAAACATACTAATGATAAAATGAACAAGCATATGTAGATTCGTCACAAGTCATTATAGAGATATCTGAAGTACAACGTTGTGAGCATTGATAATGTTAAGTCAGAACTAATCTTGTGGATTGTATGGCTAAAGGGCTATCTAGACACAAGACAGTCAAAGCATTGAGGGGAATGGGGCTTAGCCCATAAAGGCCAATAACAATAATAACAATAATATTGACTACAACATTATGTATTTATAGCTACAATTTCATAGCTGCAAAAGATATTTTTGTAGCTAGAATACTACAATAGCTATAGAGAACATCATTTGTAGCTTCTTATAATTTGATTAAAATTTTTAATTTCACAGATTATTAATTCATAGCAAGTAGACAATATTTGTTTTGATATTTTAATATTGTGGCACTAACTGACCTTTAAGCTACAATTGTTAGCCACAGTAATTTATTATAGCAACATACTTTATTTAATTACAAATATACTTTGCTTGTAGCAATAATGATTTTAAAGTTTAGATAGCAACCATGAAAATAAAATTGTGGCTACTATTTATTTACAACTACATACATTATATACATATAGCTAATAATTATTTCAAAATTTAATTTGTTATGAATACAATTTTTGTAGCTATAGTTGATAGTATATATCCCATAGCTAAATATATACATGTTAAGGAGCTACAAACAAAAAAAAATGTGGCAAAAACATGAACACAACTTATAATTTAAATTGTGATAAAAACAATTATTACATTAAATCCGTTTAGTTAAAAAAAAAAAATTCAATCTCCACTTTATAGCAAAAGTTTGAGAATAATAAATCTAAAATTCTATATGTAATAAATAGGATGGATGAAAAAGATATTTAAAATAGATTAAAATATAAAAAAACACTTGTAATGAAAGAAATAACTTTAATAAAATATATATTATGCAATAGAAATTAATATGCTTACTACTAATTATATGGTGAGATTCTCATTATATTCATATTATTCATGCATTCCATCACCTTGAAAAATCTAAAATATATTTTTAGTTTTCAGAGAAAAACAAATCAACAAATTGACTCTTTATTAAAAAAAAATCAAACATTCATTTCGTAGAATCCCTTTAAATAACATTCTTATGAAATACAATTTGGACATAGCTCACCATTCGTAAATTAAAAATACATGGAAATAGCTAGAAAAAAATAGAAATAATAAAAAAAATACTAAAAGGTAAATAATAATTATTTCTATGAAGAAGGTAAATATTTTAATTAATTAAAAATATAAAAGATAAAAAGTAATTCATACCTTTAGTTGACAAGTTTGCTATAATTTATTCATAACAATAAATCTTCATCACGAGTACTAGGATCTGATTCTATATCTCCTTCTACTAAAGATTCATCAATAAGATTAACATCACTAGTAAAGACATTCACATTATTTCTCCCTAAATTGAACAAATTGTCATCCTCTTCAATTGAACAAAATTTGGGGTCCACAAAAGAGATTAACGTTAACCTTTTGTTTACTTTTATTGAATTTAAAATAATTAATGAGACATGGGAAGGATTTACCATGATCCTCCTAACTTTCAACTCAAGCGCACTCTCATGTGACACGAAAGCTTTGAGATTGCATTCATATGATTTATGCGTTCATAGTTTCTTGTATATCTATACATAGGTTCAGCAAAGAAGAAAAAAAACATGCATTGTGGAGCCCTAGAACTAGAAGATTGTGAATCCCAAAAAAATTATGTTATCTTTATAGTTTTGAAACTAACCGTTAAGATTTATATAATTATAATTATGTAGATATGATAATGATAAATAAAATTTTAAATATATTTTAAAATTATTTATCATTAAAAAAATAATATGATCGTAATTAAGTTTTATGATTTAAAAAAATTAAAATTTTTAAAAATAATAATTTTATGGTTAAGATAATAGTTTTTTTAAAATGCGCTTAGGATAATAGTAGATAAAACATTTTAAATATAATTTATTTTAAAAAATAATTTTATATGAGGGGCCATCAAAAATTGTGGGGCACTAAACATAGGCCTTGGTGCCAAGGGCTATGCCTAGGGCTGGTTCTGAACCAAAGGCCCAACGCACTGCATTGAGAAGGTTGGGGTGATAAACGAACGGTAGAGATTAAGCAGTTAAGGTGGCATTGAACGGTCGGATTAAATGTTGGGTCATTCCGATATTATTTAAGTCGGTTTGGAGACATGGACGCGTGGAAGTGAAGGATTTTGAGGACCACGTGCTTTCTTTGAAGGCAGCTCGCGATGTTTTTAACACGTGGCGTCAAGATAGCCCATTTTGGAAGTGTTTTACCAAGACAGCCATGCACAATTTTATAATTATTATAACTATAAAGGTTCTAGGTTTTTCATCCGTATATATGATGAAAAATACACATGAAAATTCAAAAACTTTTCATAATATGAAGGGAAAAAACAGGTAAGTAACACTGGTGGCCATAAAAATTTTTAAATATAACACTATAATTACAAATGTTTTTTAACATAATGGCTACATAAGTTTATTACGAGCCATATAAGGCCACAAGGACCTGTTTGATGGTGGTTTCTGACGAGAACGCTGGCGTGGCTGCCAGTAAATCATTATAAAATTTGAGAGATGATGAGGTGGCTACCACATCAGTGCCTTATCTTCACCTCTTTCCCTTGAATACAAACCTGCAAAGAAATCTGCAGATACAAAAACTGCAAAATCAAATGTGAATTGTTGATGTATTAAATTGCTCACTGGCTTTTAAAAGATGAACAAAACCTGCAGATATACAAACATTTTCCTTATCTGATGAACAACCTGCACATTTACACAATCATTAACACATTTGCACTTTTAAATTGATCATTGTCCAGGTTTTAAATTGTCTCACATTCATAAATAAACATGACATATACAAACCAAACAAGTTTCCAACATACTCATTTACACAAAATACAAAGCAAACAATTTTGCAAGTGGACCATTTACATAATTTGACAAATACAAAGCAAACACAGATAGACATAACTAAACCTGCACATTTACACATCTTAACATGTTACATTTACTATCTACAAATATGAAAAGGTACTGCAAAGGGTAATGCATCAATCTATGTTGTTGTTGTGTTAGAGTTTTTTGTTGGCATGAGTTGTCCTCCGCGGGATTATTGGAGAAATTATTTTTTGGATATGCTCATTCAGTCTTATTGATTGAGCCGTTAATTGATTGAATAATTGATTGATTGAGGCATGATACATGTAACCATATTTAGATGTTTACATTCTTTATATATACCTATGTATTCTTGTAAAGAAAAAAATATAAGAAAGAAAAGGTCTTCTACTTTTATATTTTTCTACATGGTACCAAAGCTAGCAATCCTCCTATCTACTTTCTCATCTACCTAGCCACCCTCTATGGCTGATCCAGACTCCATGATTGAATCTTCACCATCCTCCATCCTCGCTGAATTGACCATGGCAATAACTGAAGTTCTAGACAAAACTTCAATCCTAACCCAAAGCAATGAAAATGCTCCTCTACCGGTCGGCATCAAGTTGGATGGCACCAATTATGCCCTTTGGTCCCAGGTGATCGAGCTGTATATCTCGGGAAAAGACAAACCGGGATATATCAAGGGCGATCTCCTTCAACCTTCCCCGACGGATCCTTTTTTTCGACGATGGCGTACAGAAAATGCTATTGTTAAAGGCTGGTTGATTAATTCCATAGACTTCTCTCTTATTGGTAATTTTATCCACTTTCCCACAGCCAAGCAGGTGTGGGATGCAATTGTTGTTACTTATTTCGATGGTGGTGACACCTCCCAGGTGTACGACCTCCGACGAAGTGTGACCCGCTTTAAACAAGCGAGCAGTTCCCTTGAAAAGTTCTACACTAACCTCCAAGGCCTTTGGCGTGAAATCGACTTCTGTCGGCCTAACCTGATGGAATGCCCAAATGATATTCAGCATTACAACTCCCTCGTTCAGGAAGATCGGGTCTATGCATTCTTGGATGGTCTTGATGACATTTGGATCACATCAAAAGTGATGTTTTGCAGAAGAAACCCTTCCCAACAGTGGAGCATGCTTATGCACATGTTCGGAGGGAAGCCCTTTGTTAAGCGGTGATGACGAGTAGTCCCGATGCTATACTATGAGCAGGTCTGGCATCTAAGAGTCTCACACATGGCAATTCGTCCCTCTCCTTACATGGTGGCAAATCCGGTTCTTCCTCCAAGTCCTGTGCTTCCTCTGATAACTCTAAATGCTCTCACTATGGAGGTGGAAAGCACACCCATGAGACCTGTTTCAAGCTTTATGGATATCCTGATTAGTGGCATGAACTACAGGCTCGGAAACGGCGTGATGGAGTTCGGATTGATGCAAGTGTCGGCAAGGCTGCAGTGGCTGCCACAACACCACATCTTTCCCTTATTCCAACCAATAGCTCTAACATTGACCCAAGTAATGCTTCCTTTGTTTCTAATCGGGAGGCTAACTGCAGTGCTTGGATACTTGATTCCGGAGCAACCGATCACATGACCTTTGATGTTACTGATTTTTCTCAACACTCACCTCCTCGGCGAATTAGCATTACCAATGCTAATAGCGGCATCTTTTTGGTTATAGGGGCTAGGACTGTGATGTTGTCCCTATCCCTACTCTTTACTCGTGCCTTCTCTTTCTCACAAGTTACTATCTGTGAGTCAAGCTAATAAAGACTTGAATTGTGGAGTGCTAATTTCTCCTGGTTTTTGTCTTCATTAGGATATTCTCACAAAGGAGATCATTGGGCGTGGTACTGAGAAGGGGGGCTCTACTATATGGAAGATTTCAGCGTTGATCGTGCAAACCACATGCATTGCCCACACAACCTCAAAGTGGAACAAATTTTGCTTTGGCACCGTCGATTAGGTCATCCATTATTTGGTTATTGGTCGATGTCCCGCAAGTGCACGTGGTCGTCAAGTAATACCTCTCGTGCGAACACGAGAGGGTCGTATTCCCAAGGGCACGAGAAGCTACCCTTACTTCCTTATTGCAATGTTGTTTAGCCGATCAAAACCGAGAATAAAAGATTAAAAAGCAAAGAAATAGAACGAATGCAATTAAAATGCTAAATAACAGGGGCAATAAACAGGGGAAAATCAGGGTGAGGAAGTGGTCACGGATGAGGATTCCCTCAGGGGCTACTAAAGTGTGAAGGATGTTGAATTAACATGCAAGTGGCTAGTTGGACCGAGAAAACCCTAGATTAGGTCAACTTGATAGTCACAGCAATTGACCCCTAATCCGATACGAGTATTGGATACGGAATCTATTCCGTCCAAATCCTCCTATGATTGCAATGGGTAAGGTGGTTTTCTCATGTTAGGGTTGAAATACAAGTGAGTACTTAACCCTAGAATTGGAAGGGCACAAATACTTGATAGTCACGGGGCATTTATACGTGTATCCCTTCCAAGCTTGGTGAGTCTAACACTAGGGCAATGGTCATGTAACCTAGTATTGCCTAAGTATAGATACATAGAGTTCTCGTGCATACCCAAGCATTCAAAAACACCAAACAATAATCACAAACAAGCCAACAAGCATTAATTACAACAAAGCATCCAAACATCACAAGTTCACTCCCAAGGTTCACCTACATCTGGTGACCTTGGGGTTTTAGATGCTTATAATCTCAAAATACACAATTAAAAGCATGAAAACAACTAAACCAAGCATAGAAAAACTCCCTCCAAAAATAAAAGTCGGAGAAGCTTCCAAATACGCCACTCGAAGGGGTGGCTTCCCGTCGTCTTCAACCTCCTAACTTCAAGCCCTACAAGTAGATCTCACCCAAGATCGGACTCTCCTCGCCGATTCCTCCATGAAAATGCCCTCCAATCCCTTCTTCTTGGTCAGGTTTCAAGATGGTGGTGTGGAGCTCCAAGAAGAAGGCAAATGTCTCTCAAAAGAAAGCCCTAGAAACCCTTAAAAAGGGTGAGTTCGGGATAGCTCACGGGTGGCTTCACCGTCAATATATGGCCACGAGGATGTTCAGGAAACGGGACAAAAATTTGTGTAAGTTGCTACAGTAGTGCTTCAGTGAACCTGCTACAGTGAAACTGTTACAGTACTGCCACTCTCTGAGTCGCTTGCGGCCGACCTCACGGCCGTGAAGTTACCCGTGAGGACTCCCAGACTTAGAAATTTCTTCAAAATATTCACGTTTCAGACTGCTACAATGTCGCTACAGTGCCGGTGCCCTAAAACGACGCATTCGATGTCGATTTCTTCTCAAATCTCGTCGTTGAGCTCACTTAGGCTTCATTTGTACCTAAAACACAAAATAAAACAATTTAGATCAAAAAAAGGCATAGATTCATCGATAAAATATAAGAATCATGTACACTCATATGTATAAAATACATAAATTTAGACGTTTATCAGTTATCTACAACATATGTTTCCTAATTTATTTGTGGGTCTATCACCTTTGGATTTTAAATGTGAGACTTGCATTCTAGCTAAAAGTCATAAGGTTCCTTATTCATTGAGTATAACTAAGAGTGATGATCCTTTTGCCTTAATTCACTCAGACATTTGGGGTCCTTCCCCCAAACCCACTCTGTTGGGTTTCCGCTGGTTTTTAATATTTGTTGATGATTCTACTCGCATGACTTGGATTTATTTGTTGTGACATAAACATGAGGTTTTTGATGTCTTTCAAACATTTCATGCAATGATTCAAACCCATCTCTCGGGGAAACTTTGAAGACTCCACTCGGATAATGGTGTGGAATATGTCAATCAATAATTCCTTGATTATTTCCAACATCATGGAATGATTCATGAGACTTCATTTTCCCAGGCTCCATAACAAAATGGTATTGCCGAGCGTAAGAATCGCCACATCCTTGAAACTGCTCATGCATTATTACTTGGAACTCATGTACCTAGCCATCACTAGGGTGATGCGGTTACCACAACAGTTCATTTTATTAACCGCATGCCTTCCAAAGTCCTTAAATTCAAGACTCCACTCCAGGCCTTGTCAACCTATGTTTCATTGCCCACCATTGTGATGCTTCTGCCTCGTGTTTTTAGTTGTGTTGCATTTGTTCACCTCCACAAGAACCAACGAACGAAGTTTGATCCTTGCGCTATTCATTGTCTTTTTTTGGGCTACGCCATACATCAAAAAGGGTACCGCTGCTACAACCCAACTACTTGACACACCTATGTAACTATGGGTGTCACATTCCTTGAATTAGACACTTTCTACTCTCCTGCCGTATCCAATTCTTCTCTTCAGGGGGAGACACCAGTAGAAGAGATGAATTGGTTAACATTTGACTGGTTCAAGGACGCTGATATAACACCTACTCCAGAGCCAACACCTGATTCAAAGCCGACACCTCCAGAAGCTAACATAGCAATGCCCCCCCACTCCTCAGTATCCAATGACCCATCTCCTGAGAATATCATTGAGGTAAGCTCGCCTATCACACCTCACATTTCTAATGATCCTATTGGCTATGAGTTACCTTTCAGGTACAATCGGGGCAAACCACCAAACAGATATTCCCCCGAGATCGAGGATTGGAGATTGAGATATCCAATTGCCAATTATGTTTCTAAAAAGGGGTTGTCCAAACCCCTCAAGAACTTTGTGAATGAACTCTCCTCACAATCTATCCTGACAAGTGTTGACAAGGCTCTGGAAGACCCTAAGTGGATCAAAGCTATGAAGGAAGAAATGGAAGCATTATTAAAAAATGAGACATGGACTTTTGTTCCCTTACTAGAAGGAAAAAAACTGTCGGGTGTAAATGGGTATTTTCTATCAAGTACAAAGCCGACGGGTCAGTTGAAAGGTACAAAGCAAGACTAGTGCCAAAAGGTTATACACAAACCTATGGGGTAGACTACCAAGAGACATTCTCACCTGTGGCCAAGTTGAATGCTGTCAAAGTCCTACTATCTCTTGCAGCGAATCTTGATAGGCCATTACACCAGTTTGATCTAAAAAATGCCTTTCTTCATGGAGATCTTGATGAAGAAATCTACATGGATGTTCCCCCAGGATATATGGCAAACTCTAAAGATAAGGTTATATGCAAACTACAACGAACTTTGTACGGCTTGAAGCAATCTTCTAGAGCGTGGTTTGGGTGCTTGACTTCAACAATGAGAAAATATGGCTTTCAGCAAAGCAACTAAGATCATATGCTATTCTTAAAACATCACTAGGACAGGATAACAGCGTTAATTGTTTATGTAGATGATATAATCATTATAGGAGATGACCCCGAAGAAATAGCAGACTTCAAAAACAATTAGCCACAGATTTTGAGATGAAAAGTCTACGAGGTCTCAAATATTTTCTGGGAATTGAAGTTGCTAGATCAAAGCCAGGCATATTCCTTTCTCAACGAGAATACATCCTAGATTTATTAACAGAAGTTGGGTTGTTGGATTGTAAACCAGTAGATACACCAATAATCCAAAATCACAAACTTGGAGAATATCCAGACCAAGTGCCAACAGACAAAGGAAGGTATCAAAGATTAGTTGGAAAACTTATTTATCAGTCTCATACAAGGCCTGATATTGCCTATGCAGTGAGTGTAGTAAGCCAATTCATGCATTGTCCAAGTGAAGATCATATGAATGTCGTGATTCGAATTCTCCGATATCAGAAGTCCTCTCCTGGAAAAGGACTTATGTTTTCAAAAAATAATCACCTACATGTAGAAGTTACACAAATGCTGACTGGGCGGGAAATATCTCTAATAGGAAGTCCACCTCAGGTCATTTCACATTTGTTGGTGGAAACTTGGTCACATGGAGAAGTAAGAAGCAAAAGACAGTGGCATTATCAAGTGCTGAAGCAGAGTTTCATGGGATGGCTAAGGGTCATTGTGAACTTCTTTGGCTTCGAAGACTATTAACTGAGATTGGCTTCGCTCCTAGTTGTCAGATGAATCTGTTCTGTAATAACAAGGCTGCAATTGACATTTCTCACGACCCAGTCAAGATGATCGTACGAAACATGTGGAAGTAGATCAACATTTCATTAAACAAAATCTTGAGATGAAGATAATTCGATTTCCGTTTGTTAAATCTGAAGACTAGTTGGCAGACATTCTCATGAAAGTTGTATGTAGCAGAACCTTTTATAACTCACTTGACAAGTTGGGCATTTGAGATCCATACCCACCAACTTGAGGGGAGTGTTGGCGTGAGTTGTCCTTCGCGGGATTAGTGGAGAAAGTATTTTTGAATATGCTCAATCAGTCTTATTGATTGAGGCGTTAATTTATTGAATAATTGATTGATTGATTGAGGCATGATACATGTAACCATATTTAGATGTTTACATTCTTTATATATACCTATGTATTCTTGTAAAGAAAAAAATAAAAGAAAGAAAATGTCTTCTACTTTTATATTTTTCTACATTTTTTCACCTGAGAAGTCAAGGGAGATCAAAGAAGAAGAACAAAATAAACTTCAGAATTCATATTTGATAGGGGATGAGGATCTCTAGCGGGCTCCACTCCGACCTCACTGTTGCAGCTGGTGGCAACCAAGAAGCAAGCTCTCCTTTGGCCTCCTGTGATTTGGGGATTTTGGACATTAGGGTTAGGCTAAAGGGAAAGTGGTGAAGATGAGGCGCTGATGTGGCAGCCACCTCATCATCTTTCAAATTTTATAATGATTTGCTAGCAGCCATGAAACGCCCCTTACGTATCCGCAAGTGCACGGGTCGTATAAGTAGTACAATGTACACGAAGGTCGGGTAGTCAAATCCACAGGGACTGGTATAGCTTTTTATACTCGTCGGATTTCTAATATCTAACCGGCTCAATAATTTGGTTTAAAAGCTATTTACAAATAAAAGTGAAGAAAGTGAGGATAACGGGAAAGAGAAAGCGGTTAGGTAACGAGAGATCAATACTAGAGAGTAGCGTCTCGGATCAATCCCTTGGTGTCAATCGTACTCGAATTCTTGCAGGGTTTATCAGGAGATGTCTCAATCAACCTATGTTCTAGAGTCTTGTTGCACTAATGTGGAAGATACATGTAGTGGGATTGACAACATGGGCCTATTTCCAACTTCTCGTATCAATCATCAAGATATACAAGCTAAGTGAAAATCAAGTAACTCAAGCATTCAAACTACTCAACAACCAACATTCAAGCTAACAACCAAAGATCTAACAAGGAGACAATAAAGACTTCCATAAATGCTGCAATAAATGAATCCAAGCACATTCAACAACCAAGTTCTTAATCCGGGGCATCGGAGAACGGTTAGCCACTCATGGTTCTACAAGAAACATAAGGTAAATAACAAGAGAATAAGATGAAAATCATAAACTCACTTCTTGCTTCACAATCTTCGTCGGAGGGTATCCGATGATGATCTTGCCAATGCTCCTCCACTCCCACAACGATCTCTCAGACCAGATCCGGCTCCAAATGGTGCGCCACTTTCCACTCCCGTTGCCTCCCCCAAAGGGGAAGAAAGATCAATGAAAAAGTCCCTTGAAACCCTAACTTTTGGGCTTAAAAAGTCACTTCCCGATGCAAGCACAGCGGTGCTTAATTATGCACGCCCGTGCTTCATCCCGTGCAGATTTCGGGCTTCGGAGTTTTCGTTGCTACAGCACTTTTGCTATAGTAGTTTGCTACAGTACTTTTGTGAAAACTCGCCAGGCCGTAAAGTGCAAGGCTCTAAGCACGCCCGTGCTTAGGCCATAATTCCATTGGCACGACTGTGCTCTGAGAGCTCTAACCGTGCTTCTGATTTCTTGGATCTTCTGTAATTTGCACGGCCGGGAAGCACAGCCGTGCTCTGGCTGTGCTTGCCTTGATGAACTCTATTTTAGGTCATTTTGCTATAAATCTTCTTCGAAAACACTTGTTATCACTCCAGGACCTAAATAACTGCACAATGAAGTAAAAATACCTCAAATAGCACTGAATCGGGAAAATAGTAACGTAAGAACAAGGAAAATAGTAGGTATAAAACGGGAAAAGTATATATATAAAATGCACTCATCAAGCCACATCAGCATTCTTGTCGGAAACTGCCATCAAACAGGTCCTTGTGGCCTTACATGCACCCGAAACAAATTTATGTGGCTACCATATTACAAAAAGAAGATTTGTGACCAAAGCGTTATATTTTAAAACTTTTGTGGCCACCAGTGAAACTTATTCGGGAAAAAACACATTTTACTCAAAACAAATTGAGGAAAAACACATATTCATCTTACACTAAACTTCCTAGTATATATTATTGATACAAGTCCATTTATATTAAATTTAAAAAATTTGATAAATTATAGTTAGCGCAGAAAAAAACGAAATGAGAGTACAAAACAAAATAGAAACAACAAAACAGACCATTTACTAGACGTGAGATTTATGGTATGATAGAAATAGCAAAAACTAAAACAAGAAAACTAATACGGCCCTTGCACATACTCTACAAGTGAATGGATCGTATAAAGTAGTAAAGTGTACCCTAAGGTTGAGTACTCAAATCCATGGGGACCGGTACTTCTAGTATTGCTCACTATCTAGCCGGTGAAACGGATAGGGGTTTCTAACCTAATTGAGAAAACCTAAATCAAGGAGAAGAGATGACAAATTTGGGATAAAATTAGTAGATGAGGCCATGCCCTACCCTCACACCTTTTAAGACACATGCATAGATTTCCTATATTGACTATTGGTAGAGCACTCTTAAACCATGGAAATCCTAAAGTAGTTGACTCCTTTGGTCTAAGCAATCAACATTAATCTCATAAGGTAATAGATCATTACACTATGATTGAATGATATGAATCCTTCTATCAGGCTTAACCCTAATCCTGAGAGTTCAACACCATACACCCTATATCTAGACATGCACTTAACCCCTCACTTTTATATATGACATTTCATAATGGATTTTTCAATCATCATTACACCAATCAAATATGCAATTAAGACTTTTGCAGAATGTAAATTGCAACCATAAAGTAACATTAAAGATTTTCACAAGAATACTCAGAGCTTATATATAAAAATAAGGAAATCAAATAAAATAAGTCTCAAAATTCATGTCCTGAACCATAGAATGGGGGTTTGGCCTCTCATGTTCATAAGTAACACAATACAACCCAAGATTCAAAACAAGAAAGAAATCATAATGAAAACTCTCTAAAGTTCCTCTCAATGGTTGCAATGGAATTCAAGGATGGAGAAGGCTGATTTGTTAATCACAATGCTAAAAGACCATAAGAACGATGTCAATCCACCCTTGACCGATTGTTTTCAACTCTCTCTTCAAACCATAGCCATCACCTTTATTCTCAAAAAAAAGAAACTTCGAAAACCTAACTTTCAAAGTATTTACATGGTGGTCTAACCCATACAAAACTGTGATTAGGGCATGCTTGAGGCCATGCACTTTGTTGGTGAAAATCGGGGCTCGAATAGTGCGAAAACATAATCCTCTAGAGATCTACATGGGCTAAAACATGGCCATGGTTAATTCAGCATGGCCAAGCATGAAGTTGGTTGCCCATGCTACTTTATTTTATCCAAAAACTGTACTCTGAACAATCTTTAGTACACCCCTGCTTAATATTGCATGGTCATGCTAAGGACAGTCATCGCCGTGCTACCTTCTGTGCTCAAATTCTACTCTCGTGTGATCTGCAATGCTTCATTACGGCCTAAACGTGGTCGTGCTCTTCTCTAGAATGTTTTTTCTCCCTTGTACAACTACAATTCGCTCATAATCTTGTTCTTTCGCCCCAAAACCTATCTACTACTCATTACAATGCATAATATCGAAAGTAGTATTAAATTAAAAAATCAAAAACACAAGCAAAGTATATGCAATATATGTCAATAATGGGTATAATCGATAACATGAAGAAAGTAAATTCTAGAAAAATTAAAACTAAAGAAAAAGGACAAAGCCCTAAGAAAATTACCTGTTGATATTAAAGGGTACTCCAACAAGGTTGTTCCTTGCTACATCAACGTCTTCTTTTGATAGCCTGATATAGGTTAGTGCCCATGGAACTCTAATGTAACACCCCCTCACTCTCATGAAAAAATAAATAAACAAATTAATAAACAACTCTACTATCTAATTTGTTGGAAATTATCTCTATTAGCATGCAAATAAACCAATAAAATATTAAGTAAAAGCTGTAATGAAAGTTAGAATAATCTAGCTTGGGATTAGGCTTGCAATGACCCTACCCTAACATTGAATTAGCCTCCTTTGTACAGAAAAATAATCCTCATTGCAATGCTATAATATCTAAATTGCAACCAGATGTGTCCCCACCTAGCACTTTCGGCGATGAGCACATTGAAGTACATAGTTATTTTTTCTCAGTCCTGTTATAATGCAAGAGAAATCTAGCGGACACAAAATGTACCCATTAATGGGATCAATAATCTAACAAAGGATTAAATTAGGATCATAATTGAAGGAAAGAATAAATAAAGGATCAATAATCCAAAGAAAGAATAAAGCAGAAGATTAATTTAATGATTATCCAAGATTGATGCTGAAATAAAAGGTTGGAAATTAATCAAAGAGATCGGTTACTCAAGGAAATAAATCATAAGAATTAGGAGCCATAAAAGGCAACAATTTAAAACAAATAACAAAACTACCACACCACTCAAATGTCCTCGGTTTGAGTGTACATGATTTGGGCATTTTGGGCTAGCCCATATCCAACAATCCCCTACTACACTGACAACCTAAACATTAACAACGAAAAGATGTGGAAAATTTTAGGGGAAAAAGAACAAACACTAATTTAAATGATAGAGTGCATGAAAGATATAAAAGCCATGGATATACAAGAAAATATAGGAGTAAATAAGTTGAACCTTGGGTTTTCACAAGATCAAGCTGAGGTGTCTTTAAAAAACTTGAAACTTAGACTTTCATTAAAGTTTCCAACTAATAGCAATAGTAATAAACTAGGGTTTTTTAAACTACAACTCTCTGAATCAGAAATCTGTCTTAATAAAGATCTCATGAGACACTTAAACAAAAAGGATTGGTGCATTATTTGGCCATACACTCAATATCATGTTGTGGAGATTACTAGAGAGTTTACGCAAATACTCTCATAGCTGCAACCTGACAATTATCTCCACATAGGTGAAATCTCCAGAGATATATGCAATATAATATCTTGCTTAAATAGTATTTGATCTCATTAAGAGCAATGCTCAACCTTAGACCACTACACGAGAGCACATGTCCTACCAATAGGGTGATATACGTGTGTATGCTCAACCTTAAACCACTACATGAGAGCACACGTCCTACAAATGGGGTAATATGTGTGTGTGTGTGTGTGTGATGGGATCTCCATTCAAAGAAGTAGTGTTATTATTATTATTGGCCTTTATGGGCTAAACCCCATTCCTCTCAATGCTTTGACTATCTTTTGTGTAGATAGCTCTTTAGTTAGACAATCCACAAGATTAGCTTTGATTTAACATAATCGATGCTCACAACATTGTATTTCAGATGTCTCCATAATGACTTGTGACGGATCTACATATTCCTATTCATTTTATAATTAGTATGTTTATGCTTGTACAATTTAATAGTAGCTTTGAATCACAATGTATTGCAATAGGTGTTATAGAAGAAGGCGTAAGAAACATTTCATAAAGCAAGTTCCTAATCCACTCAACTTCAGTACATGTTTCATCAAATGCAATCAATTTAGCTTCCATGGTGCTCATAGTATTGAGCTTCTACTTAGCAGATTTTCATTATATAACTCCTCCGCCAAATAGGAATACTTGGCCTAAGGTTGATTTCATATCTATTAAGTCAGATATCCAATTAGCATCTAAATATCCCTCTATCACACCAGAGTATCCAATATACCTCATTCCAAAGGACATAGTGCCCTTTAGAAATCTGAGAACCCTTTCAAGAGTAATCCAGTGTTCTTGATTTAGGTTCCTGATATATCTGCTTAACCTAGAAACAGAGTACACAATATCAAGCTTGATTCTATTAGATAAGTACATCAAAGTTCTTATAATTTAAGCAAAGGTTAGATTCTATTAACATATAGTTTTGATATATCTGATCAAAGATGAGCAAGTCATTAACATATAGGCACACAATAACATAGTAAACACAATGGTCATAGTTGTTTACAACAAAACTATAAGAGATTATTGTAGCAAACTTAGCGTGCTACTACTTAGGAGCTTTCTTAAGTCTATAAAAAGATTTTTGATGAGTCAATGTTCAAAAACATGGTCGGCGCTAGTCGGGCGGTCAGCACCTTCTAGCGCCCAAAGAGCCTAGGCGGGGCCTAGGCGGGCGGGGAGGGGGGGGCCTAGGCGGTTTTACCTTTTTGGAAAATATATATATTTATAATATAATTTTAATTGTATATAATACCCAAATAGACATTTACCAACAAGGCAATAACCAAATTAATGCATAACAATCAAATAAGAATACAAGAGCTTCCAGATCCAAACAACTCTAAAACAAAAACTTTAAGGCCTAAAAATCCAATTAATTAAGCGTATTTACTAAATAAAATTAATACCTCTATGTTCCGCATATACTATTAAAATATATTAAACAACTAAAAAAATTTTAATGGTTACTAAGTTAATATATATATATATATATCAACAAATTAAACCGTAACGTAACGACTTAGCCGCCAAAGAAAGGTAATGATTCTAAACCTAAGAAAGTTAAACTTAAGAAGATATAATTTTAAATTTTTTTATTAAAGCCGCCTAGCCCGACTTAGCCTGCTTAGGCCGCCGCCCAGCCAGCCTAGGCCGAGACTGGGCGTCCGGTTTTTAGATGGAAAGCCAACGCCGATGTTTAACCATTTTTTCGCAAAAACGGGTCGGCCCGCCACCTTCCAACGCCAAGGCGCCGCCTAGGCGGCCGCCTAGGCCGATTTTTCGAACACTGTGATGAGTGCATAAGATATATAATTTTCTTAGTGTTATTGCATGCACTTAATCTAAGTTTGTTATTATTTGTATCTATTTTAGTTTGTCATGGAGTGTTATGAGTAGAGTATGCAAGGTAATAGATTTATAAGTAAAGAGAAGTGGAAAACGAGGAACTTCTGAGCAAAATAAGCAAGAAAGAATAAGTCTAGATAATAACGTAGCTGCAACACAGTTATAGTTAGGGCGTATATAGAGCATCAGAAGAAGTATTCTTAAGAGCACACTTCCAACACGGGTATTGTGTCTAGAGCATGATTGTGCTTGAGAAGCATAGGCATGCTTGAGATGGTGCAAATCTCTGAAAGCCAATAGTCTACTTAGAAATTGAATAAGAGGCTCATAGAAAAGAGTACAAGCGTGCTTCCTAATAAGCACACTTATGCACTAAACTGATACCTTCAAAACCCGGAAGTTATGGTTTTGGTGGCATCTTTTGAAGAGACTATCAAGGCGTGGCCAAGGAGAAATAGTAGAGCTTCATGCGACTTCAGAGGAGCGGATTGTCGTTGAATTCGTGGTCTTTTGACCATCTAAACTGACAAATCGGCCTTCGTCATCCTCACTTCCATCATACCCAATTGAAGAAGTTGAAGAGAGTTCATTATGATTTCTCCATTTTCTTTATATCTGGATTGTGATTTATGGATTCAAACTATGAGAGGCTAAAGCATCATTCAGTACCTTAGACTCTCTAGATATCTAGTATTGGACTACTGTAGAGATTCCTAGTGTTGCCATTTTTAGTTGAAACAAATCACTTTTTCACCATACCAAGGGCTCCGATCACTACCTTCCGCCACCATGTACTGAGGAGGGAAATATTAAAATTCCTCTAGGTTCAAAATTCTCCATCCTCCCTATGCTCTTGTAGCGGCATTTCCAGCTTACTAAATGAGATCCATGTCGATCAAAGTTGGGTCCAGGCCAAAGAAATCACTTCTAAACCGATTAATGCCTTTAATCACCTAATAGATAGACATTTGATACGTAGGTATCGAGGATAGCACGAAATTTGTTAATGTTAATCTGTAACCTAATGAGAGGACAATAACCTTCCAAGAAGATAATCTATCTCATTTTCTTAATGAGAATTTCCTAATCTTACCTTCTAGGCCTTTTGCCTAAGATGGCTGGTCCAAGTTCATTCATACAACTTTTTTCATTTTAACTCTATCCAATTTTTTAGATTTTATTATTGACTTTTGCTATAAAATATTAAAATAGTAAGAAAAAGTGGATCACACATTTCTGCCAGAATATAATAGTTGATGTGATTCAAATGAAAGTATGAATTATGAAAAAATAAAGATAAACTTGTGGATGGATTTGGCATCACTTGTTAACACCTCATTTTGAGTATTGGGTTGAAATAATTTTAATTTTCTCCTAATTAAGTCCAGCGATATAAATAATAATCTCGTAGACTCAGTTCTTTAATAGCTACAATGGAACCGAGATGTAGCACATTCTTAGCCACAAGTATATAAGTTTTGTTATTTGTTTAATATAGGGATACGTTGATCATTAGTTGAGAAGCATGTTGGATGCCTTTTGTTCTAGAAGTAGGCAAAATTGAGATGATACAATGCATGGTGTTGTGCCTAAGGATGTAATCGATCGAGTTCGAGCCGAGTAGTAACGAGCCCGAGCTCGAGCTCGACTGAAAATTCGATACTTGATACTTGGCTCGATCTCGACCAAGTATTTATTTTATAGTTCGAGCTCGACTCGATACACCACTGGAGCTGCTTGAGCTGGCTCGATTAAGCTCAAAAATGTTGAAAATGATCATAAACATTATGCTCGAGCTCGAAAAGTTTTCCCTTGATTTTCATCAAAAAAAGAAATCTATTTTTTTCATCCATTCTAAAATGACCACATTCTAAAATTATTTAAAGACAACAAACACAATTCAAACGTGACCAAATACAAGAACTAGAATAATAACATTCTATAATTTTTCAAAGATAGACAAATACATTCATATTTGACAAAATGCAACATCAACTAAAACAACAACATTCCAAAATATTGTGAAAAAAGACAAATAGAACTCATACTTAAACAAAATACAACAAATAGAATAATTATAAAACAAGTAAGTCCATAGTCAATAAGTCCAAGTAAAACAAATTGAAAATAAACAAGTGCTAATACAATTCATTGACAACAAACAAATAAGTCCATAGATAACAAGAAAACAATCAATCCACATCAACATCCACTATCTCAAGAATATATTTTTTTGAATGTGAGGGTTTGGCCCAATGTTTCCATCAAACCTATACAAAATTACAAATGAGTAATTAGAAAAAAAATCATTTTAATCATTAATGATAAAAAAATAAGGATGAACAAACTTAAATGTTACTAAGATGCAAACATAATTCTTCATACCATTTTAAACTTGAGCTTCAAGGTATTTCAAGTGAAATCTCAATCAGCTTCTTCTCTTTCTAATATATACAAAGTGAACAAAAAATAGTCAAAAATTACATTAAAGCAAGAAAAACTATGAAAAATAAAAAATTATATTAAAGCAAGAACAATTATAAACTCACTTTGTTTTTCTTTTTCACTCCATGAAGATTTCAATACCAATCTCCTCCACAAAGCAATGCTTGCACTGCCTCGGGAGCCAATGAAGCATGATAAGTGTCAATCACTCTACCCCCTACACTAAAAGTAGCCTTTGAAGCCACTGTAGTGATAGGAATAGAAAGTATGTCACGAGCCATTCTACACAAGATGCGATATTTTAAAGTACTTCCCTTCTATAATTCTAAAGCATTAAATTGATTAGGATCTCCTTCAAAAATAAAACAATCTTCAGCTAAGTGTGCATCCAAATTCGACTGTTGTGGCGAGGCTTTTTCAATAGATTTCACATAACTTGAAAATTCTGACCAACCTAACGAGAATTTGCCATTATTACCAACATCATCATTATTATGCATTGGAGTTTCACCACTATGCTCATTGCCATGTTGATATTCGTGAACATATTCTTTATAAATCTCATGTAGAGCTTCTCGAACTTTAGCAATATTTTTTCTGGCTTCTCTATCAGAATACATCATTGAAAAAGTTAAATCAACAACCCTCATTTTGCATCTTGGATCCAATACAGCGGCCACGGACATGAGCAAATTGCATTCCCCCCAATATTTATCAAATTTAGCCTTCACTTTGCTAATCATTGCTCGAATAAACTCATCTTCATCGTTCGCTCTTTTGTCTAGCAATATTTTCACACTATAGACTTCATTGAGAAACAAGTTGGAAGTTGGATAATCACTACTGGAAATAATTTTTGTGATGGCATTGAACACTTCTAAAATCTCACATATTTTCTCTACCTTTTCCCAATCTTCAGGGCATGGGCAACATTGATAAAGGATTTCCCTATCGTTGAACATTGGAAAAATATCTTTAAATTTCATTGCAACTGATAGCATTTCAAATGTTGAATTCCAACGTGTCTTGGAATCAAGAATAAGTTTTCACTCCAGCAATTGTAGTTGATGCACAATATCAGAAAACGACTTTAATCTTGCTTCACTTTGATTAATAAACTTCACACTTTCATGAATATCTTCAATTATTTCTTCAATTTTAGAAATGGCATCTTTCACCATGAGATTAAATGTGTGCACAACAACGAACATGAAATAACTTTCCTCCACAAAGCAACCTTTTAGTTCTTGAAAATCTGTCTTTAGGAATTCTGATTACCACATCATTGCTTGAAGCATTATCAACAGAGATAGTAAAAACCTTGTTCTCAATTCTCCACTCTTTCAAACACTTAAAGATACAATCAGCTATCTCAACAGCATGACGAGGAGGTGGAAGATGAATAAAATTGATAGCACATTTTTGCCATCTCTAATTATGATCAATAAAATGAACTTTTAAGACCTTATACTCGATCTTTTGATTGCTAGACTTCCATAAATCTGTTGTCAATCTTATCTTGCTAACATTATTGAGCAATGTTTTCAATTTTTTCTTAGGCTTCATAAACTTGCATACAATCTTTCTTGATAGTAACCCGTGACACTTTTCCCCATTCAGGCATTCCACATCTTTGCATAATATTAAAACCTTCCTCTTCCATTACTGAAAAAGGATGCTCATGCATCAATATCCAATGTGCAGCTACTTCTCTCATCTTTGCCATGTCAAACTTGCCATTTGTGAGAGCCGGTTGAATTTCAACATCACCATTACCTCCTTGTACAGGTTAGAAAGAAATCTTTTGTTGTTGATTTTGATAAATTTTTGTCTTAATGCAAGTTAACAAGTGCATTTTAAATTGAGTTGTACTCTTGCTAGCATTTATAGCCAACTTCCTCTTGCAATGAATGCATTCTCCTTTTTTAGAACCATCAGGAAGATCGATTTCTTTAAACTCCAACCATACACTTGAAGTCTTGGCCCTTTTTTTCTCATTACCTTCCTCTACGTCCCCACCAAGGTTACCAACATCACAATCCTTTTCAGTTGGATTCGTGCTTTTATTCGCATTCCCATCATCATCCCCATCAAAACTTTTGCTTATAGAAAAATCACCTTCCAAAACAGCCCGACTAGTTGATGAATTCGTTCCCGGCTGAAATGGTGTAGATGAGAAATTTGGAGTGCTTGATGACATATTGCCTATCACAATAAACAACCAAATAAATAAATAAATCAACATTTTTGTATTAGACATGTAATAGTAAAATAAGCATGGTTAAGATGTACAACCTTTTTGTGCAAATCTCCTATTGTCTTAGGCAAGTTCAACAACCTTTTTGCAAATCTCCACTTGTTTGTGCACATGAAAGATTTCACCTTTGATATTGCCGATGAACTCAGAGCGAACCGAAGACAAAGAAAGAGAGAGAGAAAGAGAGCGCGAGAGGAAAAAGAAAGAAACTAAAAAGCCATCGTCGCAAGCTTCTACTTGGCACCTCACCAGTGACGGCGTTTATCGAGTCATCCACTGGGATCAGAGATTCAAAGAAGGTGGCCTGACTGGGTTGAAGGATGGGGATGAATTGAGCGATTAGGGTTAGGTTTTCTTGTGAAAGGGGCCTGCTCAGTTCTATTTCTCAATAGTGAGAATGAGAGAAAATTTTTTTGGTTAAAAAATATTAATATTTTAACTTTAAAAAGATATAATGGTAATTATATATATATGTTACTACTTGATTAGGCTCGCGAGCACTCGAGCCAAGTATCTAGATACTCGAACTCGGCTCGCTTGACTACTCGAGCTACTCGAGCTCGAGCTCGGCTCGACCATTATTAAGCCAAGTTAGAGTTTTTCACCGAGTCGAGCCCGAGTCGCTTGCGCGTAGAGGTGTATCCTTTACACCCAAGTTGCGCCACACCTCGGATTTATGGCAAATACGACTGAACTGTGTCCGTGGGATTATCACTTAGGATATAAACACCACCACAAACTTCTTTTTTAATTGTGATCCAAAGATAATATTATAAGAACTCTACATTCTCAATTTTTCTATATTTTGTCTCTTTTGTCACTGGCTTAAGTTAGCTTTGTGCCCAACATTAAGGGAAGATAGATTTAATTATCCAGTGTGAAGTGTAAATAATAAAATAAGAAAGTTGTAAGAAAATTTATATATATCATAAATTATTAATTATTTTTTAGTAACATATCTATGGTTGGGGTCATTTGAATTTTTACAAATTAGTATAGATAAACTCTTTCAGTTCCTTAACAAGTACATTTTCTGTCTTTTGGGTCTCTCGAATATTTTTCAATGCTTTTAGTCTCTTTAATTTTAATCATTTAAAATTTTTAGTCCTTTTGCTGATAAACATTGGGTTTGCCATTCAATTTTGATTGCATGGCATATTTTATTTTAAATCTTTGAATAGTCTTTTTTACTTTGCCAAACTTACCCTTTTAATCTATCTACTTTAGAGTTTAAGTTGTAATTTCTAGTCTCTCGACTATTATAAATGAGTCATGTCAGTCTTTTAAACGCTAAACTCTAAATCCACAAGCTAAAACTCACTTACATAGCTCAATTAAAATAATAGAGGAATTAAAATAATATAGTTTAAAGTAGAGGGAATATTTAAAAGATTACATCAATTAGTTTATATAGTATAAAAACTATATTTTTAACAAAATATTCATCAAAAACCTATTGTTTAGTTACTTTAATTTTTTACAAGTTATATTCAAATTTATAAAAATATGTATAAAAAGCTACAATTTAGTGCCTAGTTTTTTACAAATTAGTATCTACATTATAGAAAATATTTTTTTAAGAAAATGTTAGTAAAATCTATTGTTTGGCACCTCAGAAAAAGCACTGGTGGACTTACTGATAAGGGCATTTCATATATATTTATTTTATGTCTTACTCCCATGATTCGTCAATTTATCGACATTAATTCTCCAAATTCAGTGCTATTTGAGGTGTTCTTAGTTTTCCATGCAGATATCAAAGTCCTAAGGCAAGAAGAAGTGATTTGGAGTAATTTTAGGAGCTAAAAGACTTAGGAGAAACCTCATCAAGCTCAACACGGTCTCAGCACGCCCATGCTTCAAGCCGTGCAAATTGCTGGAGAATTCAGCCGAGAGCAACACGCGTTACGACCGCTAAGCACGGCCGTGCAACCTTCAACACGGGCGTGTTGGACCCCGTGCAGATTACAGGAATTGGAGTTTCAAGAGTTTTATTCGGCCGTAATCTGCACGGCTTGGAGCACGGCTTCAACACGGCCGTGCTCACATAGGGAAAAGTTTAAAACCCCAGAAACTTAGGTTTTAAGGGGACTTTTTGGCGGCGGACTAAGGAAGAAGAAGTGAGAGCTTTGGGGAGCCGTCCTCACCATCACAAGGGGAATGTTGCGCGAATGGTAGGCCGATTGGGAGGAGAATCTATTACATCGCAAGGCATCGGATAGACGCAAGGACACAAGAAATTAGGGAGTTTTCAACTTCTTGTATTTTAATTTCTTTGGCATTTATTTTGTTGTCTATCCTCATGAGGGGCTAAACTCTCTTAGGGAGCCCCGGGGGGAATATTCTGATGTTGTAGCTTGAACTTGTCTACTCTACTTTCAGTATTTATGAATGTCTTGTTCCTTGTATTAAATTTTGGTTGCTGGCTATCTTGAATGTTGTTGAGTGGTTGAATGCTTGAATGTTTGGTTATCTTATCTTAGCTTGTAAATCTTATTGATAGTTGCAAGAAGTGAGATTTCAACATAGGGTTCAACAACACTGTGAACATCATTTACCTATCACAACTAGATTTTAGAACTGAAGATATCTCTGATAAGTACTGAGAGAGTGCATGCGAGTGAGCATCAGGAATTCACCCCGGGGCCCCATCTCCTCCATGGAGTCAATCCTTACCTTTCTCTTAGTGCATTACCTTCTCTTAATTCTCTTTCAGTCCAACCTAGAGGCAATTAAACCATTCTTCAATTGATTAGATACTAAGCAGAACGAGAGTATTAGAAGATACACTAATCCCAGTAGATACGACTAACCGACCTTAGGGTACACTTTACTAATTGTGCGACCCGTGCACTTGCGGATACGCAAAGGGTGTATCACTTACGAACCTTACCCGGTGGAGAGGGTGAAAAATCTAGTCCAAACCCAAAGATAAGAAGTCAGTGGAGAGAAGAGCCGGAGATGGGTTCCATAGGAGGAAACCAAATGATAAACATCTAAATATATGTATTTTATACGTATTTGTGCATATTATTTTGTTATCCTTTTGATGAGCCGATGCCCTTTTTCGGTATAAATTGTTTTATTTCATATTCAGGTACAAATGAAGCCTTGGTGAGCTCAACGTCGTGAATTGAGGAGAATTTGACAAAGAAATAGATGTTTTAGGACACCGAGCACTATAGCAGCACTGTAGCAGCATGAAACGCGAAGATTTTGAAGAAATCTCTAAGTCTGGGAGTCCTCACGGGTAACCACACGGGCAAGCGATTCAGAGAGCGACAGTACTGCAGCAGTTCACTATAGTGTTTCACTGTAGCAGATAAATGGAGTAATGCTACTGTAGCATGTACTGTAGCACCGAAATGAATTTTTCTGGAAAAGGCTGGGAGCCTTACTGGCAACCTTGCGCCCGCAAGGCAGCCCACATGGACACTCAAAAAGAAGCTATAAAAGGGCATTTAGGGCTTTCGTGAGGGGACTTTTGGCTACCATTCTCCACCATCATCTTCTAGGGCTTCAAGGCAAGTGGAGAAGGCAGATCTGAGGAGGAAATAAAGGGGAGAAGAGGTCGTGCTATCAAAGGGAAGATCTATGAGCTTGCCAGTGCGGATCCAACAAGCTCGCATCACCACCTTCTAGTCTTCATTTTAGGGGAGTTTGCTAAGATCTTTATCTTGTATTTATTGTGTTTCTTGCTTTCTCCTTTATTGATGATGATGAAGTAGACTCCCAATGTCACCGAACATCCGATGAACCTTGGGATAAACTTGCTTGTATGGATACTTGATTTGTATTTATGGTATTTGGTTTGGTTTGTGGTTCATGCTTTGTGTTTTTTAATGTGTTGTTTGACATGAGAACTCTGCGATTCAACTTCTAGATTGTGCTTGGTGCGTGACCATCGCCCTTGTGCTAGAGTCACATAGCATGGAAGGGATTCATGTATGAATACGCCATAACCATCGGGTTTTTCATACCCCTCCAACCATTAGGGCTGGACCTAGGTTGAGTATCGGCCCTAATTAGAGATTTCCCTAGGCGTAGTGCAATCGTAGGAGGATTTGATCGGAAGAAATTCCGAGCCAATACCCACACCGGATTATGGGTCATCGCTATGACCATCGGGGTGATCTACTGTTGGATGTCTCTTGGCCCATCCACCATTGCCTATGTAATTTTAGCATCCATCTAGCTTTAATAGTCCTGAGGGGATCCTAGCCCGGGACCTCGCGCTTTTATTATTATTTGCTTCCTTAAATATGCTCAAGTGGTGTGCCTGAGTCCATGTGTACATAGTTATCTCGTTTCTAGTTTTAAAGCTTAATTCCTATCTTTGGTAGACTAGATAGTGCCGTCTAGGGGCAAGTAATAGCAGCTCTTGGGAATATAACCCTCTCACACGTGCGTGAGAGGTATTACTTGATGACCCGTGCGCTTGCGGAACAATCATCAAGTTTTTGGCGCCGTTGCCAGGGACTCCAAGAATGCTAGGGAAACCTCTATCTCACTGCTCTAGTTGTTTATTTTTACTTTTGTGAATATTTGTCTTTGCATGTGTCTTTTTTCCATTTTGTGCATATTTATTTATTTTCCTTCTTTCTTGTTTTCTTTGATAGCTTATTGTTTCTAATTTTGTTGTTGACACAGAGCAATGGATTTCCAAGAAAAATTGTTGGCCGAAGAAATTAATGCGCCTGAAGAAAGGATGGAAAACTTTTTTTCCATAAAAGAAATCCAAAGCAATCCATACCAAAATTTCTATGACCCATATTGGGGAGGACACCAAAATTCTTCGACATATCATCCTACTCAACAATGGGAATACCCTCACCAAGGAATGCTACAAGAACCCCCCTTTCAAGAACCATGGCATTATCATCCTCCAGTCAATCATAGTAAGCAACTTAATCAATGGGGATTCAATACACAGGATGTGTTTGCAAGATTCATGATGAATGCAGACGCTGAACTTGAAGTCATGAATGCCAAAATTTGTAATGCTCAATCATCTCTTCAAAGCATGGAGAGCCCGATAAGAGAGTCTTCCGAGATATTGATTGAGTTTCCACCAACTACAGAAGACCTATCTGAGATTGACACTAGGAAGGAAGAGAGTAAATTTAACATTGAGATGGAAGCGGATATTGAGGTATTGGAGGTTAAAGAAATGAACAATGTGACATCAACACCCTTTGAGCATATAATCGAAGTTCCACCTCAAGGTGACATGGAAGAAGAAAAAGGGGAGGATGAAATCATGGCCATGGAAACATGTGGGGAAGTAGAAGAAACTCCATCAACAACATTTGAAATTGCTACTTGCCTCAATACTGATCATTCTATCCATCCGTCAGTTTTGGTCAAGTGCAAAAAGCAAATTCGGGGAATTGTATTCGAAGATGTGGGTAGGAAGCCAAAATTATCCTCTAACCCACCTATGCCGGGCTTGGGCAATTCCCAACATAAACTTTTTCCATGGCGGCCCAAGAAACTTTTGTGGGTCATTTTTGATCATTCAAGAAAGGTTGAGAAAAGAAACGTGGACAGATTGTTAAAGCTACCATTAAATCCACCCATGCCAAGCTTAAATAATTCTCTACGGAAGCTCTTTCCTTGGAGGCCCAAGCAACGTGGTGGGGTACTCAAAGGAATTCTATCCTGAGCCAAAGAAGATGTGGTTAGGATGTTGAAGCCGTCTAAGGACCCTCCAATGCCAATGTTGAATAATGCCCATCACAAGCTTTTTCCATGGAGGCCAAAAGGTAACTCATGTTTGGCCCCCACTTCAACATCATCCCGGAAGGTACACTTTATTTTTCTTGGTAGTTCTTATGCCATCTCTAACCGCGATGAACACACCATTTTCAAGCCTCCCTAGGTACGTCGAGCTAATAACGTTAAACAAGCACTTCTTGGGAGGCAACCCAAGTTTTTTTAATCCTTTGCTTTCCATTTTTCGTATTTTAGTTGCTTGGTAAGTTTAATTTGTCGTGGTGGCGGGTTTATTTGTTTGTTTGTTTAATGATTGTTTGAGTTTGATCCATGCATGTTCTTGATTTCTAATTTTTGTCCTTTGATTTGGAGTGTTGCAAATGTGTTTTATTGTCTAAATTGGTGTTGTAATTGTTGTGCTTCGAATTTCATTGAGGTTGCAAGTAATGGTTGCCCAAAAATCAAGTTTTTCCAGGTCTCACGGGCAAGCTTGCGCCTGCAAGCTTGCCCGTAAGCCATCCCGAGAAGGCTTGCGGGCTAGCTAACAGGCGCAAGCAAGGCCGCAAGGCCTTCGGGCAACAGGCCTTAAAACATCCCTTCACCATTTCTTTCATAACTTTCTCATTTCTCATCTGTTTTCCCTCATTCTTTTGCCGTTTTTCTTCATTTTTCTTCCTCTTCACGCCTCTCTTACTTCTAGAGACCTGATTTGCATGAATATTTGGGATTTTTACCATTACCTTTATTGATTCCCCAAGGTACCTCTCTCTAAACCCTAGTTTTCAAGCATGAGTGTTTCTTATTCCATTCCCCTATTTTTCAAGTTAAATGGATGTCAATGTTGTGGGAGTTTGGTTGTTTGTTGTTTTTGTGGGTTTTTGGAGCAATTTTAAAGCTTTGCATGAATTTTTATGCTCCATTTACAATGGAAGCTCTTGCAATTTTTTTTTTCGAATTACTGTAGCAATTCTTGAATTCTTTCACACCCCCATCATGTGGAACCAATGCTTCTCTTGTATGTGACTTAATCTTGTATCATATCTATAAACCCTTAGCCATGCTTGCAATAGAGAGATTTGGACACCATGATAATGATTGAACAAAGGACTTGCTTGGATTATGTCTGGCTTCATTGTTTGTGTTGTGCTGATTGTTTGTTTTGTTTGTTTTTGTTTGTGATTTTTCTTTTTGTGTGTGTCTTCGATGCCTTGAGATGATGTTCCTTTCTACCTTATAGGGTGGAATTAGGGCATCAAGCACGCCTTCTCTCTTATCATTGGTGGCTACCCCGATCTCATGGACTTCAAGACTCATGTTTTGAGACTCGGGGAAGTTCACGAAACCCTCTTATTATGCTTTTATTGCCTATATTTTTTGTGCACTTCTGATTTAGGAACATTGAGGACAATATGCATCTTTGAGTAGGGGGCAGATTTTCGTGAACTTTGGAATTGTTGTAAATTGCATGCTTGACTCACCTATGATAGCTATGATCTTATTGTTAAGGATTTCCTAGCTTGGTAGAATGATAGTTGTGAGTTGTACTTTACATGTTCTTGAATGTAGTTTTGTTTCATCTTTAGTGCCCATGTATGCCTGCTCACTATAACTTTCACTTTTGACACTCTAACCCATCTTTTTGATTTTGTGTTAGGATGTATTTAATTACTTAAAAAAAATTATTAAAAAATGAGTCGGTCAGTATTCCTCTGCTGGTAAAAGCATAAATGCGTATATGTAGATCTGTAATCGAGTAAGTTGTGTGGCTCTTGTGCCTGGCCAGTATGTGTATCCTTCTGAAAGATTTTTGGGCAGTCTACGTTAGGTGGACTCAAAAAAAACAAACTGGGTTTGTGACCTATTGATCGCCTGGAACCTGTTTTTTTACTTTCACTTGATGTTAAAGTTTTGTTTGAAGACCAAAAGATTCTTAACTGACTATTGAAAGCGGTATTTAGCACACCTAACACTAACTTCAATTTGTGTGAGGTAAATGGGCATCCTAAGGTAATCCAGGTTGTGGAGGTCAAGATGGAAGTTAGCACACACTCACTTGAACACTTTGGATGAAACAAAGCTAATATTACTTGACTATTCATTGAACAACTCACTTCTTGATTTCTGTCCATTTGTGCTTGTGGAGTCCTATAAATTTGAGCTTGAGGTCGCATATTCAGCCGTTTATCTTCTTGCCTATGTTCTTCATGTTTGTTTGCTTGGGGACAAGCAAACGCTTAGGTGTGGGAATGTTTGATAGATGTCTAAATGTACGTATTTTATATGTATAAGTGTACATGATTATTATATTTTATCGATGAATCAATGCCCTTTTTCGGTCTAAATTGTTTTATTTTTTGTTTCAGGTACAAATGAAGCCTAGGTGAGCTCAACGACGAGATTTGAGAAGAAATTGACATCGAATGCATCTTTTTAGAGCACGACACTGTAGCGGTACTGTAGCAACCTAGAACGCGAAGATTTTTGAAGAAATTCGAAGTCTGGGAGTCCTCACGGGTAACCTCACGGTCGTGAGCTCGGCCGCAAGCAATTCCGAGAGCGACAGTACTGTAGCAGTTTTACTATAGCAACTTACCCAAACTTTCGGACCATCTTCTAAGCATCCTCATGGCCGTTTATTGACCGTGAAGCCGCCCGTGAGCCATCCCGAACTCACCCTTTTTAAGGGTTTTTAGGGCTTTGTTTGAGGAACTTTTGCCTCCTCCTTGGAGCTCCACACCACCATCCTCAAATCAGAGCTTGGAGGAAGGTTTGAGGGCATTTTCGGGGAGGAATTGGCGAGGAGAGTGGATGCTTGAGCAAGATCCACTCCTAGGACTTGTCAGTAGAAGGTTGAAGACAAGGGAAGCCACCCCTTGAGTGGCGTCTTTGGAACTTCATGTCCGAGGAATACAAGCTTCATTCAGCCTTCCATCATTGAGGGAGTTTGCTCATGCATTATTTAGTTGTTTTCATGCTTTTGATTGTATATTTTGAGATTATGAACAACTAAACACCCAAGGTCACCGGATGTAGGTGAACCTTGGGGGTGAACTTATGATGTTTGGATGTTTTGTTTTAATTAATGCTTGTTACCTTTGTTTGTGATCCTTGTTTGGTGTTTTTGATTGTTTGAGTATGCATGAGAACTCTATGTATCCATACTTAGGCAATACTAGGTTGCATGACCATTGTCCTAGTGTTAGACTCACGAAGCTTGGAAGGGATACACGTATAAATACCCCGTGACCATCAGGTATTTGTTCTCCTCCAATTCTAGGGTTAAGTACTCACTTGTATTTCAACCCTAACTTGAGAAACTACTTTGCCTATTGCAATCGTAGGAGAATTTGGACGGAATAGATTCCGTATCCAATACTCGTATCGGATTAGGGGTCAATTGCAGTGACCATCGGGTTGACCTAATCTAGGGTTTTCTCGGTCCAACTAGCCACTTGCATGTTAATTTAACATCCTTCGCTCATTAGTAGCCCCTGAGGGGATCCTCATCTATGACCGCTTCCTTACCCTGATTTTCCCCAGTTTATTGTCCATTTTATTTTGCATTTTAATTATAGTTGTTATATTTCTTTGCTTTTTAATCTGTTATCCTCGGTTTTGATCGGCTAAACAACATTGCAACAAGAAAGTAAGGGTAGCTTCTCGGGCCCTTGGGAATACGACCCTCTCGTATTAGCACGAGAGGTATTACTTTGAGATGTTTGTTGTGTTGATGCCTTGAAGCTTGATTCTTGTGTGTTTATGGGCTTATGTCAGCTTTGTTTTCATTATTTTAAGGGTTTAAAGGAGGCTATTTTGATGCTAAATAATTTTGGAGCCATTGTATGACCGTGAGAGAGGGTGTAAGACACCGAGAGGAAGCTCACGGGCAAGCTTGCGCCCGCAAGCTTGCCCGTGAGCCATCCAGTGAATCCTTGCGGGTGACCTTGCGCCCGCAAGGTCACCCGCAAGGATGGCCGAGGGAGCCCTTAAAGGCTCCCCCCTTTTACTCTTTCTCTCATCCTTTCACTCCCATTTTCCTCCTTTCATTTCTCACTCATTTCTCCACCAAATCACCCCATTTTTTTTTGTTCTAAAACATTCTCCTCCTCCTGTAAACTCTTTTGGTGAAGGAGTTTTGAAGATTAAACTCTCTTTAAGCCGTTCTAAGCTTTTGATTCATCCCATATACTCTAGGGTTAAGGTTTGTTCTTCAACTTTATTTCTTGGGTTTTAATGGCTTTGTGCGGTGGAATCTCTGGGTTTTTGGTTCTCTTTGATTGATGCAACATTGTGAGAATGGTTCTTCATGGTGGTAAAAATTTTTGGCTGCCTTTTCAAGCAAAACTCTTTCCAAATTTTCTTGGATTTACTTTAGCACTGAGCTTTCCTCATGAACTTTCACTCTATTAAGTTCTATTTTGTCTATAATTTGGTTTAATGGTATCCCCTTGGTCTTGTAGGCATGAGGTCCAAGAAAATTGCTCATAAGAGGACACGGAGAGATCGTTCTCCACCCTCCGACGAACCAAGGCTTAGAAAAAAAGATCATAAGATGTGATTCACGCGTTTGTCAAGAAAGATTTGAGAACCTTGGAGCTTGATGAAGTTGTCTTGGAGCTTATTCCCCATGATGGGTGGGATAAGTTATTCTCCATTGAGGAAACCACCTACAAAGAGCTTACATTTAAATATTAAGCTCCATTGAAGTCGTGAAACAATGGTGTGCCGGCCGACCAAGCGGATTGGGGAAGTTTCTTACTCCATCTTTGAATTCTTGTTATTTATTTCCTTCCCACCCTGTGCTACTGACTTATGTACATTGGGGACAATGTACAGCTTTAGGTGTGGGGATGGAGTATTTTACTTTAGTGCATGCTTGAATCACCTATGATAGCTATGATCTTATTGTTAAGGATTTCCTAGCTTGGTAGAATGATAGTTGTGAGTTGTACTTTACATGTTCTTGAATGTAGTTATGTTTCATCTTTAGTGCACATTTATGCCTGCTCACTATAACTTCTACTTCTGACACTCTAACCCATCTTATTGATTTTGTGTTAGGATGTTAAATTCTACTTCCAATGGTCTTGCTTGTGAGTCTCTTGTTTTTGCTTTAACCCTAAGTGAAGTTTTTAGCAGGTGATTGCTTAGGCGACATGAGATATAATGTATATATTTTAAAAAAAAAATTTTGTTGAAAAATGAGTCGGTCAGTATTCCTCTGCTGGTAAAAGCATGAATGTGTACATGTAGATCTATAATCGAGTAAGTTGGGTGTCTCTTGTGTCTGGCCAGCATGTGTATCCTTCTGAAAGATTTTTGGGCAGTCTACGTTAGGCGGACTCGAAAAAAAAACTGGGTTTGTGACCTATTGATCGCATGGAACCTGTATTTGCTTTCACTTGAGGTTAAAGTTTTGTTTGGAGACCGAAAGATTCTTCACTGACTATTGAAAGGGGAATTTAGCACACCTAACACAAACTTCAATTTGTGTGAGGTGAATGGGCATCGTGGGGTAATCCAAGGTGTGGAGGTCAAGGTGGGAGTTAGCACACACTCACTTGAACACTTTGGATGAAACAAAGCTAATATTACTTGACTATTCATTGAACAACTCACTTCTTGATTTCTGTCCATTTGTGCTTGTGGAGTCCTATACATTTGAGCTTGAGGTCACATATTCAGCCGTTTATCTTCTTGCCCCTCTTATTCATGTTTGTTTACTTGGGGACAAGCAAACGCTTAGGTGTGGGCATGTTTGATAAACGTCTAAATATACGTATTTTATACGTATTTATGTATACTATTTTGTTATCTTTTTTATGAGCCGATGCCCTTTTTCGGTCTAAATTGTTTTATTTCGTGTTTCATGTACAAATGAAGCGTTGATGAGCTCAACGTCGTGAATCGAGGAGAATTTGAGCTCATCGTAGCAGCAATGTAGCAGCCTGAAACGCGAAGATTTTGAAGAAATCTCTAAGTCTAGGAGTCCTGACGGCCGTGAGGTCAGCCGCAAGCGATTTAGAGAGCTGCAATACTGTAGCAGTCATTGTAGTATTTCACTGTATCAGATCAATGCAGCAATTTTATTGTAGCAGGTACTGTAGCACCAAAATGAATTTTTCTGGAAAAGGCTGGAAGCCTTACTGGCAACCTTGCGCCCGCAAGGCAGCCCGCATGGACACTCAAAAAGAAGCTTTAAAAAGGCATTTAGGGCTTTCGTGAGGGGGACTTTTGGCCACCATTCTCCACCATCATCTTCTAGGGCTTCAAGGCAAGTGGAGAGGGCAGATCTGAGGAGGAAATAAAGAGGAGAAGAGGTCGTGCTATCAAGGAGAAGATCTAGGAGCTTGCCGGCGCGGATCCAACAAGCTCTCTTCACCACCTTCTAGTCTTCATCTTAGGGGAGTTTGCTAAGATCTTTATCTTGTATTTATTGTGTTTCTTGCTTTCTCCTTTGTTGATGATGATTGATAAACGTCTAAATATACGTATTCATTTGTATTATTTTATTATCTTTTTGATGAGTCGATGCCCTTCTTTTGGTCTAAATCCCTTTATTTTGTGTTGCAGACCCTAAATAAGCCAAAATGAGCTCAACAACGTATTTAGGAAGAAATCAACACCAAATACGACGTTTTCGGGCTTCTTCATTGTTGCAGAACTGCAGCAAAATACTGTAGTAGAATTACTGTAGCACGGCAACCTCATGAGGAGACACGAATTTCACATTTTTAAAGGTTTCTAGGGCATCATGTTGGGAAAACTTTTGCCTCTTCTAGGAGCTCCACACCCCCACTTTCAAATCTGACCAAGAAAGATAGCTTGGAGGGCATTTCCACGGAGGAATCGGCGAGAAGAGCGCGATCTTGAGCGGGATCTACTTCTATGGCTTCCAATTTGGAGGTTTAAGACGACGGGAAGCCACCCCTTCGAGTGGCGTCTTTGGAAGCTTCTTCGACTTTTATCTTTGGAGGGAGGTCTTTTATGTTTAGTTTAGTTGTTTTCATGCTTTCATTCATGTATTTTGAGACTATGAACAACTAAAACCCCAAGGTCACCGGATGTGGGTGAACCTTGGGGTGAACTTATGATGTTTGGTTGATTTGGTTTAATTAAGTTTTGTTGGTTTGTTTGTGATCCTTGTTTGGTGTTTTTGAATGCTTGGGTATGCATGAAAACTCTGTGTATCCATACTTAGCCAATACTAGGTTGCATGATCATTGCCCTAGTGTTAGACTCACCAAGCTTGGAAGGGAGATACATATAAAGACGCCGTGACCATCGGGTATTTGTACCCCTCCAATTCTAGGGTTAATTTCTCATTTGTGATTTAACCTTAGTTTGAGAAAACCATCTTGCCGTTTGCAATAGTAGGAGGATTTGTACGGGTAGAGCCTGTATTCAATACTCGTACCGGATTAGGGGTCAATTGCCGTGACCATCGGGTTGACCTAATCTAAGGTTTTCTCGGTCCAACAAGCCACTTGCATGTTAACCCAACATCCTTCACACTTTAGTAACCCCGAGGGGATCCTCATCCGTGACCATCTTCTCACCCTGATTTTCCTCCCGTTTATCGCCCTTGGTATTTAGTAGTTTAATTGCTTTTGTTTTACTTCATTACTTTTTCATTCCAAATCTCAAGTTTGATCGGCTAGACAACATTGCAAAAAGGAAGTAAGAATAGATTCTCGAGCCCTTGGGAATACGACCCACTCGTGCTTACACAGTGGTTTATTACTTGACAACCCCGTGCACTTGCGGGAGCATCACCAATGATGAACTAGACTCCCAAGGTCACCGGGCATCCGGTGAACATTGGGATGAACTTGCTTGTATGGATACTTCATTTGCATTTATGGTATTTGGTTTGGTTTGTGGTTCATGCTTTGTGTTTTTTAATGTGTTGGTTGGCATGAGAACTCTACGATTCAACTTCTAGATTGTGCTTGGTGCGTGACCATCGCCCTTGTGCTAGACTCACATAGCATGGAAGGGATTCATGTATGAATACGCAGTGACCATCGGGTATTTCATGCTCCTCCAACCATTAGGGGCTGGACCTAGGTTGAGTATCAGATCTAATTAGAGATTTCCCTAGGTGTAGTGCAATCGTAGGAGGATTTGGTCGGAAGAAATTCCGAGCCAATACTCGTACCGGATTAGGGGTCATCGTCGTGACCATCGGGGTAATCTACTGTTGGACGTCTCTTGGCCCATCCACCATTGCCTGTGTAATTTTAGCATCTATTGGTACGCCCCTTGCGTATCCGCAAGTGCACGGGTCGCACAAGTAGTAAAGTGTACCCTTTGGGTCGGGTAGTCGAATCCACAGGGACTGGTATAGCTTCTAATACTAACGTCCTACTTAATATCTAACCAAACCGAAGATGAAGGAATTGACTTTGGACTAACTTCGAGGAAGTTAAGGGAATGGAAAGTTCACCAAGGGAAGATTTAGGTTTGACTCGATGGAGGAGATGGGGCCCCGGGGTTGGTTTTCTGAAGTTCACTAACTCAGTCTTTCTCAGTAATTATCAGGGATGTCTTCAGTTCTAAACCTAGTTATGCTATAAGCATGTGGTTTCTAGCACTGCCGAGCCCTAAGTTTAACTCCCTCTTCTTGCAACAATCAATACAGATTCACAAGCCTAGATAGGAGAACCTAACTACCAAGAATTATAGCCAAAATATTCAATAATGATGGAGGTAAAGCATGCAATATATATATATGAAATGCGCTCATCATCTATCTAGCTTTAGTAGACTTGAAGGGATCTTATCCCGGGACCTCACGCTTTTATTATTATTTGCTTCCTTAAATATGCTCAATTGGTGTGTCTGAGTCCATGCGTACATAGTTATCTCTTTTCTAGTTTTAAAGCTTAATTCCTATCTTTTGTAGACTAAATAGTGCCATCTACGGGGAAGTAATAGCAGCTCTTGGGTCCCCAGAGAATACGACCCTCTCACGCGTGCGTGAGAGGTATTACTTGATGACCCGTGCGCTTATGGGACAATCATTACCCAACGGCCAGGCCAAATGGAATAGACCCAAGACTGATGGGAAAACAGCAGGTGGTTCCAGTAAGGCAAGTGGATGCTTTATCTGCACCGGACCATATTTGGCAAAGGATTACCCTAAACGTGAAAAGTTGGCCGCATTTAGAAATGAACCAGAAAGTGATTTGGAGGTCCTAGGAAAAGTGAGTCCTTTACAATTGTTAGGTGCCTTGAAGGCCGTCAAAGGTGATGGGGCTGTAAATTCTCTGATCTATGTCGAGCTGACCTTGAATGGGAAGGCCATACAAGGGAGGATGGATACAGGCGCAACTCATACTTTCATCAGGAAGGATGTGGCCACTCGGCTGGGACTGAGTGTGGGGACACGCACTAGCCGAGTGAAAGCAGTCAACTCTCAGGCACTGGCGGTGACTGGGAAGATCTTTGGCGTGACCATTCATATGGGTGGATGGCAAGGGAAGATTGACTTGCCGGCGGTCGCATTGGATGATTTCGAGTTGATATTGGGGATGGAGTTCCTGAAGTCTGTTAAAGCCGCTTGATAAACGTCTAAATATACATATTTTATACGTATTTGTGTGTATTATTTTGTTATCTCTTAGATGAATCAATGCCCTTTTGACAAAGAAATCAACGTTTTAGGGCACTGGCAATGTAACGGTACTGTAGCAGCCTGAAACGTGAAGATATTGAAAAAATCTCTAAGTCTGGGAGTACATACGGGTAACCTCACGGCAGTTAGGTCGGCCGTAAGATGTAGCAGGTACTGTAGCAGTTTTACTGTAGCATTTGCTGTAGCACCGAAATGAATTTTTTCTGGAAAAGGCTAGGAGCCTTACGGATAACCTTGCACCAGCAAGGCAGCCCGCATGGACACCCAAAAAAAAGCTTTAAAAAGGGCATTTAGGGCTTTCTTGAGGGGGGGATTTTCTCCACCCTTCTCTACCACCTTCACCTAGGGCTTCAAGGCTGCGGGAGAGAGCTAATTTATGGGGCAAATTCAAGTTAGAAGAAGGTTACACTCAAGGGAAGACATCTAGGTGTTCATCGGCGCCGATCCGCCAAATTCTTATCAGCACCTTCTAGTCTTCATTTTAGGGGAGTTTGCTAAGATTTTTATCTTGTATTTATTATGTTTCTTGGTTTCTCCTTTGTTGATGATGAACTAGACTCCCAAAGTCACCGGGCATCCGGTGAACCTTGGGATGAACTTGCTTGTATGTACGCTTGATTTGTATTTATGATATTTGGTTCGGTTTGTGGTTCATGCTTTGTGTTCTTTGATGTGTTATTTGGTATGAGAACTCTGCGATTCAACTTCTAGATTGTACTTGGTGCGTGACCATCGCCCTTGCGCTGGACTCACATAGCATGGAAGGCATTTATGTATGAATACGCTATGACCATTGATACGCCCCTTGCGTAATCGCAAGTGTGATGAGCGCATTTCATATATTTATATTGCATGCTATATCTCCATCATTATTGAATGTTTTAGCTATAATTCTCCAAGTACGGTGCTATTTGAGGTATTCGTTGCTCGTCATGCAGATATCAAAGTCCTGAAGTAAAAAGAAGTGCTGTTGGAACAATTCTAGAAGCTAAAGGACTTAGAAGAAACCTCATCAAGCTCAGCACGGTTTGAGCACGGCCGTGCTGTTCCCCGTGCAAAATGCAGAAGAATTCAACTGCGATTCAGCACAGCCAGAGTCCGCTGAGCACGGGTGTGAAAACCTCAGCACAGTCGAAGCACGCCCGTGCTGCTTCCCGTGAAAATTACAGGAGAATGCAGCCAGAGATCAGCACAGCCAGAGTTCGCTGAGCACGGTCGTGAAAACCTCAGCCCGGTCGAAGCACGCCCGTGCTGTTCCCCGTGCAGATTACAGGTTTGTGAGTTTTCTGAAGAATTATTTGGCCGTAATCTGCACGGCTTGAAGCACGGTTTCAGCACGCCCGTGCTCACATCGGGAAAACTTTAAAACCCTAAAAACTTAGGTTTTTGGGGGACTTTTTGTGGGCGATCTTTGGGAGAAAGAAAAGGAGAGCTTTGGGGATTCATCCTCAGCTTCATCAAGGGAATGCCAAGCGTATGGTAGGCCGATCGGAAGGGGATTACACGACATCATACCTCCTTCGACAACCTCAAGGATGCAAGAAATTAGGGAGTTTTCAATTCCTTGTTTTGTAATTTCTTTGGCATTGTGTTTGTTGGTTGTTATCATGAGGGGCTAAACTCTTAAGGGAGCCCCAGGGGTGGTTGTATGACGTTGTCGCTCGAACTCGTAGTCTTTACTTGCAGTTCTTATGATTGTCTTGTTCATTTCAATAAATCAAGGTTATTGGCTATCTTGTACGTTGTTTAGTGCTTGATACTTGGTAGTTTGGTTCTCCTATCTAGGTTTGTGAATCTTTATTGATCGTTGCAAGCAGAGGGAGTTCAACTTAGGGCTCGGCAGCACTAGAAACCACGTGCTTATAGCATAACTAGGTTTAGAACTGAAGACATCCCTGATAATTACTGAGAAAGACTGAGTTAGTGAACGTCAGAAACCCAACCCCGGGGCCCCATCTCCTCCATCGAGTCAATCCTAAATCTTCCCTTGGTGAACTTTCCATTCCCTCAACTTCCTCAAAGTCAGTCCAAAGTCAACTCCTTCATTCTTGATTTGGTTAGATATTGAGTAGGACGTTAGTATTTGAAGCTATACCAGTCCCTGTGGATTCGACTACCCGACCCAAAGGGTACATTATACTACTTGTATGACCCGTGCACTTGCGGTTACGCAAGGGGCGTACCAAAGTGTACAGGTCGTATAAGTAGTAAAATGTACCCTTGGGGTCGGGTAGTCGTATCCACTGGGACTGGTGTAACTTCTAATACTATCGTTCTGCTTAATATCTAATTAAGTAAAGAAAATGGATTTGACTCTAGGTTGGATCAAAGGAGATGGAGGAAAGGAAATGCACTAAGGTAAATGTAAGGATTTGCTCGATGGAGGAGATGTGGCCCTGGGGTTGGATTCCTGATGTTCACTAACTTAGACTATCTCAGAATTTATCAGAGATATCTTCAGTTCTAAATCCAGTTATGCTATATGAATGATGCTTACAGTGCTGTTGAACCCTAAGTTGTGATCTTACTTCTTGCAACTATCGATAATGATTCACAAGCTAAGATAAGAAAACCAAACTTCCAAGCATTCAACCACTAAATAACATTCAAGAAAGCCAATAACAAAGATTTATAGGAAAGAACAAGACATTCATAAATGCTTCAAGAAAGTACTCAAGTTCAAGCTAAAACGTCAGACAAGACCACCCCGGGGCTCCTTTAAGAGTTTAGCCCCTCATGTCACTAAACAACAAGGTAATTGCTAAAGAAATTAAAATACAAGAAGTTGAAAACTCCCTAATTTCTTGCATCCTTGCGGCTGTCAGAGGCTCAATGATGTCGTGGAATCTCCTACCGATCGGCCTACCATACGCGCCACATTCCCTCGGTGAAGATGAGGACGGTGCCCCAAAGCTCTCCCTTTCTTCCTCCTTTAGTTCGCCCACCAAAAAGTCCCCCAAAAACCTAAGTTTCTAGGGTTTTAATGTTTTCCCGATGTGAGCACCGGCGTGTTAAAGCCGTACAGATTACGGCCAAATAAAACTCCTGAAATTCAAATTCCAGTAATCTGCATGGGGTACAACACGGGCATGCTTAGGCCGCACTGATGGGTTGCACGACCGTGCTCAGTGAACTCAGACTGTGCTGACTTTGGCTGAATTCTCTTGCAATCTGCACGGGGTACAACACGGGCGTGCTTAGGCCGTGTTGAGTTTGATGAGGTTTCTTCTAAGTCCTTTAGCTTCTAAAACCATTCCAAAACACTTCTTCTTGCTTCAGGACTTTGATATCTGCATGGGTAACTAGGAATACCTCAAATAGCCTGCACTTGGAGAATTAAAGCCGATAAATTCAACAATTATGAGAGTAAGATATAAAATATATATATATGAAATGCACTCATCAAATACCCCCAAACTTGAATTGTTGCTTATCCTCAAGCAACCTTAATTCCCTAATAAAATGAAATTTAAAGAGTTACTGAAGCTTAAGGAGCCTCTAAGAACTAGTGTCTTAGTGATAAGTGCTTGTTTATATATATTTTATAACATCAGTTTACATGCATTGAGCATCACTTTTATCAGGTTTTATCATTGACAGGGTGTGTTTTGTGTTCTTTTGTGCAAACAGGGCTTTGGAGACGTGAAGTACAAGAAGAAGCAAAGATAGGGTGTGATGACACATTTCAAGGCCACAAGTAGAAGCTGTGTTCATATGCATGGGGGTGTTGCCAACTTTCGGCAGAGTCCAAGTCATTATATAAACCGAAAGTGCACAAAGCCAGTAGTACGTCCATGTCCCAGCTTCCGTACCCTACCACACGAGCGTGTGCCCGACCGTGTGGACTCAAAAGAAGAATTCGGGAAAAATCACTGCAGCAAGTACTGTAGCAGTTAGTGTAGATGTACTGTAGCAAAATCACTGTTCACGCACGTGTGGAAATTCCACACGGGCGTCTGGCTACAGCACACGGGCGTGTGAGTGCCCGTGTGGATGCCCGTGTGAAGCCTCGATTTCATATTATAAAAGCCGCCTTGTGATAATTTTTAGAGATCTTTTCGGCTGTTTTCAAGAGGCAAGGCGGCTAGAGCTTGGAGGGAGTTCTTTGTGGCTTTGGGAAGCTTTCCTCACCAACTTGGATCGATTCCTCCTCCATCATAGCATCAAGGAAGCCATCGGCGACCTAGCTTCGGGGTGGATTCAATCCAGACGTGGAAACTACCCATCAAGACCATCATCATGGATTTAGGGGGGTTATTCTTTATGTCTTTAGAACTTTATTCTCAATTCATTATTTTCTTTGTGATTTGCTCCATGGAAAGCTAAACCCCTAGAGGGTATTCAGACATGTAACCCCTAGGGTTCTTATTTTCATTAGATTTATATTGTGTTTCTATTCGAATTTATCAGTTTGAGTTTTACTCTTGAGTTCTTAATGCTTGCTTGTGCTTTTGATTTCATTATTGATGGCCTTGCATGTTTTATTCAATCTAGTGAAGAGAGAGATCATCGATAGGTTTAGAATTACCAAGAGTAAAGAGGGTTGAGAGGGTGAGCCGTGAGATAGCGGAGTGTCCCCTTTCCCTTCCGAGAGATATTTCCTATCTCCATATTCCCTAAGTGTCAAGCAACCATATGTGGTGTGAGGCGTCGAGAGAATTCTCCGTCGGGACCTCGTAGGGGGTTAGGGATCTTTCACCTGGAGGCAAGGTTAGATCTACTTTTAGGAATTGGTTATATCTTTGGGATCCCTAGAGTTTTAAGCGAGTCATATATGGTGTGAGGCGTCGAGAGAATTCTCCGCCGGGACCTCGTAGGGGACTAGTTATCGGCGACCTCGAGGCAGGGGCCGTTATACCTTAGGATACCCACGACTCATTGTTTTCGTTTAGAAACACTTGTAATCTACATCCAACACCCGAATCCTAGGGGGAGCATTGTCCGGATACCTCACTTTTATTGATTGAGAACTCCTTTCCTTTTTATTTCCTGCGCACTTGTAGTGACACTCTTAGTTTTGCCCATTAGATCATCACACACTACACTCATTAGGCTAGATAACAAAAGAGGGGCTATTACTAGTACTTCGTTCCCCTGTGGTTCGACAACCCGACCCTTTGGGTCCACTTTTATTACTTGACGACCCGTGCACTTGCGGTAACGCAAGGGTTTGACACACACCACCCTGTTGTGTTGTTGCGGAATACGCGCATCACTTAGTCAATTGAAAGCTTATGAAAAATTTTACTCTTACTCCGTACTTGCCGTGTGTGTGTGTCACCTCATGAAGTATGTCAAAAACTGTACTTGAGGGGGTCTAGTGCAAGCTATTACTTTTCATTTTTCCAACGATGACTCCTAAACCGGGTAGTAGCTTCATACATCCTAGATGCAGCCATTTCACTTTGGGTAGGTCATAAAAAATGACATTTGTGTTACCCAAGATCCGACTACTCAAGTGTGGCTTTCGCGTTTGCTAAAGTGATAGCTCTTTCTACCATCTTTCTCACAAAATTTGACAGGGCATCCAAAAATGAATCAGACTTGTCACAAATCTTTTCTTTTTCTCATTTTTTTTAAATTTCTTCTAGTATTCTAGCTTTTATTATTTGAGTTTATAGTCAACAACTAATTGTATCACAAGCTTTACAACTAGCCCTTCCTCTAACAGAGTGACGATACAACGAAGGCTAAGTGTTCGGATTAGGGTCTCCAAAGTAAGAGCAAAATGAAACTTTAAGTTCAACAAAAGTGCACTAGCATGCTCAACGACTCCTTGCTTAGCGATTCTCAACCAAAAATTTCATAGATCGTCCTAAGTCATGCACTGCATCTGATATAATATTCAAATAGACAACCCTCCCCCACACTTGAATGAAACATTGTCCTCAATGTTTAAAAATATAACATGCAAGGCAAAGAAAATTATTTCAAGTAAAAGTGAAGTGAGAGTTGGGAAATTTTCACCAAGTTAAAGGAGAGGTGCCCGAGAATAATTCAATGTCACACAAGGGCGTGTATAGATCACCATCCGGGGAGAAGCCTTTTGATACAACCAGCAAGAGAGACATTCATACGTCCTGAGGTAAGTATGCAAGCATTAGAAAGACAAAAAGAAAAATAAATGAAACTCATTAGAAAGAGATCAGTTTAGTAGGGGACTCCCCTTGCTAACTGACTCAAGGAGAACAAAAGATAACAAAAATAAAAGCAAAGTACAACGACAGAAAAGAAAAAACAGAACAAAGACAAGGCAAATAAAAACCCGGCGCTCTCAGAGTCAGAGTCAGACTCCGATGGAAGGTCAGTGGTGTCGACTCCCACACTCCTAGAAGTAGATGGGCAAGCAGCATAGGGAGGAGGGGGAGAGAACGTGATGTCGAGACGGCTAGAGAGACGCTGCATGCTCCGAACCATCCAACGGCTTAAGGAATAGGACCCAACTGGAGGAGAGTCTGGGATATGTGTGGAGGTGAGTGCTTGTGGTGTCTGCGGATAGGAAGGGCCAGCTGCCTCTGGTGGGGAGTCAGGTACGCTGGCAGCGGTGGTGGCACGATACTCGGTGCCATGAGAGGTGGGGGTTGAGCGCAGCATCCCCATCCCTCGGAGCGTGTCCACAGAGACAGGCAGCACTCCACCCACCATCCTCATCGCACGAGTGCCTGCCTGGAGGCCCATCCCGTGGATCAGGCGTGTGATGTAGGAACCACAAAAGATCGTGCCCACTCGGGAATCCTGTCCTTGATGCTGGATGCTGAAGGCCACCTCGTAACCGAGGTGCAGCTGGAACCCATCCAACATGCTCAACAGGAAGTCGAAGTCGCAGCGACTAACGACTCCTGTGCTGTCTCTCCGCCCTGTGATCGAATGACTGAGTATAAAATGAATGTACTTGAGGGCTGGGAGACAAAGGGATGAAGCCTTGGACCGGCGAGGGTCGTACGCCAGGTCCATGTTCAAACGCTGCCAACACACCTCTTGGGACTCGCCGGGTGGTCGGGCGACGAGGAGGGCCTCGTACTCCGGTGTCCTGGTGAACTCCTCATCGTACAGGCCCAATCTGACGGAGAACTCCGTCAGACTGATGTGGTGTGGCTCGCCAAATGCTTGGAACTGGACTGTGCCGGCGCGGTGGTAGCTGACGGGCCCTCGGGGCATCTCGAAGTCGTGAGGACCTCCAAAGATAGCTTTCGGTAAGCGGGGTCGATGATGGCGAGTAGCCGCGTCCATGCGCCCTCGCCAAGGTATCGGCGCACGTCCGCCTCCAGGCCCACCTCGCGGAGAACCACCTAGTTAATGATCCGCATCTTGCCAAACCGCTTAGCGCTCAAACGGTCGTGGCGCTCCTGGTGAACGGGGGCGCCAAAAATGGGCTCGGCGGGAGCGGCGGGGGTAGAAGACTCCCCGCTGGCCCTCGTCGATTAAGAGCACGATGCAATGGCCTTCCTCGGCATGATCTGCTAAAAGAAAATAGAAACAATTAAGAACAACAGTAAAGCACGGGCATGCTGAAAGCCTGCACGCCCGTGTTGATCAAAAACGGATTTACAAACGAGCACGGTCATGCTAACCAAGCACGTCCGTGTTGATGAAGTCCTGCGTCGTCTCCGACGGCTTCTTACCCTAAAATCGACAGTACAAAGATGTTTAAACTAATAAAAAGTCACCCTAGATGCCTCTAAAGCCTAAGTTAAACGTGTAAAAATGAATAAAGGCATAAAATCAAAGATTTTAAAACGAAACACGAATCAAGGGTTCGTCGACTCACCAAATCATTGGAGAAGAAGAAGTACAAGTGAGGGAACGCCAAGAAAGCTTGATGATCGAGCAAATAATCACGAAAAACGCAACGAAATCAAGAGTACCAGAGATAAAATTCGCAGGTGAAGAGAAAAAGGGGCGTGAACGGCCGTGCTTAAAAGAAGAAACTCTCAGAAAACGAACCGTCGCGCCGAACATGCCCTTAACATAGCCGTGTTGTGCCCGTGCTAATACAATTCAACAAAAATGAAGAACGGGCAGCGTGCTAAAGGATTCAACACAGCCTCAACACGGCCGTGCTTGTCCCTGTGTTGCCAAGAGAAATAGTACGTCGAAAACCTGTAAATTGCACCGCAATCAACACGGGGGTGTTATGCCCGTGTTGAGCCTGAAACCTTCCAAAATAAAGGAAAAGACGCCAGACTCGATTCAAAACACGACAAAAACTCAAAAATACAAAACAAAACAACCACAACGATGGAATAAAAAGAAATGAAGTCAATCGGGTTGCCTCCCGATAAGCGCTCGTTTAACGTCACTAGCTTGACGGATCTAGTCTCATCTCATGAAGGCTCAAAAACATACCTTCTTTCTTGGCACCCTGCGGAAAAACATTCCATGAAAAGAGATAATGAATTAATCAAAAATGCCTCACCAACACTGAGGACATTAGCAGGATTATGCTTCTGGGTAGAGGCTTGTTATTTCTTCCTCTCCTCTACCTTCTGCCACCATGTCTACGCCTTAGATACTTTCTTTTTCCTTTTCTTGGCATACACTGCTGGTTTACCAGCGCTTGGTGGTGTAACAGCGATGTCTTCCACCTGGTCTATGAGTTCTTTATACGGAGGTTCCTCCCCTAACAAATCAGTAAGGTAATCCTTTTGGCACATTTCCTGCACACAATCACGAATCAAATAATCAGTAGCAACAAGAAAATAATAAGAATCATCAAATGCCATGGGGTGTCTCATTGCTTCTTTCAGTCGAAACACCACTTCTTCATCCACCACTCTTAACGTCAGGCGACCATCCTTCATGTCGATAATAGCTTGTGAAGTGGCCAGGAATGGTCGCCCAAAAATTAGAGGTACCTCAGCCCTATCATCCAAATCCAGGATAAAAAAATTTACGGGGAATATGAACTTGTCCACTTTCACCAAAATGTCTTCCACAATTCCCAATGGTTGGCGAGTGGAGCGATCAGCAAGTTGGAGAGTCATTTGAGTCGGCTTGAGCTCCCCTAGTCCCAACTTCTGAAAAAATTTTAATGTCATCAAATTTATGCTCGCTCCTAAATCAGCCAATGCTTTTTCATCCATCATTCCCCCAATTGTGCATGGAATGATGAATCCTCCCGGATCTTTCTCCTTCTTGGGAATTTTATTTGAGATGATGGTAGAACATTCTTCACTCAAAGTGACCGTCGACACTACTTCCAACTTCCTCTTATTGGTCCATAATTCCTTGAGGAACTTGGCATACTTCGGCATCTGGGAGAGTGCTTCCACAAAGGGAACATTGATGTGCAATGTCATGAACATCTCCAGAAACTTCTTGAACTGTGCCTCTTGTTGGTCCTTCTTGAGTTTTGCTGGATAAGGCAAAGTGGGCTTGTATTCTGCCACCGAGTCTTTCTCCTTACCCTTCGACTTTTACCTTGCACTCGAGCTTGACCCTGGATCTCTCTCCAGCACTTACACCTCTGATTCACACTTAGATTCTTGTTGTGCTTGTAGAGGTGGCGACTCGAGTTCCTTGCCACTTCTCAAAGTGACTGCCTTGAGGGACTCCCGAGGGTTGACTTCAGTATTGCTAGGTAGAGCACCCGGGGGTCGTTCAGCAAGCGTCTTGGCAATCTGTGCGACTTGACGCTCAGGATTCTGTAGAGAGGCCTAGTGATTTCTCATGACCTCTTCATGCCCTGTGATTTGAGCATCATTGGACTGAATATACTGGACCGAGTAGGGCCTCAAGGGAAGGTCCCTTACGTTGCGGTGGTGGGGGGCCTCGAAAACGAGGCCGTGATTGTTCTTTATTCTTGAGGAGGGTGCTGCTGCCCCTGATTCTGATCCTTCCAAGAAAAATTTGGGTGATTCCTCCACCCAGGATTGTATGTGCTGCTGTAGGGGTTGTTTACATACCGCTGATTTTGACCAATGAAATCTACTTGTTCGGTCACCTGAACCCCTTCTGATGAGTAACTGGGCTCTGCTTGACTTGCCCAACTGTCATGGCTACCACCTTGTGTCGAAGACTGAATTTGCATTGTGTCCAATCTCTTGGAAATAGCTTCGACCTGTGCCGCTAAGGTGGTGAGCACATCAACCTCATAAAGCCCGGCAGTTTTTACGGGCTTGTTCCTTTCAGTGCTCCACTGATACCCATTGGAGGCCATGTCTTCAATCAGAGTCTGTGCCTCATCGGGTCTCTTACTACACAAGCAGCCTCCTGCTGCTGCGTCTACACAAGAAGCCTCCTGCTGCTGCGTCTAACAAGCGCTTCTTGGGAGGCAACCCAAGTTTTAGATTCATGTTCTTTGAATTTTCGTATTTTGATTGTGTGATGGATTGTTGTGTTTGTGTTTTTCTTTACTCATTGTTGTTTGATTGTTAGATTGTTTGGTTGTTTGTTTGAGTATGATTCATGCTTGTTCTTGAATTTATTGGTTTTGTCGTTTGATTTGATGACATTCGAATGCAAATTCTTGTGTGAGTTTTTGTTGAAAACATTGGTGCATTGTTTGTGCTTAAGTTGCAATGGAAAATGTGTGTAAGGGCTGATTTTTGCAGGCCTTGCGGGCTAGCATGCGGGCGCATGCTAGGCCGCAAGGAGCTCGGGCTACCCATCTCTTAAATCTACCTCTTCACCATTTTACTCATATCTCTCTCATTTCTCATCCGTTTTCCCTCATTCTTTCACCGCTTTTCTTCATTTTTCGTCCTCTACACTCCTCTCCTAACATTTGCAACGAGGCTCCAGTGGTTTATTCAAGGTTTCATCATCTTCTTCACCGATCGTTTTCGATTCAAGCTTTGAAGCCCTAACTTGTGTGTTGAAGCAAACTTGATGTTTCTTCTTGTTTTTCATGCTTATCTTGCTTCAAACTTTGGGAGATGTTATGTGAATGTTTAATCTTTGATTTAATTTCATTTTAAGGCATTATTTGTAAATTTTTGGGCTTCAAAAACAAGGGGATACTCTTGCAAAATTTCTGCTCGTGCTACAGTAACTTTTCAATGAAATTTTCTTTGAATTTATTTGTTCACTTATAGATTGAGAAGAGAACTTGCATGGAGTCATACTTTGTTGTTTTTGTTCAACTTAGTTTATTTTTATTTTTGTTTTTGCTCCCTACTTTTGAATTGGTGAGATGAGATTTGCTTCTTGATCTTTGTAGGATTATCATAAAAGGAGCTTCACTCTCACCACCCTTCGATGATTGAACTTACCCCGTATTCGTGCATGTATTGTCCACTCCGAACCGAAAATGGGGAAGTTTTCTTCACTCCATCTTTTAATTCTTGTTATATTTATTTCCCATCCTGTACTACTGATTTATGTACATTGGGGACAATGTACAGCTTTAGGTGTGGGGATGGAGTATTTTATTTAATTGCATGTTTGAATTACCCATGATAGCTATGATCTTATTGTTAAGGACTTCCTAGCTTGGTAGAATGATAGTAGTGAGTTGTACTTTACATGTGCTTGAATGTAGTTCTGTTTCATCCTTAGTGCACATTTATACCTGTTCACTATAACTCCCACTTCGACGCTCTAACCCATCTTATTGATTTTTGTGTTAGGATGTTAAACTCTTCCTTCAATAGTCCTTTAAAAGCTTTTGAGTCTCCTGTTTTTGCTTTAACCCTAAGTGAGGTTTTTAAGTGAGGTTTTTAGCGGGAAATTGATCGGGCGTCTTGTAAAAAAAAAAAAAAATGAAATGATAGGAAAATGAGTCTATGTCGGTATTCCTCTGCTTGTAAAAGCATGAATGCGTTCATGTAGATCTCGTATTCAAGTAAGTTCGGTGGCTCTTGTACACGGCCGGCATGTGCATCCTTACGAAAGATTTACGTGCGAGTCTACGTTAGGCGGACTCGAAAAAAAAAAATGACCTTTTAGGCGCACGAAACCTGTTTTGCCTTCACTTGTTGTTAAAGTTTCGTTGTGAGACCAAAAGATGTTTAACCGACTATTGAGAGGGTCTTTAGCACTTCTAACACTAATTTCAATTTGAGTGGGGTGAACAAGCATCTCGAGTAATCCGGGGGTGTGGAGGTCGGGTGGGGGAGTCGGCACACACTCACAAGAACACTTTGGAAGAAACAGAGCTGATATTACTTGTTTATACTTTGAACAACTCACTTCTTGATTTCTGTCTATTTGTGCTTGTGGAGTTCTGTACAGTTAAGCTTGAGGTCGTATATTTAGCCGTTTATCTTCTTGCCCCTGTTCTTCATGTTTGTTTGCTTGGGGACAAGCAAACGCTTAGGTGTGGGGATGTTTGATAAACGTCTAAGTATACGTATTTTATACGTATTAATTTGTATTATTTTATTATCTTTTTATGAGCCGATGCCCTTCTTATGGTCTAAATCTCTTTATTTTGTGTTGCAGACCCTAAATAGGCAAAAATAAGCTCAAGAACGTATTTGGGAAGAAATAAGTATCAAATACGACGTTTTCGAGTTTATATCACTGTAGCAGTACTGTAGAAGAATTACTGTAGCATGATTACTGTAGCAGGGCACTCTAGCATCAAAACGGGATTTTCTGGAAAAAGGCTGGGAGCCTTGCGGGCAAGCATGCGCTCGCAAGGCAGCCCGTATGGATGCCCGAAAAAGAGGTTTTTAAAGGAAAGTTAGGGCATTCTTTTGGGGGGGCATCATCTACGGCGCAATCTTCACCAAGAGGGAGGCACACATCGAAGGAGAAGATTTGGAGGGAAGATCCAAGAGATCAAGGTGTATTTTGAAAGTCTTCATCCATTCAAGGGTTTCCAAAGCTAGAGGGAGTGTTTCTTCCTTCTTTTCTTGTTTATTTGCTCCTTGAACTTGTATGAGTGTTCCTCTTTCATGAGGAACTAACTTATTTATGGTTTAGACATGATGAACTCTAGGGGTGTTTGTTTGTAATTTGGATGATCATCCTTGTGATGTATTGTTGGATGTTGTATTTCTTTTATGGAATCTTATAGTTTGTGGTTCATGTTTGGTGTATTTTAATGGCTTGGTATGCATGAGAACTCGGTGTGCCAATTCTAGGAAATGCTAGGTTGCATGACCATTGCCCTAGTATTAGACTCACCAAGCTTGAAAGGGATTCATGTATGAATACACCGTGACCATCGGGTATTTCGTGCCCCTCCAACCATTAGGGATTAACATAGATATTGTGTTTGACCCTAATTAGAGATTTCCCTAAGTTTAATGCAATCATAGGAGGATTTGGGCGGATGTGATTCCGATCCAATACTTCTACCGGATTAGGGGTTGATCGCCGTGACCATTGGGGTTGACCTACCTTAGGAGTCTCTTGGCCCAACTACCATCTCAATATTTCATCCTAAATTCATGACCTAATGACAACCCTAGGAGAATTCATTGTCCAAATCACCTCTTCGTGTGTTTGATTCTCCCTTGTTCGCTAAATATGTGTAGTAGTAGCCCGGATTTCATTTTAATAGTTTTTTTTATCTTTTTTTGCAATCACTGTTTATCTTTTGAAGTGTTAGGCTAGGAAATAGACGAAAGGGGAGTAATAGTAGCTTCTTAGGCCCTTGGGAATACGACCCACTCGTGCGTGCGCGAGTGGTTTATTACTTGACGACACCTTGCGCTTGCGGGATCACCACCAATGACCTTGATGCCACCTGAATCCGAGTTCAATTGAGCACCGGCCGGCAATGAGTTTGTTGTATACAGTTAGCAAGAGGAGCCCTTTGTGAAACTATTCTACTGTCCTTGCTTGCTGTTATTCGCTTATGCTTAGTCTATTTTTATTTCTTTAGCTTCACTTGTGTAACCTTCTTGCTTTACAGGATGTATGCTAAATGGAGAATGAGTGAACTATTCACATTGAGAATAGCATCATCACTCTCCGGTTCCAGGAAAGCCCTTTTAACTCTCCTTAATTTTATTGAAATTTTCCACTTTGGCATTGGTTTCTGCATGCATTGATTACATTGAGGACATTGTAATGTTCAAGTGTGGGGGTGGGTTATCTTTGTGCTTATTGTGATGATAATGCATGACTTAGGACGATCTGTGAATTTTTGGATAGGAATTTCTAAGCTAGGGAGACAATGAGTATGTTAGTGTGCATTCTTTGAACTTAAGGATAAACTCATTCTTACTTTGGAAACCTAAGTCTTTATCACTTCACCTAATTTTGTGCAGCCACTTTGTTCAAAAGATGGTCTAGTTTCAAGGCTTGTAACAAAATGTGTGACTCCAAACTCAAAAACAAAATAAATAAATAAATAAATCGAAAAGGCGGATCCCTTTTCGGATGCCCTATCGAATTTTGAATAATAAGATACAAGATGGTAGAAAGAGCTATCACCTTAAATGAAGTGAAAGCCGCATCTGAGTAGTCAGATCCTAGGCACCACAAATGTCATATCTGATGACCTACCGGGTGAAATGGCTACCTTTAGGATGTATGAAGCTACTACCCAGTCTAGGAGTCAGTTGATGAAAATTAAGGGTCTTTCTAACTAAAGCTCTTCAAAAGCACATGGGGCGCACTCTTTTAGGTCACACACACACACGGAAGTACAGAGTAAGAGTGAAACTTTACATAAGCCTTCAATTGAGATATACACTTGCTGCTTAGAATCTCCCCTAATCTTAGAAACTCCTTATCTTGTTGAGATCAGAGGTCATGCACTCATCCTTTTATTGTAAGTGAGGTTATTGCTTGAGGACAAGCAATGATTCAAGTGTGGCGGCATTTGATCAGTACTTTATATATATATATTTCATACGCATTACACCCGATAATTTACTTGTCATTTTGCTATTACTTGTATAGTTTGGTGCTATTTAAGGTATTTTTGAGTTTATTGTGCAAATATTTAGGTCCTAGAGCAATTAGAAGTGATTTAGAGGAGAATTTACATCAAAAGGACTTAAAGGGAAGTTCGTCAAGGCAAGCACGGTCTCAACACCGGTGTGCTCTTGGCCGTGCAGTTCACAGAAATTGGAAAACACAAGGAAGCACGGTTAGAGTGCCCTGAGCACGGGCGTGAAGATTGGAGCACGGCCTCAACACGGGCATGTTCTAGCCCGTGTACTTTACGGCCTGACGAATTTTCGGGAAAACACTTTAGCAAAAGTAATGTAGCATATGTGTTGTAGCAGGTACTTGTAACAAAGTACTGTAGCACCAAAAACTCAGAAACCTGAAATCCACACGGGCTTAAGCATGGCTGGAGCACGGGCGTGCAGAATTAAGCACGGCCGTGTTGACATCGAGAAATCACTTTTTAAGCCCAAAAGTTAGGGTTTCAAGGGAGTTCTTTGGGAAGCGACGCGAGGGAAAAAAGGCGCGCCTTTGGGAGCCAGATCTGGACCAAGAGATCGTCTTGGGAGTGGGGCAACGTTGGCAAGATCATCATCAGACACTCTCCAATGAAGATTGTGAAGCAAGAAGGGAGTTTATGCATTTCATCTTCTTCTCTTATTGTTACCCTATGTTTCTTGTTGAACCATGAGGGGCTAACCGTTCTCCGGTGCCCCGGATTCATGAACTCGGATGTTATTTTGTAGTTGAATGCTTCCTTGCAATGTCTATGGAGTCTTAATGATTTCTATATTAAAGCTTGTGTTGCTTGATGAGTGAATTGATTGCATAGATTGATTGTATCTCTACGTGTGTCCTTTGTTCTTAGTGTAATCACCCTGAGTGATTGTTCCATTGAAGAATAGAGGCAGTGCAGTTGCAATAAGGCCTTGAGAACACACATAGATTTCGTAGGGCGTACCTGATAGGCATTGTGAGATAGTGACTGCAAGTTATCCCGAGGGATTGATCCAGAGCACTACTCCCTTCACTAATCTCTCGTTACCTGAATCCTTTCTCTCCCCTTCATTCCTCCTATTCCTCTTACTTTTACGTGTAATTAGTCTTCAACCCGAATTATTGAGCCGGCTAGATATTAGAAATTCGACGAGTATCGAAAGCTATACCAGTGTTTGTTGATTCGACTACCCGATCCTTTTGGGTACATTATACTACTTGTACGACCCGTGCACTTGCGGATACGCAAAGGGCGTACCACACCCTGTTAAGGACTTGTTCGAAACATTGGGTAAAGAGACAAAGATGTCTAGCACATCGTTAGGAACGACACTCTCATCCGCTAATGTGAATAGGTGGTCTCGTGTCATGAATGACAGATCGTTCTTCCACACTATAGTTGTGTTTGCTTTGGTAGTGGAAATTATGGATAAATGGTAAATCGTGATGCTAAGTGGGAATGTGATGGATTACTTGTGAAAAGTGAAATGCTAAATAGTAACAAATATATGTAAATTGTAACAAAGCCTTGTAAGGAGGAATCAGGCCAACTAAATGATAAATACGCATTGTAAATGAAAATCAAATGCGATGGCCGACAAGCTTACTTGTCAATGAAGTAGTTTAAAAACATGGTTGTAGTCACTTGCTCAAGTTGGTCTAGCCTCAATAAACTAGTTGGTTGTTTCTTTTTGGAGATGAAATACGTATTGACCATAGTCGACTTTTGCTTTTTAATGGCAGAGATCGACACATCATCGACTGGGGCTAATGTTGTTCTTTAGTGTCAGTCTGCTCTTCTACGTCTTCTGCAGGTGCCGCATTGATAGTTGTGTGGGAGAATAGGCTGGAATATTTATTTTGGGGGTAGTAAGATTGTTCCTAAACAGAAATTCCACATTCAGAAATTCACCATCAAAACTAAGCCCAATTGTTGCAAAAACATAAACTAGAGTGCATGATTTCACAACCTTAAATCACAAAGACAACATAATCAAAAGTGGTCGAGGAGAAACACTTGTTCCACGAGAGGTCTTCAGTGAATTGACAACTTATATTCCTACATCCGGTCGTGACATTTGGGTTTGGAAGATCTCTGGTAAATTGGCGATGTGGGAAGGGTTTTCTGGCAAAGCTTTGGTCCCCAAGAAGAGAAAAGTGGTTTCTCTTGTTATTATTTAGGAATAGAAGACAACCTTTGGTAATAAATGCAATCACATCCATTATCTCGGAAAACTCACCGGCAAAAACACTTGCAGCCATCGTACGTGAGTAAAAGAGTATTATAGTCAATCCACGTAACTATAAACGGCGTTAAGCCACGCAGGGATCCACTTATTAACAAATCCAAAAAGAAGGGATTTTTTGTTGATAATGAAACTATCAGGGACTTTCTGTGGATAAGTGAACTTCATTTGGACTTTTTGTTAAACCCATGTTGTTTCCACTATGCAAACAAATTATTAGAAGCTGTGGAACTACATTAAAAGAAAGATACAGCTATTATAACTGGTGAAGTGACAACAAGAGATGGAAATTAACACATTATACATGGTCTTCAACTCTATAGGATGTTTGATTATGGTTAGCAATTTCGGTTAAAATAATGACAAATAATTGATGCTGTTCAAAATCTAACAGCATAATTGATGCTAAGTGGTTAAAATAATGACACATTATTGCGTGTCCGTGTATCCACCCGTGTAACTCTCTAGCTGGCTTTTGATCGAGCAAAAATTTTATTCAGAGATATACATGGCCATGTATCTTTCCGAATGAGCGATTCTTGCTTCATTTAGAAAGATACATGGGTAGATGAGGAGTTACACGGCCGTGCACTTGGCCGTGTACTTGAAGGGGTATTTATGGTCTTGAACTTGAGCCATAATGTCTCCATGATGTTTCTTCTTCTTCTCCCCTTTGCTCTCTTTGTCCTCTTTATACTTGGATGAAAGGAAGAAACCACTTGCTTGAGCTCCACTCTTGGTTGAAGATCCCTTGAAGGTGTGCACTTCTTTCTCTCTTATTTTTCTCCTTGTTTTCTCTTGGTTTTGGATGAGCATGGGTTTGTGGGCATTGAATATTGGTTCGATGATGAAATTGTTGAATGCTAAGATTGATGTCTTTCTTTCTTTTTTGTTCCATGAGGTGGATGTAAAAATCCATTCTCTCTACCTTGATGAAACCTTGATTTTCCTTGTTCTTGAAATTCGGCTATTGTAGCATGCTACTATAGCACTGAGAAATCCTTTGCAAAACCAATATGCTCATAGTTGTGATGGGAGTTTATCTCCATGGAGTTTCTCTGAAACCCTTACAGCTCAAATGTGGTGTTTTAGTTTTTCCGAGCGAGAGTTGTTGTCTAAGTTGTCTTAGAATAGTTGTGTCCTGAGTCCTTTCATGTTTTTAGTCATTTTGGCCTTAAAACATAGTTCTTGAAGCCGCCGTGCTCTAAATTGTGCTCTTAACAATGCTCTTTGCGGGTTGTGTTGGACTTTGTTTTCAATAACCTATAAAATGCACTTGGTAGAAGCACACCCGTGCTTTCTACCATGATTCAAGAGCACGATAGTGCTAGGGTAGAGAAGCCGAGTTCTCCTCGCTCCGATTTTCATGTAAAGTGCACGAGGCATAAGCACGCCCGTGCTTCCCGCCCGTGTCGGTGAGTGCACAAGCAAGGATTGGGAAGCACGCCCGTGCTCTTGCCCGTGTTCGTTCAAGGGTATTTAAAAGTCCTCAACTTAAGCCCTAGCTCTCCGAATTTTCTTCTTCCTCCTCTTCTTCTCTTTGTTCCCATTGCTTTGGATGAGAAGAAGGAGCTTCCCTCACTCCTCTCGGTTGAAGATCCTTTGAAGGTGAGCTTTCCTTTTCCTTCATCTTTCTCCTTGTTTCATTGGGTTTGATTTAGCATGTTAGCCCTAGATTCTAAATCTTGGCTTGTCGTTGATGCTTTGTTGAGTGGTTTGTGTAATTTCCTTCACCCTTCATCATGTTCATGAAGTGGATGTGAAGATCCACCGTCTCCACCTTGACGAAACCTTGGATCATCTTGTTCTTGAAATCATGCTATTGTAGCATACTGCTATAGCACCGAGAAATCCTTTGCCAAATATTAGTTTTCTTGGATGTGTTGGAGGTTTGCCTCCATAGAGATTCTTTGGAACCCTTAGAACTCAAGTTTAGGCCATATCCAAGCCTTGTTAGGTTTTCTTGGCTTGTAGCATGAAGGAGTTCATGCTTGATTGTTCCTCTTGTGTTTTTTCTTGGTTTTGAGCCATTGTAGCTTGTGTTGGTGTAGATGGTGATAGCTCGGCCCGAGAGACAAAAAGCTGCGGGTGGAGTAGTGTGGTCAAGGAGTCGATCTCCGTAGTTTGTGAGTGGGTTATGATTGCACATTTCTAGTATACGACTATCAAAATATATTGATAGTTTGATTTAAATGAAATCCCTGGTTTATTATGTTGAACTGATGATTTCATCGGTTTACAAGGATTTTCTATATATTCTATTTATAAGCAAAATCCTTGATATTAGATGAGATGATAATTGCTATATTATTATATTTGATTGAATTGAACTATGAAACTTAATGCACATGTTATACTCTTGGCTTGAATTTATACAATAATGATGTTTAGCATTGATATGTGAATATTTGTCCTACATGAGGACCCTGTGAAATGATTTACATGAATAGTATTGATAATACACTACTTGAGGTTTTGTTAGTGATGGGGTTGGAATCCGCATGCTACGATAGGGGGTCCCATGGTCCAGCTTTTAGAGGTAGAGTGACACGTCCGACTGATCTATCTATTTCAGGTGGCTTGTAGAGTCCTGATTAGAAGAACATTGGGAGTCCGTAGTCACCACACGACCCCCGTGGGTCAACGTCAAGGATACGAGTGCCTTAATGGCTCTTAACTTAGCTGTAGCTATGGGTAGAATTTAGAGAGATTTTTAGATCATTATTTGATTGCTCGAGATGCAAACATCGTACTTTTAGAAAATATGTATTTATGCAAAGCAAAAAGGCTCATCTATGTTATACATGATTTCCTTATATATAGGTAGAAGTTGTTATATATATATATATATATATATATATATATATATAATGCTCTGATCTATATGTATTACTACAAAAGTTTGGTTTTGTTGCTTTATTGAATATTCTGTACTCCATAAAATTATGCTGACTTATTCACTCAGTGACTCTAATTACTCACCCTCTCTCACTCTGTGGGATTGAAAATACGCGCCCCTGGCGTCGTGTCTGTGAAGAGACACCAGGAGATATATCGAATCACAAATGATAATTATTTTATTTTATTTTATTTTGTTTTATTTTTTGTGGACTCTTCCATTCCTAATAGAGGCACGTCTCTATTATTAATTACCCAAGATTAAAATCTTGGGAACCTCCGATTAATGGCTTTGAGTACAAGTAAAGACAAAATATTGCAAACTATAAATTTTCTTATTTATTTCATATATATATATATATATTTGCTGCCTGTGCCTCGTCACCACATTAGATGTCTCATTGCTGTCTTGAGATAAATATCTCATTACCGCCTTAAAATTTGTATATATAACAAAGGTAATCTCTGCAATTGTTTTTTTTACAATGCCCATACATAGGGACCAATGGATCTCCCATCATGGGTGAGAATAGTTATACTGTGTGATTTTTATCTCTTTTGCCTCATTTCTTTGCGAATCCACCCATCTTTTCATTGTTTACATTCTTTATCATTGAATCAAGAAAAGATATACCCTAGTTCTTGAGTGTTTTTTCAAATGGATTAGCTGGTTAGTGAGATTGCATTTGATTTACCCCCTTATCCGTAAAGGTAAATCCATTTTGATTTTTACACGTGGCATTTGTTTGACACCCGCCTTTGAATTGCTTTCCCTTGTATTGTTGCAAAACCCACCCTTGTTATGTTCGAAGATGCCTTTGTAGATTATATTGCCATCAAATTAGATTGCATTGGTTGTAGACCATCTTTTGTGGTTCCTTTACTTGGACTTCTACAAAGTTCAGATGCTCCTATCTTACGAGACTTCTCTTCACCACCTGCAGGTACAAGCAAATCTTAGGGGTTAACATCTTGCTCATTAGAGGCCAAATTTGATACATGAGATGCTCCTTTAGGTTTACCCATCAAATTCTGTTTTCCTTGAGAATTATCATAATAACCGTTGGATATTACAGAACCTCTTTTCCCAAACTTTGTAATTAGAGGCTAATCATATTAGTCTTAAAATCATTGAAGCAGGGCATCATGTGAAATTTTGCATCAAATATTTTGCCTTTTTTGAGGATTTCTTTTAAGAGGAAGGATTTAGTTGCCACGGGATGAGCTCACAAAGGCAGGCCTCTTTGATGAGGACATTTTCAATGGGAAGGTAACAGACAAATGACGGAATTTCATGAAGATTCAAATAAAGCAAGCAGAGTAGGGTACGACACAGCTCAATCAAGCTAGTAGATGGCCGGTAAGTTTACAAGAACTCTCACATTTCAATTTCATCAATAAGATTCATTAAGTCTGTCAAATCATTGCAGGTATGGGCTTCTTTGTTGTTGTATTGCCAAATTCTTTATGAGATTGAAGCAAATGATTACAACAATTTCACAAAGAGGGCATATGTGAGAAAGGCTAAGAAACTATTGTTGCTGCCAATTGCATATGAAAAATCACGAATCTCTCTATCATCTCATACACAAACGAGCCTCCTCAGAGTATGATTTTGTGAACACGATGTAATCATTGGCAGAAAGTGACAAGTACATCGTCCTGCTTCCTATAGAATGCTTTGTAAATTAAGTTACATGTTCAGCAATATTGCACCTTGTGGACATCAAATGGTGTGACAATCTATCAAGTGAAATGTAGATTTCTTCAGCTTTTTCATGTCTCATGTCGTCAACTAGAAACTCTTCACAAACTCATTGATTTCAATTGAGCTAATTCCTGCATCTTTTTTTTATTATGCCTTTAATTTTCATTAATTCCCATAGCTTCTTCATGGCTTCCCATCTGTGAGCATCACTATAAATGTTGGACATGAGAATGTAAATTCCAGCATTGCATTGCTCCATCTCAAGCAAGTGTTTCAGTATTTGATTTCAAGTCCTCACATTGCCATGAATCCTGCAGGCTCCAAGTAATGCACCCCAAACTACAATGTCAGGCTTTATTCGCATCCTCCTTATTAGTTCGATGGCTTTTTTTTTAAGTTGTCCTGCTCGATCATATAGATGAACCATGCAAGCATAGTGTTCGATTTCATATGGAACTTTATAAACATGATTCATTGTATTGAAGTAGTGTTTGCTGATTTCTGATAATCCAGTATGACTGCATGCAAATAACAAACCAGTGAATGTGATTCCGTCAGGCTGGAATCTTGCTGTGATCATCTGTTCAACTCTAGCGGCGACAGAGTGTTGGCACTTCTTGTTCCTTCTCGGCTACAGATAGAGTGGAGACGAACAAGGGATATTCCACACTCGCTGCTATCGGCACCACTGTCTCTTCTTTTCTATGTATTTCGTGATGATTATACATTCAGTGGCTGGCCATAATTGGGAGGTAAACAAGGGTTATTCCATCCTCTCTAACCTCGGCATCGGCAATGACGGCAACGTGCGGCAATGGTCTTTGAGACTCTTTGATTAGACATTCAGTGGGTGGCCAGAATTAGGAGGTGAACGAGGGATATTCCACCCTCGCTAACCTCGTCGGCGGCGGTGACTGCAACATGCGGTGACGAGTGGCGACAGTGGCGAACCTCTTTTTTTTTTCTTTATATATATATATATATATAGCGAAAGAAAGAGAAAATATATATATATCTCTATATAGACCTTCTTCTTCTTCTTCTTCTTCTTCTTCTTCTGTTGCCAAATCAAATTTTTAGTATGTATATGAAATAAATCATGAAATTTATAGTTTGCAATACGTTGCCTTTACTTGTACTCGAAGCACCCTTAATCGGAGGTTCCCAAGATTTTAATCTGGGGTAATTAATAATAGAGGCTTGCCTCTATTAGGAGTCCACAAAATAAAATAAAATAAAATAAAACATTTGTGGTTCGATATATCGCCGAGTGTCTCTTCACTGACACGACGCTAAGGCGCTTTTTTCGATCCCACACGCAGCATCTTTAAAAATTTTCATTAGTTTATCTCTCTGAAAAGAATACTTTTTTGTTCATTCTTTCTTTCAAAGAAGGAATGGGCCTTTATTCATTTCGAGGAACACCTAAGCTGAGTGGCTTAGCTTGTTCCGGTTATCTCGTGATTCTATAGTGCTTTTTCCACTATCAATATTGAAAGTTGTAGTAATGTACTTGACACCTTCTCGCCTTCTTAGGCTTGTCATTTTTGGTAATTTGGAAATTAGACAACACCCTTAGGTTAATCCTTTCCAATTTCTTGGCTTGTGAGATCAATTCTTGAAATGTAGTGATACCATATGTACTTAGGAAAGGTGCCATCCAGTGTCAATATTCCCGATTAACAATCCCACCGCTTGAGGTTGGTCCAGGGGTTGTTCACATTTAATAATCAGGTTTCTCCATCTCATGATGTAGTCAACCACTTTCTCATCTTTGGTTTGGCGAGTGGCTGCGAGATTAGCTATTGTGATCTTATCACTAACACCTCCAAACCCTACTCTAAATGCATCTTTTACCTGTTGCCAATTTTGAATTGACTCGGGTTGCAAGCTGGCATACCACTCAAATGCAACTTCTGTGAGACTAGCAGAAAATTGTCTGAGGAGAAGTGATGGTTTTGCACTTGTGTCTCCACATGCCGTTACAAAATGGACCAAGTGTTGATCAGGATTACCAATCCCATTGAATTGATTGAATTTAGGCACATTGTATCCATTGGGATAGGGTACCAGATCATGATAGCTGGGATAAGGTTTATCACCATCAACTCTTATCTCGTTATTTTTGCCATGTTTAAGTTCAGTGACCACCATCTGTTGAATCTCTTCCCGAGTCATTGCCATTGAATGTTCTTGAATAGGGATACTAGTTGTTCCCCCTTGCCCCACTGCCTGAACAATCTCTTTTGGTTGAGAGATTGGATTATCCAACCTTTGTACCTGTTCGCGGTGAATTGCAATCAAGGCCACCATCTGTTTTTGCATTTGGAATACTGTATTCATTAACATCATCATATTTTCATTCATTTTTTTGTATTTTGTTTCATGATTTTCCATTTGTTGGATTTTCTTCATAACATTGTTCTAGGTCATAACAAAAACCGGTTCATCTTTTTCACTTTCATTTGCAGAATTTACCCCCTTCAAATCTTTTGGTATAGCATGTGGAACTTGGCTTGAACCTTCCTCTCCAACCATGCTTTGGAAATCAGTTTCTCATCTACGAGATCTTGTGAATGGCCCTAGTTGTTCTTGTTCAGCTGTTGGGTCTCCCCGAGCATTAGTGATCATACTAACAGAGTGTATTTCGACATCTCAATCAGACATATTTTCATCTTCAATCCTCTTCTATTGATCAAAGTTCGAGTGAGGAGTTGAAACTTGACCTTGTGAAGCTTGCAGTTGTGAAACTTGACCATCATGCAAAGTAATTCTGTCAAAACTGTTTTACTTGCTTTCAGCACTAGCTGCCTCTTCTTTTGATAGAATTACCTTGGCTTTATTTTATTTGATTGCAACTCCTTCGATGCTGTGTATATCTTGTAAAGATTTTTGCCAAAGGAATTTTTATGAGATTTTGGGGGTCTACCGTCTTTCTTTTCATATGGCTGGTAACGCATTTATGTAGTAGTTGCCTTCTTCTTGATCATGTTAAGAGGTCCTAATGAGTTTCTGAAAGAACCCATTCGATTATCCTTCTGGTTTTTGAATGACACAATTTAATTTGTGATTTGGGATTTTCACCTTCTTGGAAGTCAGCCTTGAAAACAGACTTTCCCTAGGCTTAGCTCTTTCAGATTGAAAAATCCCACTTTCTCTCCCTTTAACAGTAATAGTAAAAGTAGGTTCATCATTTTCTTCATCAGCAAAAATTGTTTTTTTAGGAAATTATTGCCTCTGAAAGACAGTGGTTCTTGGTTTCTCAACATAAATATTCTCCACGGATGCAAGAATAATGACATTTGAGTGACGACCCCTAGATGGAAGACGCGAAACTGTTAAATTTTCTTCCACAGATGGAGTTCTTTTCACAAATTATACAGATTTGGAGATTGTGCCGAATCTTATCTTAGCTCCAGCACCTCCAGTGTTGAAAATGCAATTAGGCAGTTGAACTTTAGATCTTTCCCCCAGGAAAATAGTCACCTTCGGACTTCCGGGTGCAATTGAACTTTTAAATGCCATTTCACCTACATTAAAAATTATCAATAATATTAATTTCCTTATACATGAGTTATAAGAAACAATTGCCTTTACTTGTACTTTTGCCTCAAAGATGGGAGGAAGAATTAAAGAGTTCCACCGGGCGTGCCAGAATTTGTGGGATCGAAAATGCACGCCCCGGCGTCGTGTCTGTGAAGAGACACCAGGAGATATATCAAAGTTCAGATGCTCCAATCTTACGAGACTTCAATTCACCACCCGCAGGTACAAGAAAATCTTAGGGGTTAACATCTTGCTCATTGGAGGCTAAATTTGATACATGAGATGCTCCTTTAGGTTTACCCATCAAATTCTCTTTTCCTTGAGAATTATCACAATAACCGCTGGATATTACACAACCTCTTTTCCCAAGCTTTGTAATTAGAGGCACATCATATATATATATATATATATTAGACTTAAAATCATTAAAGCTGGGCATCATGTGAAATTTCGCATCAAATATTTTGCCTTTCTTGCGGATTTATTTTAAGAGGAAGGATTTAGTTGCCACGGGATGAGCTCACAAAGGCAGGCCTCTTTGACGAGCACATTTTCAATGGGAAGGTAACAGACAAATGACGGAATTTCATGAAGATCCAAATTAAGCAAGCAGAGTGACACACCCTTGCGTGTGTGTTCCGCAAGTGCACGGGTGTCGAAGTAATAAAGTACCCAAACGGGTGGGTAGTCGAATCCACAGGGAGTAGACGTAAGAACAATCACACCTTGTTAAGTAATCAAAGATAAACCAATTGTTGTTGAAAGAAAATAAAATAGGAAAGAAGTAAAAATAGAGTGCTGAAAATAAAAGTTAGGGTGTAGAAATAGATCAATAAAAAGATGGGGTACTCGGACAATGCTCCCCCTAGAATCCTTGTTTCAAGTGCAAGACTTCAAGTACTCTTACTAAATGAAGATTTCAAGAGTCGTGGAATCCGAAGATACAAGGTCCCAAATCTAAGGTCAACCTTGACTAGTCCCCTACGAGGTCCCGGCGGAGAGAAGACTCTCGACGCCTCACACCACGTAAGACTGCGCTATGCTCTAGGGATTCCAAGTGGTAAACCCTATTCCCAACTATAGATCAATCCCTTTGGTCCAGGCGAAAGATCCCTAATCACAAATAAGTCCCGGCGGAAAGGCCTCTCTCAATGCCTAACTCTCTTTGAGATCGAAGGTAATACTTGGAATAAGAAGGTAGGGAAAACCACACCGGAGGGGAAAGGGGACGTGTCGCTACCTCTCAACTCACCCTCTCAACCCCCTCCAATCTTGATTAATCTAATCCTAATGGTGATGGTCACTCGTCAAAAGGATGATTGGATTAGCCCTCAACCCTAGTGTCACTCTAAGGGAGAAACAATTAAGCATACAAGATTGAAACTCAAATTCAAACTCAAATTGAATAGAAGCATTAAAGTCAGTGAAACATAGGAAATCTAGGGTTTACAAGTCCAAGTACCCACTAGGGGTTTAGCTCTCCATGGAGCAATACAAGTTCATCAAAATAAATGAAGATAAGTGCAAGAAATCCATAAAGAAAACCCCCTTAAGCTTCGTATTGATAGACTATGGGAACTTCTCCTTCTTCTTCAAAGAATCCCTTCCTCCAAGCCTAAGGCACACCTCGTCGAATCGAGTCGTCGAAGGCTCCCCCAATGGCTCTCCTTGGAAGGGAATGATGATGAAACCGGTGAAGAAGCGCCCCCAAAGTGTAGCAAGAACCTCCTGAACCCTAGCCGTCACCTCCCCCCAAAGTTAGAAGAAGATCCCTTTTTAACGCTTCAGAACGGCTTTATAATTGGCCATCTCGAGGATCCACACGGGCGTGTGGATGAGCCACACGGCCGTGTGGAAATTCCACACGGCCGTGTGGAAATTCCACACGCCCATGTGGAATTTCAGCCCTGTGGAATTTTGCTTATTGGTCCCCGATTTCGCCCGTTTCTTCTCCTGAGGTCACACGGACGGACACACGCCCATGTGAAAGGTCATGTGGTATTTCTTGATGATGAAAAACCCTTGGAGAGCTTTTGAAATCTTTGAACAAATCCGAACAAGCGAGCATGACTGCCTTCGTGTCCTTCTACAAGAATTGTCTTGAAGCCTTTAGAAGTTGGCACATACCCCCTCGTTTGAACCCGATTTGTGTCTTGAACTTCGTATTTGCACAAAAGAGCTCCACATGGCACCATTATGACCTAATCTTGCTTTTCTTCGCATAAACCTTCTTCACAACCCTAATTGCACGAAAGAACACAGAAACACACGAAATGAGAAATATAACCTGAAAAATGTGATGCTCATGCAGGGAAAAACATCTCAAATTATATGTACATGCAAGCACTTATCACAGAGCAGGGTACAACACAGCTCAATCAAGCTAGTAGATGGCCGGTAAGTTTACAAGAACTCTCACATTTCAATTTCATCAATAAGATTCATTAAGTCTGTCAAATCATTACAGGTATGGGCTTCTTTGTTGTTGTATTGCCAAATTCTTGATGAAATTGAAGCAAATGATTACAACAATTTGACAAAGAGGGCATATGTGAGAAAGGCTAAGAAACTATTGTTGCTGCCAATTGCATATGAAAAATCACTAATCTCTCTATCATCTCATACACAAACGAGCCTCCTCAGAGTATGATTTTGTGAACACGATGTAATCATTGGCAGAAAGTGACAAGTACATCGTCCTGCTTCCTATAGAATGCTTTGTAAATTAAGTTACATGTTCAGCAATATTGCACCTTGTGGACATCAAATGGTGTGACAATCTATCAAGTGAAATGTAGATTTCTTCAACTTTTTCATGTCTCATGTCGTCAACTAGAAACTCTTCACAAACTCATTGATTTCAATTGAGCTAATTCCTGCATCTTTTTTTTATTATGCCTTTAATTTTCATTAATTCCCATAGCTTCTTCATGGCTTCCCATCTCTGAGCATCACTATAAATGTTGGACATGAGAATGTAAATTCCAGCATTGCATTGCTCCATCTCAAGCAAGTGTTTCAGTATTTGATTTCCAGTCCTAACATTGCCATGAATCCTGCAAGCTCCAAGTAATGCAACCCAAACTACAATATCAGGCTTCATTCGCATGCTCCTTATCACTTCGACGCCTTTTTTTTTAATTGTCCTGCTTGACCATGTAGATGAACGATGCAAGCATAGTGTTCAATTTCATATGGAACTTGGTAAACATGATTCATTGTATTGAATTAGTGTTCGCTGATTTCGATAATCCGGCATGACTGCAAGCAAATAACAAACCAGTGAATGTGATTCCGTCAGCCGGAATCTCGCTTGCGATCAACCTGTTCAAACTCGGCGGCGACAGAGTGTTGACACTTCTTGTTCCTGCCCGGCTACGAGAGTGGAGACAAACGAGGGATATTCCACCCTCGCTGCCATCGGCACCACTTGTCTCTTCTTTTCTATGTATATCATGATGATTATACATTCAATGGGTGGCCAGAATTGGCAGGCAACGTGCGGTATCGGCGGTGACGGCAACTTGCGGCAATGGTCGTTGAGACTCTTTGATTAGACATTTAGTGGGTAGCCAGAATTAGGATGTGAACGAGGGATATTCCACGCTCACTAACCTCGACGTCGGTGGTGACGGCAACGTGCGGTGACGAGTGCCGACAGCGAGCGACCCTCTCTTTTTTTTCTTTATATATATATATAGATATATATTTATATATATATATAGAGCGAAAGAAAGAGAAAATATCTTTATCTATATAGACCTTCTTCTTCTTCTGCCTTTCTTTTTCTTGTTTTTCTTTTCTCTTTCAACTCCATTACTCGGCTAATTCTCCCTTCCTTTTAAAACTTTCTATATAACTGTAACATTTACATTATTTGAACATAGGATTCCCAACAGCCATGCCCCACTCATTTGTCTTTTTGCTGAATTATTAGTCTTGATTAAAGGCATAATCAAGTGCTAGGCAGGGGTTTTTCAGGAGAGGGTGAGGGAGGGAGCACGGGGAAGAAGGGGGTGGGTGGTTGGGGAGGTGATGCCCTTTTTCTTCGGCCTCCGCCGCTATTTTCGCTTCTCCCTTCTCTGGAAGCTCTCGGTGATTCCTCTTCACCTCATGCCGCCACGCTCTCCTCTTTCCCTTTCCATTTCTATGGCTGCTGCAGTCGCTTCTCTCTCTCTCTTGTCTCGATTTGGAGGTCGCTCACTTTTGTGCTCTCCTTCTGGAGATCGGGCCGGCGATAATGAGCAATAGTTCAGCCCAACACCAATCTTTGGGAGTCAGAAAACAACTTGTTTTCAGGATTAACTCGACTATGCAAGGGAAAATTCTCTTTGTGTGGAACCTTGTCACCTCTGGCTACCTCAAACATTCGCTTCCTGGGGTAGCTATTAGCAAAATTGGTCTTCTCTTTGTTGTCGGGAAGCAGTTGCAACCATTGTGGGGTTCTTTTAGGGTTCTTGGTGGGCATTAAACAAATTAGGCCACATCAGGAGCTGAGTCTATTCTTCATGGTCAACACCAAGGATGAGGTAGCTATTTTATTGTACCATTTCTATTATTGATGAGTTATTATCAATTTGCATGAATCAAACTGATTAGTTTGCTTTTAATCATTATTCCAATACGATTGATAGTTGTGTTGATCTCAGTAGCTACCAGTTTCTTTAGCTCTGATTCAGCGTCTTATGTCCCAGTCATATTGTTTGGAATTTATACGAGTTGGATCTACCTGTTATTTTCAAAGACATCTAGAAACAATCCTGAAGGGAGATCCAAGTGATGAGTTCTCATTCTCTAACTTCTTCCCTGAAAAGTTTTGGTGCCGTTTTCTCTCATTACTTTTAGCACTATGTTTTGCAGAATAATAAGTTAGCAATTTGTTGATTATCTTATGCCAAGCTATTACCTTATTTGATCGGTTGTTGTGTGGGACATCTGAGACATATGAGACATCCGGCGAACCAAGGAGTCGAGGCTCGGGTGGAGCACCATTGCCCGGTTCGAGATACAATGTGGCCGAATTGGCTTTTGTTTGTTTTGGCCTTCATATGCACCTTAGAAGCCAAAATTTAGGTTGTGTTTTGGATTGTGGAAACAAGAATGGGAGAAGAAATGGTTGTTAAAGGGTGTTATTTCTTAATCCCCACCCAAGTTACATTAGCTTAAATTTTCGGATAGTTCTTTCTAAAACTTGCCATTTTCTCGCATTTTGATTATGCCATTTGAGGGTATACTTTTGTCTTTTAGTTGATTATCTGTATGAATTCGGGTAAATCAAGGAATGCTTACGTGTTGGTGGTCATTGCTTGAAGCCTAGTTGTTGTTCTTTTCGTCTGATAAGTATGTATGCATTTTAAACACTGTAATTAGAGCATTGTGGTTGGTTATAGCGAACCCTTAATTCGCGGGAGTCAGTTTTATACCTTCGTAGTTCGGAATCAGGTAAGCTCTCGCAACCGTATAATATAACTCTATATTTTTTTTGTGGATAGTTATGTAATTAATTAATTAATTTTATTTGTGACGTTCTTACATTATTTATGTTGGTATTTTGTTTATTATTTTGTATTTGTTATTTATTTAATTATTTAAGTTAACTATTTTGCAAATTAATTTATTTGGTATTCTCTTTGTCTATACTCTGTATTTCTGCGGTTTTTAGTACATCTCTAATTACTCACAAATTGCCCAGCTAGGAGGAATAAGTCCTAGCCATGTGCACATGTTTCATGTAGTAGCGCTACCATCCGACTGCGGTCGAAGATCCGGCTTAAACTGTTGATATTCTGTCTGCTGCCATTTCTGGCAAATTACCCAGCTAGGAGGAGCAAGTCCTAGCCATGTGCACATGTTTTCTGTAGTAGCGCTACCATCCGATTGCGGTCCAAGATCCGGCTTCGGCCGTTGATATTCGTGCATTTCGACTTCACGGTCGAAGATCCAGATTTCGAGCCGTTGATTCCGTTTATTAGTCAAGGAGATGTACATTTCGGTTTTCACGCATTTATGTATTCTGATTATTTATGTATTCCGAATATTTTATGTATTCTAATTATTTTACGTATTCGATAATTTTATGTATTATGATTACTTTACGTATTTTGATTATTACGTATTCGATTATTTTACGTATTCTTATTATTCTCACTATTCGATTATTTTTGTATTTTAATTATTCTCTGTCTTCGATTATTTTTGTATTTTGATTATTCTCTCGTATTTTGATTATTTTACGTATTCGATTATTCCGCATTCGATTATTTTTGTATTTCGATTATTCTCTATATTCGATTATTCTCGTATTTTGATTATTTTGTATTCGATTATTTTCTGTATTTTTATTGTTTTATTTTTGTTTCTATTTCATAATTCTTGAGTTATGATGCGATCCTACTGAGTGCTGGTGACTCATGTGCCCTGTGTTTCCTCTTTCTTACAGGTGAGAGGTAAGTCAAGGAACACGGGTTTTCTGGAGTCTAGTTACTGTAGCTGTCAGTTCTGTCTGAAATAGTTCTATCCTGTGTGAGTGAGATTGTATTCTTACTTCAAACTGTTAAGTGTCGCGTTTTGTTCATGCCCGTAGGGCTACTAAAGCCCATATTTGAATTATCTTTATTTACTATTATTTATTCTGTATTTCCACATTATTGTTTCACGTATTGTCTATTGGGGGTTGACTCTCACGAAATATGAAATCGAGGCCTTGCACTCGGAGGGGCCCAACCCTATCGAGTGCGGCCGTTCTTCTAAGCGGGCCCGGCTTTGGGGTGGGGCGTGGCGGATTAAAGTGGTATCGGTGCTTTACGGTTAAATGTCACCATTCTGATTTAAAACCCCGTCAATCTTTGAAAGTCTTTTCTAGAGAGAGCAGGTTTGGGTAGCGTAATTTGTACTCAGGTTCTGACTGTTATTTATGTTTCAGTAATCATCCCAAAAGAGTAGAGGCGACCTCGTAGAAGGCCTGTAAGTCCAACCCTAGAGTTGTTTGCCGACTCTTGATGCGAGTTTACATGACTAAACTCTTGTTAAAGGGGGGAGATTGTAACATTTGCATTATCTAAACATAGGATTCCCAACAGCCATGACCCACTCATTTGTCTTTTTGCTGAATTATTACACTTGATTAAAGGCATAATCAAGTGTTAGGCAGGGGTTTTTATGGAGAGGGTGAGGGAGGGAGCACGGGGAAGGAGGGGGTGGGTGGTTGGGGAGGTGATGCGTTTTTTCTCCGGCCTCCGCCGCTATTTTCGCTTCTCTCTTCTCTTGAACCTCTCGGTGTTTCCTCTTCGCCTCATGCTGCCACGCTCTCCTCTTTCCCTTTCCATTTCTATGGCTGTTGCTGCTGCTTCTCTCTCTCTCTTATCTCGATTTGGAAATCGCTCACTTTTGTGCTCTCCTTGTGGAGATCGGGCCGGCCATAATGAGCAATAGTTCAGCCCAACACCAATCTTTGGGAGTGAGGAAACAACTTGTTTTCAGGGTTAACTCGACTATGCAAAGGACAATTCTCTTTGTGTGGAACCTTGTCACCTCTGGTTACCTCGAACATTCGCTTCCTGGGGTAGCTATTAGCAAAATTGGTCTTCTCTTTGTTGCCGGGAAGCAGTTGCAACCATTGTGGGGTTCTTTTAGGGTTCTTGGTGGGCATTAAACAAATTATGCCAGATCAGGAGCTTAGTCTATTCTTCATGGTCAACACCAAGGTTGAGGTAGCTATTTTATTGTACCATTTCTATTATTGATGAGTTATTATCAATTTGCAAGAATCAAACTGATTAGTTTGCTTTTAATCATTATTCCGAAACCATTGGCTTCCATTGATAGTAGTGTTGATCTCAGTAGCTACCAATTTCATTAGCTCCGATTCAGCGTCTTATGTCCCAGTCATATTGTTTAGAATTTATATGAGTTGGATATACCTGTTATTTTCAAAGACATCCAGAAACAATCCTGAAGGGAGATCCAAGTGATGAGTTCTCATTCTCTAACTTCTTCCCTGAAAATGTTTGGTGCCGTTTTCTCTCATTACTTTTAGCACTCTGTTTTGTAGAATAATAAGTTATCAATTTGTTGATTATCTTATTCCAAGCTATTACCTTATTGGATCGGTTGTTGTGTGGGACATCTGAGACATATGAGACATCTGGTGAACTAAGGAGTCAGGCTCTGGGTAGAGCACCACTGCCCAGTTCAGATACAATGTGGCGGAATTGGCTTTTGTTTGTTTTGGCCTTCATATGCACCTTAGAAGCCAAAATTTAGGTTGTGTTTTGGATTGTGGAAACAAGAATGGAAGAAGAAATGGTTGTTAAAGGGTGTTATTTCTTAATCCCCACCCAAGTTACATTAGCGTAAATTTTCTGATAGTTCTTTCTAAAACCTGCCATTTTCTTGCATTTTGATTATGCTATTTGAGGGTATACAGTTGTCTTTTAGTTGATTATCTGTATGAATTCTTGTAAATCAATGAATGCTTACGTGTTGGCGGTCATTGATTGAAGCCTAGTTGTTGTTGTTTACTTCTGATAAGTATGTATGCACTTTAAACACTATAATTAGAGCATTGTGGTTGGTTATAGCGAACCCTTAATTCGCTGGAGTCAGTTTTACATCTTCGTAGTTCGGAATCAGGTAAGCTCTCGCAACCGTATAATATAACTCTGTATTTTTTTTGTGGATAGTTATGTAATTAATTAATTAATTTTATTTGCGACGTTCTTACATTATTTATGTGTGTATTTTGTTTATTATTTTGTATTTGTTATTTATTTAATTATTTAAGTTAAGTATTTTGCAAAGTGATTTATTTGTTATTCTCTTTGTCTATACTCTGTATTTCTGCGGTTTTTAGTACATCTCCAATTACTGACAAATTGCCCAGCTAGGTGGAATAAGTCCTCGCCATGTGCACATGTTTCATGTAGTAGCGCTACCATCCGACTGCGATCGAAGATCCGGCTTAAGCTGTTAATATTACGTATGCCCGCCATTTCGGCAAATTACCCAACTAGGAGGAGCAAGGCTTAGCCATGTGCACAAGTTTTTTACGTAGTAGCGCTACCATCCGATTGCGGTCGAAAATCCGGCTTCGGCCGTTGATATTCTCGTCTATACGACTTCACGGTCGAAGATCCGACTTTGTGCGTTGATTACGTTTATTAGTCGGCGAGATGTACATTTCTGGGTTTTGACGCATTTATGTATTCGATTATTTTTGTATTTTGAATATTTTATGTATTCCGATTATTTTATGTATTCGATTACTTTACGTATTTTGATTATTACGTATTCGTATATTCTCGTGATTCGATTATTTTAGTATTTTGATTATACTCTGTCTTCTTATTATTTTTGTATTTTGATTATTCTCTCGTATTTTGATTATTTTACGTATTCGATTATTTTTGTATTTTGATTATTCTCTATATTCCGATTATTACGTATTTTGATTATTTTGTATTCGATTATTTTATTTATTTTGATTGTTTTATTTTTGTTGCTATTTCATAATTCTTGAGTTATGATGCGATCCTACTGAGTCTTTGGTGACTCATGTGCCCCGTGTTTCCTCTTTCTTACGGGTGAGAGGTAAGTAAAGGAACACGGGTTTTTCGGGGGTCTAGTTCTTGTAGGCGCTCGGTTAAATGCGGAAATAGTTCTATCTCGTGTGAGTGAGATTGTATTCTTACTTCAAACTGTTAAGTGCCGCGTTTTGTCTGTCTGTAGGGCTACTAGAGCCCATATTTGAATTATCTTTATTTACTATTATTTATTCTTTATTTCCACATTATTGTTTCCCGTATTGTCTGTTGCGTGTTGACTCTGACGAAATATGAAATCTGAGCCCTTGCACTCTGTGTGGCCCAACCCTGTCGAGTGCAGCCGGTCTGTCAGCGGACCCGGCTTTGGGCTGGGGCGTGACAGATTAAAGTGGTATCAGAGCTTTATAGTCAGATGTCACCATTCTGATTTAAAACCATGTCAATCTTTGAAAGTCTTTTCTGAGAGCGGGTTTAGGTAGCGTAATTTGTACTCAGGTTCTGACTGTTATTTATATTTCAGTAATCATGCCAAAAGAGTAGAGGCGACCTCGTAGAAGGCCTGTAAGTCCAACCCTAGAGTCGTTTGCCGACTCTTGATGCGAGTTTAGAGGACTAAACTCTTGTTAAGGGGGGGGGAGATTGGAACATTTGCATTATTTAAACATAGGATTCCCAACAGCCATGCCCCACTCATTTGTCTTTTTGCTGAATTATTAGACTTGATTAAAGGCTTAATCAAGTGTTAGGCAGGGGTTTTTCTGGAGAGGGTGAGGGAGGGAGCACGGGGAAGAAGGGGGTGGGTGGTTGGGGAGGTGATGCCCTTTTTCTCCGGCCTCCGCCGCTATTTTCGTTCTCTCTTCTCTTTAAGTTCTCGGTGTTTCCTCTTCGCCTCATGCCGCCACGCTCTCCTCTTTCCCTTTCCATTTCTATTTTTGCTGCTGCAGCTTCTTTCTCTCTTGTCTCGATTTGGAGGTCGCTCACTTTTGTGCTCTCCTTGTGGAGATCGGGCCAGCGATAATGAGCAATAGTTCAGCCCAACACCAATCTTTGGGAGTGAGGAAACAACTTGTTTTCAGGGTTAACTTGACTATGCAAGGGACAATTCTCTTTGTGTGGAACCTTGTCACCTCTGGCAACCTCGAACATTAGCTTCCTCTGGTAGCTATTAGCACAATTGGACTTCTCTTTGTTGTCGGGAAGCAGTTGGAACCATTGTGGGGTTCTTTTAGGGTTCTGCGTCGGCATTAAACAAATTATGCTAGATCAGGAGCTGAGTCTATTCTTCATGGTCAACCCCAAGGCTGAGGTAGCTATTTTATTGTACCATTTCTATTATTGATGAGTTATTATCAATTTGCAAGAATCAAACTGATTAGTTTGCTTTTAATCATTATTCCAATACCATTGGTTGCTATTGATAGTTGTGTTGATCTCAGTAGCTACCAGTTTCGTTAGCTCTGATTCAGTGTCTTATGTCGCAGTCATATTGTTTGGAATTTATATGAGTTGGATCTACCTGTTATTTTCAAAGACATCCAGAAACAATCCTGAAGGGAGATCCAAGTGATGAGTTCTCATTCTCTAACTTCTTCCCTGAAAATTTTTGGTGTCGTTTTCTCTCATTACTTTTAGCACTCTGTTTTGTAGAATAATATCTTAGCAATTTGTTGATTATCTTATGCCAAGCTATAACCTTATTCGATCGGTTGTTGTGTTAGACATCTGAGACATCTGAGACATCTGGTGAACCAAGGAGTCAGGCTCTGGGTGGAGCACCATTGCCGAGTTCAGATACAATGTGGCTGAATTGGCTTTTGTTTGTTTTGGCCTTCATATGCACCTTAGATGCCAAAATTTAGGTTGTGTTTTGGATTGTGGAAACAAGAATGGAAGAAGAAATGGTTGTTAAAGGGTGTTATTTCTTAATCCCCACCCAAGTTACATTAGCGTAAATTTTCTGATACTTCTTTCTAAAACCTGCCATTTTCTTGCATTTTGATTTTGCTATTTGAGGGTATACTATTGTCTTTTAGTTGATTATCTGTATGAATTCGGGTAAATCAATCAATGCTTACGTGTTGGCGGTCATTGCTTGAAGCCTAGTTTTTGTTGTTTTCTTCTGATAAGTATGTATGCAGTTTAAACACTGTAATTAGAGCATTGTGGTTGGTTATAGCGAACCCTTAATTCGCGGGTGTCAGTTTTACACCTTCGTAGTTCGGAATCAGGTAAGCTCTCTCAACCGTATAATATAACTCTGTAATTTTTTTGTGGATAGTTATGTAATTAATTAATTAATTTTATTTGTGACGTTCTTACATTATTTATGTTGGTATTTTGTTTATTATTTTGTATTTGTTATTTATTTAATTACTTAAGTTAAGTATTTTGCAAAGTGATTTATTTGGTATTCTCTTTATCTATACTCTGTATTTCTGCGGTTTTTAGTACATCACCAATTACTGACAAATTGCCCAGGTAGGAGGAATAAGTCCTAGCCATGTGCACATGTTTCATGTAGTAGCGCTACCATCCGACTGCGGTAGAAGATCCGGCTTAAGCTGTTGATATTCTGTATGCCGCCATTTCTGGCAAATTACCCAGCTAGGAGGAGCAAGTCCTAGCCATGTGCACATGTTTTCTGTAGTAGCGCCACCATCCGACTGCGGTCGAAGATCCGGCTTCGGCCGTTGATATTCTGTCTGTTCCGACTTCATAGTCGAAGATCTAGCTTCGAGCTGTTGATTCTGTTTATTAGTCAGGGAGATATACATTTCTGGTTTTCACGCATTTATGTATTCTGATTATTTTTATATTCTGATTATTTTATGTATTATGATTATTTTATGTATTTTGATTATTCTCTATATTTTGATTATGTTCTGTATTCTGACTATTTTTGTATTTCGATTATTCTCTATATTTCGATTATTCTGTATTTTGACTATTTTGTATTCTGATTATTTTCTATATTTTGATTGTTTTATTTTTGTTGCTATTTTATAATTCTTGAGTTATTATGCGATCCTACTGAGTGCTGGTGACTCATGTGCCCTGTGTTTCCTCTTTCTTGCATTTGAGAGGTATGGTACGCCCCTTGCGTAACCGCAAGTGCACGGGTCGCACAAGTAGTAAAGTGTACCCTTTGGGTCGGGTAGTCGAATCCACAGGGACTTGTATAGCTTCTAATACTAACGTCCTACTTAATATCTGACCAAACAGAAGATGGAGGAATTAACATTGGATTAACTTCGAGGAAGTTAAGGGAATAGGAAATTCACCAACGGAAGAATTAGGTTTGACTCGATGGAGGAGATGGGGCCCCGGGGTTGGGTTTCCGACGTTCACTAACTCCGTCTTTCTCAGTATTTAACAGCGAAGTCTTCAGTTCTAAACCTAGTTATGATATAAGCATGTGGTTTCTAGCGCTGCCGAGCCCTAAGTTGAACTCCCACTCCTTGCAACAATCAATAACGATTCACAAGCCTAGATAGGAGAACCTAACTACCAAGCATCAAGCACTAAACAACATACGAGATAGCCAATAACCTTGATTTATTGAAAGGAACAAGACATTCAAAATACTGCAAGTAACGACAATGAGTTCAAGCTACAACGTCATACAACCAACCCCGGGGCTCCCTTAAGAGTTTAGCCCCTCATAATGACAACCAACAAATGCAATGCCAAACAAATTAAAAGACAAGGAATTGAAAACTCCCTAATTTCTTGCATCCTTGAGGTTGTCGAAGGATCTACGATGCCGCGTAATCTCCTCCCGATCGGCCTACCATAAGCTTGGCATACCCTTGATGAAGTGGAGGATGAACCCCCAAAGCTCTCCCTTTCTTTTTCCCAAAGTACGCCCCACCAAAAGTCCCCTTAGAAACTGAGTTTCTAGGGTTTTAAAGTCTTCTCGATGTGAGCACGGGCGTGCTGAAACCGTGCTTCAAGCCGTGCAGATTACGGCCAAATAACTCTTCAGAAAACTCACAAACCTGTAATCTGCACGGGGAACAGCACGGGCGTGCTTAGACCGTGCTGCAGTTTTCACGACCGTGCTCAGCGAACTCTGGCTGTGCTGATCTGTGGCTGCATTAGCCTGTAATTTTCACGGGAAGCAGCACGGGCGTGCTTCGACCGTGCTGAGGTTTTCACACCCGTGCTCAGCGGACTGAGGCTGTGCTGAATTTTGGTTGAACTTTCCTGCACTTTGCACGGGAAACAGCACGGGCGTGCTCAAGCCGTGCTGAGCTTGATGAGGTTTCTTGTAAGTCCTTTAGCTTCTAAAATTGTTCCAAAAACGCTTCTTCTTACTTCAGGACTTTGATATCTGCATGACGAACAACGAATACCTCAAATAGCACCGTACTTGGAGAATTACAGCCAAAATATTAAATAATGTTGAGGGTAAAGCATGCAATACATATATATGAAATGCGCTCATCAAATACCCCCAAGCTTGAATTGTTGCTTGTGCTCAAGCAACCTTATTCCCCTACTAAAGTGATGAGTGCATGACCTCTGATCTCAACAAAGTAAAAGAGTTACTGAAGCTTTAAGGAGTTTCTGAGAACTAGTGACTTAGTCAATTGAAGGCTTGTGAAGGATTTTACTCTTACCCCGTACTACCGTGTGTGTGTGTCGCCTCCTGGAGCATGTCAAAACTGTTCTTGAGCGGGCTAGTACAAGCTCTTTTTTTTTCTCAATATTTTCACTATTGACTCTTAAATTGGGTAGTAGCTTCATACACCCTAGAGGCAGCCATTTCACTTGGTAGGTCATCAAAAATGACATTTGTGATGCCTAAAATCCGACTACTCAAGTGCGGCTTTCGCTTTTTCTAAAGTGATAGCTCTTTCTACCATCTTTCACACAAAAATTGACAGGGCATCCAAAATGGAATCCGACTTGTCATAAAGTTCTAACTTTTATTAATTTTGAGTTTGGAGTCAACTTCTAATTTTTTCAGCCTTATAAACTAGCCCTTCCTCTAACGAGTAACAACACAACGAAGGCTAAGTGTTAGCATTTGGGTTTCCAAAGTAAGAGCAAAATAAAACATTAAGTTCAACAAAAGTGTACTAATATACCCAAAAACTCCTAGCTTAGCAATTCTCAACCAAAACAATTTTCATATATCGTCCTAAGTCATGCACACATCTAGGAGACAAATACACAACCTTCCCCCACACTTGAATGAAACATTGTCCTCAATGTTTAAAGATGTAATCATGCAAAGCAAAGAAAATAATGAGGGGTGCCGAAGAAAAATTTCGATGGCACACAAGGGCTGGTGGTGATCGCCAATTAGGGAGGAGTCGTTTGAGACAACCATCAAGAAAGACAGTCAATAAATCCTGAGATACACATGCAAGCATTAGAGACAGAAAATAAACAGAAAGACAAAAATCACACTAAAAAGAGATAAGTTTAGTAGGGGACTCCCCTTGCTAACTGACTCAAGAAAAACAAGAGACAACAAAAGTAAAAACAAAGAACACAAAACAGAACAGAAACAACAAAATAAAACATCAAAACCCGGCGCTCTCAGAATCGGAGTCGGACTCCGATGGAAGGTCGGTGGTGTCGACGCCGACACTCCGGGACGTAGAAGGTCCAGCGGCACGACGAGGAGGTGGAGACAGGGTGACGTCGAGGTGAGAGGCCAACCGCTGCATGCTCCGGATCATCCATCGCCGGAAAGAAGGAGAGCCCGCTGGAGGAGAGTCCCGAGTGTGGGTGGAAGCTCGGGTGCGTGGGGTGTGAGGAGACGATGGGCCGGCGGCGTCAGGAGGAGAATCAGGGATTCTGGCAGCAGGGGGGGTCTAATGTCTGATGCCCTGGTAGGTGGGTGTGGATCGCAGCATTCCCATCGCCCGGAGTGTGTCCACGGAGACGGGAAGTACGCCACCTACCATACGCATCGCACGTGTGCCCGCCTGGAGTCCCATCCCCCGAATCAGCCGTGTGATGTAGGATCCGCAGAAGATGGCGCCGACTCGGGAGTCCTGTCCCTGATGCTGGATGCTAAAAGCCACCTCGTAGCCGAGGTGCATATGGAATCCATCCAGCATGCTCAGCAGGAAATCGAAGTCGCGGTGATTGACGACTCCTGTGCTGTCTCCCCGCCCTGTGATCGAGTGACTGAGGATAAAGTGAAAGTACCTGAGGGCTGGGAGACGAAGAGATGAGGCCTTGGACCGGCGAGGATTGTACTCCCTGTCCGTGCTCAGTCGCTGCCAGCAAGCCTCCTGTGACTCGCCGGGTGGTCGGGCTACGAGGAGGGCGTCGTACTCTGGAGTCCTGTTGAACTCCTCATCGTACAAGCCCAGTCTGACAGAAAACTCTGTCAGACTCATACGATGTAGCTCGCCGAGTGCCTGGAACTGTACTGTGCCCCGTGACAGCTCGAAGGTCGCAAGGACCTCTAAAGACAGCTCCCGGTAGGCGGGGTCGGTGATAGAAAACAATCTCGTCCAGGCGCCCCCGCCAAGGTAGCGGCGCACATCTGCCTCCAAGCCCACCTCACGGAGGACCTCCCAATCGATAGCCCGTATCTCGCCAAACCGCTTCGCGCTCAAACGGTCGTGGCGCTCCTGGTGGATCGGAGTACCGAGGGCTAGCGCAGGGGGAGCGGCTGGGGTCGACGACTCCCCTCTAGCCCTCTTCGAAGAAGGGCCAGATGCAGTAGCCTTCCTCGGCATGATCTGTCGAGAGGGAAAATAATAAACAGTTAAGATCGACAGTGAAACACGGGCGTGCTTCAAATCTACACGCCCATGTAATTCAAAAAAAAATAGGGTTTCCTACGAGCATGGGCGTGCTAAACAGGCACGCCCGTGCTGCCGAGTGATTCCAGATCTCAAATCAAAGCACGGCCGTGCTTGAGTGAACACGGCCGTGCTGCTAAAATACAGCTTCGGCTCCAACGGACTCTAACTCAAAAATCGACGGAACAAATTCATTTAAACTCAATAAAAAGCACCCTAGATGACTCTAAAGATGAATTCAAATGTTTTTATGCAGAATCATGGCATATAATCAAAGATTTAGAATTAAAACACAAATCTAGGGTTCGTCGACTTACCAAAGGTGGTGATGAAAGAGTAGAAGCGAAGAAACTCCGAGAAACCACGACAACCACCAGAAAACTCACGAAAAACGCAAGAAAATGGAAGCACAAAGGAAAAGAGTCGCCGGTAAGAAGAAAGAAAGGGTGAACGGCGCGTTTAAAAAGGCGAAAATCGCAGGAAGAGGGATCGTCGCGCTGAGCACGGCCTCAGCACGGCCGTGCTGTGCCCATGCTTAAGTAAATTCAACGAAAAATGAAGAATGCAGCACGTCCGTGACGCGTGCACGGGTAGCGTGCTCAGGGATTCAGCACGGCCACGGCACGGCCGTGCTTCTCCCCGTGCTGATTGGAAATGATCAAACCTGGAAAGCCTGTGAATTTCACCCTCATCAGCACGGGGGTGTTATGCCCGTGTTGGGCCTGGAACCTTCCCTCATGAAGAAAAACACGCCGGATTCGAAACAAAACGCAACAAAAAAAAAAATAAAAACACACAAAACAACAACCACAACAAAGAAATAACAAAGAAAAGAAACAAATCGGGTTGCCTCCCGATAAGCGCTCTTTTAACGTCACTAGCTTGACGGGTCTAGCCTCATCTTAGGATGGTTCAAAGACATACCTTTCCTCTTGGTGCCCTGCAGACCAACATTCTATGAAAGGAGAAAAAGAATTTATCAGAAATTCCTCACCAAAGCTGAGGTCATTAGTAGAAGTACATTTCGGGGTAAAGGCTTGTTGTTTCTTCCTTTCTTCTACCTCTTTCCACCATGTCTGGGCCTTTGACCCCCTGCCTTTCTTTCTTTTGGCTTTCAATTCTGGTTGACCAATGCTCGAGGGTGTAGCAGCAGTGGCTTCCTCTTGGTCTATGAGCTCTTCATCTGGGGGTTCCTCACCTAGTAAATCAGTAAGACAATCCTTTCGCCAGATTTCCTGCACGCAATCACGAATAATGTCATTAGTAGCGTCTAGGAAATAGCAAGAATCATCAAATGCCATGGGGTGTCTCATAGCTTCCTTTAGCTTGAATACAACTTCTTCATCCCCCACTCTTAATGTTAGGCGACCATCCTTCACATCAATGATCGCCTGTGAAGTATCGAGGAATGGCCGCCCAAAAATTAGAGGTACCTCAGCCCGTTCCTCCAAATCCAGAACAACAAAATCTACCGGGAATATGAATTTGTCGACCTTCACCAAAATATCCTCGAAAATTCCCAAGGGTTGGCGGGTGGAGCGATCAGCAAGCTGGAGCGTCATTTGAGTTGGCTTGAGTTCCCCCAACCCTAGCTTCTGAAAAATTTTTAATGGCATGAGGTTGATACTTGCCCCTAGATCAGCCAACGCCTTTTCATCCATCATCCCTCCAATCGTGCACAGGATGATGAAACTTCCCGGATCTTTTTCCTTCTTAGGAATTTTGTTTGAGATGATGGCAGAACATTCCTCACTCAAGGTGACCGTCGAAACTGCTTCCAATTTCCTCTTATTAGTCAATAATTCCTTGAGGAACTTGGCATACTTCGGCATCTGGGAGAGAGCTTCCACGAACGGAACATTGATGTGCAATGTTTTAAACATCTCCAGAAACTTCTTGAACTGTGCCTCTTGTTGGTCCTTCTTGAGTTTTGCTGGGTAGAGCAATGTAGGCTTATAGTCTACTACCAAGTCTTTCCCCTTGCCCTTATCCTTTCTCCCCAAGCTTGCCCCTGAATCTTTATCCTGCACTTCCACCTCGAATTCTTGTGGGGATTCTTGCTGCGCTTGTGGAGTTGAAGATTCCAGTTCCCTGCAACTTCTCAAAGTGACTGCCTTGAGGGACTCCCGAGGATTGACTTCAGTATTGCTAGGTAGTGCACCCGGGGGTCGTTCAGCAAGCGTCTTGGCGATCTGTGCAACCTGACGCTCAAGATTCTGTAAAGAGGCTTGCTGATTCCTCATCATCTCTTCATGCCCTGTGATTCGGGCATCATTATCTTGAATGTATTGAATGAGGAGAGCTTCAATAGAAGGTCCCTTTTGTTCTGGTGGTGGGGGCCTCGAAAATTGAGGCTGCGTCTGTTGTTGTTGCTGCTGCTGCTGTTGCTGAGAGGGGCGCTGCTGCCCCTGACTCTGGTCTTTCCAAGAGAAATTAGGGTGATTCCTCCACCCTGGGTTGTAGGTGCTGCTGTAGGGATTGCCTGAATACCTCTGATTCTGACCAATGAAATCCACCTGTTCGGTGGCACTAACTCCCTCAGATAAACAACTGGGCCCTGCTTGGTTCGCCCAACTATCGGTATTCATGTTCAGTGCTGAAGATTGAACTTGCATTGTGTCCAACCATTTAGAGATGGCCTCCACTTGTGCTGCCAAGGTAGTGAGCACATCAACCTCATAAAGTCCGGCTGTCTTCACCGGCTTATTCCTCTCAGAACTCCACTGGTAGCCATTGGAGGCCATGTTTTCAATCAAATTCTGCGCCTCGTCGGGTCTTTTACTACACAAGGAGCCTCCTGCTGCGGCATCCAACATTTGCTTAGTGGCCACGTTCAACCCATTGTAGAATATTTGGATTTGCATCCATTCCACTATTCCATGCTGCGGGCACTTCCTCAACAATTCTTTATACCGCTCCCAGGTATCATATAGTGTCTCAGATTCTGCTTGCCGGAATGAGGAGATATCACTTCTCAGCTTGGTGATCTTGGCTGGTGGAAAATATCTAGTCAAAAATTTTTCGGCCAACTGTTCCCAGCTTGTAATCGAACCCGCTGGCAAGGAACTTAGCCATTGTTTGGCCCTCCCTCGCACAGAAAACGGGAATAACCTAAGACGAACAGCATCCTCTGACACATTGTTTGCCTTAAAAGTGTCACAAATTTCCAGGAAGGTTGCAAGATGCGCATATGGGTCTTCATCTTGGAAGCTATCAAATTGGCACATCTGTTGCACCATTTGAATAAAATTTGGCTTCAGCTCGAAGTTATTGGCCGTAACTGGGGGCCGCACAATGCTAGACCCAGATCCTTCCAAATTAGGCCGGGCATAATCTGAAATGCTCCTCTGATTTCCTGCCATATTTTCTTCTTGATCCACTTCGATGCTCACTTCCACTGACCCGGTTTCACTTAAGTGAATCTGTCGCTGTCTCCGATGAAATGTCCGCTCAATATCTGGATCTGGAGACGCAAGATGGGAGGAATTCCCCCGGGTCATACACTGCACCTACACAAAAACCAAAAGGAAGCAATGAGATATGAACTTTCAGGCTCAATGCAAAAATAGAAATAATAAACAGCTTAAGTAAGAACAAATAAAAAGAATACGAAAAACAACAGAAACAAAGAAATGAAACTAAAGGCGAAATAAGAACGGTTAGAATACTAAGACTGTCCGTATTCTTAGAAGTTGCCAGTCCCCGGCAACGGCGCCAAAAACTTGGTACGCCCCTTGCGTAACCGCAAGTGCACGGGTCGCACAAGTAAAGTGTACCCTTTGGGTCGGGTAGTCGAATCCACAGGGACTTGTATAGCTTCTAATACTAACGTCCTACTTAATATCTGACCAAACAGAAGATGAAGGAATTGACTTTGGATTAACTTCGAGGAAGTTAAGGGAATAAGAAATTCACCAAGGGAAGATTTAGGTTTGACTCGATGGAGGAGATGGGGCCCCGGGGTTGGGTTTCCGACGTTCACTAACTCGGTCTTTCTCAGTATTTAACAGCAAAGTCTTCAATTCTAAACCTAGTTATGCTATAAGCATGTGGTTTCTAGCACTGCCGAGCCCTAAGTTGAAGTCCCACTGCTTGCAACAATCAATAACGATTCACAAGCCTAGATAGGAGAACCTAACTACCAAGCATCAAGCACTAAACAACATACGAGATAGCCAATAACCTTGATTTATTGAAAGGAACAAGACATTCAAAATACCGCAAGTAACGACAATGAGTTCAAGCTACAACGTCATACAACCAACCCCGGGCTCCCTTAAGAGTTTAGCCCCTCATAATGACAACCAACAAATACAATACCAAAGAAATTAAAAGAGAAGGAATTGAAAACTCCCTAATTTCTTGCATCCTTGAGGTTGTCGAAGGATCTACAATGCCCCGTAATCTCCTCCCGATCGGCCTACCATAAGCTTGGCATACCCTTGATGAAGTGGAGGATGAACCCCCAAAGCCCTCCCTTTCTTTTTCCCAAAGTTCGCCCCCACCAAAAGTCCCCTTAGAAACCGAGTTTCTAGGGTTTTAAAGTCTTCTCGATGTGAGCACGGGCGTGCTGAAACCGTGCTTCAAGCCGTGCAGATTACGGCCAAATAACTCTTCGGAAAACTCACAAACCCGTAATCTACACGGGGAACAAGCACGGGCGTGCTTAGACCGTGCTTTGCGGTTTTCACGACCGTGCCGATCCGTGGGCTGCATTCTCCTGTAATTTTCACGGGAAGGCACGAGCGTGCTTCGACCGTGCTGAGGTTTTCACACCCGTGCTCAGCGGACTCAGGCTGTGCTGAATTTTGGTTGAACTTTCCTGCACTTTGCACGGGAAACAGCACGGGCGTGCTCAAGCCGTGCTGAGCTTGATTAGGTTTCTTGTAAGTCCTTTAGCTTCTAAAATTGTTCCAAAAACGCTTCTTCTTACTTCAGGACTTTGATATCTGCATGACGAACAACGAATACCTCAAATAGCACCGTACTTGGAGAATTACAGCCAAAATATTAAATAATGTTGAGGGTAAAGCATGCAATACATATATATGAAATGCGCTCATCAAGGTAAGTCAAGGAACAGGGGTTTTCTGGGGTCTAGTTCCTGTAGCATTCAGTTCTGTGTGAAATAGTTCTATCCTGTGTGAGTGAGATTGTATTCTTACTTCAAACTGTTAAGTGGCGCGTTTTGTCTGTCTGTAGGGCTACTAAAGCCCATATTTGAATTATCTTTATTTACTATTATTTATTCTGTATTTCCACATTATTGTTTACTGTATTGTCTGTTGCGCGTTGACATTGACGAAATATGAAATCTGAGGCCTTGCACTCGGTGGGGCCCAACCCTATCGAGTGCGGCCGGTCTGTCAGCGGGCCCGGCCTTGGGCTTGGGCATGACAGATTAAAGTGGTATCAGAGCTTTACAGTCAAATGTCACCATTCTGATTTAAAACCCTCTCAATCTTTGAAAGTCTTTTCTAAGAGTGGGTTTGGGTAGCGTAATTTGTACTCAGGTTCTGACTGTTATTTATGTTTCAGTAATCATGCCAAAAGAGTAGAGGCGACCTCGTAGAAGGCCTGTAAGTCCACCCCTATAGTTGTATGCCGACTCTTGATGCGAGTTTAGAGGACTAAACTCTTGTTAAGGGGGGGAGATTGTAACATTTGCATTATTTAAACATAGGATTCCCAACAGCCATGCCCCACTCATTTGTCTTTTTGCTGAATTATTAGACTTGATTAAAGGCTTAATCAAGTGTTAGGCAGGGGTCTTTCTGGAGAGGGTGAGGGAGGGACTACGGGGAAGAAGGGGGTGGGTGGTTGGGGAGGTGATGAGTTCCGATTCAACGTCTTATATCCCAGTCATATTGTTTGGAATTTGTATGAGTTGGATCTACCTGTTATTTTCAAAGACATCCAGAAACAATTATGAAGGGAGATCCAAGTGATGAGTTCTCATTCTCTAACTTCTTCCCTGAAAATTTTTGGTGCCGTTTTCTCTCATTACTTTTAGCACTCTGTTTTGTAGAATAATAAGTTAGAAATTTGTTGATTATCTTATGCCAAGCTATTACCATATTTGATCGGTTGTTGTGTGGGACATCTGAGACATCTGGTGAACCAAGGAGTCATTCTTTGGGTGGAGCACCATTGCCCAGTTCAGATACAATGTGGCTGAATTGGCTTTTGTTTGTTTTGGCCTTCATATGCACCTCAGAAGCCAAAATTTAGGTTGTCTTTTGGATTGTGGAAACAAGAATGGAAGAAGAAATGGTTGTTAAAGGGTGTTATTTGTTAATCCCCACCCAAGTTACATTAGCGTAAATTTTTTGATAGTTCTTTCTAAAACCTGCCATTTTCTTGCATTTTGATTATGCTATTTGAGGGTATACTTGTTGTCTTTAAGTCGATTATCCGTATGAATTCGGGTAAATCAATGAATGCTTACGTGTTGGTGGTCATTGTTTGAAGCCTAGTTGTTGTTGTTTTCGTCGATAAGTATGTATGCGGTTTAAACACTGTAATTAAAGCATTGTGGTTGGTTATAGCGAACCCTTAAGTCGAGGGAGTCAGTTTTACACCTTCGTAGTTCGGAATCAGGTAAGCTCTCGCAACCGTATAATATAACTCTGTATTTTTTTTGTGGATAGTTATGTAATTAATTAATTAATTTTATTTGTGACGTTCTTAAATTATATATGTTGGTATTTTGTTTATTATTTTGTATTTGTTATTTATTTAATTATTTAAGTTAAGTATTTTGCAAAGTGATTTATTTGGTATTCTCTTTGTCTATACTCTGTATTTCTGCGGTTTTTAGTACATCTCCAATTACTGACAAATTGCCCAGCTAGGAGGAATAAGTCCTAGCCATGTGCACATGTTTCATGTAGTAGCGCTACCATCCGACTGCGGTCGAAGATCCGGCTTAAGCTGTTGATATTCTGTATGCCGCCATTTCTGGCAAATTACCCAGCTAGGAGGAGCAAGTCCTAGCCATGTGCACATGTTTTCCGTAGTAGCGCTACCATCCGACTGCGGTCGAAGATCCGGCTTCTTCCGTTGATATTCTGTCTGTTCCGACTTCACAGTCGAAGATCCAGCTTCGAGCTGTTGATTCTGTTTATTAGTCAGGCAGATGTACATTTCTGGTTTTCACGCATTTATGTATTCTGATTATTTTTGTATTTTGAATATTTTATGTATTCTGATTATTTTATGTATTCTGATTACTTTCTGTATTTTGATTATTCTCTATTCTGATTATTCTCTATATTCTGATTATTTTTGTATTTTGATTATTCTCTGTCTTCTGATTATTTTTGTATTTTGATTATTCTCTGTATTTTGATTATTTTCTGTATTCTGATTATTTTTGTATTTTGATTATTCTCTATATTCCGATTATTCTGTATTTTGATTATTTTGTATTCTGATTATTTTATGTATTTTGATTGTTTTATTTTTGTTGCTATTTCATAATTCTTGAGTTATGATGCGATCCTACTAAGTGCTGGTGACTCATGTGCCCTGTGTTTCCTATTTCTTACAGGTGAGAGGTAAGTGAAGGAACAGGGGTTTTCTGGGGTATATTTCCTGTTGCTGTCAGTTCTGTCTGAAATAGTTCTATCCTGTATGAGTGAGATTGTATTCTTACTTCAAACTGTTAAGTGCCTCGTTTTGTCGTGCTCGTAGGGCTACTAAAGCCCATATTTGAATTATCTTTATTGACTATTATTTATTCTTTATTTCCACATTATTGTTTCATGTATTGTCTGTTGCGGGTTGACTCTGACAAAATATGAAATCTGAGGCCTTGCACTCGGTGGGGCCCAACCCTGTCGAGTGCGGCCGGTCTGTCAGCGGGCCCGGCTTTTGGCGGAGGCGTGACAGATTAAAGTCGTATCAGAGCTTTACAATCAGATGTCACCATTCTGATTTAAAACCCTGTCAATCTTTGAAAGTCTTTTCTGAGAACGGGTTTGGGTAGCGTAATTTGTACTTAGGTTCTGACTGTTATTTATGTTTCAGTAATCATCCTAAAAGAGTAAAGGCGACCTCGTAGAAGGCCTGTTAGTCCACCCCTAGAGTTGTTTGCCGACTCTTGATGCGAGTTTAGAGGACTAAACTCTTGTTAAGGGGGGAGATTGTAACATTTGCATTATTTAAACATAGGATTCCCAACAGTCATGCCCCACTCATTTGTCTTTTTGCTGAATTATTAGACTTGATTAAAGGCTTAATCAAGTGTTAGGAAGGGGTTTTTCTGCAGAGGGTGAGGGAGGGACCACGGGGAAGAAGGGGGTGGGTGGTTGGGGAGGTGATGCCCTTTTTCTCCGGCCTCCGCCGCTATTTTCGCTTCTCTCGTCTCTGGAAGCTCTCGGTGTTTCCTCTTCGCCTCATGCCGCCACGCTCTCCTCTTTCCCTTTCCATTTCTATGGCTGCTACTGCAGCTTCTCTCTCTCTTGTCTCGATTTGGAGGTCACTCACTTTTGTGCTCTCCTTGTGGAGATCGGGCCGCCGATAATGAGCAATAGTTCAGCCCAACACCAATCTTTGGGAGTGAGGAAACAACTTGTTCTCGGGGTTAACTCGACTATGCAAGGGACAATTCTCTTTGTGTGGAACCTTGTCACCTCTGGCTACATCGAACATTCGCTTCCTGGGGTAGCTATTAGCACAATTGGTCTTCTCTTTGTTGTCGGAAAGCAGTTGGAACCATTGTGGGGTTCTTAGTGGGCATTAAACAAATTATGCCAGATCAGGAGCTGACTCTATTCTTCATGGTCAACACCAAGGCTGAGGTAGCTATTTTATTGTACAATTTCTATTATTGATGAGCTATTATCAATTTGCAAGAATCAAACTGATTAGTTTGCTTTTAGTCATTATTCCAACACCATTGGCTGCCATTGATAGTTGTGTTGATCTCAGTAGCTACCAGTTTCGTTAGCTCTGATTCAGCGTCTTATGTCGCAGTCATATTGTTTGGAATTTATATGAGTTGGATCTACCTGTTATTTTCAAAGACATCCAGAAACAATCCTGAAAGGAGATCCAAGTGATGAGTTCTCATTCTCTAACTTCTTCCTTGAAAATTTTTGGTGTCGTTTTCTCTCATTACTTTTAGCACTCTATTTTGTAGAATAATAACTTAGCAATTTGTTGATTATCTTATGCCAAGCTATTACCTTATTCGATCGGTTGTTGTGTGGGACATCTGAGACAACTGAGACATCTAGTGAACCAAGGAGTCAGGCTCTGGGTGGAGCACCATTGCCCAGTTCAGATACAATGTGGCTGAATTGGCTTTTGTTTGTTTTGGCCTTCATATGCACCTTAGAAGCCAAAATTTAGATTGTGTTTTGGATTGTGGAAACAAGAATGGAAGAAGAAATGGTTGTTAAAGGGTGTTATTTCTTAATCCCCACCCAAGTTACATTAGCGTAAATTTTCTGATAGTTCTTTCTAAAACCTGCCATTTTCTTGCATTTTGATTATGCTATTTGAGGGTATACTGTTGTCTTTAAGTTGATTATCTGTATGAATTCAGGTAAATCAATGAATGCCTACGTGTTGGTGGTCATTGCTTGAAGCCTAGTTGTTGTTGTTTTCGTCTGATAAGTATGTATGCAGTTTAAACACTGTAATTAAAGCATTGTGGTTGGTTATAGCGAACCCTTAATTCGCGGGAGTCAGTTTTACACCTTCGTAGTTCGGAATCAGGTAAGCTCTCGCAACCGTATAAAATAACTCTGTATTTTTTTGTGGATAGTTATGTAATTAATTAATTAATTTTATTTGTGACTTTCTTACATTATTTATGTTGGTATTTTGTTTATTATTTTGTATTTGTTATTTATTTAATTATTTAAGTTAAGTATTTTGCAAAGTGATTCATTTGGTATTCTCTTTGTCTATACTCTGTATTTCTGCGTTGTTTAGTATAAGTCCAATTACTGACAAATTGCCCAGCTAGGAGGAATAAGTCCTAGCCATGTGCACATGTTTCATGTAGTAGCGCTACCATCCGACTGCGGTCGAAGATCCGGCTTAAGCTGTTGATATTCTGTATTCCGCCATTTCTGGCAAATTACCCAGCTATGAGGAGCAAGTCCTAGCCATGTGCACATGTTTTCCGTAGTAGCGCTACCATCCGACTGCGGTCGAAGATCCGGCTTCGGCCGTTGATATTCTGTCTGTTCCGACTTCATAGTCGAAGATCCAGCTTCGAGCTGTTGATTCTGTTTATTAGTCAGGCAGATGTACATTTCTGGTTTTCACGCATTTATGTATTCTGATTATTTTTGTATTTTGAATATTTTATGTATTCTGATTATTTTATGTATTTTGATTACTTTCTGTATTTTGATTATTCTGTATTCTGATTATTTTCTGTATTTTGATTATTCTCTGTATTCTGATTATTTTAGCATTTTGATTATTCTCTGTCTTCTTATTATTTTTGTATTTTGATTATTCTCTGTATTTTGATTATTTTCTGTATTCTGATTATTTTTGTATTTTGATTATTCTCTATATTCCGATTATTCTGTATTTTGATTATTTTGTATTCTGATTATTTTATTTATTTTGATTGTTTTATTTTTGTTGCTATTTCATAATTCTTGAGTTATGATGCGATCCTACTGAGTGTTGGTGACTCATGTGCCCTGTGTTTCCTCTTTCTTACCGGTGAGAGGTAAGCCAAGGAACAGGGGTTTTCTGGGGTCTAGTTCCTGTAGCTGTCAGTTCTGTCTGAAATAGTTCTATCATGTGTGAGTAAGATTGTATTCTTACTTCAAACTGTTAAGTGCCGCGTTTTGTCTGTCTGTAGGGCTACTAGAGCCCATATTTGAATTATCTTTATTTACTATTATTTATTCTTTATTTCCACATTATTGTTTCCTGTATTGTCTGTTGCGGGTTGACTCTGACGAAATATGAAATCTGAGGCCTTGCACTCGGTGGGGCCCAACCCTGTCGAGTGCGGCCGGTCTGTCAGCGGGCCCGGCTTTGGGCTAGGGCGTGACAGATTAAAGTGGTATCAGAGCTTTACAGTCAGATGTCACCATTCTGATTTAAAACCCTGTCAATCTTTGAAAGTCTTTTTTGAGAGCGGGTTTGGGTAGCGTAATTTGTACTCAGGTCTGACTGTTATTTATGTTTCAGTAATCATCCTAAAAGAGTAAAGGCGACCTCGTAGAAGGCCTGTTAGTCCACCCCTATAGTTGTTTGCCGACTCTTGATGCGAGTTTAGAGGACTAAACTCTTATTTAGGGGGGGAGATTGTAACATTTGCATTATTTAAACAAAGGATTCCCAACAGTCACACCCCACTCATTTGTCTTTTTGCTGAATTATTAGACTTGATTAAAGGCTTAATCAAGTGTTAGGAAGGGGTTTTTCTGGAGAGGGTGAGGGAGGGACCACGGGGAAGAAGGGGGTGGGTGGTTGGGGAGGTGATGCCCTTTTTCTCCGGCCTCCGCCGCTATTTTCGCTTCTCTCGTCTCTGGAAGCTCTCGGTGTTTCCTCTTCGCCTCATGCCGCCACGCTCTCCTCTTTCCCTTTCCATTTCTATGGCTGCTGCTGCTGCTTCTCTCTCTCTTGTCTCGATTTGGAGGTCGCTCACTTTTGTGCTCTCCTTGTGGAGATCGGGCCGCCGATAATGAGCAATAGTTCAGCCCAACACCAATCTTTGGGAGTGAGGAAACAACTTGTTTTAAGGGTTAACTCGACTAGGCAAAGGACAATTCTCTTTGTGTGGATCCTTGTCACCTCTGGCTACATCGAACATTCGCTTCCTGGGGTAGCTATTAGCACAATTGGTCTTCTCTTTGTTGTCGGGAAGCAGTTGGAACCATTGTGGGGTTCTTGGTGGGCATTAAACAAATTATGCCAGATCAGCAGCTGAGTCTATTCTTCATGGTCAACACCAAGGCTGAGGTAGCTATTTTATTGTACCATTTCTATTATTGATGAGTTATTATCAATTTGCAAGAATCAAACTGATTAGTTTGCTTTTAGTTATTATTCCAATACCATTACCTGCCATTGATAGTTGTGTTGATCTCAGTAGCTACCAGTTGCTTTAGCTCGATTCAGCGTCTTATGTCGCAGCTTATATTGTTTAGAATTTATATGAGTTGGATCTACCTGTTATTTTCAAAGACATCCAGAGACAATCCTGAAGGGAGATCCACGTGATGAGTTCTCATTCTCTAACCTCTTCCCTGAAAATTTTTTGTGCTGTTTTCTCTCATTACTTTTAGCACTCTATTTTGTAGAATAATAACTTAGCAATTTGTTGATTATCTTATGCCAAGCTATTACCTTATTCGATCGGTTGTTGTGTGGGACATCTGAGACAACTAAGACATCTAGTGAACCAAGGAGTCAGGCTCTGGGTGGAGCACCATTGCCCAGTTCAGATACAATGTGGCTGAATTGGCTTTTGTTTGTTTTGGCCTTCATATGCACCTTAGAAGCCAAAATTTAGGATGTGTTTTGGATTGTGGAAACAAGAATGGAAGGAGAAATGGTTGTCAAAGGGTGTTATTTCTTAATCCCCACCCAAGTTACATTAGCGCAAATTTCCTGATAGTTCTTTCTAAAACCTGCCATTTTCTTGCATTTTCATTATGCTATTTGAGGGTATACTGTTGTCTTTTAGTTGATTATCTGTATGAATTCGTGTAAATCAAGGAATGCTTACGTGTTGGTGGTCATTGCTTGAAGCCTAGTTGTTGTTGTTTTCGTCTGATAAGTATGTATGCAGTTTAAACACTGTAATTAGAGCATTGTGGTTTGTTATAGCGAACCCTTAATTCGCGGGAGTTAGTTTTACACCTTCGTAGTTCGGAATCAAGTAAGCTCTCGCAACCGTATAATATAACTCTGTATGTTTTTTGTGGATAGTTATGTAATTAATTAATTAATTTTATTTATGACGTTCTTACATTATTTATGTTGGTATTTTGTTTGTTATTTTGTATTTGTTATTTATTTAATTATTTAAGTTAAGTAATTTGCAAAGTGATTTATTTGGTATTCTCTTTGTCTATACTCTGTATTTCTGCGGTTTTTAGTACATCTCCAATTACTGGCAAATTACCCAGCTAGGAGGAGCAAGTCCTAGCCATGTGCACATGTTTTCTGTAGTAGCGCTACCATCCCACTGCGGTCGAAGATCCGGCTTCGGCCGTTGATATTCTTTCTGTTCCGACTTCACAGTCGAAGATCCATCTTCTAGCTGTTGATTCTGTTTATTAGTCAGAGAGATTTACATTTCTGGTTTTCACGCATTTATGTATTCTGATTATTTTAGTATTCTGAATATTTTATGTATTCTGATTATTTTATGTATTCTGATTACTTTCTGTATTTTTATTATTCTGTATTCTGATTATTCTCTGTATTCTGATTATTTTTGTATTTTGATTATTCTCTGTCTTTTGATTATTTTTGTATTTTGATTATTCTCTGTATTTTGATTATTTTCTGTATTCTTATTATTCTGTATTCTGATTATTTTCTTATTTTGATTATTCTAGATATCCGATTATTTTATACTTTGATTATTTTCTGTATTCTGATTGTTTTATTTTTGTTGCTATTTCATAATTCTTCTGTTATGATGCGTTCCTACTGAGTGCTGGTGACTCATGTGCCCTGTGTTTCCTCTTTCTTACAGGTGAGAGGTAAGTCAAGGAACAGCGGTTTTCTGGGGTCTAGTTCCTGTAGCTGTCAGTTCTGTCTGAAATAGTTCTATCCTGTGTGAGTGAGATTGTAGTCTTACTTCAAACTGTTAAGTGCCGCGTTTTGTCTGTCTGTAGGGCTACTAAAGCCCATATTTGAAATATCGTTATTTACTATTATTTATTCTGTATTTCCACATTATTGTTTCCTGTATTGTCTGTTGCGGGTTGACTCTGACGAAATATGAAATCTGAGGCCTTGCACTCGGTGATTCCAACCCTGTCGAGTGCGGCCGGTCTGTCAGCGGGGCCGGCGAGATCTGTGCTCTAGGCTGATCTTGAGATTTCTGTATTTTTAGATCATCTCGAGATCCATACTCTCTTCTAATTTTGTGATTTCAATATTTTAGATAATCTCAAGATCTGTACTCTTCGCTGATCTTGAGATGTGAGTATTTAGATCTCCTCGAGATTTGTGCTCTCGGCTGATCTTGAAATTTGTGTACTTTATATCACCTCGAGATCCGCGCTCTTAGTTGATTTTTGTGATTTGAATTTTTTAGAACGCCTCGAGATCTTTGCTCTTGGCTGATCTTGAGATTTGAATATTTAGATCACCTCGAGATTCGTGCTCTCAGTTAATCTTGTGATTTGAATGTTTAGATCGCCTCGAGATCTGTGCTCTCGGTTGATTATGATATTTGAATATTTAGATCACCACGAGATATGCGTTCTCAGCTGATCTTGTGATTTGAATGTTTAGATAACCTCGAGATCTGTGCTCTTGGTTGATTATGATATTTGAATATTTAGATCACCTCGAGATATGCGTTCTCAGCTGATCTTGTGATTTGTGTTTTAAATCACTTTGTATTTACGATTTTGCCATTGTTTTTTTTTTTTAATATATCCAAATAATTTCCATTTTAATATGATATTATCCGAATTCCATTACAATTTGGATGTATGTAATTAAGATAAACCTATTTTGATTAGGATATTGGAATTTTTACGTAAACCTATTTTAATTAAGATATTGGAATTTTTAAGATAAACCTATTTTGATTTAAATTAGGATATCAAAATTTTTATATAAACACTCCCTTCCAGGTTCTAGCTAGTAGTGGCGTTGTGGCAAACCGGAGTATTATGCATTCTCTAGCTATTTTATTCTTAATCCCTATTTTCATGTACGTTTGCTTCTTAAACATATGCATTGTATAAAGATATGGATCCACTAGTGCATTTATCGCCCTTTTGCTTATTTATATGCTTGTCTAACTTTATTGGGAATCTGATCGTATTTACAACATGCATGTTTCATTGCACCCTATATCCTGGCTTTGGTTGATTGCTTCCTCTGTACTATTTTTGTATTCTACTTTGTATGTTTTAGGCTTATGAATTCTATTCAGAGTTGTTCTTCGTAAGTTGTCATAAGCCATGCAGTGACTCGAGGGTTGAGTGGCGTGGGTGTTCCCCCTCTGGTTGTCGCGGCGGTTGTCGCGTGCCAGTCCCGCCAGACGGGGTATGACATTAAGTTCATGCTGCACCCAAGTCTTATTAAGGGTTCATAGCATGTAGCTTCAAGAGATTCATGCATGCTTCCTTCTTATGTTTTTATCCTGATTTTGAACCATTGTTGCATATGTTAGTGATAGGTGGTGAGAGCTCGGCTCGAGTCAATGAGCCGACTGAGAAGTAATGCCGCTGTGGATTCGATCTCCATAGATTGTGAGAGGATTATATGATTGCACATTTCTAGTAGAATACTATCTAAATATATTTGTAGTTTAGATTTAAGAGAAATCCTTTGTTTTATCATGTTAAACTGATGATTTCATCAGTTTGGAAGGAATTTCTATGGTTGCTATTTTATAAATGAAACTCTTGATTGCTTGATGAAAATGCTTATGACTATGTTGAGGTATATTGGGTTGAATTGAATTGTTAAATGTTATGCACACGTTACACTTTTGGCATTGGTTTATATGACAACGAGGTTCATTCCCAGTATGTGAATATTTGTCCTAGACAAAAACCCAGTGAGATAATTCACATGAATTGGATTATTGATGTACCTTCTTTATAGTTTTGTTGGTAATGGGGTTAAAACCCGGCTGCTACGGTAAGGGGTGTCTACGGGCTAGCCTTTAGAGGTGGCGTGGTGGATTTGGTTTATCTGTCCACTTCAGGTAACCCATAGAGTCCTGAATGGATGTTCATCGGGAGTCCGAAGTCACCACACGGACCCGGTGGATCAACATCAAGGATATGAGTGACTTAACGGTTCCGAACTTAGCCGCAACCACGGCTAAAGTTTAGAGAGGTTTCTAAACCGTTATTCACTTGATCAAGATTCAAAAATTCGTATTTTGAGATAATATGTCATTTTGCAAATCAAATCTTTGAGACACGATCATTTGTATACTCTTTGGAAAGTAAATTGGTTTGATGAAAACTTTGTGTTTTGAGAAATATGTCTTTACGCAAAACAAATTAATTTGACGACGAGTATCATGTTTTATTGTTTTACAACTTGTATTATGCCATTTATTATGAATGTTGAAATCTCATTTGAGCAAAAATGGTTCTTTTATATATATATATATATATATATATATATATATATATATATATATATATATATATATGAAATGTTCTTGTCTATATGTATTACCCAAAAGCTTGGCTTTGTCGCTTTACCAATTATTTTGTACACTCTATTAGAATTGTTCTAACTCATTCATTGAGTGACTCTGGTTACTTACGCTCTCTCCATTCCAGGTTTTAGCTTCTAGTGGTGTTGTGGTGGGACGGAGTGCTGAGCATTCTTCTAGCTATCTTCTTATTCTCTGTCCTATGTATGTTTATTTTTTAACATGTTGCATTGTATAAGAACATAAATCTATTAATGTATTTGTCACTCTTTATGCATTGTTAGTATGCTTGTCTAATTTATTAAAAACCTTGTTGTAATCATGACAAACATGTTTCATTGAACTCTATTATTAGGTTATGGTTTGGTTGCTTCCTCTGTGTCATCTTCATGCCCTATCTTGTATGCTTTGAATTTGTGATTTCTATTCAGAATTGTCTCATTCTAGGTGTTTGTTAGCTTTGCAGCGACTTGAGGGCAGACTGACTTGGGTGTCCTTTCTCGGGTTGTCGCGGAAGTTGTCTTGTGCCGGTCCCGCGGACGGGGAGTGACAAGGTTGTTAGAATAAGAACCCCCATTCAACCATTAATGATTTCAAACACCAACACCCAATTCTCAAAATACTACAAGCTCCGCAAACTGTTTAGCCATGTTTGGATTAAAATATTAGTATGATGAGTGGGGAGGAATTCACTATGAGCAGTGAGTAATATAAAAATCACACCAGTAAAATTAAAAACCTATTACCTAACGGCTTGAGCAATAGTACAAGAAAAATAAATTACATTAAGAAAAACATTTTGAAGACCAAGGCAAGGAGCATGAATAAAAATATAGGCTCTAAAAGAGCATATAACCTTCCAAAGAAATTGCAAAACTATTCAAAATCAAGACATCATTAGAGGAGACAATGAGAAACAAAGATTCAATTCTTAGGAGCCTTGCAATGATAGATAAGCTTGGGAAGAATCTCTGGACCAAGACTATAAGATCAATTAGAGCCCAGTCCGAAGAAGAGTTGCCATCAAGGAATAGGTTACTAAAGCTAATTCCATTAATGGTGTAGTCCAGATTAATATATATATATAGTAGACATACCTCGCATTTATATCGAAGTTTCAATGCTAGGTATTTTAAACAAAATTTACAAGGTTTGTCATTACTACCACTATTTGCAAGCCATTTATGGGTACAATCTTGCATGTCTTATAAATAAGCTAAAAGATCTTGTAGTTGATTTAATTTTGTTTCATCACTAACCTGTTTATAAATATATCGTTTGCTTGATTCGAATAAAACTGTTGTTAATAGAAAATCTTGCTGTTCATCACTACCTATTTCCTCTATGCTATCTGGGTCATCAAAACTAACTATACTGTAAATACTTTCTGAATCTGAGACACTTCCATCAATATGAATCAAATCTTCATTAACGCATTCAACTTAGTACTTGCTTCTTTATTGTGAAAATTTTTTTCTCTTGGTACAATCTCGAACTAGGTGGTCTCGTGCTGCCACACGTAAAACAACTTAACTTATTTTATAATCTATACTCTTTGGAAGATTAGATAGAATAGAAAATACAATTAGGTGAAAAGAGGATGAATTAGAAGATAATAAGTTAGACTCAAGAATAAATCATATTAACAATTTGAAGCTAGGGGATAAGCCTAAAATGGTTGCTCCCTCAACAATTAGGTTTGGAACAAGTTTGCATGTTAGAGATAATAAATATGAATTCATTCATATCGTTTTCAGGTTCTAGTAATACGATTGCCAGTACAAGTAGAAATATAACTAGAGAAAATAGGAGCATAGCTATCCCTTCTTTTCTTAATAAACTTTTAAAACAAAAGGAAAATACTACTTTAGAAGAGATAATTGATATAGACAAAGATCTAGAACTTTATAATAATACGAATCTCTTATTTCTTTAAGTATAGCATATAATAGTTCTAATTGATAATATAATATTATACTTTCATTTATATCATTTGATTCTAAACAAATATCTAGCTTAAGCAGATAAATATTTCTAATAAAGCAATAAATTAAAGGGGTGTTAGTCATCAAGCAAGATATTATAATAATAGATATAGTGCAAAGATATAATGTTAGTAAAGAGTATGGGATATATCCATAGATTTCCCCAAGACTCTAAAAACTATTGTTAATTGATAAACGTCTAAAAGTACATATTTTACATGTATGTGTTGTGTATTATTTTCATATTTTATTGTTGAATCTACGCCCTTTTCGGTCTAAATTGCTTTATCTTTGTATTTCAGGCCAGCCCGAAGCCACCGGGGACTCAACGACGAGATGGGGAGCGAATTCGACACCAAAACAGCGTTTTCGAGACAGGATACTGTAGCAATCCCGAGGGGTCAGCATACCGGCTGTATGCTGACCCGTTTACCCATCGGGATTTGGGGTTTTAAGGGCGATCTAGGGCATTTTATGAGGGGACTTTTCATCTTCTTTGATAGCTTTTGGGGGAGAAAGAAGGCTAGGGTTTGGACATCACTTCCACACCATTTTGGAGGGCAAAAGGAGAGGAAATCCGGGCTTTCTTAGGTGGGGAGAGCAAGATCTTGGAGGATCCACTTCAAGGATTTCATTGTTTGGAGGTTGAAGACAACGGGAAGCCACCCCTTCGAGTGGCGTCTTCGGAAGGTTTTCTCCGGGGATTCAAGCGGCATTCGGCCTTCACCATTTGAGGGAGTGTTCCTCATGTTTATTTTAGTTATTTGCATGGTTTGTGTGGTGGATTTGTTGAACATGAACAACTAAACCCCAAGGTTACCGGATGTAGGTGAACCTTGGGGGCAAAACTTGTGATGTTTTGGATTATTTGAGTTATTTATTGTATGATTGGCTTGTTGTGATCCTTGTTTGGTATTCTTGATCGTTTTGGTACATGTGCTTAATTGTTGTATCAAATTCTTGGTAGCACTTTGTAGCATGACCATTGCCTTAGTGCTAGACTCTACCAAACCTGGAAGGGATTATTGTATAAATACGCCGTGACTATCGGGTATTTGTACCCCTCCATTTCTAGGGTTGAAAACTAACTAGTGTTTCCACCCTAACTTGAGGAAACCATCTTTCTCCTTGCAACCGTGTGAGAGGTTGAGTGGAAGAAATTCCTTATTCAACACTTGTACCGGGTTAGGGGTCAATTGCCGTGACCATCGGGTTGACCTAAGTTTAGGTTTTCTCGGTCCAACTAGCTACATACTTAATTTCTCAATTATCCTACTCACTTGAGTAGCCCCCTTGGGGATCCTCATCCATGACCGTTTTCCATCCCTGAGCATCTCCCGTGTTTTAATTCGCCGCATTTATTTAGAAAATTTCTCTTGTTGTTATTTGTTTTCTTTCTTATTTATTCTCTTGAAATGGAATCGGTGAGCTAAACAACAAGTGAGAAGTGAGTAAGGTAGCTCCTCGGGCCCCTTGGGAATACGACCCACTCGTGCGTGCACGAGTGGTTTATTACTTGACGACCCCGTGCGCTTGCGGGTGTTCACACTTTCCGTGTCGATCATTAATGAGCTAGGCAACAAATTATTGTTACTACTGCTGGTTAAAATTAAGATACAAGAATTAAAATCTACTTTAATTTTAAGACATAAATTAAAATCTATTTAGAACAAGAATAAAAATCTATTTTAAAATTAACATCTACTATAACTAAGTAACTAATCTCTGCAATGATAAATTAAAGTTCCCTGCTTAGTACTAAAGAGACCAAAAATGAGTTCAATCCTTGCCATATTCTTTTTAGAATAATCTTACCATTCTTTTGCCATGAGTATAGATTTTTTCGTTGTTCTAAAGACACTCCAATCCTCATCGCAAACCTCTACTTTAGGTTAATTAGTCTCTAGTTTTTGGTGTTACCATCATCCTTTTTCCCCAAACAGCCTCCTGCCTTAGCGGATACTTTACAGGCCTCACACCTCGACTAGAGATGGCACCTATTCAAGGTGCTTTGGAAAGGAACATAGTTAGAACAATTACTTCTCTAACAACTAATTGAAGAAAAACCCTTTGTCCAAAGCTTCCTAGGCACGAATTAAGATCTCATGGTCTCCCTTTTCCTTTCAGGAAGGAGAAACTACTCACTCATAAAGAAAACTCAGTAAGTAAGAAATTTTTGTACGAAAGAACTCGTACTTAGAGAGAGAAGGATTATCACAAGAAAGATTTCTCAGGAGAAAGGTTTTCCTTAGAAATTAGCTGATGTCTCTTCTCAGACTCCAACCTGACTTACATAGGCAAAACTCGAGTATAGGGGTAGTAGCTGGAAAGATAAAGCAAATCATAGTAGTAGGCATTATAGCTCTACTTTGAACCTGATTCCTTTTTCTTTCTTTAGATGTAAGCAATTCAAGCGACAATTTTTCCTAATTTTCATTAGGTAGTGACTAAAGCTCTCGGATTACCCACATGTACAAGTAAGAAGCACAAATACGAGTAAAGAAACACACTTTGAAATGAAAACACACTTAGCTAAATTTTATGTTTCCATCATATTTTCTAGGTTTATCATACCAATATCATCCAACAATGCATCTTCATTGTCATTTGCTTCAAAGTTGGTAGATCTTCTTCACTTGAAAGAAGGAAGTTATCTCTAAATCTTATCATGGCTCATTCTACTCTATATTGTTTATAATGCTCAACTAACTAGGGATCATGAATCATTTTTCCTTTTATAAGCCTTTGCAAAAACTTGAGTTCATAAGTCCCATAAATTTTTAGGTTAAGTTCTTCAGTTATCAAGTTCGAGATTTGTGCAAGTTGTCTCTACAAGCCATTTGAAAGCTCCTCCCCTGTTTAATTCTTTCAGCAGGTAGTCATGGGTAAGTCTTCATTCGAGCTATGTCCCATTCACTTTTCCCAGGGACACCATACCTGATTTTGTTGATGAGGACATAGTGTAAAGCTTGTTTCAGGTAGCCTCTATAGTTTAGGGGAATGCTCGTTAGTTTAAGATCTATATAGCCCATTTTTTGCTTATCGATGGTTGAGCAGGTCTTGAACAACTTGTTAGAGCCTTAACGGTAGGTGTATTAGATTTAGCTGATCTTTTTTAGTAACAACCAGTTCTTTTTAATAAATTTGTTTCAAACCGTAAAGTTGGGGTGATGTGAAGACCTTCAACATCGAGATCTCGCCGAGTAGATAGATTAACTATTGCCGATGTTATACGAAACCCCGGTTGCAAGGACAATTATTAAAGCTTTCATGATTTCTTGTTATGTATCGTATCATTGAAAAACCTAATCCTTCATGTTTAAATTTTTCAGTCATGGAGAGCCGATCTAGTGTTTCAACCATTTTTTTCCAATATAACTTTTTTTTCTTCAAAAATAAGATCCATTATTTTTTGCTTTACTTGGTTCAAGTTGTGAAGGGAATCTTTCATAGTTATTTTCCCACCCTTGCTTGACCTCTTCTTCCCAAACCTTTAGAGAGAGGTTTTTATCTTTAACGACTTGAGAATGTAGATATTTTAGTTCAACAATCTATCTTCGTAGATCATTTATCTCTCTTTTTTGGATTTCTACTATGTGATGTAGGTCTAGAAAGGTATCAAGTGATTTTGGTCGTAGATTTGGGTCATTCAAAGAGGTTCTAACATTTTTTGAGTGTAGAAAGCTTGTCAGTTTTGTAACTATGGCTACAAATGTAGGTTTATTAGCATATAGACATAGATTATCAATCAAGATTTTCTCACTTCGATCTTGATTTAGGTTTTGAGGTATGTTGAAAGAAAAGGGTGATTTTGGTGGAATAATAGGAAGGTCAATTTCAGCATCTATCTAGAAAACCATCTGCAAAAATAATAACTAAGCAAATAAGCGAGAGAATTAAAGTTATCTTATAGCTAACTAAGCAAGGAATTGAAGATCAATAGTTGTCACTGTTATTAACTCATCTAGAGCTTAAGTGGGTTTTCTTAAGTTAGTTAATAACTATTCGGATGAACCAACTAAGCAGGTTACCCTATTTACTTAAGGAGGATCTTCTTGTACCTGTTGAGAAAACATTAGTTTAGATAATTTATTTGCAAGTGAATTATCGGATCCTTTTATATGCTCAAATTCTACTTTATAATTTGAATTAATTATTCCATCTTTAAACTAGAGCCATCTCCTTTGACTAATTCTTTTACTATTTATATTTTTAAAGAATTTTGCAATAGCCTCACAATCAGTTCTTACTAAAATCTCTTTTTTACCTATTATAAAATGTCTAAAACTATCTAACCCATATATTACAGCTAAAATTTCTTGGTCTATACTGGATGTGATATTTTTCTCTTTAAACTTTCCTAAACTATATCTACATATTTGCTCTTTTGACTTAAGTGAATATGTATTAGGTTTTGTTTCGAAAACTACTCCCCAGCCTTTTTCACAACCATCCATTTGTATAATTAGGAAATCTATATCTAATGGTAATTTTAAATCTGGAAGATTTTTAACTAATTCTTTTACCTTATTGATTTGATTGTAATTTTTTTTATTGAAAGATTTTACTCATCTAATTCCTATTTTAGTATATAGAGGTCCAATATACTTTCCTAGGTTTCTAATAAAAGGTCTGGTGTAATTAACTAATCATAGAAACTATTGAAGTGTTTTAATATCTATAACTTTGAAATTTAAAATCTTTTTTGAGATATGAGGTTGCAATTTTATATTCCATCTCCTAACTCTATTCCTAAGCAATAGATATTTTTTCTGTAAAATTGAGCTTTATTAGAACTTATTACTATATTGTGTTTTAAAAAACTCACTTAATACTATTTTCAGGTGACTAGTATGTTCTTGCATAATTTTACTATGTATAAGTATATCATCTATGTATGCACATACAAAGTTTTTATATTTTGTAAAAATATTATCCATCTTTCTCTGGAATATACTAGGTGCATTTTTTAGGCCAAAGGGTATAACTAGCCATTCAAAATGTCCTAAGGAGCAAGTAAATGAAGTCCATTCTATACTATCAGGATGCATTTTTTATTTGCCAAATACAATCAAATTTACTAAAAATTTTATTATGCTGAATATTATTTATTAGCTTGGTTTTGTCTGGGACATGGTATCCATCATCAATAGTATTATCATTTAATCTCCTATAATCAATAACCATTCTACTTTTTCCTCTAATTTGTTCACTGTGATTGTTTACTATGAATGCTGGACTCCTATGTCTACTTGTACTTCGTCTAATTGCTTTTAGTTTTGATAGGTCATTAATATGCATTTCAAAGTCTTTAATATTATCATTAGTTTCTTCGATCCTTTTATTAATTATCCTAAATTGGGGGTCTTTTAGTTATAGTTTACAAATTAGTTGGTTTTTATCCCAATGGGCTTGAGGGTTATTAACTATAATATTTTCCTTTTCTAAATGACTTATAATATCATCTATTTCTAAATTTCCACTAGAAATGAGGTTATATAAATAACTTGGTTCTATCATTCTACAAACTGAAGAAAATTCTAGAATGTTTGAATGAAAGGTGCTAGCTTTTAAAGTTTCTAACGATTCTTCTTTGTTAAGCATTGAAGTTTCAATATTATCTGAATCTATATTGCTATTGTCAGAACAACTTTTACAACAGTGTGGGTGTGTCCCACCACGCTTTGCAGAGAAATTGGATAAGTAGGGTAAAAGAGGGAAGGCTAAAAAATTGAGATAGGTGGGAAAGATGAGACAACCTTGAAATAATTGAAAGATGAAGTACAAGATTTTGTGATTGGCCCCAGTTGTTCATGTTCAGCTATCAGGTCTCCTTAAGCTTCGGTAATCATACAGACAAAGTGTAGTTTGACATCTCCATTGTACATATCTTCATCTTCAGTCCTTTTCTTTCGATCAAACATCGAGTGCAAAATTGAAGCTTGACCATGTGAAGCCTGCAGTTGTGAAACTTGACCATCAGGCAAAGTAATTCGGTCAAAAACTATTTTACGTGCGTTTAGCACTAACTGCCTCTTCTTTTGATAGAATTCCCTTGGCTTTATTTTGTTTGATTGCAATTCCTTTGATGATGCGTATAATTTATAAAGAATTCTGCCAAAAAAACATTTTATGAGATTTTGGGGTGTCTACCGCTTGTCTTTTCATATGGCCGGCAATGTAACTCTGCAGTGGTTGCATTCTTCTTAACCATATTGAGAAATCCAAATGAGTTTCCGAAAGAACACATTCGATTATCCTTCTGGTTTTGGAATGACTCAGGATTTTCACCTTCTTGGGTGTCAGTCTTGAAAACACACTTTTCCTAGGCTTAGCTCTTTCAGATTAAAAATCCCACTTTCTTTCCCTTTGACAATAACAGTGAAAGTAGGTTCATCATTTTCATTATCTGCAAAAACTATCTTTTTAGGACATGATAGCCTCTAAAAGACAGTGGTTCTTGGTTTTTCATCATAAATATTCTTGATGAATGCAAGAACAATGACATTTGGGCGACGACCCTTAGGTGGAAAACGCGGGACAGTTAGGCCTTCTTACAAAGATGAAGTTCTTTTCACAAATTGTAGAAATTTGGAGATTGTGCCTAATCTCATCTCAGCTCTATCAACTCTAGTGTTAACAATTAGGCAATTGAACTTCAGATCCTTTCCCAAGGAAAATAGTCAGCTTTAGGCTTTCGAGTGCTATTAAACTCTTAAATGTCATTTTGCCTGTAATAAAAATATCAATAATATTAATTTTCTTATACATGAGTTATAAGAAACAATTGCCTTTACTTGTACTTTTGCCTCAAAGATGGGAGGCGGAATTAAAAGGGTCCCCATCGGGTGTGCCAAAATTTGTGGGATCGAAATGTACGCGCCCTAGAGTCATGTCAATGAAGCGACACTAGACGATATATCGAATCACAAATGTTAGTTATTTTATTTTTTTGTATTTTATTTTATTTTTGGGGACTCTGTCATTCCTAATAGAGGCAAGCCTCTATCATTAATTATCCTTGTTGAGTACAAGTAAAGACAGAAAAAAAATTGCAAATAATAAATTTCATTATTTATTTATTTCATATATGTATATTGCTGTCTGTGCTTCATCACTGGATTGCATGCCTCATTGCCATCTTGAAATATGTATCTCATTACCTCCTAGAAATTTGTATAAAAATTTGTCATTGTCTCGAGATAAACATTCTTGTTATTGCTTCGGAATGGGTACTTTTATCATTCCCTAGCACCTAGGCATTGAATCTGAACTTTAGTGCATCATGGCTTATTTATACATAGGTTGTTGCTTTGGTTTGCTTTTGATGAACTTCCTAGCTGATTCTCTTTTATTGTATCTTACAGTAAGCCCTTCTCATCAGGTGATACACTTAAAGGAAGTGCAAGTTCAGTCTGCTCCTTAGCTGAATTGTCTTTCTTATGTGAAAGTGCATGGTCATCAAGCTGATGTTGCTCTCTACCTCCACTCCACAGTACAATCCTTTGATCATTATTTGCATGAATATTCTTTATTTTTGAAGATTCATAGGGGCATGATATAGCCCAATGGTTAAAAATAAAACAACGAATGCATTGTTAGCTCAACATACTCAGAAGCAACCAGAGAAGACAACCATGCATGCAAGTGAACGAAAACGTCACACCTTGCATGGTTGACCTTTTCCAGCCTTTATCACATGGACCCCTGTTGGGTGTATGTTGAAGCGGCGGTTGTATGCTGAAAATGTGGGCGTTGAGGGTGCTGTGTCAGTATTGCTAGTATGGAGCATGACAAGAAGGAGGCTGACATGACCACCCCTTTGTCTTTTTTATATTGTCTATGTTTTTAGTTTAAGTTCCTTAAGCTTTTGACAGTAGTTGCTAGCTTCATCTTGTAACCTTTCAGTTATCAGTTTAATATTAAGAATTTGTCTTTGTTTTGAGTTAATATACAATCAGTTTCTGATCTACACTGGTATCAGAGCTGGTGAAGGAGAAGAAGAAGATGGCCGAAAGCTCCATGAAAACCTCGCAAGTTCTCTTCTTCAAGGGTGACAACTTCAACTTCTGGGAACTCAAGATGAAGACGGTCTTCCGCTCTAAAGATTTATGGAGCATCGTGAAGAAAGGGATTACAGAGGATGATGATCACCATCGGGCCAATGAGGTCATGAAAAAGGATGCCAAGGCACTAGCACTCATACAACAAAACTTGATGAAAGAGTGCTTCTCCGAATCACTGAGGCTGAAACAGCAAAGCAGGCCTGGGATATTCTCAAAGCTTAGTACCAAGAAAACTCCAACAATTCTAGTGTAAAGCTTCACTCACTGGAGCAAGAGCTTGACTCCCTTCGCATGAAGAATGGTGAGAAGATAGAAGACTATGTAACCAGAGTTCTTGACGTGGTGCATCGGGTAAGAGTTCTCGGAGAAGTAGTTCCTGAGAAGAAGGTTGTGACAAAGATAATTAGCAGCCTCACCAAACGATTCACACACGTTGCGTCCACCATCGTAGAAGCTAAAGACCTGAATGTCCTCACAGTTCAAGATCTATGTGGTTCATTGAAAAGCCATGAGTCAATTCTCGAAGATGCGAAGGAGCAAGAAGATGAGAAGGCATTGTACGTGAGGTCAGGCTCTTCCAACGAACACTTCTTTAGAGCAGGGAAAAGGGCGAGGTCGCGAAAGTTACCACGAGAGGAAGAGGACGAGGTTGCGGACGAAGCTCAACTACAAGCCACTTCGCGAGAAAACAAGACCAACGAGAGGAGTGCAATGCTTCATATGTAAAAAATTTGGACATATGAAAGCTCAATGTTGGTATAAAGACAAGGAGGTGAATGTTGCTGAGAAGGAGAAAGAATCAGAAGAAGGAGTGTTGTTTATGACAAACTCTACTCCAAAAACAAAATGGAATGAAACTTGGCTTCTTGACAGTGGTTGCTCTAACCACATGTCAGGTAATGGAAATCTTTTCACTAACCTTGAGACCATTTCTCCACAGATCATCTGGTTAGGCGATGGCAACACACTTCGAGCCACAGGCATTGGCATGATAACTCTGAAGACGAACTCAGGCCAGAAGACTATCATTCATAGAGTACAATTCGTGCCCAAGTTGACTCACAATCTTTTGAGTGTGGGTCAACTCACGGCCTCTGGATACGATGTGCAATTTACTGATGAAGAGTGCTGTGTGAGAGATTCACATACCAACACTCTGGTGGCAAAAATCCATATGACTCCTCATCTATTGTATCCCCTGCAAGCCGATAATGTAAACTCAGTCAATATAGCTCAAGGAGAATAAGGCATCTCTGAGCTATGGCACAGGAGATACGGTCATCTCAGCACAAAGAACATGGAACTTCTACATCAACTACTGAAAGGAGTCCCTCTGATCAAACGGGAGAACACTTGTGAGGCCTGTGTGTATGGAAAACAGACGCATCACTCTTTCCCCAAGGGACAGGCTCACCGAGCTAGTGAACCACTAGAGATCATCCATGCCGATCTCGTGGGATCAATGCAGGTACCTTCCCTTGGAGGTAATCGTTATTTCTTTCTCATAACTGATGATTTTTCAAGATATAGCTGGGTGTATTTCATCCAAAGCAAAGCTGAAGCTTTACAGAAATTCAAAGTTTTCAAGATTGCAGTTGAAAAGCAACTCTCAAAGTTTGTCAAAGTTCAGCGCACTGACAGAGGGGGCGAATTCACGTCCTCAGAATTTAAAGTCTTCTGCGAATGAGAAGGAGTCAAGCATCAGCTCACAGCCCCGCGCAGCCCACAGCAAAATGGAGTCGCGGAGAGGAAGAACCGGACTGTGACAGAGATGGCGAGGACGATGATGAAGCACATGAAGTTGCCAATGGAACTCTGGGCAGAAGCCGTCTACACCGCTGTGTACATCCTCAACCGATCCCCGATGAGTGCGCTAACTGAGAAGACTCCTTATGAGGCCTTGACCGGCCGAAAGCCCAACGCTAACCATCTAAGAGTCTTCGAGTGTGTGTGTTATAGGATGGTTGGCCCTTAGACGCGAAGAAAGTTGGATGCCAAGTCAGTTAAACAGGTCTTCATTGGTTACTCTGATGAATCAAAGGCTTACAAAGTGTTAGATCCTGACTCAAAAAGAGTCCACGTCAGCAGGGACATTACTTTCTCATAAAATGAGAGCTGGGATTGGGAGAAAACATCCAACTCGGCAGCCTCAACTTGTGTGCCAACCTCTGACGTGGAAGAAGATAGTAAGGAAATGACATCTCAGCCGCTAGATAAACCTAATGAAGAATTGAATGAACGGCGAGATGTTAACCTCTCACCATCCTCTAAAACCCTAACAAATTCAAACGAAGGAGGAGAAACACCGGGTAGGTATCAGAATATCACTGACATATATGACTCTTGCTCTTTTGCAGTGGAGATCACAGATCCGGTAGTGTTTGAAGAAGCCACAAGGGATGATGCTTGGATCGCTGCCATGAAAGAAGAATTGGAAGCGATTCACAGAAATAATACCTGGGAACTCAACGCACTGTCGGAAGGGAAGCGAGCTATAGGATTAAAGTGGGTTTACAAAACTAAATATAATCCTGATGGCTCTATCATAAGAAAGAACTCGCGCATAGTTGATAAAGGCTATGTGCAGCGAGAGGGAATAGACTTCACTGAAGTTTATTCGCCAGTCGCCAGAATGCAAACAATCCGAATATTTCTCGCAGTTGGAGCACAACGCAGGTGGAGCATCTACCAACTAGACATAAAAACTGCATTCCTGAATGGAATACTTGAAGAGGAAGTCTACGTTCATCAACCAGAAGGGTTCGTCGAAAAGGGAAAAGAAGAGATCGTTTACAAACTCCACAAAGCTCTGTATGGCCTCCGTCAAGCCCCCAGGGCGTGGTATAGTAGAATCGACGAGTACTTTATTAAAACAGGGTTTATCAGAAGTTCAAACGAACCCACGGTGTATAAGAAGACAAGTAAAACATCGGAGACTCTGTTATTGTGTTTATACGTTGATGACATAGTTTACATGAGCTCTTCAAGCGAGATGTTAACAGAATTCAAACATAGCATGATGAAGACCTTTGAGATGATGGATCTGGGAAAATTAAAATACTTTTTAGGTTTGGAAGTTAATCAAACTAACGAAGCTCTGTTTGTATCTCAACATAAATATGCAGAGGATCTCTTGAAGAGGGTTGGAATGCTGAACTGCAAACCTATCTAGACTCCAATGAACAACAATGAAAAACTCAACTTAGAGGACTCATCAGAGAAGGTGAATCCGGCACGATATAGAAGATTGGTTGGCGGTCTTCTGTACTTGACTCACACGAGGCCAGACATCTCATTCGCAGTAAGTATGGTATCTCGTTTCATGCAAAATCCCACCATGCATCATCTGGGAGTTGTGAAACGGATTTTACACTATGTTGCTGGCACCTTGAACTATGGATTGTCTTTTACTTACTCTGAAGATTTCAATCTAACTGGCTACACGAACAGTGACTAGGGAGGCTCTCAAGCGGATAGGAAAAGCACTACAGGATGGGTTTTCTTTCTTGGCTCTACGGAAGTTGCTTGGTGTTCAAAGAAACAGCCCATCACGGCGTTATCGAGCACAGAAGCTGAGTACATCTTAGCCACCTTTGCCACCTGTGAAGCTGTGTGGTTGCGACAAATATTGAAGGATCTAAATGTACAAGCTACTCACTCTACGGTCATACATTGTGATAACAAGTTCGCTATCTCCATCACCAGAAACCCAACACTGCATGGGTGCACCAAACACATCGACACCCGTTTTCACTTATACGGGACCTTGTAAGCAATGGAGAAATCGAGGTAGTGTACTGCAACACTAGTGAGCAAATCGCTGACATGCTCACCAAGGCTCTATCTCGTTAGAAGTTTGAATCTTTCAGGGATTCACTTGGTTTGAAGAGGCTTCTGAGTAAGTGGGAGATGTTAGATCAACGTACTCAGAAGCAACCAAAGAAGACAACCATGCATGCAAGTGAACGAAAACGTCACACCTTGCATGGTTGACCTTTTCCAGCCTTTATCACATGGACCTTTTCCAGCCTTTATCACACCTTGCATGGTCGTATGCTAAAAATGTGGGCGTTGTGGGTGCTGTGTCAGTATTGCTAGTATGGAGCATGACAGGAAGGAGGCTGACATGACCACCCCTTTGTCTTCTATATATTGTCTATGTTTTTAGTTTAAGTTCCTTAAGCTTTTGACAGTAGTTGCTAGCTTCATCTTGTAACCTTTCAGCTATCAGTTTAATATTAAGAATTTGTCTTTGTTTTGAGTTAATATACAATCAGTTTCTGATCTACATGCATATGCTCAGAAGACCAATAGTGTTGTCATATGAATTTTGGTCTCTTAAAAGATCTTCTAATTCAGACTCGGTGAGATGTGGACATTCTTTTAAGCTGTGGCCAACCTTGCCACAAAAGAAGCATGTTCCCAGTGTAGATGTTTTGTCATTCATAGTTCTCATAAGTCTTGCATGTTTGATGGCATCCAACCTTCTCGCAAAGACTGAAGCCATTAGCCCGATATGATTAACCTTTATGAAGGTAACATGCAGTTGAGCTTAGATTTTGAACAGAGATCAGCATTTATCCCATTTGAACCATCCGAATCATTGTGGCCCCAAGCTTTCATTATTCCAAGAGCAAAAGGTTTTTGTCCTAACGAAGATGGGCAAGATTTCTCTAAGATCTTAGTATGCTTTTGTAGCATTTTGAATTTTTCTAGCTTTGGATCCCCGACAAGCTGACCCCATGTGTTTGTTCCTTTGCTGAAAATTTGAGCCCATTGGTGAGCAAGGACTCAGAAAAAGATGAGGAGGGGGGATGCTCTGTGATCCCTCCTCATCTCATGGCGCCATGCTTTCCTCTTTCCCTTTCCATTTTCTATTGATGCTGCTGCTTCTCTTTCTCTTGGCTTGATATGGAGGCGATGATGATGCCCTAAAGGTTAGATATGAGCCTTTTGACTCTTGTTTCCTCTGAAAATAAAATACAAAAAAAAGAAGAAAGAAATGCTATCAAAATAGATAAATATATAAAAGCATCCAAGTTCTAAACTTCAGTTATCTGTATGTGCATGTGGCCTGTGATGTGTTTATCCATGGCGTCGTCTCGGGGGCGGCGGCGTCTCTTTGATCGGAGCTTGTCTCGCGGCTTCGCCATGAATGGAAGATGAGCCGGAGTTTGGCCTGAAACTAGGCAAGTTAGAGTCAAGGAGTTCTTTGTTCGGATTTGTCTGTGGTCAAGCCCTTCTATCTTTCGTTGAAGCTCGAGGCGTTAATGTAATCCTTGCCCTGAGGGAGACGCCGAAGGAGGAACGGTTGGTCATAAAAGATGTAGTTTTCAGGGAGAAGAGTAAAGAAAGGAAATAGGTGCATCTCTTCATGAAATGCTTGGAAAGTTTATACTTGGTATGTGTCCTGAAAATGGGTTTATGACAATGTTGTCCATGGCTTTCCTAAGAAGTTGTCAGCTCTATTTCAAGAGGGTTTATTATGCACTTGCTACTATCTGCAAAGGAAAAAAAAAGAGGAACTAGGGAGATTAACTGTCATACTTTGGAGATACAGAAAGCTTGTGCTACGATCGGTCTTAAGTATTTGTGGTTGATGTTTCTATGAATTTGGATTGATCTTTGTTGCTATTTAGTGTTGATCATGCGGTCTTGATGCATGGTTCTGTGCCTTTGGATTTGATCGTATTTTATGGATCAGGGAGGTACTACTGTCGAGGAGAGTATGAAGTTGTAGTCTAACGCTGGGTTGTTACCGGTTTTTGTCGTATAACACCTATTTGAGAGGGAGCTCGGATTTTGGTTATTTCTTGGGTTTTTTTTATGCCATTGGAGAGAAATTATTTCGGTATTTTTATCATCTATTTTGTTGTTCATATGATTTTGAGTTTGATGAATCTGTTGATTGGGGATCGACACTTTATTCCGTAGTGATATTTAAATGAGACACCTACTATGATGCTCAGTATGCCTTTCAGTTATATATTTAGCTTTGCTCCACAGATGGTTTGCCTTAATCTCGGTTAGAATTTCTGACAACCTAATGAAATGGAACCTTGTTTATGATCTGGTCAGATTTGCCTTTGTCTTATATCTGGAAAGAGGGGTTCATAACACTCAACACAAATTGCCATCAAGCTTATTATGTTCTTAGTTTATTGGCGCCATTGATGACCTTTCTACCCAATTGGGCAGGTATTGAGGTTCAGATCCGGCAGTGTCTGGAAAAAAACTCAATTTTGTAAATTCTAAGCCAGGCAGGTTTCGCAACTGTATAACTCCGTATTTTTGGCGTATAGTTAAGTATGCAATTAATTAGGAATTTATTTTATTCTTGAAAAATTCTTGTGCTATTTATATTGATGCTTTCAATATCATTTTTATTCGGTATTCGCTATTTAATTATTTAATTTAATTATGTTGTGAACAGATTTATTTGGTATTATGATGTCTGTATTTCGTAATTACCACCGTTTTTAGTACATCTCCATTCCTGGCAAATTACCCAGCTAGGAGGAGTAAGTCCTAGCCATGTGCACATGTTTTCTGTAGTAGCGCTACCGGGCATGTATGTCTGTTCCGACTGCGGTCGAAGATCCGGCTTCGGCCGTTGATATTCTGTCTGTTCCGACTTCACAGTCGAAGATCCGGTTTCGACCGTTGATATTCTATCTGTTTATTTGTCAGGGAGATGTACATTTCTAGTTTTCACGTATTTTCTGTTTTCTGATTATTTATGTGTTCTGATTACTTCTGTATTCCGATTATTTATTCTGAGTAATTCTGTATTCTGATTATTTACGTATTCCAATTACTTCGTATTCGATTATTTATTTATTCGATTAATTACGTATTTTGATTATTTACATATTCCGATTTACTTACGTATTTTGATTATTTATTTATTCGATTAATTATGTATTATGATTATTTATGTATTCGATTACTTCGTATTCCGAATATTTATTCCGAGTAATTACGTATTCGATTATTTATTTATTCGATTAATTACGTATTCGATTATTTACGTATTTTGATTACTTCTGTATTCTGATTATTTATGTATGTATATATATCTGTTATATTTTTATTTATGCAGTTATCCCGTAATTCTTTTGTATGTGATGATCCTACTGAGTCCTTGTGACTCATGCACTCCGTATTTCTATTCCTTACAGGTGAGAAGTAAGCTTAGGATCAAGCGGTTTTCTGGGGTCTAGCCCATTGTAGATGTCAAATTTTTTCACTATAATTGTACTATTGTTTCAAAATTTTAAGTGTGGCATTTTGTGTCTGTAGGGCTACTAAAGCCCATATTTGGTGTATTTTTATTTACTGTTATCAAATATGCAAATTCTATATTATTGTTTCCTGTATTATCTGAGGTTGACTCTGATTAAATTTGTGATTTGAGGCCTTGCACTCGGTGGGGTCTAGCTCTATCGGATGTGGCCGATCCGTCAACGGGCACGATTTGGGGTCAGGGCGTGACTGTTTTTCATTTGATAGCTCAAACCCATGGATACAATTTTCTCGGTTACGGGAATATAGGCACAAACTTTTGGTGAAAGTCTCGCTAATCCATAAGCTTTCCCGAAAAGCACCTCTCTTTTTGGATACCAAATTTTAGGAACCATTCGAACATAAGGTATTGTACCAATAGCTTTGCCTTCAAGAGTAGTTGTCAGAGCCTTCTGAGAGGAACTTGGAAAAGCTTTGCCATAACTAGAGAAACTTCTAATATTATCCACTGCCTTTTCATGGCTCCTACCTACATTGTGTTCAAAGGAAGTGCCTTAACCATACAAATACCTTGCTTAAGATTCTCATTCAAATGGGGAGCTCCACTTGGTAGTTTAACATCTTTGTGACATACAATTCCCTTCCAAATACTATTAGTTGTTTTACTTGGTGTCAAAATTGCATTTTGCAAGTTAGAATCCACACCATCTGAGCCCACCAGGCCAACACCAGTACTAGGTTGTCCGCTTAACACATTAGCTATTCTCTGAGAATCCAGATCTTTGTGTGCTTTGTCTTGGATAAAAAACCTGGGGCTGTGAAGAGACTGAAAAATTGATCCAAAAAACCGATGTTTGTGCAGGAGCCTTTGTTCTTATCATGTGGCAAGGGAAGAGGTTGATTCAGTGGTTTCTCTTGATTAGACCTTGGAAAGCCCTTGGTCATGGTCAATATCCAATTTATAAAAAAGCTCTCATTTGAACCCCCAACATCTTTAAAAGTGAGAAGAAGTGATTCCATGGCAGAAAAGCAGTCCATTTCCCTCGCATACGACACCGACACTGCACCATCACCCTCCAGCCACTGAACCGAAAGAAAATGGTATTCCAGGAACACCTAGGGCAGCGAAACAATGAGTCCAAAGGCGGAGTAGAAGGCGAGACCACTCCAGGAGCTCCAATAACTGCAGCCATGGCGTCAAAACCCTAACCTTTGTGTAGCGCGATCGACAAAGAGGATGAGGACCAGAGTTGAGAAGCGAGCAAGGGATATTCCACCCTCGCTAGCATTGGCAGCAATAGTGGTGACCGCAACGATGAGCAACAGCAGGGACCTCTCTTCTCTTTCATTCATATATATATATATATATATATATATATATATAGAGAGAGAGAGAGAGAGAGAGGGGGAAGAGAAAACAGAAATCTTTCCTTCTTCTTTCTTCCGATCTTCATTTTTTTTTCTCTCTCCTTTTTCCTTGTCATCTGTTCGTCTCGCATCCCATTTTAAAAATTTTCATTAACCGCTAGTCATGGTGATACATCGTGGAGCGACCACGTCCCCTATCTCCCCACATTTTTTAAATTATTAGATTATATTTATTATTTTTTTATTTTATATTTTATTATTGTTATTATTATTATTATTTAGTTTTTTATTTTTTATTTGTTCTATTATTATTTTTATATTATCTTTATTTGATTTGATTTTTTTAATTTTAATTTTATTTTTTTATATTTTTTTTATTTTGCTTGTGATTTGTATTCATGGTTAATCTTGAGATTTGAATATTTTAGATCACCTCGATATTTATGCTTATTGAGATTTGTGTATTATAGATCGTCTCGAGATCTGTGTTTTCTGTTAATATTGAAATTTGAATATTTTATATCATCTTGAGATCTGTGCTCTCGGATAATTATGAGATTTGTGTATTTTAGATCACCTTAAGATCGGTATTGTCAGCTGGTATTGGGATTTGAATATTTTTAAGTCGCCTCAAAATCTATGCTTTTGGCTGATACTGAGATTTAAATATTTTAAATCGCTTGAGATGTGTGAATTTTTTAATATATCCAAATGATATCCATTTTGTTTATCTTAATCCAATATTATCCTAATTCCATTATAATTTAGATGTATGTAATTAAGATAAATCTATTTAAATTTTTTTTGTTAAAATTAGGACATATATTAAATTTAATGTTTTTTATATAAACTGGGTTCTTCAATGAGAATGTAGAAATGAGATGGTGAACTTATGAATTTTCATTTTTTTCCCAAAATTTTGAGAAGATCCTCTAAATTTTCATTTTTTACATTTTTATCAAACATTTGCAAATAAAACCTCAAACTTTTCACTTTTGCATTTTTTTGCAAATTTTGCGAGCAAGCTCTCGAAAAAAATTTTATATTTTTAAATTTTCATAACGTTTTTAAATAGGCCCAAATCCCAATGTATTTATGCAATTCATGCAAATAAGCCATCAAACATTCAGATATTAACTCTTTTGTAATTTGTTTTTGCAAATGAATCCTAAATATTTCCTATTACATTTTTTTCATGCTTCTTTTTGCAAATATATTCTCAAACATTTCTCAATTCACAATTTCTACAATTCTCAATTACTTCTCTTGTAGAATAAATATAATGTTTTCAAAACTAATGGATTGTAGCATGTCGGATCATGTAATCCTGATTTCAAATGAGCATGAATTTAATCACATGATTATTGAAATAATTACATGAGGTTTTCATGGAGAATTTTGATAGCAAAATGGAAGCAATGACATGCTAACAAATTTATACACATAAATCCTTTTAAGATAAGAAATAAAGAAGAAAGGAAATCCTCGATGTTGATGACGATAAATCATTTTTGTTGATTTCCTTTCAATATGATAGCCATCTTCTATTTTTTGTTCACTATCTGCTTTTTTTTCCAATCTGATCTTATTTTCTTTTTTCCTTCTCTTTTCTTCTCTATTTTTCCTTTTTCACGGTCGCCCTTTTTTTCATTCTCATCTCCATCCTCCTTTTAAACCATCTTCTTCCTCCTCTTTTTTCATCCTCTCCTGTTCTTCCTTTTTTTTTGTGTTGTTTTTTTAGGCCGTCACAATTCATGATTTGATAAAATTTATATATTTACAATTTGTATTTATTATTATTATTTTATCTGCATAATTATTTTGTAAAATCTTAAAAATATGAATTATTTTTTTCAAAATATAAAAATTAAATTACATTAATTTTATCTAATCATTAGGTTGGTGGAGCATAATTTGTTATTATGTATTATTAGGCCCTATCTTCACTAGACAGCCCTATGTAATACCACAATTACTAAAATTCTACATATAAATATAAGGCCCTGTTTGGATGTATAATAAATTTTCATGTAGAAAATTTATTTCATAGGATTCGAAGATGATTTTCGTGGAATTTACTATTGAAAAAATTCCTGCGGAATGATGTTTGGATATGCATAGGAAACTTTTCCATAAAAATTCAATTTTGAAAATAAAATTAACTGATAATGAACAGAAGGTCCTTCCCAATTTCATATATCCACGGACAAACCCCCCTTTAAATCATGAACAAAACATCACTCCTTTTTAGGTTTTCTTCCATCTGGGTCCCTGCGTGGGCAAACACCGTTACAACTAGGGTGGAGTGACGGTTATACCCCTCAACCAATAAAAGAATGGGAGCTGTGACGGCGGTGCGTGTCCCGAGACCGTTCAGAGTTATGAACGACTATTTGGCTTCATTTCAATTTCTCTCACACGAAAGCGAAAGCGAGGACGAACCCTGTAGCTCCGACACCGCCGGCGTGACGAACATCCGTTTGTCAGTCAATTTCGACACAGTATTCTCTGGTAAGATTAATATGGTATTATTCCCTTCCCACACCGCCTGTTGTGGTTTAGGGTTTTGTGCTCCGTACCGGCGGTTCAGTGTAGGGTTTAGGGTTTCCATTTATGAACGGATCTGTTTAGAAGGCGGAGTTTCCGTTTACATTTGAAGGTTTTTGTTTAGAATTCAGGCATGTTTGGCTGAGCGCTGTTGTATGTAACGCAGATATGGCATCCAACCCGGTGAACGACAGATGCTATCTGGCGCCCGTCGTGTATACGTTGGCCGAACTGAGGCAGCACATGTCACGAGGGCAGCTGGAGATGGTGAGGAGGACACTATTCTGCCATCTCATGGAGGTCGAGGGGTTGCTGCAGGAGAGGGGGCTGCTTGATGCCATCTTGCAACGATACGACCACCAGACGAAAATGTTCAGAATTGGGGCGAGCCTGGTGAGCTTCCGACCCGAAGATGTGGCCGTTATCATGGGTCTCCGGTAAGACGGGGATGTGGTGCAGTTCAAGAAAAACAAGTCACCGTCTTTTTTCGAAACGAAATGCATGTCCAAAGGCTTCGAAAGGACCCGGGATGCTATGAAGGCGTCCCTTCTGAGAATGGTCCGGCTAAATGGGGAAGAGGTAAACTTTGTGAAACTGCTGGTGCTTTACCTCATGGGGACAGTGTTGTTCCCGAACACCACCATCTCAGTACCAAGATGGCTGGTCGACTATGCTGCCGACCTCCCTGCGCTACGAAGGTACGCTTGGGCAGAGGCCACCCACAGGTGGATCATGGAAGACCTCCCCAGAATGGCCGCCCGCGTGCAGTCAAGAGCCAGGGGGGAGAAAATTGACACGAGATATCTGCGCGGGTGCTCCATTGCCCTCACTCTATGGTTCTACAAGGTCACTGGAACAGGGAACAAGGCCCGTGTTGGGAGGACTCCCCGTATATTCTGTTACTGGGAGGGCAGTTTTAAAAAACAAGCATCGTTGGACAAGCTACTATCATCCATCGATGACAAACATGTATGAAGTCTCTGTGTTCCTAGTGTTTCAGTTTACCTTTCAAATGTTCCCGTTTAGTGTTTGTAGTTTCTGTTTACCTCTCAATGGTTCCTGTTTACCTTTAGAAGGTTCCCGTTTACTTTTATAAGGTTACCGTTTACCTTTTAATGGTTTCTGTTTAGTATCCGACATTCCCGGTTATCTTTTAATGGTTTTCATTTATCATTTATGTTCCCGTTTGTCTTTCTGAAGTTTACAATCTCTTGTTCATAGTTTTCCGAACTGACGGCCGACTCCGTCAACGAGCAAGCATTGGCGTTGGTGCCAAGCCAGTATTCGCGACCGTTTCCTGCGCTGACGATACAATCCTTCGCAGCGGTGGCGCGACCGAGAAAACGTGGTCGGTCACCGTCTCCACGTAATGGCCCTCCTCGTCGCAGTCGGCCTCGTCACGAGGCACGGGTGTCCCTCCCGACGGCAATTGAAGAGGATGTAGCCACCTCGCTACAGCGGCCCATCGAGACATTGTCGCGGGACGTCCAGCGACTGGCTTCCCGGGTGGAAGTCATCGAGCGACGCCTTCGTATCGCCGCCCCGTCTTCTGGGGACGCCACACAAAAGACCGGCTCGGTGTCATCTCCGGCAGATGCACAACGTGTTGAGAAGATCGCAACTCGACGCGTTATTACGACTGTCTCCCGGAAAGAAGAACATCAGCCCGGCGACGTCCCTGAGAGGCCTGTACGGGTTGTAACTCCTTCGGTGCCCGCCGGTCCGAGGATGAAGTGAGTCGTCCGTTTGGGTGGATGGAAGAAGGATGCCCCAGGATGCCCTTCGGTGATCTCATCCGGCAATGATGGCTACGACGCGGTCGACATCGACAACATCGTAGTGTCTCTGACCGAGATGAAAGGTAAAGTCGCCATTCCGACATTTGATTTTGATAGATGGCGTTCATCAAAGGACGAGAAAGTCGCGAGCCCGTCATCCTCTGCGGACGTCATGGACGAAGACGTCCCAGAAGGTGTCCAATATGAGCTCCCTATTCCCCCGGCAGAGGTCACCACGGATGCACAGGACGACGTCCCGTCTCTGCTCTCCGTTGAGGAGGCTGCACCACTGGAGCTCCTCATGGCGGATGAAAACGCGAGTGCATCCACCGCTGTCGAGGAAGTTCCATCTCGACCCCCCCCGACGGTAGAGGTGGCCCTACCACTGCTCCCCCCGGATGACGAGGTGACTCTACCGCATCTGCCCCTGGCGGAAAAGGTGGCTCCATCGTAGCTCCCCCTGTCAGAAGAGGCTGTTCAACCGCAGCTACCCACATTGGACGAAAACGCCAGTGCGGCCACCGCTGCGGAGGAAGGTCCATCGCATCCAACGCCAACTTCTGAAGAAGAGGCTCCACCTCTGCCCCAAACGGCACAGACAACACATGATGACGATCCCAAAAAGCAATCGTCAGAGATCCCTGTCGACGTTGACACGTTTTCAGTCATTGAGAGGCAAGAGTCGTCATTGGTCAAGACTGGCTTTAGACCCAAAAATAAACGACCGACTGCATTTCATCGATTGACTAAAATCGAGCAGACCGCGATGGGGATGTTTCTCAACTGTGTAATCGATAGGTGAGTAGCCAGTTGTCATTTACCTTATATGGGTTTTCGTTTACGTTTTTATGTTTCCGTTTGCATTGCGATGTTTTACGTTTACTCTGGGATGTTTTCGTTTACATATTCTGGTTTTCGTTTACCTTATATGGGTTTTCGTTCCCTTTTGTATGTGGCCGTTTACATTATATTGATTCGCTTTTACTTTGGTATGTTTTCGTTTACCTTGGCGTGGTTTCCGTTTACATTTTGATGTTTTCTGTTTACATTAAGTGGGTCCGGTTTACATAATATGACTTTTCGTTGAGCTTTTTTCCCGGTCATGTGCGTTTACGTTGTCATTTACATCATGTGTGTTTCCATTTACATTTTCCCAGTCCTGTATACTTTTGAGTGTTGTCCTCTAATAATTGTAATGGACTGCGTTTAGGACCGTCGTCTGGAAGAACGACCTCTCCTTCACGACAAGAGACCACTTGTACACTTGGTGGAGGGGGTTGTTGTGCCCGACGATGTGCTCGACGTTTGGTGTGTCATGATCATGGAATCATGCAAGCGAACACCCTGCCCCTACAAAAAATGAGCTGTTGTCACGCGACCGCTGGCGCTTCTCATGTCGCAGGCAGAGCACAGTGCGGAGGTGGCGCTGACATTGGTCGAGGCGGGCACCGCCAACTTCACCGATGTGGAAATTATTCTGCTACCCATAATATTCAACACACACTTCCACCTTCTTGTCCTCGATAAGCAGCTGAAGCAATACCTCCACTACACGTCTACGCAGAGCCGCACATACGACGCCGACGGGAAGGCGATGGTAGGGTCTTACGTATTACGTAATCGCTTCAGTTGAATGCACAAACGAAGGTGTTGTATTTACGAAAGTAAGGACGATCCCGGGGCCTCATCGACGGCATCGTCATCGTCATTTGATGTAATGATAAGATCGACGGCAGGGTAGTTAAACATATGGTGAACGCGACACATTCGCTAAAAATCAATCTCGCACTCTATGGGACAGACCGTGCGATGTGCATCCGGGGTGACAAACTTCACACTAACACGCCCGATTTCGAGACTCCATCTTTTACATATCTCCTGCAGCACTGACTCCCATGTACTTAACACAATGAATTGCACCACTCGACCCTCTTCCTTGTATCTGGCTATTGCGCAGAAGGTATCCATTAAGTCCCGCTGCACGGAACCCTCAAACTGCCATGCATCACAAGCACAAAAATGTTCACAGCTTCTGCGCTAACAAAAGGAAAAAGAAAAAAACCTTCACTCACCGCAGCCTTCAGTATGAACAAGTACGCCTGCTCTTTCGAGCGATCACAAACACTGGTGGAAGAGACAAATGTTTCCACCCGCTAATGCAAGACAGGAAAGAAACAAAATGAACTCGAAGACGAAGGATGGAAACTTCGTTTACAAAAAGCAATTATGGTAAGCGACAAGCTGCCTGAAAAAGCCTGCTTTCCCCTTTCCGTCGTACAATTCAAAAAATTATGACAAGATCGGGCGAGCCCTTCCCACCAAAGCCAAGGGGAAGTTGGTATTATGAAAAAAAGGCTAGTGACGGAGTTGGACGGAGGGACCGAAAGGGAAGGTAACTTAAAAAGGAAGGATGGACAGGGATATTCAAATGTCAGAGGGACTGATCGGGATGTTTGGAAATATACAGGGACTTATAAATAATTTTTCCTAAAATTAACTGTTATGATTCCACCAACCCAAAAAACAAAAGAAAAAAAATTTTGGTTCCCACCTCTTTATAAAATTACTATAGAATCATATGATTCCATAATAATTTTGTCCAGTAAAATAAATATCCAAACAACCATTATTATAATTTTTTACATAATATCAAATTTCATAAAAAGCTACCACCATTCTTATGAAATATAGTGATACCCAAACATTGCGTAACTCTTGTATGTAGCTGCATATTTGTGCATATGTGCCATAAAAATCACATAGTACATATGTAAATAGGTATTTTGGTGAAGGCATCATACATTTATGATTTTGATGAAGCACAAATACCAAATTCTTTTTTTTTTTTGTGGTTGTAATTGTAAAATTGTTGTCGGTCTCTAGGGTTGTAAACGAGTCGAGCCGAGCCGAGTATCACCAAGCTCGAGCTCGGCTCGTTTATAATATTCAAAGGCTCGAGCTCGGCTCGAGCTCGTTCAAGCCATGTTTTTTGTGCTCAAGCTAGGCTCGTTGGAAAGCTCGAGCTCGGCTCGTTTAAGAATTTGATATCATTCAAAGAGGTCTTTCCAATCTATCATTAAGCTAAGCAAAAGGCATCTTCATGTTGTAATAAAAACAAACTCAAAACATAAACTCATATAATCCCAAAAAACTTTCAACTAAACATTAAGAGTACCCTTTCTATGTATTCATATATATCTATAACACTACACTCTACTGATTATATATATATATATATATAAGCCTCACGAGCTGAGTAATTTTAGGCTCGAGCTCCGCTCGCCAAAGTAAAGGAGAAGCTTGAGCTCGGCTCGTGAAAACTCGAATCAAATTCGAGCATGGACCGAACTGATCTCGAGTAGCTCACGAGCAGCTTGACTCATTTACACCCCTCTCGGTCTCTATAAAAATATGAATTTACAGTGGTGTATACGAAAGGATGTACTTTTGTCGGGGCATATATCCAAATGAAACTTTTATAACGGTTCAATGCAAATATGAATTTTTATAAGGGTGTTTAGGAACTTTTATATGTAAATATAAAAGGTTTATAAATAAAAATACCAGAATTATACCCCAAAATAATAACACAAGATTTGGTAAAGGATGTGGCGGCAGTGATGTTCTCCCAGATCTCCTCGGACCCCTCAGCCGGCGGTGGCCGCCTTAGTTGCGAAGAGTGCGGCGGTGAGGACTTTGATGATGGCGATGATGGGTTCTACTACTGCCGCCTCTGCGGCTCCCAGAGTCAGGACCTCCTCCACACCGCCACCAATGCGGAGGACGTCGGCGCCCCCGCCGACGGTGCCGTCTACAACCTCTTCCGACGCCGCGCCCACAATGCCCCCTCCACCCCCGCTCTCAATCTTCCCTATGGCGAGGACCTCATCCGAGTCTTATCCCAGCAACGAAAGTTCGCCTCCGATGCCGTGAGGACCTATTCTTTCAAGGCAGAGCAGGAGGAGCCCACGGATCCTAGGGATTTTGGGGACGCCGGTGAGCAATCGAAGGATCCGGAAGCCTTCGGGTGCTCAATCAGGCTCAGGTATGTGCAGGGCCTGCAGCTGATGCTCCAGCTCCAATGCGACACGCTTGTCGAGCGATTCAATGTCAGCAACTCGATTCGAAGGATTGCTGCATTGGTTTGGATGAGACATCTAATTCGTTCAGGTTTTCTTGAAGGGAATTTGATCTGGAGTGTGCTCTCTGCTAATGGATGTAAGTTTCAAATTCTTTAGCTTTTTTTTTTCCTTGTTTGATGTTTTTCTTCAAGCTATGTCAGTGCATTGACTGGTTTTCTATGAATTAATGTTCTTTCCATAGTGTATGTGGAGAAGAAGGAAATTGTTAGGCTTGTGAAAGGTAAACTCAAAGTAAAAGTTTGCAATTTGAACAAGAAAAGACCATCAAAGATTTGGCTTTTCTCGATGAGGAAGGCGATGCCGATTTATACTACATTGGCTATTTCCTTCTTGGCTTGTCATCTAGCAAAAGAGGCTATTCTTCCAACTGATATAACAGAGTGGGCATTAGACGGGAAGCTGCCGTACCTTGCTGCATTTGTTGAAATTGACAGAGATCTTGGGTATTCTTGGACTAATCATATGTTGAACTCGAGGACTTTGTTCAGGCCTGTCCGAACCATTGGTGCATGGCAATTGGAAGTTACGGCAGCTTCTATTGCACGAGATGTTGGTTTACACCTTCCTCCGGTGAACTTCCACGCGATTGCCTCTCGCTATCTGAAGGAGCTTCACCTTCCTGTGGACAAGATATTTCCATCTGCTTGCAAGCTTTATGAATGGTCGATGCCTGCAGAATTGTGGTTGTCCAGTAATATGTATAGATTTCCAACTCGTATCTGTGTAATGGCAATTCTTATTGTGATTATTAGAATGTTGTATAATGTTCATGGACAAGGGACATGGGAGAGGATTGTTTCTGGTTTGAGTAAATGTGCCACACAAGACCAGGTGGATGGTAAATCAGATGGTGATAATCTGGGTTTTGTGCCTGAATCTTGGAGAGGGCTTGATGATTCTCAACAACTTGGGATTAGTGCAGGTTTATTGTCACAAGAGAACTTATCAGAAACACAAATTTTTTCTGAGTTCAATGCTGAAGAGTTGTTGGTGGAACTTGAAGCTGGGTATTCGAATCTCTGCACAAACCCGGGTGAGTGTTGTTAATTCATGTGAGCTAGGCTGTTGTTTTGTGAGGTTGGTTTTTACTTGTGTGGACTAAGTGAACACTGGGTCATTTTCATTATTTTGCAAACTTAGGTTTCTGGGGGCTAATCATTCTTGTTTCTGATCTAATACATAGTTAGAAAATCTATATGCTGGGCACTTGGGGATTGTTTTCTATATTACATATGAAGTTTAGGCCATTGAAATTTCTAATAAGAATGATGACAACAAGATGCTTCAAACATGCTTTTAAATTATTTGACTATTTTCTTTTATTTTCTCACTTGCTGGGGGGGATAATCTTCTACTTTGCTTCATTGGCAATACTTTGGTTTAAGTTATGTATGTTTATTATGTTATTTACACGATGCATTTCCCATTATTTTTATTTTAATAGATCATTTAAAAGACCTGCGGTCTTATCTCAAGTATTGTGGAGATATTATTTTTGCTGGGATAACATCAACGTCTACTGAGAGGAATATGATAGAAAGACTGTGGGAGATATATGATAATCAGGAGGTAATATCTTTTCTTATTGCCATTTGTGTGTCTTTCTTACTAGTAAGAACTTGAAACTCGTCTTAGAGTTCATTTAATATTTATATCTTTTATTTTATAATTTAAGGTTACCTTTATCTAATGATAGGCTGACAATATTCTGTAGTTTACCCAATAGTCAATGTTCAAAGTAAATTGTTCAGTATAATTGGTTTCAAATGTGTTGTACAATGTGTCCACGGTAAATTTTTGGAGTTACTCGAAAGAATCAATGCTGCATGAGTTTAGAGATTGACTTCTAGTATGGAATTATGCTGGTTTAATTTCCTGAAAGTAGTGACAATTTCCTATTTAAATCATTCCTGTCACGTTTATTTAATACCTCTAATTGAAGCACCAACTTAAAAATTGTTTTGTGGGGCTTAGATTGCAGGAATGATATCTCCTACTTATATATCAAATTTGATATAGTTTTCCTTTGGGAGACATTTTTTATTCTCAGAATTTGCTCTGCCTGGAAGTCTGGTCCCAATCAATATTATCTAAATTGATCTAATAAGTGTATTTGATATGATTATTTTTCCTGTGGCTCAGCTCAACCATTTTTCTGGAGAAAAGTTTTTGTTGGTTATTGTAAAATTTTCAAAAGGAACTATGAACAAAATCAATATTGCAAGAGCCTTACCATTTTTAATATTACAAGCACCTTGCCAGTAGTCAAGACTTGCAAAACTTGCTATTATAATGAAATTAGGAATGAAAAAGGTCCTGATAATATTTAGTTAAGAAGCCCATATTTCAATAAGGCATTTACAATAGTTTTTTCTTTTTCGTTTTGATCTAGATAAGTTTCCTATCAAGGGATCAAGAAAAGTTTGAACCAGATTAGTATTCATATGACCATGCTCTCTTTCATGGGCAATCCTGAATCTATTGACATTCAGCTTCAACATATATATTGTAGGTGCTGTTAATTGTGGATGTTTTGAAATCTTTAGTGAATCTCATTTTTATAATTTTCTAATGTCTTTCTGATAACCTTTTTCTTTATAAGCTTGTTCTCTGCTGCCATCTGAACTTTGTATTTTCCTTATGCTATGTTTTCTCACATTTTGTTTTCTTCATTTTTTGTTAATATCTCTTGCTATACTTTGTTTTTATTAGCCCTGTTGTATCTTGTATCTTTGAGCCATACATCTTTACAGATTTTTGAAAAACTTGGCTTAACCCTCAGAAAGAAATAAGATTCTGTCTTTAAATGCTGAAGAAAAAAGTTCTTGTGTTTTCTTGTTCGTTCTTTTCTTTCCCTCTCAACCTTCTGGTCTTAAGCTTGTGAAGTGAAAAATTGACTCTCTTGGTTAGGCTATTTGTTAGATCCTGGTCTTATAAGTCCAAGTTGTTGGCTTGTGCTTTCTTGTTACTTAGAATAACTTGCGTTATACTAGGGAACTGCATTGGCTGTATGCTGCCATTATTGAATGATAAATCTTTCAATTGACTTCAGGATGAGGAACCTGTTTATGATATAAAAGAAGGGTTAATCAAACTGGGAAAGAGATCAAGAGATGAATTACCTTCATTCTTAGCTGACAATGCCTGTGATGATTATACTGATTGCTTGAAGGGTGATCAACTGGTAGCTGAAATTTCAGGTGACGATAAAGGAGATGCAGTTCAAAAGATGAAGTCTAGTATGGAGGAGAATGGGTTCCAATATCTTCCACCTAGGGATCGGCAAAAGACAAATGATTATTTGCATTATAGGCGACAGCTCGCAGAAGGAAAACTAATTTTTGTTGCGCATGCCGATTACTATGTTTTGCTTCGTTCTTGTGCTAAGGTAGTCAGAATTGATCCCACGATTTTGCATTTGGGTGTGATGAAGCTTGAGCACAGACTTGATTCTATTGAAAAGCGATTCTCAGACATTTCTTATAACACAATTGATAATAAGAATTTGTGAAAACATTCTTTGACTATGTTATGTGTTTGCAACCTTATCTGCTCATTTTTTGCAGCCGCTTCTTTACTTGTACTCTTTTTCAAATTGTGCTTAATTTGTAGATTATGGGAGCAGTAAACAATTAACAGAGTTTGAGTTATTACCTTCGCTAGATTATAAACTGAAACAGGTTGGTTTAGGTTGGGTTTCTTTTTTGTTTACTAATTTTTTGTGCGGTATACTTGGTCAATATTTTTTTTTGTCGGGAGGGGCTCAGAAGAGCTAATACAACAAAGGATAGTTAAACAAAAACATCAAACTGAATCAAAAAGTTAATCCAGCTAAGCCTGCAGCTTCTTCCAGCCAATGTGGACAGTCAATCCCTTGATGAAATAGGGATAACCGGGGTTCCTTTGTCCAAAATCAGCCAACAAATTGGCAACCATATTCATCCCCCGTGGACAGTAATTGATGTCGATCACATTGTCTTGCTGAAGAAGCCTCCTAACTCTTTGAGTTTCCAGCAGAATAGCACCACTGTGGTTTGTGTACCTCCCTTCAATCAGTTCCAAAGCTGAAATGCAATATGTGGATATCCTATCCAATTTCAATCCTTACTGTCTGCAATGCTCCAAAGCTATCCCGACTGCTGTGTGTTTAGCATGCTCACTTGATTCCACTGCCACTTTGCTTGCTCCTGCCAAGATGATTGAGTTCCTTCCTCTCGTTACTACAAATCGTGCACCACCATTACCTGTGTTAGGAAACCATGAAGCATCACAAAACACATTGACTAAATTATCAAAAATTGAGCTTTGTAATACTCCTTGACTTTTCCTCCGACTATCTTGGTATAATCTTGTGTTGACCGTAGAGCTTGTAAGAAGATTTGGTGTGGATGTAGCCTCTTGTTCCTGAACACCAGGTCGCACCTAGCCTTCCATACACTCCATACACAGGTTTCCACCAAAAGCTCTAAAGAATTGTTTCTTGTTTTTGTCATCTCTCCCTTCAAGAGTAAGCCAACAACCCTCCAAAAAATTATTCATAATATCACAATTAATCCTTGTGTAATTGGAAAGTAATTGCCAACTTCGTTTGATCACTCGACAGTTATTCACTATATGGTCCAAAGTTTCCTTATCTTAACCACACAGGGGGCATAAAGTTTGGGGACCAATATCAATATTATAGAGAAATTCAAATGTGGGAAGTTTGCCATGAAAAACTCTCCATAAGAATGTTTTAACCTTAGGAGTAGTCAGTAATTTCCACAGTTTATGCCAACCATCCCAACATTCCCCATCATGAGTATAATCCTGATTGAGAAATTTATACACAAGGTTGGAGATTTTCCCTGAAGAAATATTGGCAGTGAAACTCCACTTATTAATGTCATTAGAGTCAAAAGAGATACTATTGGGGATATCCCAGTTAATAAGATCCCCAAAGACATGATGAATAGCACCCCTATTCAGACCACTCCCATCAACAAAGTCAGTAATGCTAAGATTTTCCACAATCATGTTCACATCAAAAAAAGTAGGTTTCAATGAGATGGGAATATCAATAATCCAAGCATGATCAAAGAAATTAGCACACACAAGGATACAAGATTTGAGAACAACATTGTGCCTCATAGCTACTGTAGTTTTCTGAAGACCTTCATAAAACCAAGAACTTCTATCCTGATTAGGCTTAGCCCAAAGATTAAAAGTTCCATATTTAAGTGGTATTTTTGCATTTCTTAGATTTCTAATTCCCAAACCCGTCTCAGCTTTGTCCATAGTAGTAGTAATCCAGTTCATGGAATGGTACCTGCCTCCAGCAGTGCCATCTCCCCAAAGAAAATTTCTAGCAAGCTTGAAAATTGAATCCAAAATTATATCAGGTACATGATAGCATGATAAGGAGTAAATAGGGATGGACATGAGAGACCTATTGATTAGAATTACCTTTCCAGCAAGGAAAGATAGCAGAGGGGATCTAGGAATTTAGGTTGAGCTTAGTTCTATCTATCAAATTTTGGAATCGATGAACAAGTAATCTTTTGGGAGAGATTAGAGCACCAAGGTATTTGAAAGGGAAGGAGCCATATCTTATATTTAAAATTGTTTCAATTCTAGCCCTAATTATCCTATTGCACCAGCTGGTATTTCAAATTTGTTGGGATTAATCTGTTGACTTGTAAGGCCTTTGTAAATGTCAAAACTTAACTTACAATTCCTGGCAGCACTCCGGGTGGCTTTAGTGATGACAACTAGATCATCTGCAAACATCAAATGATTAAAGTTATTAGTCAGTCTATTATCAAAACCTAGAATTAGGTTCTGATTAAGGCCAAAGTTCAAAATGGCTGAAAGTTTTTGAGAAACCTAAAGAAACTGAAAAGGAGACATGGGGTCTCTCTGTCTTACTCCTCTTTGACTAACTATCCAATTGGAAGGTTGACCATTTATCAGAAAAGGAAAGGAAGAAGAAGTTATACAAGAATAAATCCAAGAAATCCAAGCTTCTGGGAACCTCATAATTCTAAGGGTGGCAAAGATGGCATTTGTTATGGATTCAATTAATCACCTTCGCCCATGCGGCACCTGACACACACCAAGTGACGGGTCAGCCTTCCTTGTTACAGCAATAGTGAATCAACACTTGTTGCAACACAAACACAACACATAAAAGAAGTGAGAAAAACCGGAAAACATTCACGGTACGAGAAAACGACACAAAAAACCAGTTTTGAAGAGAGAAAAACATAAACTCTCTTAGATTGATAAACTCTCTTAGATTGAGAAAAATTTACAATTATGGCCAAAGACCCTCACGAAGAGGTCTTGTCCCCTACCAAAGACATAAAAACCTATTACAAGATCTACCCAAAATCTCTAAGGTTAATTGAGCCCCTTGCCCAATATAGCTTTGGCAAGAAGTCCCAAACTTCCACTTAGCTTGTAGTGTGTTCTGACGTTACTGTAGCCTTAGCCACCTACCCATGGTCACAGGGCTAAGTAATACCGGTCACGCGCAGTAATACCACGTGCCATCTTCGCTTCTGCCTAGGCCACGCTCCCGCTCGCGTGCTTACTTGCATACGCCTATATAATCCCCCGGTAGATCCAGAATCAACATCTTGGTCTCTCGTTATGATCAAGTGTCCCATCCCGCCTAGACTTGCTAGAAATCCACTCTCTAAATGATATGCCATGGGCACGCTTACGGCCTAGCGCACGCTCCTCACGGTCTCAGCACATGATCGTGTGAGATATTCCACCCACTTTTGGTTACTACACAACACATGTTTTGTGCTCCCCCGCGCGCTACCCAATCCACGCAGCTGTGCGCGATCGTGTTCTGGCCTATGTTAAGTTGTTCTCCTAATGACCAAGTGTAAGGGCACCGACCCTTACAAACCACCCCTACTTGTTGAACCTAACGTCTTCGTTGGTCTTGAACTCAAGAAGTCTTGAACTAACTCCTCGAACTGCCAAAGAGTAGTATCACGCTTCCAGCTTGCCTCTGACATAAGCAAGTCCTTCCATTGGATAAGAAAGAACACCTTGCGATTCTACTTGCTTTAGTCTTCTATTCTTCCGTCTACGATCCGCTCAGCCACCCTGCTGAACTCCTTGTGAATAGTTGGCAGGACCTGACTCTTCTTCGCCCTTGATGGATCTATGGAGTCTTCGCGGCATGGCTTCAAGAAACTCACATGAAAAGTTGGATGGAGTTTCAGCCGATCGGGGAGACCCAAATGATATGCCACGTTACCCATCGGCTAGACAATAGTGAAAGGCCCATCATACCTCGCGATTAAGCCTTTGTGTACATCCTTCTGATGTAATTTCTTCCACACCTATGGAGTGAGCTTCAACCAAACCTTGTCCCCTACTTGAAACTCTAAAGGACGTCTCCCTTGATCTGCATACCTCTTCATTCGGTGAGCCGCTTTGGCGACACTATCCCAACCATTCTCCATCATCTCTTGCCGATCAATGGCCAAGTGATATGCGACAGGACATTTCTCTCTTGTCTTCTACTTCGCCACCTTTGAAAGAGTAATAGGTTGGTATCCATACATAAGCTCAAATGAACTCTTCTTCGTCAATGAAGACCGATAAAGATTGCAGCTAAACTGCACTACATCAAGCAGACGTAGCCAATTCTTCTATGAAGCAGAAGCATAATACTGAGGAAACTCTTCCAACAGAGCATTGATCCTCTCAGTCTACCCATCCGTCTGCGGATGGTTCACAGTTGAAAACTTCAATTCTGTACCCAACAACCCAAACAACACCGTCTTGGAAGGTCCAGTAAAGCGAGCACCTCAATCGCTTATGATGTCTTCCGGTACCCCAAAGTGTTTCACCATATGTTTCAGGAATAGCTCAGAAGCCACCTCCGCTGAATATACTACCAATATAGGTATGAATACCGCATACTTCGTGAGCAATGAACAACGGTGAACAACACCGTCCGAGACAATGTTGTTTGTTTTAACAAAAAACTTAGTGCCCAGATGGTACACTCTCTATACCTGTAGGAAATGAACAACAACGAGCACCTCCCGCTCGTGCGTCGAGTAGCGCTGCTTCCTGTCTTTCAGTTTCCAACACTTGAATGCCACCAGATGCTCATTATGAAAAAAGACACTGCCAACCACCTTGTCTGACGCATTCGTGTGTACCTCAAAAGGTTCATCGAAGTTAGGCAATGCTAAGACTGGTTCACTTGCAATTACACTTTTAATATTATCAAAAGCAGCTTGTTGCCTCTCTGTCCGACCCCATGGTTGGTCTTTCTTCAGCAAATCAGTGAGTGGCATGACCTTTCTTGAATATCCTTCAATGAATTGGTGATATTAGTTAGCTAAGCCGAGAAAATATCGTAACTACAGTACCTTGGACGGTGTAGGCCAGCCCAAAATTGTCACGACCTTAGCTTGATTCATTCGGACTTTACCCCGAGAAATGATATGCTCAAGGAACTGGATCTCCTATTAGGCGAAATAACATTTTTCCAGCTTTACATATGATGCTTCCTCAGTCTTGATAGTACCCGCTTTAAGTAAGCAAGGTGATCCTCTAAGGATAGACTATAAACCACAACATCATCCAAGTACGTCACCACAAACTCATCAATGTAGTCCGAAAACACTTGATTCATTAAGTGGAAAAATATCATTTGAGCATTGGTAAAGCTAAAAGGCATTACAAGGAAATCAAATGACCCATAACACGTAACACACCCCATCTTGGACTCATCTCCTTCATCAATCCTCACTTGCAGGTACCCTGAACAAAGATCCAGCTTTAAAAATATGTTTCTTTGGTTAACCGATCGAATAAGTCCGGAATAAGAGAAATTGGGTACTTGTTCTTCATCATGATCTTATTAAATGACCGGTAGTTCACGCACAATCAAAGGGAACCATCCTGCTTCTTCTGGAACAACAGCGGCTAATAAGTGCATTTCGTATAGATATATTTCTCATTTTATACCCTTCGTTTCATTGGTATGTTGATATTAATTCTCCCATTTCAGTGCTATTTGAGGTATTTCTAGTTTTCCGTGCAGATATCGTGGTCTTGAAGCAATAACAAACAATTCCGAGCGATTTTGGTAGCTAAGGGACTTAGAAGAAATCTCATCAAGACAAACACGGCCTCAACACGCCTGTGTTCCCAAGGCGTGCAATCCACAGAATAATTCAGCCAAAGTCAGCACGTTTTTGGTCTCTGAGCACGGTCGTACAACTCGCAACACGCCTGTGTTCCCAAGGTGTGCAATCCACAGAAGAATTCAGCCAGAGTCAGCACGTTTTTGGTCTCTGAGCACGGTCGTACAACTCGCAACACGGCCTCAACACGCCCGTGTTTAACCTCGTGCAGATTCCAGGTTGCTGAGTTTCAGAGTTTTTATTTTGCAGCGATCTGCACGGTTTGGAACACGGCCTAAGCACGGCCGTGTTCACATTGGGAGAATGTTAAAAAGCCCTGAAAGTTAGGGTTTCGGGGACTTTTTAGACTCGGAAAAAGGAGATAGAAGGGAGGAGAGGAGTGTACAGTTGCATCATCATTCAAGAGGGAATCAAGCGTGAATTGTAGTCCAATCGGAGGGAGAAAATACCGACATCAGAACCTTAGACGTCAACGAGTATGCAAGCAAATAGGGAGTCATTGATCTCTTTTGTATTTGTTTCTTTGGTTATTCTCTTGTTGTTTGAATCTATGAGGAGCTAAATCCTTCTTAGGCGCCCGGGTTAAGAACTTGAGTGTTGTTTCGAACTTGGATTCTTTTATGTCAGCAATTATGGTTGTCTTTATTCCCCTTTATTAGATCTTTGGTTGTTGGCTTCATTGATGGTGGTTGAGTGTTTTGAATGCTTTGAGTTCTTGATTTTTGCTTAGCTCGTATATCTCTTAATTTATGCGAGAAGTTAGAAATCAACTTAGGGTTCCATTGACACTTCATGTATCCTCCACATAGCACAACAAGATTCTAGAATTTAGGGTTCGTGAAGGACACTCCAGATAATTTCTGCAAGAATCTGAGTTGGATAGCACCAAGAGATTGACCCGGGGCCCCATCTTCTCCATTGAGCAATTCTCAATTTCCCTCTCGTATGATCCTTCTTCCCTCGATTTCCTCTCCTTTCCAAGTTAGAGTCATTTTACCCTAGTTCCATTGGCTAGATATTAAGTAGTAAGATAGTATTAGGAGATACACTAGTCCCTATGGATTCGACTACCCGACCCTTGGGTACATTATACTACTTGTACGACCCGTGCACTTGTAGTTACACAAGGGGCGTATCAGCGGCGCACCATATGGAGCCTTCGATGGCTTAATGAAGCCACTATCAAGAAGATCTATGAGTTGTTTCCGCAACTCATTCAACTCCAAAGGAGACATACGATAGGGGGCCTGGGCAAGGGGTTTGCAGCCTGGTATCAACTCAATTTGGTGATCTATTATCCGCCAAGGTGAGAGCTCACGGGATAGTTCCGGCAGCATAACGTCTTTAAACTTCTTGAAGACTCCAGCAATAGCTGGGGGTAGATCACCCACCAAATCATTCTACACTTCCAATAAAGCATCAACATAAGTGGGTTCTCCATGTTTTAATCCTTGCACTACCTATTGCAGAGAAAGCATCACTTCCTTCCCCTTCTTCTCCTTTACAGCAATTTCAGCTATAAAACATGGGTTCTTTTATTCCATTATGAGTAGACCACCTAAATGAGGAACAACAGTGATATGTGTCTAAATGTAGGCATTTATACGCTTTATTCTTGTGCTATTTTGCATGTATTTTGATGATTTGATGCCCGTTTCGCATTTAAATTGGTTTTATTTGTGTTACAGGCCTTGAAGAAGCCAAAATGAGCTTAAGAACATTGATAAGTGTCTAAATACACCATTTTGTAATGGTGAACTACTTATATTTTCATGCATTAATTAAATAAAACTGGTGCCCTTTGATGTGTTTTTCTTGTTTTTCTATTTCAGGACATCTACGGACCATTTACGTTGAGAGGAGCATTTATAACTGGAAAATCAAGGTCAAGGAGCGAAGAAACGAAGGATAAACGAGCTCCGGAGGGCATCCACGCGTTCCTACACAACCAGGCCCCTTTTAGGGCCTGTGTGTGGGCCGTGCACAGCCCGCACACCTCTGGCAGAAGGGTGTGCAGCCAAGTGTGCGGCCCGCACACCAGGCCGCACACCAGTCAGGTATTTAAGCTCGACTAGGGTTTTTTCTCGGTGACTTTTGGCCATCGACGCCTCCAAGCACCCCAGCGCTCAAATCTTCATCAAAGGATGTCGTTTTGGAGTGAAATCCAGGGGGAGAAGACGGGAGGACTCGAAGATCGTCATCTTAGGGCTTGCCGACGCGGATTCGGCGAGTGTCTATATCACTTTTAGTCGACACATTCTAGAGGAAGTTTTTGGTGTATTTTTTATGTATCTTTTATTGTGTGAATTTCCCTTATTAATTATGTCGAACTAAACCTCCCAAGGGCGCCAGGCAACCGGTGAACCTTGGGAGAAATACTTGTATTGGATGATGTCGTTTTAATCTAATGAATGCATAGTTTGTCTTAATTGGTTTCTTTCATTCTTAATTCTTGTTCATTCTACAATGGATGGTTTCCGTAGAATTGATTTTGAATGATACTTGTTTGGCGGGATGCTAGCATGTATTAGGTCAAAGAATGTGAGAAGAGGGATTCATTGTACCGGTGCATCGGAGGTTTCGGGTGCCGGTAGCCTCCCGTAGGCTGTAGAGTTCATCTTAGCACAATTGCTCATAGATAACTCTAGCCAAGACTCCCTAGGCCCAATGACATCATGTGAGTATCCTTAGGATAAAGGAATTTGTACTAGATTAGGGCTACACTACGGAGTTTCTGGGGTAGTCGACTTTCGAGTCTAGACGGACCAAAGTATTACAACCCATGCATGCATTACCTATTATCTTATCATCCTTACTTGTGTTCTTCCCGGGGGAATCCTTGCCCGGGGCCTTATCTTCTCTATTTTATTTCTTCTCGGTGTGTTTAACCTGTTGGTGGCTAAAGCTTTCATTGCTTGTTTTAGTTCCAATTTCATTTTCTTCTGTGTCTTTACTCTTTTGTTTGCGTTTTATTTTCAGTTTGTCTTCTCTTTCTTGGTTTTTATTTGTTTTCTCAGTGGAATTTGGGCTTACATTCGATATTTATTTGCTTAACTTCTCCACTCACTAGTGTTCCCCTCTTTGCAGTTTGAGGGATTTTATGACCCGTGACAACCCCACCGGGTATATCGAGGTTGACGAAGAGATCGAGAGGACATTACACAGGAGGTTAAGGGAAGCATTAACCTCATCTAACTGTCCCGTGGAAGCATCAGTTGACCTTCTACCTACTGAAGAAGGGGCATCGAACAGTATGGCAGAATAGAGAATGGCGCTTTCTGATTATGAAAGGCCGCAGTTCACTTGGGAAGAATTTTGCATACAGATGCCCGCCACAGCAGCGAATAATTTTGACTTGGTAAGGCCCATTGGAATGATACAAAACTCAGTGCAGTTTGATGGGTTGGCAGATGAAGACCCAAATGAGCATTTATCGAAATTCTTACATATTTGCTCAACCTTCAAGATCAATGGTCTGTCTGACTAAGCGGCTAAGTTGAGGTTGTTTCCATTCAGTCTTCGAGGGGCAGCCTACAGATGGTTTCAGGGCCTGACACCTGGCTCTATTAAGACCTGGGAGGATATGGTGGACAAATTCTTGGGGAGATACTTTCCCCCTAGCAAGGCCGCCTAATTGCGACAAGAAATTTCGGCATTCAGTCAGAGAGACTCAGAAAATCTATTCGAAACACATGAGTGATTCAAGGACTTGTTGCGATGGTGTCCGCATCATGGATACAAATCATGGATGAGAATAGAGATCTTCTACAATGGATTGAACTACCAAACGCGTCAACTAATCGATGCGGCAGCCGGGGGCTCTTTAAGCAACAAGTATCCCGATGAAGCGGAAAAGTTAATTGAAGATATGGCAAGGAACGAGTCTCATTGGGGTTCAAGAGCCAAGGTAACACAAGTGGCCGGGATATATGAGGTGAGTGCCCACACCGCACTCGAGGCCAAAATAGATGCACTGGCAAGAAGATTCGATCTGATGATGGCCAAAAAAATCAAGTTCTAGCTCCACACCTGTCCTCTCGTGTGAGATTTGTGGAGGTGGGCACTCGGCCACCCTCTGCCCTATTACAGTCACTACTAGCACTTTCTACTGAACAGGTGGATTTTGTGAGCCAAAATCAAAGGGTACATGGGAATCCATATAGGGCCACGTATAACCCCGGGTGGAGAAATCACCTAAATTTCTAGTGGAGCAATCAAAATCAGCAGAGGCCCCAACATCCACCAGGATTCCAGCAGGCTCCACCACAGCTAAAGGAGCACCGAGTCTCAGTTGAAGAAGCGTTGGAAAAATTCATGATTGCTACAGAAGCGAACTTCAGAAATGTCTAAGCCTCGATTCAAAATTTGGAAAAACAGGTTGGACAGTTGGGAAAAGCAGGATCAGAAAGGCAGGAAGGCAGTCTGCCTTGCAACACTAAAGAAAACCCCCATGAGCAATTGAAGGCTATCCCTCTGAGGAGTGGACGGGAAGTAGAGGTTCGATCCTCCAATGGGAACGTGAACGGTAAAGAAAAGAATGTTGTGAGAGATGCAACCCCGAAAGCGAGGGTTGACATTGAGGACAACAACAACACCCCCGGACCTCAACCAAACCAAGCTTTACCAGTGCGGAGTATCAACCCAAAGTCCCCTACCCGGCGAGACTGAAAAAGAGCAAGGATGACTACCAGTTTAAGAAATTTTTAAGTCTACTGAAGCAACTGCACACTAATCTTCCACTTGTCGAGGCATTCGCGCAAATGCCTAAGTACGCAAAGTTTATAAAGAAGTTGTTGACAAACAAGCGCAAGCTGGAAGAAGCATCCAGCGTGACCTTGAATGAGAATTGCTCCGCACTATTACAGAGTTCACTCCCACTGAAAATTCGAGACCCTGGGGGTTTGATGATCGAGTGCAAAATCAGAGAGTCAGTAGTGGAGAAGGCCCTAGCTGATTCGCGGGCAAGTATTAATGTCATGCCCTACAACCTATTTCTGAAATTAGAAATGCATGAGCTCGAACCTACAAGGATGACATTGTAATTGGCAGATCGGTCAGTGCGTCGGCCTCGGGGTGTGGTGAGTGATGTCCTAGTAAGCGTGGGAGGACTTGTTTTCAAGGCGTCGTTTGAGGAGCGATCTTGGCGACATCAACGGTCTTCTTCCATCCAAGGTAATCCAAAGCTAGAGGGAGTGTTCTTTGCTTTTCTTTATGCTTGTTTGTTCACTGGATTTGTTTAAGTGTTCCTCTTTCATGTGGAACTAACTTGTATGTGATTTGGGCATGATGAACCCTAGGGTAGTTTTGTTGTAATTATTGATGATAATCCCTTGTGATTTAGTGTTGGATGTTGAAATACTTTTATAAGAATTTCTATGGTTTGTGATTCATTCTATGTGTACTTTACTGTTTTGGATCGCATGAGAACTCTGCTGTTCAATTTCTAGGTTGTACTTGGAGCGTGGGATACGTCCTTGTACTAGACTCACATAGATTGAAAGGGATTCATGTACCGATACGCCGAGAGATTCAGGTATTTGGTACCCCTCCAAATGCTAGGTTTAGACCCAGAAGAGTGTCTACTCCTGATAAGGGATTCCGGTCAACACTCGCATGGGATTAGGGTTAATCACCAAGGGATTCGGGATTAGCTTAATTTATGAATCTCTCGGTCCAAACCACCATCACAACATCCTTAATTCGGGCCTTAATGACAACCCTAGGGGGGTTCTTTGTCCAAATCACGTCTTCTCCTCCTTGTCGGTCCCTTGAATGCTTATTTGGCATGTAGTGGTAGCTTTATTATCTTGTTATTAATTTTTAGTAGTTGTACTCTTCGCTCGTTTTGTTAGGCTAGGAAATAGACGAAAAGGAAGTAATAGTAGCTCCTTGGCCCCGTGGGATACGACCCCTGTGTCACACACAAGGTATTACTTGACGACCCCGTGCGCTTGCGGGTCATTCATCAAACAGCAGCTTTGACAGATGTCAAGAACTCCATTCCAATAATTAACTCAAAATCATCCATTGTAACAACCAGAAAGTCAATCTTCCCTTACCATCCATCCATGTGAACGAACACGCCATAAATCTTCCCAGTCACCGCTCATGCCTGAGAATTGACAGCTTTTACTCGGCTCGTGTGCACTTCAACGCTCAGTTCTAATCGAGTGGCCACATCCTTTCTGATGAAAGTGTGAGTTGCGCCTATGTCCACCATTCCTTGTATAGCCTTTCCATCCAAGGTTAGTTCCACATAGATAAAGGGATTCGCTGAGCCATCACCTTTGATAGCTCTTAAGGCACCCAACAATTGCAAAGGACTCACTCTTGTTGGGTCCTCCGAATCACATTCTGTTTTATTCACAAACGCGGCCAACTTCTCGCGTTTAAAGCAATCCCATGTCAAATGCGGTCCGCCACAAATAAAGTGTCCTCCTTCCTTACTGCTTGAACCACCTGCTTCTTTCCAATCAGTTTTAGGTTTGTTCCACTTGGCCTGACCGTTGTTAGGCGTCTTCCTCTGAAACCCATTTTCGGCCCTTTTTTCTATCAGCTTCTTTTCCTTCGGTTTGGAGTTCTCACCCTCTCCTCCAGCTAAAGTCCACAAGTCCACCAGTGCTTCAGCTGCAATGATCGTGGAGACAAGATCCTTTACACTTTGCCTCCGTATCTCAATCTGGGTCCAACTCTGCAGTCCTGTGAGGAAGTTAAACAGCTTGTCTTCTTCGGACATGTCCAACATCAGGGATAAAAATTCCTTCACGTACTCCTGGACCATGTCCATCTGCCGTACCTTCTTCAGATTTGAACGAGCTACCCAAGCAGTGTTCCCGAACAAGAATTACTCTTGCAACTCCTTCAATGCTGCCCCCGAGTTCGAAGTGGTCCGACCCATGCGAGCATCATCTTGTTGCCGAGTGCACCACCAAAGTTTCGCATCTCCGGTCAGATACATGCCCACCAACGGAACTTGTTCATGGTTCGGCACCTTCGTATCTTTGAAATACTGATCAATGTCCCAAAAAAAAATCTCCAGTGTCTTGGCGCTCCATATGCCATCAAATGGGGAAGGTTCTGGGACTTTCACTGATGTGGGCACCTCCCACGCAGCAACTGGTACGACGCTAACTTCCTTGAGTAGGGTGACTTCAGCCTCCAACAACTGTACCTTCATCTTCAAGGCTTCAACCATCAACTAGCTTTTCTCTATTCACCTGCGATGTCTTCCACCATCTTCGCTAACTTCTCGAGCTGATCGTCAACACTCCCAATGACATACTCCATTCGCTTGACAGCCTCCTTATGGCGATCTAACTCATCCTTCTTACTAGCCGCCATCTTCACAGTCCCCACTTATACTTCTTCTCGAAATGCTCTTCACGACACCCGGGGCTCTGATACTGGCTGTCACAGCCTCAATCGTCACTTTCATCCTTATGGTACCTGACACGCACCAAGTGATAGGTCAACCTTCCTTGTTAGAGCAACAATGAATTAATACCTGTCCGCAACATAAGCACGGTACATAAAAGAAGTGAGCAAAACCAGAAAATATTCACAGTATGAGAAGACGAGACAAGAAACCAGTTTTGAAGAAAGAAAAACATAAACTCTCTTAGATTGAGAAAAGTTTATAATCATGGCCAAAGACTCTCACCAAGAGGTCTTGTCCCCTCCTAAAGACATAAAAGACCTATTACAAGAGGTACTCCAAATCCCCAAGGTTAATTGAGGCCCTCGCCCAATACAGATCTGGTGAGAAGTCCCGGACTTTCACTTAGCTTGTAGTGTCCTCTGACGTTACTGTAGCCTTAGCCAGCCACCTTTGGTCACAGCGCGCAGCAGTACTGGTCACGCGTGGTAATACTGCATGCCATCCTCATCCTTGGCTTAGCCAAGCTCCCGCTCGTGTGCCTACTTACATACGCCTGTGTAATCCCCTAGTAGATCCATAATTAGCATCTGGGTTTCTCGATATGATCAAGTGTCCCACCCCGCCTAAACTTGCTAGAGATCCACTCTCTAAAATAAATCCACAACACTTGACTCTTGGTATGGGCGCGCCTCCCCCACGCGCTCATTGGCCACGCGCACTCCCATGTGCCTCATGGTCTCAGTACATTATCGTGTGGGATATTCAGCCCGCTCTTGGTCACAACACAACATATGTCTCACGCTCCCCCACGCGCTACCTAATTTGCGTGGCTGTGCGCCCTTGTGTCTTGGTCTATGTTAAATTATTCTCCTAATGACCATGTGTAAGGGTACCGACTCTTACAGCATTCCACTTCAGGGCATCATAGGCCTTTTCAACATCAACCTTCAGTAACATCCTACGAAGAGAATGAGAATCAAATTCTAAGGAATGCACAATTTCTTGGATAGAAATAATATTATCAAATGTGGTTTTCCCAGCCAAGAACCCACTTTGCTCAGGATCAATTAATTTATGAATCACTAGTTTTAATCTTTCACTAAGCATTTTTGCAATAATATTATAACAAACATTACATAAAGAAATTAGCCTGTAGTCATTAACCGTGTTTGGTTTTAGGAATGAAACAAACAATGGTCATTCCCAAGGATTTAGGGATCTTAGCTGTTTGAAAAAAATGATTAATGACGTCAAATAAGGGTCTCTGCACTATCTCCCACTAAAAAAGATAGAATTCAACATTCAACCCATCCGGCACTGGACTCTTTCCTCTCGACATAGATTTGAGGGTTCTAAAACTTTTAGAAAAAGTCACAGGTCTAATGAGTGTGTTTCTATCCTCATCATTCAAAGAAGGGAGATCATTAGGCAACCTATTAATCAAATCGGTTACAAAAGCAGTGTTGGAAAAAGTCTATAACTTAGTATAAAAATCAGAGAAGACAGAAGCAACTGCGTGGAAGCCAGTGTGAATGTGACCCATATCATCAGTAATAGCTGAAATTTTATTTCGGTGAGTTTTAATTTTGGCATGTTTATGAAAAAAATCAGTGTTAAAGTCACCATTTTTAAGCCAAAGCATTTTTGCTCTTTGGGCCCAACGAGTAGCATTCTGCCTAAAAAGAGCAGAATGTTTATTCTATAGAGCCCTAATAGTGATATTTTGAACCTCAAAACAATTGTTAGAAGCCTCTCTAGATTCAAGAAGTGTGATTTCATGCTTAGTTCTAATTACAGCAGTGTCAAGAAGAGTTAAATCAGTAGACTTCCAACTCATAATATGTTTTCTAGTACTGGAAATGAAATGGCTAAGAGCATGCATAGGAGAACCATTAGGATTGGAATTCCAAGCTTTAAAAACATTGTGATGACAATTATCATATTCAAACCAATAGTTGTCAAAGCAAAAAATTTTCTTCCTATTGCCACCCATAAAGAACTTGCAAGAAACAAACAAAGGCGATTGATCCGAAGCAATTCTAGGGAGGTGTCTGTTATAATACGAATCGAAATGAGACAAATAAGCATTATTAGCTAAGCTACGGTCCAAACGAGCCTACCTTCTAGTTAAGCCCCCCTGATTATTACACCAAGTATAGGGAGTACCCTGGAAGCCTAAGCCAAGAAGGTGGTTCTGAGAAAAACAAATCACTAAAATATCTGGATTTAATTCTATAATGATCATAGCTACCACCCTTATGCTGGCTTTGGTCTAAAATAGCATTAAAATCCTCCATCATAATCCAAGAGCAATTGAGCACAGTAATAGAAGACAGGTTATGCCAAACAAGTTTCTGAACTTGAGGATTTAGAGAGTTATAAACAATTAAAAAAATCCATTCTTTAGGGAAATGATCAGAAATAACCAAGTGAAGAGAGTGTCTAGAAATAGCAAGAGGTGAAACATTACCAACCTTCCATTTCCAAAAGGCAAAGACTTCGCCGGATATACCATTTGCAGGAATCGCAGTCCACTCCCAGGATTTAGCAAATTTTTGACAAAAACGGGATGAGCGGTTCAAGTTTGTTCTTGTTTCCACCAAGCAGACAATAAGCGGTTTGAGAGAGCTCATGAGTGCTTTGACTCTGTTAATTTTATCCGGGCTCGAAGGCCCTCTGCAGTTCCAACAAAAATTTTAGCGAAATCAATAGACATAGAGTAATTGATGAAGAGAGAAAAAAATGTAACAATAGAGAAAAAACTCTAGGTAAATAGGAGAAGAAAACAAATCAAGTTGTATCGTCAGGGCCTTTCATTTACCCTTTTTTAGACAACAGTTAACCTTCATCTTCCCTCGTCACGCTAGAGCTTCAAGCTTACCATCCTTTTGAACCTCCATAAGAGGCATGCCATCATCAAAAATTTCATAGGATTAAGGTCCTTCCAGAAACCCAACATCCATTAGCCAAGGTTCATCAGTGCCATGTCCGACTAATGCTTTCAGAGCACTCAAGACCCTTTCCACTAGCAAATCATGTGCTTTCATCCTGTGTTCATTACCTTGGGATGCCTCCCTTTCTTTGTTCGTAGACATGATAAGACAGGGAGTAGGTTGCACCATCTAGGAGCCTAGGGAACCCTCTTCTCCTTTCAGCCATTCTGACTCCATTTGACCTCCAACATCAGTAGACCTCCTAGAGTCATTCGCAATGAGGAAGGATCCACTGAGATAGGATGACATACTGAAGCTCTGGACATCACTAGGGTTAGGTTTCAACATAACCTCCCTTTCTAGATGCCTCAAGATGATAACTCCTCTCATCCCAATACACACCAACTCTGCCGCCACGTAGCCCCGTACAACCTCCACATATGACTTACGCTCTGTCAGAAAATGCCACATCATGCTAAATCACTCCTGACGTGTCTCCTTGGCTCTGGAGCCCGGAAAACATTCTCTGTCCCCCTTTATAGCCGTCATTCGGCTCCAAGCTTGTATCCAAGGTCACCATCCTCTAGGATCTCTCCTCCTCAGCTTGTTCATGGTGCCCAAGATCAAGCTGCATGTCCTGTATTAAGGATGACAATGGGGCGGGGTGGGGCGAGGCGGCCCCCCCGCCCCGCCAATCACATGGCTTGCCCCGAGCCCCGCCCTGCCCCGTTTTTTTTAGTATTCTCAATACCAAAAACGTCCCGCGGTTTTTTTTGCACTCAAGGGGCCCCGCCCCACCCCACTTTTACTAAAAGTGCTTTAAAAAAAATAAAAAATTGTATTGTCTAACATTAATTAATGAAGTTTTTATTAAACCCCTTATAATATATACTATTTTTTAATAAACCCCTTATAATATATACTATTTTGTAATTAAATCATTAATACATAAGCTTAATCAAGATATACAACTATCATAATTAAGTGAATATAATCTTATTTATTTTGATTTATAAATATAAAAATTTAAAATTATATGTATATCTTAATATATAGGGGTGTATATGTAAATTTTTAACAGGGCGGGGCAGGGTGGAGCAGGCAAGGTAAAACCGAAACCGCCCCGCCTCACCCCCTCACCAAAAATCCCCGCCCCACCCCGTTCCCCAATTTCTATCAGAAAAACTCCCCGTTTGGAGCGGGTCGGAAACCACGGGGCGGGTCGGGTTTTGCCATCCCTATCCTGTATTTTGTCTTTCTTGTCACTAGTCTTCGAAGCTCCTGCAATTACATCCCCTCCTGGACTATAAGAAAAGAAGGAACAAATGTTGACAGTGTGGTCGATACGTCCACATTAAAGCAGAAGGATGGGAGCCTTTCATATAGGATCGCCACCAATGTTTCCTCATCCCCCTCACCAATCCATAATCCTCTTTGAAGGGGTTTGGACAGATTAATTTCAATACAAAGCGTAGCATATTTGGCTCTTCCCACGTTCATAAAACTCCCGTGTACATTCATTGTATGATTATTAATCCTCAGTACACATCCTAGGATAAACCCTAGGTTCTCCAGCATGTCTTTCTCCCCATATTCCATCTAGAGATGGTGAAACTGGCCCCATACTGCAGTAGTATCGAGCTTTTCGAAGGCTGGCTGGAAATTCATTCTCCAGGGGATGAGTTGTAACACCATACTGTTAATCGTCCAAGGCCCCTCCCAAAGGAGCTTATTAGCCATTTTAGTAGAATGACAACGGATATAGTAGAAACCATTTGGCATATCTGAGATTGAGAATTTCCCTAGCTCCTTCCACAACCTCTCCAATGCCATGCGAACTTGGTCCAAAGCCATAGATTTTTCCAGAAACTTTCCATACAGGGTACCCTGCATTCTGTCCTGCAGTCTCCTGTGAAATTCCTATTCGGCTTGAATCTCATGTGCCGGAGGGACTTCAGCTTCTCAAAATTAGCTTTGGTGTTCACCATCTCATTCACTAAAACCTTTTTCGAGGACTCACCCGAGACCACTCCAGCCCAAGACTTCCCCGGCGGTAGAGACGATCCAGCTTGCCGTTCCTCAACCGAGGGAGAGAGCATCAGCTAAGCTATCTGATTTCCACCCCCACTCCTCATTGCAAGTGGGGGAAGAAAAATCTCCAAGGAAATCCTTAAGAGGAGAAAGTTCAGACATCTTTCAGAGAGCTTTTTTGCTCCACCTAGGCATCTTTGAAAGACTGATGACAATTGGTGCGTTCATAGGTGATGGCACTCATTAATGAGTGGCGTATGCTTGGTCAATATTGGTCCACTAGGTCATATGTTTGAAATTTCAAGTTCGGCGGCCATTTGAGTTGTTCATATTTCTTAAAAAAGAAAATATCACTATAGCTATATATATTTATAATTCCAAATGAATGATAAAATATAGGTTTACAACATTTATATATTTTTTATTTGTTGTAATAATTAATTAATTGATAATTATAAAATTATATAATAATGAACTTTATATTAATACCAGGATTACTGAAAAATTCAATCTTACATTTCATTTTAACATTATATTGGTATCATTACTTGTAAAAATATAAATATTTATTAATATTTGTTAACAATAGTGGATTATGGAATTATAATTAATAAACTATTTGATAAACGTTTTGTTTTGGTTGGGGCAAGAGAACACTTGGGCCATGTAAATATAACCATAAACAAAGAATTTGAAATGAGTTTTATACATATTTGATTTATTAGCAAATATTATGTTTTTATAAGGGGCCTGATGCAAATTTTATTCCAAGATATCTCATTTCCGTTGTTTCACAGGCACTCCTTATCCTGGTTCGCGTTGCCAAATAAACATAGCTCCTTTCTCAACCATGTCCGCTTGTTCCCCATCACCACTGGCCATGAGCATTTCCCCACTTCTCAGTTCCCAGAAGAGGATTCTTCCTCCAAAACCCATGCGCATGCCCAAGGAGCCACACTTCAATCACGACTTCTCTGCCAGCAAGAAACTACTGGTCTATCCCAAGTAGCAAACACAGTTCATTCATTCATTCTTCTTCTTCTTCTATTGGTTTTTGTTGAGATGCAGGCTGGTGTGGACTTGGTTCTGTCGGTTTTTGTTGAGATGCAGGCTGGCGTGGACTTGGTTGCAGACTTGCTGGGTGTCACTCTTGGCCCTAAAGGGAGGAATGTTGTGCTGGGGAACAAGTATGGCCCTCCGAAGATTGTCAATGATGGTGAGACTGTTCTTAAGAAGGTAAACGAGATCATTATAAAGGATTTTTATATTTATCATTGTTTCTCTTGATAAAAGAGGGGAAATTTGATCATCTTGTTTATATTTTGATGCACAACGAACCTATCTGTTTAATTTTTGGTATTGAATGTGTCTCTTTGATTGTCTGACACATTTATATGTTCATGTGGAGATTTGTTTGATGAGCTGATTGAATTACTATTTTTTTTCTTGCAATTTTGTTTGTGAAGATTGAATTGGAGGACCCTTTAGAAAATGTTGGGGTGAAGCTGGTAAGACAAGCTGGTGCAAAGACCAATGACCTTGCTGGTGATGGCAGCACTACCTCTATTGTTCTTGCTCGAGGCTTAATTGCTGAAGGTGTGAAGGTACATTGTAGATATTATGGTTCTTCCCAATTCCTGTTGTTTCTTTCTTTTGTGGATGCCTTAAACTGTTCTACATGTTGATGTCGTAATAGAATTGCTTCTTGGTTCCGAAACGAGATGCATTTCTAGGTAGAATTACTCAGGTTTGAAATTAATCAACTGATACCTGTAAATTACTTTAGGTTCTCTCCGTTGGAATGAATCCTGTTCAAATTGCACGTGGAATAGAGAAGACTGCAAAAGCTCTTGTTTCTAAACTCCAATTGATTTCACGGGAGGTATAGTTATTATTCTCTTTTAATTTAGCATACTTTTTGTGAAGCCTAATATTGTTGATATTTCATCACTGGCTTTTCTCACAGTTCTTGAGTTCATATGTAATTATAGTCCAATGATCAGCTTGAATTTCCACCAATTTGTAGTGAACCACTTCCAATGCTTCACTTTTAATAGTTTCTGCAGCATGGTTAAGTTAAGATACTTGTTCTGCAGATCGAAGACCATGAAATTGCACATGTTGCAGCAGCAAGTGCTGGGAATGATCACACAATTGGAAATATGATCGCTGATGCCCTGAGAAAGGTTGGAAGGAAGGGTGTGGTGAGAATAGAGCAAGGAAGATCCTCGGACAGCAGTATAGAGATTTTAGAAGGGATGCAACTTGACCGTGGATATTTGTCACCTTATTTTGTTACTGATCGTGCCAATATGTTTGTTGAGTTTATTGATTGCAAGGTACATTGCGAATTGTGTATTATTATCAGATTTTTCTGCCAGTTAATTAGTTGGAGTGAATTTTATTGTTCAGATACTTTTGGTCGACAAGAAGATTGCAGATCCAAAGGCGATGTTTAAGGTATTGGATGGTGCAGTGAAAGAGAAGTATCCACTCTTGGTTATTGCTGAGGGTATTGAGCAAGAAGTTCTAGCTCTGATGATTAGAAACAAACTTAAAGGTGTGCTTAAAGTAGCTGCTATTAAAGCTCCAAGCTTTGGAGAGGGCAAGAGCCATTTTTTGGATGACCTTGCTATATTAACAGCAGGTATTGAACTTGGTTACAATCTGAAAGTTATTTGAGATGCTGACATATTATTAATGTGACAATAAATAGCTTATTTTAGTCCAGTCGATATAATTTGAAGCTCTCTTACTGTTCTTCATAATTTCTAGTTTATTTTGCTTTGAACTCCATTTGTTACAGGAGAAGTTGTCCGAGATGAGATGGGATTGACTCTTGAAAAGGCTGGGAAAGAGGTTTTAGGTAGTGCTGCAAAAGTGGTGATAACAAGCAATTCTACATTGATTGTTGCAGATGGAAGTACCAAGCATGCAGTGGAAAAACGGGTTCATCAAATAAGAAGTCTAGCTGAGGTGAATATCGCATGCCTGTTGTTAGTATCTCTTGAAAATTAAAGAAAGGAAATAAAATGGCATCTTCTTTGAATTCTATGCTTCCATCATATAATTATATTCCAAGTGTAGAATTTGAATAGTAAATGCTACATAGTCTGTGTGATGCTTCCAAAGGCTACATAATTGCATTCTATAATTGGATTACATCATCTTCCTGCAGGATTTAGTGTTGGCTCAGGGTACAATTGCCCATTGACAAGGTGGGTAGGGTGAAAATGGGTGGTTTAAGGCATTTGTTCCTTTGTTACATAAGCCAATAGCTCAGTAAAGCTATTCACGTTACATAGTTCCTGTCGTTCTTATGAAAATGGGTAAATTCTCTTATGAAATGAAAGTGCAGAATCAGTAAATAAAAAAATTGCATTCAGCCCTTGAAACTATAAAACCATTCTTATTTTTTTTCTGAGTTTTTAAAATTTATTGTTTTGTGCAATTGATTGTACCAAAATTTCATAGAACAAATGGAATGAGTAAACTAGGCTGACACAGAATATATATATTTTTCTTTTGAAGTAAAGAGCTGGATAGCTGAATTATTTAAAAAAGGAATAAAGAGTCTACAAAGGAACAACCAATTCAAGACTTAAACAAAGATGACAAGAATAGGAAAAATTACATGGTGAAGCCATTTTGATGCAACACCTTCATTAACCATCTTGGGAGGTCTCTCCCTTGATGAAATAAGGATATGGAATGATGAGTGAGGCTATGGCTGGCAACATTCAAAGCACTGCTGCACCACTTCTTTGGAATTAGATGTATTCTAGGATGGCCAGAATCTGCGAGTAGATCCTTGAGAAAATTGAGAGCTGATGCCGCTCTCCAATCCTTAAGCAGGGTGTCATCTTGTAGGGCCTCTTAAAGGTCTGAACATGCAATGAAAATATGCTGGCTGCTAAGTTATGTTGCTTGATGCAATGGAGGCTCACAATTAATGCGTTGATTTCAGCATCAACAGGTGAGGTTGCATGAACTGGGCAGTTCCCTGCCAATGAAACAGAGTATTTTGAATCAGTAACAATAAAACCAGCACCACAGAATGTTAGATCATTAGAGTAAATTGCGGTGGAAAAAAGAAAAGGTCCATCAGCATAAGATAAGTTATTTAGGATCAAGTTCTTCCTTGTTCGTTGTTTTGTTGCAAATGCGTATTCCTGTGCCATTGCAATAGCTTTCCTAGCAATGCACTTGAAGTCTGGCACTTCTCTTCTAAATATAGCGTTGCATCTGGCCTTTCAAATGAACCAGGCGGTAGCAGTAATAACAGCCTTAATAAACCTGGAGTAACTCCCTTGTTGATCCATGATCCAACTACCTGATGTGAAACCAGCTAGAAAAGTGATTTGTCTTCCTACAAGATTGTCGACCAAAGGCCAGATGTATTTGGATTTGGGGCAAAGATGTAGTAGATGCTCTACAGTTTCATAATTCAGTCCACAAAGAACACACGTCTTGAGGGCCAATATTTAGAGCATGCAAAAAATCTAACGTTTTAATCTTGCCCTTAAATACCAGCCACATAAAATACTTGGCTCTAGGAGCCAATTGTAATGACCACAAATATTTCCAGTGCTTCCAGGGTTCCCATTCATTATTGTTAGCCCTCAACTGCTTGTATACCATGCCAGAGAGTTTGTTACTGTGAGATCTGGGGAACCAAACCCAATGAGACCTAATATTGGGATTGATAGTACCAAATCTGAAGATGCAAGAATTCATATCTGTGCCAAACATTAGATTAAGCATCGAGAGATTCCAGTGAATATCTACTAGAAAAGCTGAAAGTGTGAGGGAGTTGATCTCCAAATCCATATTCAAATATGTTGGCTTAAAAGCAAGGGGAATTTCAAACCACCAAGGATCATTCATAAAAGAAGTGGTGTAAGGATTCACATCCCGGATCGAGATAAATGGTCTAATGGTCTAATGGTCTGAGCGGTTTGCATAAACTTCGAAAAAACCATGAACAAGTTGCCGGGATTTTATCATTCCAGAGATAGAACTGATCATATTTAGAGTTTAAAATGTCAGTCCAAAAAGAATCTTTGCCATTCAAGAGATTAATGACATGCTTGGCTGTTAAGGCCACCTTAGTGGTTTTCAAGTCTTTTATAGAGAGACCTCCCTTAGATCAATCAAGAGTAGTATTTGCGTAATTGACTAGATGAATGCCACTACTATGGCCACTGCTAGACCAAAGAAATTTCCTAATGCTAATGTTGATTTTGTCCAGGATGGTATCAAGGATAGAATAAACAGAGAGATAGTATATAGGGACAGACAACAGAGAAGAGTTAATAAGAGTCACTTTGCCAGCAAATGAGATGTTTAGATTCTTCCAATTATCAATTGTCCTATTGAGCTTTCTAAGCATGCCCTAAAAAAAAGAGGCAGCAATCCTTTTAGGAGTAATCAAAATGCCAAGATAAGTAAAAGGAAAGGACCTAATGTTGAAGGACAGAATTGAACTGATTCTGTTAACTATATGCTTATTGGCATTGGAAGAAAAGAAAATATTTGACTTCAGATTATTAGGATGTTGACCCGTCAGGTTCCCATAGATATTCAGACATAGCTTGATGAACCTAGCTGATCTCCTAGTTGCATGTTGATAAGGATTAAATCGTCAGCATACATTAGGTGATTGAAATTTGTATTAAGGTGGTTGTTGAAACCAGGAATCATATTCCGTCTAAGAGCAAAGTTCAATATGGTTGTAAGGTCCTGAGAAGCTAAAATGAACAGGTATGATGAAAGAGGGTCTCCTTGTCTTACTCCCCAGGAAGAGAAGATCCAGCAGGTTGGTTGGCCATTAATGAGGAATGAGAAGGAAGAAGAATTAATACAAGCTTTAATCCAAGAAATCCAAATATTAGAGAATTTCATTTTAGTCAAGGTGGCCAGAATAATATTCCAAGTTAAGGTGTCATAAGCTTTTTCAATATCAATCTTGATTAGCATCCTAGGGGGCTGATTCTCTCTCTCTCTAAAGAATGAACAATCTCTTGAAGAGTTATAATGTTATCGAAAGCATTACGACTAGAAACAAAACCACATTGCTCTTTCCCGATAAGCCTAGGAAGAACACTTTTAAGACGATTTGCAAGGAGTTTAGTAATAATTTTGTAACAAACATTGCAAAGGGAAATAGGCCGAAAATCAGAAACCATTTTGGGATTAGGTTGTTTTGGAATAAGCGTTATATAGGTTTTACCCCAAGATTTTGGCATAACAGATTTGGAAATAAAATAATTAACAGCTTGTAAAAGGTAATCACTAATCTCATTCCAAAAGAAGCGAAAAAATTCAGCGTTCAAGCCATCAGGCCCTGGACTGTTACCTGAGGGAAGAGAAAGTAGGGTTTGAAAAATTTCATTCTTAGTTGCCTGACGGATGAGAAAGTCTCCTTCACTAATAGAACCAGTATTAAGATCAGAAGGGAGAGCATGCAAAATATCATCTAAACTAGTAGGAGAAGAATCGTTCCATAAAGTGGCATAAAAATTCAGGAAAACACTTTCGATATTTTTGCGATCAGTATAAACAGTACCATTAGCATTCACGATAAAAGAAATAGTATTAAAATGCTTACAATTACGCACTGTATTGTGAAAGAAGGTTGAATTATGATCGCCATCTTGAACCCAAAGGAGCCGAGCTCTTTGAGCCCATTTCGTAGCATTCTGTCTCTGAATTGCATTGAACTTTTTATAGAGGACAAGAAGCTCCTTTTGGATTTGATCAGGTGGGGCATGAACATTTTCGCCTATCTCAAGATTAGCAATATCATTTTCAGTTTGAGCAATGTCAATGTCTAGCGAATTCATACCTTTCGAGCTCCAGCGGATAAGATTATGTCTGGTACGAGAGATAAGGTGAGAAAAAACATGCATGGGGTTAGAGTGTGCTTGAAAGTTCCAAGCAGCCTTGACAACACTATGGCAGCCAAGATACTCTAGCCAGTAGTTATCAAATCTAAAAATTTTGTTATTACGAAAATTACGAGAATAAGCTTTTAACAATAGGGGAGCATGGTCGGGACAAATTCTAGGAAGGTGATGAATAACATAAAAATCAAACTTATTGGACCAGATAGAGTTAACAAGGCAACGGTCTAACCTGGCCCAGCGTCGTGCTAAACCGGTCTGATTGTTACACCAAGTAAAATCAGAGCCTATGTAATTCACATCCAGAAGAGCATTTGAGTCAATGAAATCTACAAACAAGCGAGCTTTACTAGCATAATAATATTGACTGCCACCACGAAAGTCAGTCGGATGCAAAATAGTATTAAAATCCCCTATAACTATCCAAGCAAGGTTAAGAGTTGACATACCAGAAAGTTCTTTCCAAAGAGAGTTTTGGGCCGAGATACGGGTATCATTATAAATGACCGAAATAACCCAATTAGAGAAAAGGTGATCAAAGATTACCATGTGCATAGCTTTTGAGGAGATTGCAACTGGTGTAACTTGACCCAGATTCTGTTTCCAAATAGTTATGATGCCGCCCGAGTAGCCATTTGCAGCAATCGCTGCCCACTCCCAATCTTTAGCCAATTTGGAACAGAAACGAGTGATTCGATCCTCATTCGCTCGTGTTTCAACAAGAGAGAGGATTAGAGGATTATTCTTCTTGAGGAATGAGCGAACCCTGATAGAGGTATCACGACCTGTTACTCCTCTACAATTCCAGCATATAATAGAAGTTAAAGTCACAAAGAAATTAAATCAAAAAGAGCACCGAAATATTGAAGACTTCAAACAAGAGGGAACACTCCCTGTAGAGATCTTAAGAAATTGGTTGAGAAAACGAATAGACGGCTTCACTAAGGACAAGATGGCGATGAGGAAACGCGATCACCATTTTTGTCCATTCTGCCCTTCTTGGTTGGAGTAGCGACATGGTGTGCATTCTTGCGAATTAAAGCGTCCCTGTGCAAATCTTGTTGAGCTTCGTCAAGGTCATATTGTCGTCAAGTTCCTCTTCATCTGTTTCTTCATCTCCAATTACCTCAGTTTCACTCATCTCTTGATCACTGCAAGGTGGTGACGCTGAGGATTTGCGAAGAGCAGTGGCAATTCGATCAACAATCATCAAGTGTTGATCATTCCCAATTTCCGACCCATGGGTGGAGTGCATACTTGCAGAAGTTAGGAGAACTGGGGGAGGGGGCGAGGACCTACCAGTCTTACCTTTCTTGTCACGTTGGATATTGGGAGCTCGAGTGCTAGACAATGGTAGGTGAGATTGAGGTTGCGTGGGGAGAACGTCGCTGACGGACGGTTGGGATTCTCCAAGAGCCGTTGGTTGAGGGGTAGGGTCCTTATCAACAGGGGTCACTACGTCAGAATCGACGTTTCGTATACACATACCCTCGGGACTCGAGGTGCCATCATGACGATTTCCAAGACTAAGCTGCCCTCAACGACTTCGACCATGCCGACCTCCACGTGTCACGCTAGCAGTGAGATTCTGGGTAGCGTGCCTTTTGGAACGCTCAACAGGCGGCTCGCCGCTTGGCACGTGCGGCACGCTCGAGGGAGTCCCCCGAGCACCTCCACGGCCACCGGCATGGCCTCGCCGCCGTGTAACTAGCATCCATGGGCCGAAGTTTAGGTCTGAGATGTTATCCTGCAAGGGAGATTCCCGACTGCTCGATGGCGGGGTAGTCATATCATGGGATGAAGTGTTTGCCTCCTGGAACGGTGTCAGGTTGCATTTGAGCTCTCTGGACCTCTTGCCCATTTTGATTCATATGATCATTATGGTGGAAGTGCAACGGGGAACTCCGACAACCCGGTGCTCGCCGGTTGTAAGCATTCGATCCATGACCGACCATCCCACAATGGTAGCAAAAAGTCGGGAGTTTTTCGTACAGAGCTACCACAAATACCTTGTTCTCTTCGTCACCAACCCAAATACCTCTCTTCAAAGGCTTGGCGAGATCAATCTCTATACAAACCCGAGCAAACCTAGATCTAGAGAGGGATGAAATGAAGTCATCGATTTTCAGCAGTCTTCCAAATGGTGAAGAGATCATCTCCAGAGATTCGCCATCCTAGTAGTCTACTGGTAGGTTGTGAAACTGAATCCAGATTGCAGCTGTAGTCAACTTTGTGGAAGTTGGTTCAAAATATGGTTGCCAGGAGGCAAGTTGAAGTATAACACCATTAACTGCCCAAGGACCTTCAAATAGAATACGTTGCATCGTCTCCTGCGTCTCACACCGGATCAGAAGATAGCCGTTGGGAAGATTGGAGATGTGCGCCACTCCTAAGCTTTCCCATTTGGTCTGCAAAATCGACTTAGTTAAATCAAAAGGAGGAGATTTGCCGAACAACTTACCATATAATGAATTCAGAGGTTGGCGATTTTAGCTTGGTTAGCATTGGCCCCTTTACCAGGGCAAAGGATCAGCTTTTCTATGCATCGCAGTCGTGATCTCCGCCCATGTGGGCGGAGAGGCGTGTCCCTCACTTGCCATGGCAAGCGGGGACGAGGAAAGGAGCAGAAGTAGGCTCAAGCGGGGACGAAGGCCTAGGCTTACGCAGAATATTACCACCATGATCATTGTGATTGATTCAATGTCTTGTTTATTCTAGTTTGATTTTGTAAAACTGTTTATTATGTAGAATGTCATTTATCAATCTTTATTGGATTTAACTGCAGTTGCATAATTACTCTTACTATTTTTAGGATGTAAACTCATTTTAGTGAAAAATCTCATTATTTCTCAGAGTACTGAAGAGAAATTCAAAAAGAAAATACTAAACGAAAGGATAGCAAGGTTGTGTGGAGGGATTGCTGTTATTCAGGTAAGATTTCACAAATTGCTTGCTTATAAATAAAATAAATGAGTACTGTTACATGATATGCATCCTTCAGCGCTTACATTAATATTTATATGGTAGGTAGGTGCACAGACGGAAGTTGAATTGAAGGATAAAAAGCTTAGGATTGAAGGTGCTATTAATGCAACCAAGGCAAGTGAAGCTCATATGTAATTTTTTTCTACTTGTACATAACAATAGTGATCCCTTTTTTTAACTGTAGGCTGCAATAGAGGAAGGTGTCGTTGTTGGTGGTGGATGTACTCTATTAAGGTTATCGACAAATGTCGATTCAATTAAGGCATCTTTGGACAATGATGAACAAAAGGTAGTGCTTTAAGTTTTTCTGCATATCGACACTATCATAGCTCAAATTGAAATCTCAATCACTAATTTGACTTGAATGGTTAAAAATAACAATGTTGGTCTAGGATCACATTGTAGCTCTTAGTTTAAGTTTATTCATCACATATTCACCACACCATATCTTTTGATTGAAGGCATTAATATAGAAGATTGTCAAATTGAAGTTTCAAATGGAACCAATCTGATGCATTGAATATGTTGACATTTTGTTTACAAGAGTCCTTAATATTGAATTGATGGAAATGGTTCTCTTATGCATGTTGTGAACCTTGATGTTGGAAAGTTAAATAATATAATTTTGTTACATGATTGTAGTAGTATCAAAATATAGATATTGTTTTGAATACTACATTGCTGAAAGGGCATGCAAAAGAAAATTATTCTAATATACTTGATGAGTCTCGTATCTGGCATTTAGACAACCCTGGCAACTTACAGTTGGGTGTAATCAGTTCTATTGTTATAAACAGATGTAATTGATATTTAGATCTCTAGGATTCCACTTCTTTTCGGCTTCCTTCGCAAGTATAGTCATGACTTTTACTGTTTTTTTCTGAATGGATCAAGAAACGGCAAAATATGGTATAAAAGAGATTTATTTGCCTCTTAAAAATTGTGGATGGCCTGAACCTGTAAGAAAGGCCAAGAGTTTGCTTTCATTAATGTATACCCTGGCATGGACTTCTTCCCATAAGTTTCCCTCAAGGTATTATAGTGGTTTGAGTTTTGACACTAAGAACTACTTAGTTTTAATTTGCACTCTGGTAAATGGAGTCCTGGAGGTAGTGATGATGGGTATATCAAATTCTGCTATTTACTAGGAGCACTTGTAAGTGCCCATCAACTTAGAGAATAATGACCAAGGTTTATGCCCCAAAATAAATTATTCCAATGGTCAGGTGAGTAATCTTCATCATTATGTCCATTTTTAATATCAAAACCTGATGCCATAAAGAAATTTATGACATTGAAAGTAGAAGTCGAATGTATAAAGAAACATTAACTTTTTGATGCTCAAGTTTCTAGAGAAGTTACATACATAAAGAAAATAGTGAATTATTATAGATTAATTTATTAGAATTTTGAGCCTGTTTTAAGTTGGTTTCAGCCACCGCAAGGTTTTTTGTACCGATGAAATTCCAATTTATTGTATTTGAAAGCATGATTTCATAAGCAAAATAAACCTCCCAATTGTAAAGAGTCAAACTAGCCAATCATGAAATGCCTTTGGACATAAGCTATCCTGGTACCATTCTTTAGTGATTATTAACTCTTAGCTGACATAAAATTCTCTTCTTTTATTGGATAGTAAGACAATTTATTGTTCTTTGATTGTTTCATATTGTTTATGGCGGGTTACTGCATACGCTTATCAACTCCTCTTACATATCATTTCTACATTTTTACAGATTGGTGCTGACATCTTCAAACATGCCTTAAGTTATCCCGCAAAATTAATATTAAAAAATGCTGGGATGAATGGCAGTGTCATTGTTGAGAAGGTCACATAATATTTTAATAGTTGTGAACATTAAATCTGACTTTTAGATTCAACTGAAGCTGCTAAACTAAAACAATTTTTTTTTCTTGCAGATTTTGTCCACTGAAGATTTTAGGTATGGCTACAATGCAGCTAAGAACTGTTATGAGGACCTGATTGCAGCTGGAATTTTAGACCCAACAAAGGTATGGATAGCCTATAGAAGTAATTGTTAATATACTTATGAGAATTTTTTTTATTTATCCTATGAAGAGGCCAGCCTTGTACTATTATGAATTTATTTATATGTGACGATACGTATGTGTTAACTTTGATTATTTACATGCACCATGTGTTTCATTTTGCATTCTAATGTGCTCACGTAGTTTTGTAAGAAATAACTTGTTTTAGTTTTGAATCTCTAACACAAGTTTTTTAAGTAAATGTAGGCTTTTTGTGCATATCTTTTTGAACTACCCTCATGTTGCAAATAGAACTCATATATATACGGAGAATTTTATAGCCTTCTCCAAATTTTGAGACTTTTAATCAAACACAATTACAAAGAAAACAATTGGTAGAGTCGAGCACGGTGAATAATAATTTTCCCGGTAAAGAACAACCGGGGTTTTTATCAGATACCATGAATTGGGCATACCTTAGATTGAGCTTTTCTTAAGAGTTATTGACGGGGTGGCGTGATGTCACCTATGAAACGCAAGTGCACGTGCTGATCAAGTAATATAGTATGCTAAAATGTAGGGTTATCGTATTCACGAGGAATGAGAATACTTGTAATTACTCTTACTGTAGTTATCTAACCTTAACAAGACAGTCATGAAAACAGGTCATGAGGAAGCAAAGAAAGATGGTAACAGCTCAAGATGACACGAAGATAATCAATTTGATTAAAAAGGTACTTGGACAATGATTTTCCCAGGATCGTACTCTAAAACATAGGATTCCAATAATGTTTCTTAAACTAGTAAAATTGAGTTGCAAGGAAACTGAAACTCTCTAATCTCGCTCTCACGGCAATTAGAGACTTTTCCTATACAAGGCTCTAGTGGGGATCTCTCTCTACACTAGACCAAATACGAATGCCTTACGTTCTATGGGTTCTTAAATAGGTCAACATTGCTTTCTAAAAATAGGTTGCTCACTCTCTCGCGATAAACTACCCCTAATCTTTTGCAACTTCCAAGCGGTGATCTCTTTCTTCACTAGGGTTACACGATCGCTCAGAGTTCACAGAAGTACGAAGGTAGGATGACCAATGCGAAGGGAAAGAGGACATTCCTTTACCTACATGCTCGCTCTCTCAACTCTTTTTAAATTTTGGTAAGTCTCTCACTAGTGGGTTTCTCAACACAACACTAGCATTCACCCAAACATATAATTCAGCTATCTCTAAATTGAGATTGAATGACAATGAAACTCAAGATTAAAACTCAGAAATTGCTAGAATTAAGAAACATAAAAGAAATTACAAAATCATGACTCTAGGGTTTACATGTCCAAGATCCAACAAGAGTTTAGCTTCTCATGGAGTAATACAATTCAAGATACAAATCAAAATTAATGCTATGCATCTCAAAAACAAGTAAAATTCCCTTCCAGGTAAAAGTTGTAAGCTCGGCGTATAATTTCTCCCCGAAGTTGGCCAAACAATGCTTGTGCTAGGTTGTTGGCATCATGGAAGATGATGAGAACGATGGGGAATGCCACTAGTGTGATTCCTTCTTCCCTTAGATGTCTTCTCTAATCCCTAGCCTCGCGGTTGCCTCTCTTCTTCAGAGCTTACAACCCTCAATTTTATTTCCAAAAACCAGTCTTTCAAATTTGGAAACTCTTAGCAGCTTTATACCCTGACCCTTACGGGTGTAAGCCCAGGTCATAAGGATCGGACTCTTGTTGATCGCGTGCCTTACGGTCTTGCTTGTAGTTGTAAGTTTTGTCTGTAAGGTCTTTTGTTTTTGTATTGCGGTCTCGTATACGGCCATAAGCGTGGGATCATAATTTTTTCCTGCCAGCTCTTATGACTACTCCTTATGGGCATGAGTTTCTCTCGTAAGCTTCTCTGGATAGCCCTTACAGTCTGGCTTACGGCCGAAAAGATCGCCTCTAAGGTCTTCTGTCTGGCTTATCTTCCAAGTATTGATGTCGAGAGAGCTCTGTCTTCTTTACTTTGGCTCCTAATTGCTTCTTTTGGCTCTCCCTCGTCTTTAAGCTCCACTTTGTGCCTAAAAACACAATTTACACCCTTCCGCATCGTCTTCTAAATTATCATTCTAATACAAGCTGGATAAGTGTACGAAATAATATAAAATATAATATAACTGTACACTTGTCAATTATGTAAAAAACCTGAGAATATTCCATATCTGGATGCGGAGTTTTGAATTTTCAATTGAGATGCCATCTCTTTTACATTAGCTGGTAATGAGAAACTGCTCTGGTAGCTCTTTATTCATATAAATTTAGACACAAGCTTAGATCATACTCAATAAAAGAGGGTGAAGATTGCATTCTTAAAGATGTAAATATTATAAAAAATTTTCTTAGGTCAGATAAGCTAAAAAATGGTTATAAAACAGACATCCTCGTTTCTGTTTATATCTTGAACTATCCTGGCTAGCAATTAAAAGATGGAAGGACTTCTTACATAAATATATACATTTCATTCGTTATGATTCATTGGCAATATCCTATTCAATTGGTTTATCTGCAATTATACTTAATTCCAAGGACATTATGTCAAAACCACGTGTGGACAGAAAAATATGTTTGATCAAAAGGCTAGGACAAGGTAATTTTTGTGCAAATATACTTCTAAGAGGATGTAAGATTCATGTTTTTCATCCATTTATCGTTTTAAGGGATTTCTATCATAATCGAATTATAGTGGTGAAGTCTGGTTGCAATTTGGAAAGGAATTATTTGGATGTATTAAATTGTTGAAATGAATCATTTCAATGTCTTTTAGCTGTAACTATTGGCATGTTTCTTCATTCTTCTTGATTTAAAATTTTAATCAACTGTCTGAACTGTTGGGTATGTGGAGCCCTAATTGCATGAAACCCCATAGAAAAATTTTGCGGACAGTAGGGGTATTTATGTAATTTACCTCTTCCAGTAGTGCCCTAAATTTCTTCTATATATATGGGCGTTTCTTTGTAAAGTGTAATTAATTCTGATATTGAAAGAAAACCCTAGTGCGGCCGTGGATGTAGGCAATTTTATCGAACCACGTAAATTTTTCTCTCGATCATCAGTCGGAATCCGATTCTCAACATGAACAAGCATGGACACATCTAATTTTCATCAAACAAAACAGTTAAAGGTAAAAGCTAATGTTATGCAGATTGCTCCTCTTTCATCAGGAAAGTGAAGTCTTTGCATGCTATCATTTGGGGTTGGTTAGGTCTTAATGCCCAGTAAATGATTAAATTATCAAATAATTGGTACTTAATTAAAAAGTTCTTAATAGAGTACTCTATGACTATGAACTCAACTTTTACAGACATTTTTCATTTAAAAAACAATCCCATTAGAAAGATGGTAAAGAAAATTAAGTTTCTCATGCCCCAATGATTTTCCAACCATCTCATGTGTTGATGGTGTCTCCAGTTGTAGTTTCCGCTTATTACCACATTAGTTTATAAAGAAGTTATAGGTTGCTGCAGCAGAATCAATTAAGCAAACATTATAGGAAAGATGAGCAGTAGTTAAATTAGTAGACAGGAAAAACTAGTGGAGTTAACTAGACATAGGGGACCCAAGTAAGAAAATAAAATTCAGGATTATCAACAAGCATCTCAAATTTAATGACATGAAAACCACCTTCACTACATCCCTGTTACGACCCAACCTGTGTAAATCCATCAATTTTATTCAGGTTGCCCAGGGATAGATTCTTATTAAGATTGATGCAGAACACTCAAACAAAGAGTGATTGCTTTAATGCCATCATTTGTGCTTGTACATTACCCAAACAGTGCTATAATGCTACTTGGTATTGCATACCCTTTCCTACAATACTTGTCACTACAGTTTTAGAACAATATTAATTTTTTTTAAAGAAATTTAAATCAAGGACCTTGAAACCATGATAGATGTAATTGAAGCATAATATCAATTAAAAGTTGGAAGCCTTTGAATTAACTGATAGAGCTACAAATTTAAGAGAAAACTCCTGTTACAGTAGATACATGGTTATTGAACAAGAAAAAGAGGTACATTATCCTTTTGCACTAAACTAGAATGAAAACCTTTATAATGATGTGATAAAAATGTCTTTGGATTAATTCATATGTTAGTCGTGCTCTAATAAACGCTTGTTTTGCAAGTGGATGTTCATTTATCCACACCTTAATTTATGATTAGGAATGATCGCAGTTTCGCTTGACTTCTTTATCTTAGCCTGTTCACTTGATGGCTGCTTATTTATTTATTATTTCTATCTAAAGAAAGTCATGTAACTTGTGGTTTCTGGACTAACGGGTGGAAAGCTTCAAAATTTATGATTTGTTTGATTGAATAGCAAACATAAATTACTATTAATGATACAATGCACTCAAAACAAAATTGTTTAAAATGTTCAGACATACACGGCCAATGATAAGTAGATCATGCTAGTTCTATGTATTGATGAAATTTTATGAATGGAAACAGGTAGTTAGATGTTGTCTGGAGAATGCTGCTTCAGTTGCTAAGGCATTTTTGACATCAGATGTTGTTGTTGTTGAGATGAACCAACGGAAGCTCATCCCTATGAAAATACCTCTATCACCTTACAAACTGATGGCAAAGCCAGGTTCTTTATCTCGAGATGTATTTCCATATTACACACTTATCCTATACATACCAACAAACTTCGATGTTAGCTATTTGTTCTTTTCTTCTACTTTATTTTCATGTACTCACAATTGGAGAACCAAGGCGTTCAATTGTTGACAATTTCTCATATGACAATGGATTGTTTCAGGTACAGCCCTGACAATTTGAAGCTGCAGTTTGGAAACATCAAGGGATTAATCAGCCTCATTATGATTCTCTGTTTGTTTATGCATTCCTGCTGTTCTTAAATCAGGCATATTAGCAACAAGAATGTTACCTGTGAGTTTGAATAAAATATGTCATGCGGTGAAATGGATAAGATAATACTTCCAATGGGCAAGTAAAAACTCAAAAGACGAGTCCACATTCTAAGTTATCCAGGCTAGTGTTCGATAGAATGTCTAAATTTCCCCTGATAGAAGTGGCTTTTTGTAAACATGTTTAGAGGAAAATGTTTTAAGACAAATAAATCATTATCTGGATCATTGTTAGTTTTGACTGTTTCAAGTATGAAATTGTTCAGTTTAGCCCCAAAACTTAATGAAAATATTTGTTTTGGTTCTTTTGGCATGCCATTAGTTGGGGTGCTCAGAGTGGCCGTACCAGATGTAGTAGTGCTGTGGATGCTGTCAGCCCTATTTTAGCAATGTGTTTGGGTGCATTTTTTTTGTTATCTACGGGGTGAAAATCCAAAATTTTGAGTCATGCAAGACTTGAGAACTTGTCTCAACGCATTACTTGATCTATCGGAAATATAATTTTCAAAAACATTTGAAATACATTGCAGTAAAATCCAGTGTTTAGTTAAATATAACTGAGGATATTAGATTACAAGATTTTATATTTAGTTGGAAGAATTTGTAAATAAAAAATTAAAAAACTTTTATATACCAAATTTTTTTAATGTTGTTTCAACGATTTTAAATACATATCGATTAGTTTTACTATTAATTTTAAATTTATTGGTATATTTATTAAAATTTATTCTATTTTAAAATTTTCAATTTAATTATGAACCCAAAAAAGAATTTATAAGATTTTCATCTATTTTTAACAAGTTATTTAATAGTTTTAATTATCGTATTAATTAGCTCAATTATTAATTAGTTTTAATTATCGTATTAACCAATTCAACTATTAATTTTATTATTAAATTAATTATTAGAATTAATAAGTTTCCCACCATCCATATATGATCTTATTTATTTTTTTTGCAGCAAAAAAAATACTAAATTTGGTTTTACAGTCAAATTAGTTGTAAAATTGAATTTCTTGCATGTAATCTAAGTTATATGAATTTTTGAAATCATATGAATCAAACACTAAATTTTCAAAATCCAATAATACAAGTTAAATATAACTCCAAAACCTTCCTAACAAACACTACCTAAGAGTTCATAATTCAAAAAACAAAAAAAAAGTAATGCCTCTATCCAGCCCTTTGGAAATGTGTTTCTCACATTTTCAACTTTATGTTTTACAATGTGGTAGTAAATAATCTGGAAGGGCATGTGGCATTTTTTTTCCCTATTATTTCAAGTTAATTTTGTTTAATATAATAAAAAATTAAAGATTCATGAATGGGTTTTATTTTTTAAAAATGTGATACATAACACATCACTAAAGCCATTTGAAATGAAACAATAATAATTATTTAAAAAACGATAAGTACAAAATGCTGTGGCAAATGTGCTACAACATCATTTGCCATATCACACACCCGAGTATCAACCAATTAAATAGAAAATTCAAAGCGAACATTTGCATTAAGATTAGTGCCTAAAATAAACATTTTCAAGATGCCAAGTATAAGGGTTGGTGCCCTTACACTTGGTCATTAGGAGGATAACTTAACATAGGTCAAGACACGAAGACGTACAGCCGCTTCGATTGGGTAACGCACGGGGGAGCACGAGACATGTGTTGTGTTGTGACCAAGAGCAGGTGGAATATCCCGCACGATCATGTGTTGAGACCGTGAGGTGCGTACGAGCTGGACCGTGGGCATGTGTGTGGCCGATGAACGCGTGTGGCAGGAGCGCCAATACCAAAAGTCAAGTGTCGTGGACTAAAGATTATTTTAGAGAGTGGATCTCTAGCAAGTCTAAGCGGGACGAGACATTTGATCATACCGAGAAATCTAGATGCTGATTCCGGATTTGATAAGGGATTACACAGGCGTATGTAAGTGGGTACGTGGGCGGGAGCGTGGCCGAGTTAGGGTAGAGGATGGCACGCGGTATTACCACGCGTGACCAAGGGTGGCTAGTTAAAGCTACAGTGACGCCGGAGGACACTGCAAGCAAAGTGAAAGTCCGAGGTTTCACGCCAGATTTATATTGGGCAAGGGGCTCAATTAACCTTCGGGAGTTGGGGTAGCCCTTGTAATGTGATATGTTATGTTTTTGGGAGGGGACAAGACCTCTTGGTGAGGATCTTTGGCCATAATTGTAAACTTTTCTCAAATCTAAGAGAATTTATGTTTTTCTCTCTCTAAAACTGGTTTCTTGTGTCATCTTCTCGTACCGTGGATGTTTTTTGGTTTTGCTCGATTCTTTTATATGCTGTGCTTGTGTTGTGAACAAGTGTCATTCCACTCTTGTTCTAATAAGGAAGGCTGACCTGCCACTTGGTGCGTGCCAGGTGCCGCATGCCCGAAGGTTATCGGTTGAGGTTATAACACCTAGTATCAGAGTCTAGGGTGGCGTGAAGAGCAATTTGAGAAGAAGTACAAGTGGGGATTGTGAAGATGGCGGCTAGCAAGAAAGATCGGTTGGATCGCTGTGAGGAGACTGTCAAACGGACAGAGAATGTCATCGGGAGAGTTCACGATCAGCTCGAAAAGTTGGCGAAGGTGGTGGAAGACCTCGAGGGTGGATGGAGAGAGAACCAGCTGACAGTTAAAGCCTTGAAGATGAAGGTACAGTCATTGGAGGCCGAAGTCACCCGTCTGTAGGAAGCTAGCGTCGTACTAGTTGCTGCATGGGAGGCGCCCATGAGAGTGAAGGTCCCAGAACCTTTCCCATTTGATGGCGTACGGAGTGCCAAGACACTGGAGAATTTCCTTTGGGACATGGATCAGTACTTCAGAGTTGCGAAGGTGCCGGACTATGAATAAGTTCCATTAGTGGGCATGTATCTGACCAGAGATGCAAAACTATAGTGGCGCGCTCAGCAATAAGATGATGCTCGCACGGGTCGGACCACTTCGAACTCGTGGGAAGAGTTGAAGAAGAAGTTGCGGAACCAATTCTTGCCTGATAACACTGCTTGGGTGGTTTGTTCAAATATGAAGAAACTACGGTAGACAGGCACTGTTTGGAAGTATGTAAAGGAGTTTTCAAGCTTGATGTTGAACGTTAGGAACATGTCCGAGGAGGACAAGCTGTTTAACTTCCTCACGGGACTTAAGAATTAGGCCCAAATAAAGATACACAGGCATGGCGTGAAAGATCTCGCCTCCATGATCATTGTAGTTGAAGCACTAGTGGACTTGCGGACTTTACTTGGAGGAGAGGGTGAGGAGTCCAGGTCCAAACCAAAGGAGAAGAAACTAATGGAGAAAAGGGCCGGAGATGGGTTTTAGAGGAGGAAGCCTAACAACAGCCAGGCCAAGTGGAATAGACTCAAGACTAATGGGAAACCAGCAGGTGGTTCAAGCAATAAGGCAGGAGGATGATTTATTTATAGCGGACCACATATGGCATGGGATTACCCAAACGAGAGAAATTGACCGCGTTTGTGAATGAAGCAGATCGCGATTATAAGGGCTCAACAAGAGTGAGTCCTTTGCAATTGTTGGGTGCCTTAAAGGCTGTCAAGAGTGATAGCCCAGCGAATCCCCTTATCTATGTAGAACTGACCTTGGATGGAAACACCATACAAAGAATAGTGGACACAGGAGCAACTCATACGTTCATCAAGAAGGATGTAGCCACTCTGTTGGGACTAAGCGTTGGCCCGCACACGAACCGAGTAAAAGCAGTCAATTCTCAAGCACGGGCGATGACTGGGAAGATTTTTGGCATGTCTGTCGACATGGGCGGATGGCAAGGGAAGATTGATTCTACTGGCGGTTACAATGGATGATTTTGAGTTGATTCTTGGGATGAAGTTCTTGAAGTCGATCAAAGCTGCCGTTGTTCCTCATTTGGGTGGTCTACTCATAATGGATGAGAGGAACCCATGCTTTATAGATGGAGTGCCTGTAAAAGAGAAAAAAGGGAAAAAGGTGATGCTTTCTGCACACCGGTGGTGCAAGGGTTAAAACATGGAGAACCCACTTATGTTGCTATTTTGTTAGAAGTGTAGGATGATTTAGTGAGTGATCTACCCCCAGTTGTTGCTGGAGTCTTAAAGGAGTTTCAAGATGTGATACCACCGGAATTACCCCGTGAACTCCCACCCCGACAGGTGATAGATCATCAAATCGAGTTGATGTCGGGCAATGAACCCCCTGCCTAGGCTCTCTACAGTATGTCTCTTCTGGAGTTGACTGAGTTGCGGAAACAACTTACGGATCTTCTTGATAGTGCCTTCATTTAGCCATCAAAGGCTCCATATGGCTCGCCGGTATTGTTCCAGAAGAAGCAAAATGGCTCTCTTCGACTATGCGTGGGCTACTAGGCGTTGAACAAGATCACGGTGAAGAACAAGTATCCAATTCCTCTCATTTAGGACTTGTTCGATCGGCTAGCCAAAGCAACATACTTTTCCAAGCTGGATCGGTGTTCAGGGTACTAGCAAGCGAGGATTGCTGAAGGAGACAAGACCAAGACGTCGTGTATCACGCATTATGGGTCGTTTGAGTTCCTTGTAATGCCTTCTGGCTTGACTAATGCTCCGGTGATAATTTGCCACTTTTTGAATAAAGTGTTTTCGGACTACATTGATGAGTTGTGGTGGTGTACTTGGATGATGCTGTGGTTTATAGTGAATCCTTGGAGGATCACCTTGTTCACTTGAAGCATGTACTATCAAAACTGAGGGAGCATCAACTGTATGTGAAGCTGGAGAAATGTCATTTCACTCAACAGGAGATCAAGTTCCTATGGCACATCATTTCTCCGGGTGAAGTCTGAATGGATCGGGCTAAGGTGGCGGTGATTTTGGACTGGCCTGTACCGTCCAAGGTACCAGAGTTACGATCTTTTCTCGGCTTAGTAAACTACTATCGCTGATTCATTGAAGGATATTCAAGGAAGCTCATGTCACTCACCGATTTGCTGAAGAAGGATCAACCATGGGGTTAGATCGAGAGGCAACAAGCTGCTTTTGACAAGATTAAGGGTACAATTACAAATGAACTATTCTTAGCATTACCCAACTTCGAAGAACCTTTTGAGGTGCACACAGATGCGTCAGACAAGGTGGTTGGCGGTGTCCTTGCACAGAATGGTATCCGGTGGCATTCGAGAGTTGGAAGCTGAAAGACGCGGAGCAGCGCTATTCGGTGCATGAGCGGGAGATTCTCGCCGTTGTTCATTGCTTACTGGTATGGAGAGTGTACCTTTTGGCGACTAAGTTTCTTGTTAAAATAGACAACATTGCCAATACATTCTTTACTACTCAAAAGACGTTGTCGATTAGACAAGCTCGTTGGCAAAAGTTCTTACAGGAATATGACTTTTAATGGCAGCACAAATCGGGGAGACACTACCAGGTGACTGATGCATTTCGTCGCAAACAGATTATTGAGTATGTGGCTGTATTGACACAAGTGAAAAATGACTTGCAGAGTCGTATTGAGAAGATAGCAAAGACGGACACTCAGTATGTGAAGCTGAGGACAGATGTCTAAGACGGAATCGTGCAAAAGTATTGGGTGGAGGATGGGCTTCTCTACGGCAAAAGCAATCGACTCTATGTGCCGAAGGGAGGGAAGATTCTGCAAGAGCTCCTTTAGGAGTATCATGATGTTCCATGGCCGGGACATCCCAGTCGTGAGCGAATAAAGTCCTTGCTCACACGTCATTACTATTGGCTGGATATGGGTGAAGACATAGAAGCATATGTGAAAACTTGTTTCATGTGCTAACAAAACAGGTCAGAAAGAAGACGGGAGGCCGGTCTTCTCCAGCTTTTGAGTATTCCGGAAAGGGCATGGGTGTCAATTTCTATGGACTTTATCACGGGATTTCCTAAGGTGGAAGGGATGTCGACTATGATGGTGGTTGTGGACTGATTCACTAAGTATGCCGTATTCATACCCGTACCGGTAGTATGTTCGACGTAGATGGCTGCAGAGCTGTTCCTGAAGCATGTGGTGAAACACTTTAGGGGTACCAGAAGACATCATAAGCTATTGAGATGCTCGCTTTACTGGACGGTTCTAGACCGCATGCTCGGGTTGTTGGGTACAGAATTAAAGTTTTCAACTATGAACCATCCGCAGACGGATGGGCAGACCGAGAGGATCAATGCTCTGTTGGAAAAGTTCCTTCGGTATTTTGTTTCTGCTCCACTGACGAATTGGCTAAGTCTGCTTGATGTGGCATAGTTTAGCTATAATCTTCATCAGTCTTCATCGACGGAGAAGAGTCCATTTGAGCTTGCATATGGATACCAATCTATTACTCCTTAAGAGGTGGCGAAATGGAGGACAGGAGGAAAATGTTCTGCTGCATATCATTTTGTCATTGATCGGCAAGAGATGATAGAGAGTGCTCGAGATAGCCTCGCCAAGGTAGCTCACCGAATGAAGAAGTATGCAGATCAAGGGAGATGTCCTTTGGAGTTCCAAGTAGGGCACAAGGTTTGGTTGAAGCACACTCCACAAGTGTGGAAGAAGTTATATCGGAAGGATGTACACAAAGGCTTAATCGCGAGGTATGATGGGCAACGCGGCAAATCGTTTGGATCTCCCTGATCGGCTGAAACTCCATCCAACATTTCATGTAAATTTCTTGAAGCTATGCCACGAAGACCCCACGGATCCATCGAGGGCGAAGAAGAGTCGGGCCCTGCTGACTATTCGTAAGGAGTTCAGCGAGGTGGCTGGGCGGATCCTAGACCGAACAGTAGAAGGCCAAAGGAAGAAAAATCGCAAGGTGTTCTTCCTTGTCCAATGGAAGGACTTGCCTATGTCAGAGGCAAGCTGGGAGCGTGATACTACTCTTTGGCAATTCGAGGAGTTGGGGCAAGACTTCTTGAGTTCAAGACCAACGAGGATATCGAGTTCAACTAGTGGGAGTGGTTTGTAAGGGTTGGTGCCCTTACACTTGGTCATAAGGAAAACAACTTAACATAAGCCAAGCCACTATAGCGCACAGTCGCATGGATTGGGTAGCACACGGGGGAGCGCGAGATATGTGTTGTGTCGTAACCAAGAGCAGATGGAATATTCCACGTGATCATGTGCTGAAATCGTGAGGCGCGCCCGTGCTTGGACGATGAACGCATAGGGCAGGCGCGCCCATACCAAGAGTCAAGTGTCGTGGACTTAGATTATTTTAGAAAGTGGATCTCTAGCAAGTTTAGACGGGGCGGGACACTTAATCATGCCGAGAGACCTAGATGTTGATTCCTGATTTGCGGAGGGATTACGCAGGCGTATGCAAGTGGCCACTTGGGTAGGAACGTCGCTGAGCCAAGGGTGAGATGGCACGCGGTATTACCACGTGTGATCGGTACTAATGCGCACTGTGACCAAAGATGGGTGGTTAAGGCTACAGTAACGTCGGAGAACACTGCAAGCTAAGTGAAAGTCTGGGACTTCACGACAGACCTGTATTGGGCGAGGGAATCAATTAACTTTGGGGAGTTTGGGTAGCTCTTGTAATAGGGTCTGTTATGTCGTTGGGAAGGGACAAGACCTCTTGGTGAGGATCTTTGGTCATGATTATAAACTTTTCTCAAATTTAAGAGAGTTTATGTTTTTGTCTCTTTAAAACTGGTTTCTTGTGTCGTCTTCTCGTACCGTGGATGTTTTTCGGTTTTGCTCGTTGTTTTTATGTGATATGCTTATGGTGTGAACATGTGTTATTCCACTATAGTTCTAACAAGAAAGGTTGACCTATCACTTAGTGTGTGTCAGATGTCGTACGGCCGAAGATGATCGATTGAGACCATGACACGAAGATAATGACCAATTTGGACAAGATCTTTCCTTTTACTCACAGGCTTTATTAAAATATTAAATTGTATAAGTATCTCTAACCAAACATTATGAGCCTTTATTAAAAGCTGAAGACAGATACTTTATATCTAATACCTAATAATATGTATTACAAAAAAAGGTTTTATTGAAATATATAACAATATGATTTTATTTAAAAGAACTTGGTAAAAAGAAAATCAATCATTTCAACACAATTTAAAGTACTATGATCAAAACTAATATAAAATTAAAAGAGCGAATGATTATAAATATTTGGAAAATCAATGGATAATGGACAATTTTACTCTTTGCCAGTGAAAAGATAAAGCCTCCCTACAGTATTCTTATATTCTGATAACGTGTTTGATTCACTGAAATAGAGATCGAAATAAAAATTGATATGACATTTCCACTTGTTTGACTCACCGAAATAAAACCGAAATTAAAAAATAACTACTTCCAAAACCTCCCACTTTTGGAATTTTTTTCCGAAGTGAATTTAACATCACACTTCACCCATTTTGTATATTTTTATAAATTTTTTATTATTTTTTTATAATTTATTTTATTTTTTATTTTTATTGTTTTATTTTTTTATTTTTTTTAATTTGCTTAATTTTTACAACAAAATTAAAATTTTAATTTAACAAATTTTACATTATATCAAATATAATAAATAATTTATTTATAAACCATATTTTTATTTTTTCACTTGACAAAAAAAATATTTATAATTTAACACTTCCCTCAACCAAACACATAGAACTAAAGACTTCTAAATGAAAAATTCACCTCAATCGAAATCACACTTCCAGACTTCCATTACTTCGGTGAACCACTTCCGAACCAAACACACCCTCAGTATGATAAAATTGCCGCATTGCACATTTCTAGTCTAGCCCCTGATTCTCTTTATATATATATATATATAAGGTCACCCATAATGAATATGCTTTTCCACTGACGTATCTCGTATGCACCAAATCAAGCTTCAGCCACACACAACCCAGCATGCCGGACTGCACCCTGCACCACATGCCAGGCCAAGTAGAGCCGTTATCTGCCTCTCGTGCCAATGCTGATGAAAAGCAAACAATAGCGAGTGCTGAATTCAGGCATAGAATAGAAGATGACGATAACAAAAGGCAAATGCAATCCTACATTGATTAACAAAGACTTCCAACATACGAGAGCCACCATACATACTTCAGGCTCTTAAGCAAAAGTACAAGGCTTCACAAGCCTGCAGCACCGCAGAAGCGGTCCGTGCTGTAACCTCTTGAAGCAGAAGCCAAACAGATCATATTATGCAAGAAGCACACCAGTAAGTCTGCAGTTGCCCCGCACCATTTTCCAAGTTTACAAATAATGGAATGCCGTTCTTTTCATGTCCTGGAGAAAAAAAAAACACTTGTATGAATTAGACTTCATATTACATTATTTTTGGAACTTTGTATGACGGAGATAAACAATTAAAACTATTGTAAATAATAACATCCCAGCATCTGCCACTCGATGCTTGAAAATAAAATTTGAAAGTTAACTACGGTAAATGCAAACCAATCATATTTTTTAGCCTTAATTCAAACCGAAAGCTTTAACTAATAAGATGATGAAAGACTGATACTTATATATTAAGATCCGTATTTTATGAACTTAACCAATATGGATTATTTTAATATGTTCCCTTTCATACGCGATAATCTAATTATATTGCAAACAAACCAATTAAACCAAACAAACCAATAAACTAAGCTCTGTTAAATGATAACCAATTATCTTTACTGGCTCCAATTCAACCAAAAAGCTTAAGCTAATTGGATGAGAGACCCAAGCGCATATAATCAAATCCATATTTATCAAATTAACCAATATAGGGCTATTGGTTGTTCTAATATTTGTATTGGCTACAATATTCACTAAAATAAAACACATGGAGATGGCATCAAGCAAACAGAACATCTTGAAAAATTTTGAAGTAGACTCTTGTGCAAGGCACAATCACACAGATTAACCTTTTTTAATGTCTTTTGCGCTTGTTACTTTTCCATTGCTTGAAGATGTACTGGATTACCTCCATCATGGTTGCTTTTCGTCCATCCTTGAAATTCCACAACTCAGGCACAACATATCTTCCACTAGGATTGTACTCATTTATCTCCATCAAAGCAGTGGTCACAGCATTATAAACATCATCACCAAGCTCAATCCATAGATTTTTCAGCTTTTCATCATCCTCGTTTATCACTTCCTACACATTTGAAGTCAGCAGATCATTTAAAGGCAAATAAAAAGCCTGAACAGAAAGATCGAGGCTGAACATGGTCTTTAAGGGAATCTAATTGGAACCGTTGTTAAACTTAATTTTACAAGAGAAACAAGGGATGAACATGATAAGTTTCAATCTAAGAGAGAACTAAAGGGTCTATAATAAAAGTGCGAGCAAGCTTGAAATTGAAAATATCTTGACATCTGTAACTACTAAACATAATTTTGTGTAGATAAATATGCTGTACCATCATCGAGAGAGAACTCAAGCTTTATAAATAATTTAAGGTTTAAATTTCATACTTTCTTCTCTTCGTCAACATCAACAATCTTATATGGTTGCCATGATGGTTGTTTGAGTTCCTCTTGCCAAGCAGAGCATAACTCTGCAGCTTTTGTATCCGCTTCGTCAGCAGAATATCTTCTTTTACATGCAACTTGAAATGGTTTTTCATCCAGTTCACCCATTCTTTTGATTCCAATTACACTTCGCCCATTCAACAAATCATCCAAACCCTGCATTACACAACCTTTTAGATCCAGGTAAACAAAACTGAATGCACGACAAATCACGAGCAACCTTCCAACCATCCCAAAACATTCTTATGAAAAGAGGGAATCACCGTGATTAATTCTTTTCGTGCTTCCTGTAACTCATAATTGCTTTCACGTTCTTTGGAAACAAGAGCCCCATTCAAATTTTCGAGGCATTCCTTTTCATCTTCAAGCTTTTGGTTTAGTGCATCCACCCTTTCCTGAAAATCCAAATCCTCGTCTTCAGCTAAATGCTTCATAACACGCAATCTACCCTTCAATTGCTCTATTTCCAACTCCAGCTGTTGTTTTTGGTCAATTTGTTTCTCTAGTTGAAGTATTTTCGCAAGAGCAGCCTCTTTTTCTTTCTGAAAAATTTCATCCATTCAAAGAAAAGAAACTTAAAAATAATGTGAGAATATATATTCTATCCTGAACAAAGCTAAATAACATAATGCATAAAACCTTGTGATCTTCAGCCAGTTTTATGACGTCTTCTTCAGCTTTTTTTTGCTCCATGGATGCCAATTCCAGTGATGAATTTTCCATTGCAGTCTGAAAATATGACAACCTTTTAAGGCACTATTAAACTACTTTGAAACATATGAAAGGAGTCTGAAAATTCTGAAGTAAAACAAGCTTTGGGTTAATTATTCGATGGAGAAATTTTGATACAAGGAACACATTTTGAAAACAGGCACAATATCACACAATGAAGCACCCAAAACAACACATAGAGGCATTGGTCAAGATCATCTTATCAGCAACTTTATTTTGCAAAAATAACTTCAGAATATTGATAAATAACAAATAAGAAATTAACCATAGCAGGGTATCAATGAATTACCAAACCGTCATGTTAATAAGTGTTAAACGGTTAAGCAGCATTAGCAAAGAAAGGAAGGGATTAGGGATTATGGTGGTAGGTAACATTCTCATTTTGATTTTACAACAATATTAAATGGACCACGGATTTTATTATTCAAACTAAAAAGGAATTCATCTGAATTGATAAATATTGATAGGACAGTTACCTTTTGCTTCTCATCCTCAAGTATATTCTTCTCACCATCACTTTTGGCCTCAAATTTATCAAGCTGTTTGCATCTTAAATCAACTTCTTTCCTCTTTGAGTCCAATTCCAGCCTTAATTTTACATTTTCCTCAAATATTCTACGAGCAGTCTCACGAGCAATCCGCTGCATGTTTCGCATCTCTAACGAGAAGGTAATTAGAATAAAATGTTTAGTACCTATTCTCCAGATAATTGAACAAAAAAAATATTGCAGGAAATTAAATACAATCTTAGTAATTGCAAAGAAGCACATAGGGCAGACATTACGGCTAAAAATTATGTATACATTTTAGAGTACATAGCATAATAGCAAGTCCAATATCATGTCGCCAATAATCACAAACTGTGCGCTCAAACCTTAAATTTTAAATTTTGAAATAGGCAACTTATTTTTCCAACTAAAGAAGGTCTTGACACACTGAAAAGCTAGTTAGTTGTTAGCCTATGCATTACAAATTTGAAACAATGAAAAACACCATATTCATGAATGTGAAATTGTTAGATGCAACCTAAATATATTATCTGGACCCGATTCAACCTATAAATTTAAGCTAATAGGGTGACGGACCCAAGTACATATATTCTGATTCATATTTCCCAAACCAACCGATTTGAGACTATTAGTTGCTCTAATATGGCCCCTTAATACATGATAACATATTTTAACTAACCACATTGCAAACAAACCAAACAAACGAAGCTCTAAAATCATGTTAGATGCAAAACAAACATATTATCGACCTTGATTTAACCCAGTTTAAGCTTTGATAAGTATGAATCTGAGTATATAAGCCTGGTCTCTCATCCTCTTATGTTAATATTTTTAATTTACATCTAACAAAGGTCACAAACATTAACCCTCTCTAGATATTGTACTGGCAAAAGCTTTATGCCTCTGTTTAATATATCTAAAATAATGCTTAAATTTTGCCTCATGCATCTATCTGGCTTTTGTTTATGTTTCTTTACCACAAGTCTTGACTATCCTTGAAAAGGGAATTAAAATATGAACATCAAACAGTATTGACATTTCCAAACTATCCTACTAACTTATTCCATTGCCTCAGTAATTCGATAAATTTAACAACAAAAAAGAAAAGAAAAAAAAAGAAGAGACATAGAAACCCAAATTTCAAGAGCAAACAGGGCCTTTTACCTTCTTTAGAGTTCCTAGTGCGTAGAAATCAGTGGAGTCACTAGAAATTCTATGACCTAGTAGCTGCTAAAGCAGAAAAGGGTAACAATCCCACATTTGGTGCTAAAAAGTAGAAGGGTAGCACTAAATCAAATAAACTTCATTCAGAGAAACAGGCATAAATCTAACTCCAAAATTCTCACAGAAAGATTCAACATCCAGAAAAAAATCTCAAATAAATCATTAAGAAAATTGGCAGCAATACCTTCATTGTAAGCCTGGTGAATCTTATCTTTGTCTTCCATCACGCGCTGCCTTGCCAGAGAGATCTCGTTGTACTTACACTCCAAATTCCTCAGATTCTCATTCTTAGCTTCAATCTCATCAGAGAGGATGGCGACGAGCTTCCCAGAGTTCCTCGATTCCTCTTTGGCAACATCAGGAATGGTCCGCAGCTCAGAGTGAGCCCTGAGATACTCACCCACCCTGCTCGCCGACTCATAGTCATCACCACGAGCAATCCAGCCATAGAACCCCTCTTTCGGATCTCCATTCTCCTCCCAATCTCTCTTCCCGAACCGGTTCGCATTCATCTGGTTCTCAAACGCCATGGCATCCTTCAACCCCGACCAGCTTTTGCTGAACTCCACCACGACAGATCCCATCGAGGACTCATTTTCCTGATCGGAAACATTCCGGAGAGGCAGCATACTCACCGGACTGAAGCCAGCAAGCCGGCGCTGGAGCTCCATCCGGGATTCTTCATTGATGGGAACGTTGACGAGGATGCCGGTCCAGGGCCAGGCGAAGCGGTCATCATCCGAGCGGCGTGGGGGCTTGGGAGGAGGAAGGTGAGCGGATGGACCAGCGGCGTCGGAGAGTTCGGTTTGGAGGAAGCGCGCGAAGGCGAGATGGGTGGCGCGAAGTTTGGGAGCGCGGGCGGAGGAGGCGCCAATTCCGGTGGCGTGCTGGAGAAGGTCCTTATAGATGAACCCCTGCTTCTTCTTTCCGGCGCAAAAGGGGCATCGGAGGGTGCCATCAGGGTTCTTGATTCTAGGGTTGGTAGTCTTCAGCATGTGGAGGTACTTCTGCTCGTAGAGATTGAGCTCAGAATCGCTGATCTCGGAGTCTTCGGAGGAGGAGGAGAGGGACGGGGAGGAGACGTCCGCCATGGATGAGAGCTTGGAAGGAGTTCGTGCTTCGAGCTTCCGATTTGGGAGGAAGAGGGAATGGATACGGATCGTGGCCGTTGATGGGGTCTTGAGATTAGGAATTCATTCGATTGTGAACACGTGTCTACAGAATGGTTTGGCAGTGTGGAGTGGGAGGCCAACGGTACATGTGAAGCCGCTGCACGTGGCGAAATCATTTGCATGTATATAAAATTATAGTGTAAATAAAAATATTGTATTTTGTAATTTGAAATATTATATTTATTTTTTTATTTAATTTGATATAAATTTAGAAGTATAATTATTATGTAAGTGAAATGATAAGATTATCCTATCCCATATTATTAACATTAAGGTTGTGTTTAATTGGCAACATGAAAAATGGGTGGAAAAAAAAAATTTTCTATAGTGGAAAATGAACAAATAGACGTTTGATTGACATTATTTTCTAGCTAGAAAATCAAAAATTTTCTATGGGAAATTCTGATTCTGTTGTTTGATTGCGTGTATTTTCCATGAAAAATTTAACATTTTCCATGGAAAAAGCTTCATTTGTTGTTTGATTGCATCAATTTGCCCCGGAAAAAGTCACATGGAAAATGACCCATGTAATTTAAGATTAATACTAATTTAAAATTTGGTGTTTTATAATATTATTTATAAAAATTTTTAATTATATAATATGCTTAAATTTCATCCCTAAAAACTATTAATTATATTAACTCTTATTTAAGATTAATATTAATTTAAAATTTTAATTAATTCAGTGGTGGTTTATTATATTTAAAAAATATAATATAATTTAAGTATACGTCATTAAAATATTTTTTCTGTATAAATTAAATAAAAATTGAAATATTAAATAAAACATACAACAAATTTTGATAGTGAGTGGATATCACTTACTTTACTACATTTCAACGTACAACAAATTTTAATGTAGGTTGAAGTACTATAAAAGCGGGTGAGATATAAGTCCACTTATATATAAGTGGAGCTTTTACATCAAACAAAACAGCCAATTACATATAAAATCACTTCCATCATAACCCTTTAAAAAAGCAATATTGTGCGTACTCACTCTTGTAAAAGTAGAAAATTATTTATATATAATTATAAATTTTTTATTAGAGAAAATTGAGTATATACCCCTCAAAAATTCTAGAATTGCATATTTACCCTCAGGAAAAACATAATTGTGTATATACCCCTGAAAAATATAGATAATTGCAGATATGCCCCTACCTTAGATTCTATTAATAGAAGTTAATTAACTTTATTAATTATAGTTATAATCTAGATTAAGATATATAAAATGTCTAAAATAATCTTTTATAACTTTACCAAGGGTATTCATAAATAGTCATTTTATAATAAAAAAACTTTCAAAGGTATATATGCAAAGGGTATAATGGTCATTTTATATATCTGCTATTTGTTAACGGATGATTTTTCAACTAATTTAAACCCCAGAGGTATATACATAATTATATGTATTATTCAGGGGTATGTATGCAATTATTTTTTATTTAGGGGTAAATATGCAATTTCAAAATTATTCAGGGGTACACTTGCAAAAAGCCCTTTTTATTACTTGCATGCATCCTTGTGAACTAAAAATTAACTTTCTTATGGTATGAGAATATAAATTTATTTTTTAATAAGATTCTTTTTGTGTACTTACAGCCTGTAAAGTAGAAAATTATGTATAGGCTTATATAAAAATGTTATTTATTTATATATATAATAAATGTTTTTGAGTTTAAATCATCTTGTCAAGGATGTTGATTGAGAATCAATAGACTATCATTTATATAAATATTAAATAAAATATTATATTTTTTTATATTTTACATTATTCGTCAGTATATCTAATTGTTAAATATAAATCCAATAATTATTGTAAATCTAAAAACGTTCTTAAATGATGATCCTTAATTTTTTTATTTGCTTATGTACTCATAAACTATAAGTTAATTAAAAATATTATTAAAAACTAAATTATTTTTTATTTTTTTAATTTAAAAAATTAACAAAACAAAATAAATCTATATTTTCATAATATTTGTAAAGTGATTTGATTTACAACTTAACTCTATATACCATCCTAGTAATACGATAGTGGTGTTCTATTATCTTCCTAAGTTTAAAATTGAAAGTTGAAATAGCCCTCAACTGAAAGGTTAATTATTTGTAGCTTATTCACATTTATTAAAAAAAAATGAACAAAAAGTCTCTCAGAAGTTCACGTATTTACAGGAAAGTCCTGATAGTTTTAATATCCACAGAAAGTCTCTCGTTTTTGAGTTTGCTTCCATTTGGCTCCCTGCGTGGGTTAACATCGTCAAAGGTTCGTGGATTAAAGATTATGTCCCTCTGCTCACATACGATGGCTGCGAGCAATTGGGTCGGGTGCGTTTTTAGAGGTTTGGGATGGGAGTGCATTGATTGCATCTGCTTCTCTTGTACTTTTGGATAGTCACAAGAGAAACCTTTTCCTCTGCTTGGAGACGAAAGCTCGAGCAAAAAACCTTTTTCACATCGCCAGCATATTAGAGACCTTCCATTCCCAGCCACTGACACGCCTTTTGCGTCTCCGCAAGTGCACGGGTCATCAAGTAGTAGAGTGGACCCAATGAAGGATCGGGTTATCGAATCACAGGGAGCAAGAATACTAGTACTAACTCCAGTAAACATTATCTAACCCGAATAAACAAGGTGAAATACAATTGAACTTATGCATGAAAGATTAAAAGAAAATAAGAGCCGATTTAAGATTGTAAACAACTACTGAATACAATGGGGGTACTTGGACAATAATCCCCTGGGGTTGTAATAGGAAAGCATGAGATCCTGTAAATACTCCTAACTCTAATGGATGAGAGATAATTTAGAAAAGTGATATACTAACGGGTTTTCATAGCACATTAGCTTCCGGGATCCAATGGGTTTTCACAGCACGCTAGTTTTCAAGAACCAACGGATTTTCACCGCACACTAGTCTTCGGTAACTAACAAGGTTTCACCAAGCATTAGTAGTCAAGCAACAAGCAAAATGAATAGATTCAAATTGACACATGCATTTCAGAATCAAAACTTCACATACCAACATAATGAAGAAGCAAGTAAATAATTTAATACAAATATCCCTAAGGTTTCATGTCCAAGCTCCCAATGGAGGTTTTAGCTCATCATAGAGCACAAAACAATTAAACAAACATACAAGATCATAATCTTAAACATGATAATAAGCAACACTCCCTCAAGAATCAAAGATAAATGGATTGACGTGAAGTTCCCCTCGACATTGATGGAGTGATTGTTCTTGATCGCGCTGATGCCTTAATAGATGATGATGAGGATGATGATGAGGATGAGGATGGACGCCTGCATGGATTTCCTTGTCTTGAATGGGTTGAAGTCACCTTTGACCTCGCAACTATCTTGGCTAATTTTCTCTGCCCTAATCCCTTTCCAGCCGTCTCTCCCACAAAACTCAACTCTCCCTTTCAGTAAAGTCTTTTATACCTCGCGTTTACAGTCAGCTTACGGGCGTAAGTCGAGGCCGTAATCCTTAGGGTTTTTGTTGATCACGTGCCTTACGGTATCGTTTACGGCCGTAAGCGCCTCCCATAAAGTCTTCTATCTTCCAGTTACAGTCCCACTTACGGTCATAAGTGGGGGACCATAGGCCTTCTTGTCCTGCTAGCTCTGTGATCACTACTTACGGGCATTAGTTTCCTCCGTAAGCCTCTCTGGATAATCCTTACGGCCAAGCTTACGGGTGTAAGTGCATCTCGTAAGCCCCTCTACTTGACATTTCTCCTCCTTACGGGTATTAGACCGCTAGCAAGGGTTTTTGAATAAGGTTTACGGCCGTAATCTTGGCCGTAAGGAGCCCATAAACAGTTTTGTCTTTCAGATTTCAATGTGAAGAAAGCTCCATCTTCTTTGTTTTGGTTCCTTATTACTCGTTTTGGCTCTTCTACGTCTTTAAGCTTGATCTGGTACCTGCAAATGGAATTCACACCTTATTTAGCATCATTTATAAATAATCACCCAAATACATATTAGATAAGTATACAAATGATATACAAAATATAGTATAAGTTTACACTTATCAAATTCCCCCACACTTGAAGTTTTGCTTGTCCTCAAGCAAAGAAAAAGATAGTAGTGAAGCCAAAGAGGGGTGTGTGAATGACTTCAAGCAAACAATAGCTGGTGAGTTCAAAAGCATCGAACAACAGTCCTAAAATAGTAAAAATTTTAGAAACTATAAATCAGAAAAGCTCTATTCATAGCCAATGAGTGCGTGTGTGCATCAACTCAATCTGTTTCACTCTGCATGACAGGTACAATTTCTTCAGTAAGAATTCCCAAAAACCTGGTTTAAAGATAACAACATGGTAGCTGTCACGGCCTCAACCGATCACCTTCGGCCGTGCGGCACCTGACATGCACCATAGCAACAGATCAGCATTCCTTGCAAGAACAGTTAGTGAATTTCTGTTTGCAGTACAAAGCACAGCGAAATAATAACAAGCGAGCAAAACCGAAAAACCCCTCGGTACGAGAAACACGACACATGAAACCCATTTTGAGAGAGAAAAACATAAAACTCTCTTAGATTGAGAAATTGTTACAACCATGGCCAAAACCAACACCAAGTGGCATTGTCTCCTCCCAAAGACTCATTTGACCCTATTACAAGAGCTACCCCAAATCCAAGGTTGATTGAGCCCCATGCTCAATACAGGTCTGGCGTGAATTCCCTGACTTCACTTACCTTGCAGTGTCCTCTGACGCAACTGTAGCTTTAACCAGCCACCCTTGGTCACAGCGCACAGTAGTACCAGTCACGCGACGTAATACCATGTGCAATCCTCGCCCCAGGCTCGGCAACGCTCCCGACCACGTGCCCACTTGCATACGCCTGCGTAATACCTTGTAAGATCCGGAATCAGCTCTCGGTCACCCCGCCTGATCAAGTGTCTCGCCCCGCCTAGACTTGCTAGAGATCGAACACTCTACATGATGAAGTCTTGCGACACTTGACTCTTGGTATGGGCACGCCTGCCCCACGCGTACGCCCACGGTCCAGTGCGCGCACGCCTCACTGTCTCAGCCTATGATCATACGGGATATTCCACCCGCCCTTGGCCCCGACACAACACACGCGTCGCGCTAACCGCGCACACTACCAAATCCACGCAGCTGTGCGCCATCGTGGCTTGTCCTATATGATACTGTATGCCCGCTAACCAAATGTAAGGTCATCAACCCTTACAGTAGCTTCATACACTTTCTAAGGTAGCCATTTCTCTCAGGGCCATGTAGAGTAGCTTTCACGCTTAGGGATGGTAGCTCTTTCCATGGCTATTTCCTAAGAGGGTGGTAGTTTTTGATAAGTGTCTAAATATAACGGTTTATAACGGTGCATTACTTGTACTTTCATGCATTATTTGAATAGAACTGGTGCCCCTTGATGTGTTTTTTCTATGTCAGGGCATGTACGAGCCATCTACGTGAGGAGGAGCATTTAGAGGATGAAGTTCGAGTCCAAGGAGCGAAGAAACGAAGGTTAAACGAGCTCTGGACGTCATTCGGGCACTCCTACATGAAACTGGCCTATTCAGGCCCGTTTTCAGGCCCTGTGCGGGCCTGTGTGCAGCCCGCACACCAGGCCGCACACGGCTCGGGTTTAAAAGGGTTTCTAGGGTTTTTTCGAGAGATATCTTGCCACCGGCGCCTCCAAGCACCCCCACGCTCAAATATTCATCGGAGGAGGTTATTTTGGAGTGGAATCAAGTGGGAGAAGAGGGAAGAATGCATAGATCTTCATCCTAGAGCTTGCCGACGCGGATTCGGCAAGTTTCTTCATCAAACCTAGTCGACACGTTCAAGAGGGAGTTCTTAGTGCTTTTGTTGATGTACTCTTTATTGTTTGAACTTTCCTTCTTATTCATGTCGAACTAAACCTCCCAAGGCTCCCGGGCAACCGGTGAACCTTGGGAGGAATACTTGTATTGGATGATGTACTTTTAATTCAATGAATGCATGGTTTGTCATTTGGTTTCATACTTTGTGTACTTAATTGTAGTGATTTGCATGAGAACTCTGCATTTCATCTTATTGATTGTGCTTGGTTGTGCGAGGTGCGCTCTTGCATTAGATCTACTTAGTATGAAGAGGGATTCATTGTACCGGTACACCGGAGGTTCCGGGTGCCAGTAGCCTCCCGTAGGTTGTAGAGTTTATCTTAGCGAAATTGCTTATAGATAACTCTAACCAAGGCTCCTTAATCCCAATGACATCGTGTGAGTATCCTTTGGACAAAAGAACTTGTACTGGATTAGGGCTACACTACGGAGGTTCCGGAGTAGTCGACTTCCGAGCCTAAACGGACCAACTTATTACAAACCATGCATGCATTATTTATTTATTTTATCATCCATACTTGTGTTCTTCCAGGGGGAATCCTTGCCTGGGACCTTATCTGTGATACTTGTTTTCCCTCTACATGCTTATTGTTTGTTGGTGGCTTGATCACTTTTATTGATTTGTTTTCATACTTAGTTTTATTATAACAAAACCCTTGTTTGATCAGATTAAACAGCTAACCTAAGAGGAAGTAATAGTAGATCTCGGGACCCTAGGGAATACGACCCTCTCGTGCTCGCGCAAGAGGTATTACTTGACGACCCGTGCACTTGCGGCAGGGGAGCCGTGTGCCCGCTTTTTAGCGACGCACGCGGCGACCACCAGTTTTCACTCACCTCAAGTGGTAGCTCTTTCTCTTGTTAGAGCAGACACTGTATCCGACTTGTCAAGCCACACGACGAAAGAGGTAGATCTTCCTACCTCTATGCATAAGAATGATCAAATTATTTTGTTTTTGAAATTTCATTCTGTCCAGGGTCAAAATATGGAGCAAAAAATACTAACGAAACATGCATTGTTGAAGAATTAAAGGAGAAGAGTCGTGTACTTGTATACATTGGCCAAAGAATAGAGCGAACTGAAAAAAGGGTCTGAAAATAACTATATAACACATGCTGATTTTAAACTAATGAACTCACACTAATTATTGTAGAGAGCCATCATCAGTCATCATATATAGAGTGAATCAAGCATGCAAACCCTTCCCCACACAGAAGAACATATATTGTCCTTAATGTATGAAATAAAAGAATATATAGACAATGTACTAAAAAATAGGGAATGCAGGTGGAAATATGAGTGCTTCCCCAGGTTAAAATAGATATCGCGATGAAATTTATCCGAGGGATGCGAATTTATTGGGATCCAGTTGAATGGGGGTCCACTCCAAGTCGAAATGAACCGAGTGAGTACCCCTTTTGTAAATTGGGGTGGTGGATGTCACAGAAAATATCCTACGAAATGAACGGCACAGTTAAAGCTCGACAAAATAAAGAGAAGAAGAATTGAATAAGAAATATAAAAAGAACAAACATCTACTAAAAGTCAGAAATAAATACAACTGTGGCAGGTCCAACCCTTGCCAAGAAAAATGAGTACAAAAATAAGAAGAAACTAAGGCGCAGAGGTGGTGTCCTCAAGAACTAGTGGTGGCTCAGAAGAGGCTACCTCAGGAATTGCAGGTGACTCAGCAGGGATGGAATTGAGAGCTAGGGAATGTGTGGTCTCAAGCATGGCTTCAGGAGCAACTGGGGTGGCAAGTATCATGCGGGACAACATCGCCAAGGCATGGCTAAGGTCGGTCGGCCTCCATCCGTACCACTAACTCTCTGATATCCATCTGGCCCGCCCTGAGTGTCTGCCACTCCTCGCGAATCGCTGCCAGCTGCTCACAAATATCATCTCAGGATAGAGGTGGAGCAAATGGCGCAACGGCGACTAGTGGTTCTGACGAACTGGAGTTATCCTCGGAATCCTTATCTGAGCAATCCTCACCCCCATCGGTCGTTTGATCAATTATCCTCGGGGATGAGAATGTACCTGGATCCCCTGCGGGTCACCATCCCCATCAGGCGAAGGGTATCCAGGACAAGAGGCATTGTGGTGCTCACGACCTCCTGCCCCTCGAGGCGATCTACTAGCTCCATCCCTCGAATTAGTCGTGTGATGTAGGGTTGGCAAATATTGCTCTCAGACGGGTGTGCTGGCCTTGGTGTGCAATGAAATTTGCCACCTTATACCCGAGGTGTAGGGGGCAGCGCTTGATCATGCTGTGCAAGTAGAGAAGCTCCTGCGGGCCCACTACCCTAGTGTTGTAGGTCTGCCATGCAAAAGATCACACCATGACAATGTGTACGTACCTGTGGCCAGGGTGATCATGGCAGGTGATGAGTGCATTCTACATATACATTTTATTTATATCATACCCAATTTTGTCTTACCTCTAGCTATTATTTTTCTTAGATCTGTGCTATTTAGGGTATTTTGTGTAGTTGTGCAAATGAACAGGTCTTGGGGTGATTATAAGAAGTTTTGGGACAATTTCAGCATAAAAGGACTCAAAACATAATTCGTCAAGGCAAAGCCAGCCTAAGCATGGGCGTGCTCCTTAGCATGTAGTTCACAGAATTTCCAAGAAAAATAAAGAACTCTGAAGCACGGTTGCGGTCCCAGAGCACGGGCGTGCAATTGAGAGCATAGCCCAAGCACGAGCGTGTTGGGGACCGTGCACTTCACTGTCTGGCGAGATTTCAGAAAGCTGCTAAACTTATTATCTGCATGTAAAGTACACACTATGAAGTACGGCCTAAGCACGCCCATGCTTGGGTCGAGACTAACGTTTTAAGCACAGAAAATTAGGTTTTGAGGGACTTTGGCTTGGCAATGGCAGGGATAAGCAGTGGATCTTGATCAACATCATTCACCACCCCTTAGGAAGGATGAGAGCAATGAATGGAGGGCATATCTAGTGTGGAGTTTCGTCTACGGTGTGGATCCTCGGAGCACAACTGTTGAGGTAAAAGCTTAGGGAGTCTATGAACCTTTATTTAATTGCTTTTGTTCTTGATGTAATGTTGCGTGAACCCATGAGGGGCTAACCGTCTTCGGTGCCCCAGATCCTTGAACTTGGTGTAGTTGTAATTGAATATTTTCTTTGCAATGTTTATGGAGTTCTGTTGATTACCATGTTTAATCTATTGCTGCATTACTTGATGTGTTGAGTGGCTTAGTGTGATTTCTTTAAGGGTAATTATTTTCCTCAAAATTCATGAGACCCGTAGTTATGATTATAACCCTCAACGTTTACCAATGCCATAGTTGCAAAAAAGCTTTTAGAGCATACATAGGATTCATATAATGTACCTGATAAGCCTTGCAAGAATTTAATTACTTTTGACACCAAGGGATAGATCCGTTGCGCTATTCCTACATATTGTTATCTTGTTAGAGTTCCCCCTCACCTTGTAATCCTCTTTCCTCTATCCAATCTCCTTGAGCCTTAGTCAGATTCAATCTCAATCTTTAGTTGACTAGATATTAGACGAAAAAATAGCACAAAGAGCTATACTAGTCCTTGTGGAATTGACTACATGATCCCTTTGGTTACACATTACTACTTGTACGACCCGTGTACTTGTGGTTACACAAGGATAGTATCAAGTTTTTGGCGTCGTTGCCGGGGACTAGCAACCTTTAGGAAATTTCGGGTTTTAGTTATCTAGTCAAGTTTATTTTCTGTATTCCCTTCATTCTTTCATTTTCTTTTGCGTGCGCAGCAAACCTTTGTTGTTTTTTATTCGTTTGTTTTTATTCTATCTTTTCCCATTTCATTATTTGTTCGTGTGTATATCTTCTTCGTTTCTACTTGTTCTTAACGTTTTCTTATTTTGTAAAGGTGATTATGTATGACCTGAGGTAGTTCATCTCCATTAGCAAGCCCCGATCCAGATATTGAACGCACACTACACAAGAGATTGAGGCAGGTCAACCTTAGGGAATCTTGATCAGTTTAGATTTGCATTGAAGTAGACCAAGACACAACCATGGCTGGTAACCAACAAAGTATCTCAGATTATGTAAGGCCGCATTTAGAAGGGTCAGGATCGAGATTCGTCCGCCCTCCCGTCACGACGAATAATTTTGAATTTAAACCCAATTTCATTTAGAGTGTGCAACAGATGTGCCAATTTGATGGCTTCTGTAATGGTTGATGATCTTACACTTGGTGATTGGGCAAACATTTCAACATAGGCCAAGCCACGACGGCGCACACCCACGTAGATTGGGTAGAGAGCGGCTAGCGCGAGTCATGTGTGGTGTCGTGACCAAGAGCGAGTAGAATATCCCGCAAGATCATGTACAGAGCCCTTGAGGCGTGCGCGCGCTTGACCATGGGCATGCGCGTGACCGATGAGCATGTGGAGCAGGCGCTCTCATACCAAGAGTCAAGTGTTGCAGACTTAGATTATTTAGAGTGTGGATCTCTAGTAAGTCTAGGCGGGGCGGAACACTTGATCATACCTAGAGTTGGTTCTTGATTTGCCTAGGGTGTACGCAAGCGTATGCAAGTGGGCACGTGAGCAGGAGCATGGCCGAGCCAGAGGCGAGGATGACACGCGTTATTACCGCGCGTGACCGGTACTGCTACGCGTTGTGACTAAGGGTGGTTGGTTAAAGCTACAGTAACGTTGGAAGACACTGCAAGATAAGTGGAAGTCCGGGACTTCACGCCAGACCTGTATTGGGCATGGAGCTCAATTAACCGTGGGGAATTGGGGTAGCTCTTGTATTAGGGTCTATGGTGTCTTTGGGAGGAGACAAGGCCTCTTGGTGTTGGTTTTTGGCCATGATTGTAAACTTTTCTCAATTTAAGAGAGTTTATGTTTTTCTCTCTCTAAAATGGGTTTCTTGTATTGTGTTTCTCGTACTGTGGATGATTTCCAGTTTTACTCGCTTCTATTCGTATGTTGTGCCTATGATGTAAACAGGAGTTGAATACTGTTGTTCTTGCAAGGAAGGCTGATCTGTCGCTTGGTGCATGTAAGGTGCCACACAACTGAAGGTAATCGGTTGAGGCCGTGACCGATGGTATCAGAGCTCGAGTTGATACTATACAAGTTCAGTCACCAAGTCCTGTTATGAGTTGTTACACTTGAGGAGGTCAAGTTGGACCTAGTTGCTCCTCATCTGATGGGAGCACAAGTACCGAGCAGATTGATTTTGTTGGGCAAGGCACTCGATACCAGAATAACCCCTATAGTAACACTTATATCCCCGAATGGAGGTGATGCGTGTGTTCCGCAACAACACAGGGTGATGTGTGTCAACCCTTGCGTTACCGCAAGTGCACGGGTCGTCAAGTAATAAAAGTGGACCCAAAAGGTCGGGTTGTCGAACCACAAGGAACATAAGTACTAGTAATAGCTCCTCTCTTGTTATCTAGCCTAATGAGTGTAGTGTGTGATGATCTAATAGCCAAACCCAAGAGTGTCACTACAAGTGCGCAGGGAATAAAAAAGAAAAGAGTTATCAATCAATAAAAGTGAGGTATCCGGACAATGCTTCCCCTAGGATTCAGGTGTTGGATATAGATTACAAGTGTTTTTAAACGAAAACAATGAGTCGTGGGTATCCTAAGGTATATCGGCCCCTGCCTCCACATCGCCAATAACTAGTCCCCTACGAGGTCCCGGCGGAGAATTCTCTCGACGCCTCACACCACATATGACTGCTTAGCACTCTAGGGATCCCAAAGATATAACCAATTCCTAAAAGTAGATCTAACCCTACCTCCAGGTGAAGGATCCCTAACCCCCTACGAGGTCCCGGAGGAGAATTCTCTCAACACCTCACACCACATATGGTTGCATGAAACTTAGGGAATATAGAGATAGGAAATATCTATCGGAAGGGAAAGGGGACACTCCGCTATCTCACGGCTCACCCTCTCAACCCTCTTTACTCTTGGTAATTCTAAACCTAGCGGTGATCTCTCTCTTCATTAGATTGAATAAAACATTCAAGGCAATTAATAATAGAATCAAAAGCACAAGCAAGCATTAAGAACTCAAGAGTAAAACTCAAACTAGTAAATTCGAATAGAAACACAATGTAAATCTAATGAAAATAAGAACCCTAGGGTTTAGATGTCCGAATACCCTCTAGGGGTTTAGCTTTCCATGGAGCGAGTTACAAAACAAATAACGAATTGATAAACGAGTTCAAAAGCCATAAAGAATACCCCCCTAAATCCGTGATGATGGCCTTGATGGGTAGCTTCCACGTCTGGATTAAATCCACTCCGAAGCTAGGTCGCCGGTGGCTTCCTTGATGCTATGACGGAGGAAGAATCGATCTAAGTTGGTCAGGAAAGCTTCCCGAAGCCACAAAGAACTCTCCCCAAGCCCTAGCCGCCTTGTCTCTCGAAAGTAGCTGAAAAGATCCCTAAAAATTATCACAAGACGGCTTTTATAATTTGAATTCGGGGCTTCACGAGGGCATTCACACCGGCATTCACACGCCGTGTACTGTAGCCACATGCCCGTGTGGAAATTCCACACGGGCGTGAACAGTACTTTGCTACAGTAATGCTACAATATTTTCCCTACAATACGCTCGTGTGGTAGGGTGCGTGGCTTCCTATCCTTTGAAATCTTGAAGAACCTTCTTCTGCTTGGGTACGGAAGCTGGGACATGAACGTACTACTGCCTTTGTGCCCTTTCGGTTTGTGTAATGACTTGGACTCCGTCGAAAGTTGGCAACACCCCCATGCATATGAACACAACTTCTAATTGTGGCATTGAAATGTGTTATCACACCCTATCTTTGCTTCTTCTTGTACTTCATGTCTCCAAAGCCCTGTTTGCACAAAAGAACACAAAACACACATTGTCAATGATAAAACCTGATAAAAGTGATGCTCAATGCATGTAAACTGATATTATAAAATATATACAAACAAGCACTTATCAGGAGGAATCATCCAAATTTTTCCTGGAGTCAACCAGTCCAAGGGTAGCCATGACCATCACTACCACAGCAGTAAACCCAGTTCCCTAGGGCTCCCCCTTAGGAGGGAAAGGGTCTGATACTTGAAACCCTTATCGCGAGATATATTTATTGTATTGATGTTCGTTTTTCAAGTCTTGAAGAGATGATCCATAATAAGCAAGCATCCCTTTAGAATTTGGAACGTCAAGTGGCATAAAATACCAAGACGATCACTGAACGCTCTACGGAGTCATTACCAAGTAATACGCAAGTTAACCCCCAGGAGTCACTTAAGCCAGTTATGTTGAGAAGTGGAAGGGAATTAGCATCTACTCCTATTCAAGTGAAGGAGAAAGAGTTATCTAGGTTTGAAGTGGTGGTTGTGAGGGACGATAATGATACTTTTAAAAATGAGAAGAAGAGGACAAACAGTAGGGACAAGGATACACTGCCTGAATACCCACCCAATTTACCCTACTCTGCCAAAGTGAAGGAAGATCAGCATGAGGAGCCGTTCAAGAAATTTTTGGATATGTTGAAGACGTTGCACATCAATGTTCCATTTGTTGAAGCCCTTACCCAAATGCTTCGCTATGCTAAGATCCTCAAGGAATTATTGACCAACAAGAGGAAGCTAGAAGAGGTATATACCGTCACTTTGAGTGAGGAATGCTCCGCCATCATTTCCAACAAGATTCCAAGAAAGAAAAAGATATCGGGGGATTTATCATCCCTTGCACCATTGGGGGAGTGATGGATGAGAAGACACTTGGTGATTTGGGAGCAAATATCAATTTAATGCCCTACAAAACTTTTCAAAAATTAGGGCTCAGTGAACTTAAGCCCACCAAGATGGCACTCCAACTCGCTGATCGATTTGTTCACCGTCCAATGGGTATAATCGAAGATATTTTGGTAAAAGTTGATAAGTTCATCTTTCTGATGAATATTGTAATTTTTGATTTGGATGAACGGGCAGAAGTAGCCTTGATTCTAGGGAGACCATTTTTGGCAATCTCACAAGCTATTATTGATGTGAAATACAATCGGATGGTTTTAAGAGTCGTAGATGAAGAAGTGGTTTTTAAATTGAAGGACACAATCTGTCACTCCATGGATTTTGGTGATATTGTAGATAACTATGTTGGATAAAGCATGAACTCAAATAGTTGTTAGAGGAGGAATCTCCAGATGAAGTGGCTGTAGTGATGGAAGAAGGCCCCAACCCTGACTCGCACAACTGAAAATCCAGCCCGACTTCCCTAAGTGGGAAAGCCATCTCGGGCTCAGAAATGGTGGAAGTGAGTGCCCAACCTGAAGAAGAACTCATCCCCTGTATCCACTTTAGCCCTTTGTGTAAACTATTTGAGTGCGGGTGAAATTGCTTTAATCGAATCACTAACACCTTATTTCAGTTATCAGTTTGCATGTGACAAAGGGACATCATGTACTCATGAACTCCTGTGAGGTAAAGCAAGGTACGTCAGGCTCGTGGCATTAAACAAACGCTCCTTTGGAGGTAACCCAAGAATTTCCAGTTTTTGTAATGTTTTTTCTGTCGTTTTCTTTAGTGTTTGTTTAGTGTTTCATCTTTTTGTTTTCAACTATTAAAGTTGTTTATTTTCGAGTTTCTCAGTTGTTTATAATTGCTTTGATGACCGGCATGCCGGAGTATATTATAAGATTTGCAATTCAGGGGAAGTAGAGCCCTGGAGAACTTTCTAAGTTAAACATGGGTGGAGCACGGCTATGTTCACGGCAATGAATTTAGCAGGAAGGTAGGCTTAATTATCTCCAGCTACACGACTTGAACATGCCCATGTTTAAGCCGTGTTCTTTGTCACACCCCATCCCGCAGGACCGGCACGCGACAACTGCCGCAATATCCCGAGGAGGGACACCCTTGCCATTCAACTCTCGAGTCGCCACAAGGCTAACTGACAATTTCATCCTGAACAAAAACTGAATAACATACAAGAATACACAGAGAAAGCCACCAGACGATAATATGAGTACAGGATCCAAAGGATATACATGCCATAAATGTGATAAATGTCTAAATGTACATATTTTATACGTATGAGTGTACATGATTATTATATTTTATCGATAAATCGATGCCCTTTTTCGGTCTAAATTGTTTTATTTCATGTTTCAGGTATAAATGAAGCCTTGGTGAGCTCAGCGTCGCGAATTGAGGAGAATTTGACAAAAAATCGACGTTTTAGGGCACCGAGCACTATAGCGGCACTGTATGAAACGTGAAGATTTTGAAGAAATTCTAAGTCTGGGAGTCCTCACGGGTAACCTCACGGCCGTGAGCTCGGACGCAAGCAATTTAGAGAGCGGCAGGTACTGTAGCAGTTTACTGTAGCAACTTACACGAATTTTCGGCCCATTTTCGAAGCATCCTCACGGCCGTATATTGACCGTGAAGCCGCCAATGAGCCATCCCGAACTCACCCTTTTTAAGGGTTTTTAGGGCTTTGTTTGGAGGACTTTTGCCTCCTCCTTGGAGCTGCACACCACCATCTTCAAATCTGAGCTTGGAGGAAGGTTTGAGGGTATTTTTGCGGAGGAATTGGCGAGGAGAGCGCGTGCTTGAGCAAGATCCACTCCTAGGGTTTGTCGGTAGAAGGTTGAAGACAAGGGAAGCCACGCCTTGAGTGGCTTCGTTGGAACTTCATGTCCGGGGAATCCAAGCCTCATTCGGCCTTCCATTTTTTAGGGAGTTTGCTCATGCATTATTTAGTTGTTTTCATACTTTTGATTGTATATTTTGAGATTATGAACAACTAAACCCCCAAGGTCACCGGATGTAGGTGAACCTTGGGGGTGAACTTGTGATGTTTGGATGTTTTGTTTTAATTAATGCTTGTTGGCTTGTTTGTGATCCTTGTTTGGTGTTTTTAAATGTTTGGGTATGCATGAGAACTCTGTGTATCTATACTTAGGCAATACTAGGTTGCATGACCATTGCCCTAGTGTTAGACTCACCAATCTTGGAAGGGATACACTTATAAATGCCCCATGACCATCAGGTATTTATACCCCTCCAATTTTAGGGTTAAGTATTCACTTGTATTTCAACCCTAACTTGAGAAAACCACCTTGCCCATTGCAATCACAGAAGAATTTGGACGGAATAGATTCCGTATCCAATACTCGTATCGGATTTGGTGTCAATTGTCGTGACCATCGGGTTGACCTAATCTGGGGTTTTCTAGGTCCAACTAGCCACTTGCTTGTTAATTTAACATCCTTCGCATATTAGTAGCCCCTGAGGGGATGCTCATCCATGACCGCTTCCTTACCCTGATTTTTCCCCGTTTATTGCCCCTGTTGTTTAGCATTTTAATTGCAGTAGTTTTATTTCTTTGCTTTTTAATCTATTATTCTCGGCTTTGATCGGCTAAACAACATTGCAATAAGGAAGTAAGGGTAGTTTCTCGGGCCCTTGGGAATACGACCCTCTCGTGTTCGCACAAGAGGTATTACTTGACGACCCCGTGCACTTGCGGGACACCAATCAAAATGCAACAACGGTTTCAAAAAAACAAAAAAGGTAGATATACATACAAATTAAACTCCAAGGATAACAATCACATTAGTGGGTTCACATCCTTATACAATGCATAATATTCAAGGAACAACGTACAAGAAACAAGAGTTAAAAACAACTAGACGATGTATGCCCAGCACCCTAGTTTGCCACACCACCACTACTGAGTAGAGTTTGGAGGAAAGGGGAAGAGGGTGAGTCACTAGAGTCACTCAGTGAATGGGTCAGTGGTAATCCCTCACAACAAAATAAAAATAAAGAGATGACCAAATCAAATTCTGTAGTAATACATATAGGTATGAACACCCAATATATATATATATATATATATATATATATGATGCTTAGGTCGGTAAATTACAAAGCTCTTCAGTAAAGTAATTAAAATTGCATAAAAATATACTTTCTAAAAAATACGAGTTTCTCATCTCAAATAGTCGAACAATGGTCTAAAACCCTCTCTAAACTCTAGCCGTGGATGCGGCTAAGTTCAGAGCCATCAAGGCACTCGTGTCCTTGACGTTGACCCACTGGGTCCGTATGGTAACTTTTGACACACGATGTACATCCAGTCAGGGCTCTACGCACCACCTGAGTGGGAGAAAGAGAGGGAGAGCTTTGGGGGTTCATCCTCCTCTTCATCAAGGGAATGCCAAGCTTATGGTAGGCCGATCGGGAGGAGATTACACAGCATTGTAGATCCTTCGACAACCCCAAGGATGCAAGAAATTAGGGAGTTTTCAACTTCTTGTCTTTTAATTTCTTTGGCATTGTACTTGTGGTTTGTCATTATGAGGGGCTAAACTCTTAAGGGAGCCCCGGGGTTGTTTGGATGACGTTGTTGCTTGAACTCATTTCTTTACTTGCAGTATTTATGAATGTCTTGTTCCTTTCAATAAATCAAGGTTATTGGCTTTCTTGTATGTTGTTTAGTGCTTGATTGCTTGGTAGTTAGGTTCTCTTATCTAGGCTTGTGAATTGTCATTGATCGTTGCAAGCAGTGAGAATTCAACTTAGGGCTCGGCAGCGCTAGAAACCGCATGCTTATAGCATAACTAGGTTTAGAACTGAAGACATCTCTGATAAATACTGAGAAAACCGAGTTAGTGAACGTTGGAAATCCAACCCCGTTGCCCCATCTCCTCCATCGAGTCAAACCTCAATTCTTCCCTTGGTGAAATTCCTTTCCGTTACCCTTCTTGAAGTTAATCCAAAGTCAATTCCATCATCTTCTGTCTGGTTAGATATTAAGCAGGACGTTAGTATTAGAAGCTATACCAGTCCCTGTGGATTCGACTACCCGACCTAAAGGGTACAGTTTACTACTTGTGCGACCCGTGCACTTGCAGATACGCAAGGGGCGTACCAGTCCACCATCTCTGGGTTAGATACTATATGGATTTTGCCTTCCATGAAGATGAAGATAGTTTGCATGTAACTTTTTTATCTTTTTACAGTTGTCAACATGTAATGATATCACTTTACTCAATCTTGTATGCCTGCAAAGTGACAGATCATGATCAATGAGTTGAGTCTCTATGGATTATTTCCCTTATGAACTCCTAAAAGTTTAGTGCATTGATTGGATTGGCATAAATTTAGCTTTTTTAAAGGTGTTGTGTATTGATCTTAAGAGGCCTACTTTAGTAGCCCTGAAATGAGCCTTCGGTTGTATCAAACTAGCTTCTAGATAGAATAAATCCATGTTGTTGTTTGAACATCTGAAAGTATTATCTGTAACTGCGATAGGTAACCCATTGAGCTTGAATTATTATGGGTACTCATGCTACATTATTAATTCCAAGTGTGATCTGTAGAAACTCATGCAAAATAAGCATCTTCTGATTCACTGTTTTATGAGCATGCTCTTTTATTCTTGTGACTGTTCTGATAAATTTGGATTTTAATCCTTCACTCATTGATCATGTGGAACTTAATGTTGCAGTCCTTCATTTAATACTGTTATGATTCATTACTCAATCAATTCTGAAGTATTTTCTTGGCCTAATTCTCCGGTTGATGGATTTCATTCATAGGCTCAAAAATCTTGATTTGTGAGCTGCCATCCATTTTTGTAAGATCAGCAAAACTGCAAGAAAAAGTACAAGACTATTCTAAAACTACCATAGCAGCAAAGGTATTCTTCAGTCCTTAATGAATGAAATATATCCTAATACTATGTCTGATACAAAAGAATCTATTTCATGTAGTTTTAGAGGCCATGCATATATGAAATGCACATCTACTTGTGATTTGTGATTATCCATTGCTTCTCCCCTTAGATTTAGGGTTATGTGTTTAGAAAATGATTGAGTATTCCAATTTGCTGAATAAGATCAGGCAAAGATGGGCTGAAACACCTCTAATATTCACAATACTTGATGGTGGGTAGCAGAACACAAGATGAGGATTAAGTTATTTTGAGAATTCATACCGAAAAATAAAATAAAATAAAATAAAATAAATTCTTAAATTTGAAACATGAGTTGCTTCCTTTGGCAATTAATGAAACATGGAGTATGTGGTGTTCATTTTTCCATCATAAGTCTTTATATTGATTCAATGATCTTATTTGATGCCCTGGTCATGAATCATGGTCCGCGATTAGTGTATTTGAACTAGCATTCCATACTCCCACAACATTATCTAACGGAATATGCTAGGAAATAGAGAATGTGTTTATTTATCATTTCGTTTTTTGCATGTTCTTCTGCTATAGATTTAACATAGCTAGAGACATTAAATCATTTTGAAAATGTGAATAAAAGTTTCCATCTTTCTCAATGTGACTAAGTTCTTTCTTGATGGTATTTCCCCTTTTTATTTATGTTAGACTTTTCAAAGTAATACTTAAAATTTATTAAGTATTAGCTCAAGTATTGATGTACTTGAATTCCTCACTGGATTTTATACTTTCTCCTTGTGTTTCTTCCAAGGACTGAAGTTCTCTGCATAGATCAATCTACCAAATCTTAAGTGTGTGCTCTTAGTAATCATTTATTAGTTAATTCACATGCAGACATAATTTTCTCCACAGGATAAACTTCATCCTATTTGATCCAGCACTTGTTTATTTGTGTTCGATTTCATTACACATCATTTATTTTTTGATTATCTATATTCTGCTTATAGAACTTTATGATCAAATACTCAGGTTTTATAGTTTAATACAATTGTGGATAGCAATTTATCCTTGATGTTGATATAAAAATAATCTTTCATAACAATTCCTTATAGGTGAGCAAATTAGCATTAAACAAGGGCATATAATTATATCTAGATGAGGATTGGAAGAAAACACATTTTAAATTAAGTTGCTGGACTGGTTTGACAAATGACCATCCAAAGCAGAAAGAAAATCTTTAAGAGATATATTAGTTAATGCACATATTGTGAGGACATATTATTGAAGAACACAAATAGCATGGTGCTTTGGGTGGGAATTTTGTTGGACCGCACCAAATCCTCATAGACTCATGAATTTTGAATTGCCATTATAATACTATAAGAAGACATATTATTCTGGAGAACCCTGTACTGCTTTGTGGCCAATATTCATTCAAAGAAGAAAGATTTGTTATGAATGTCCTCAACATTTTTATTCTTTTAAGCTTTGATGTTGACATTGGGAAAACCAGACATTTGGAAGTAGATGTGGTTGGCTTTTCCATGATTGACAACCATGAAATTAAGCCTGATTTATATGCTCCAAATGAGTTCTGATTGGTAATAGGTACACTGGTGCCTCTTGGGGTAATTAATTCATCACTGAATAGTTTTACGATGAGTGATTACTTAGTGCATGTTATAATTTATCAAAAACAGTGAATATGTAAACTAACCTAATGGAGAATATATATCACACACGGTCTCTAATTCAAAGCGTTACGCTTTTGGTCACTCCAACAATTTCATCTACTGCACTTATTAGCTTTATGAACATGTAAACGAGACATTGGAATCTATTTATGAAGTATTACTCCCCTATGCTTGTATTATGAAGGAGTATTATCGATTGTGGCATCAAAACTACCTCCCAGAAGAATTGTGCAATAGAAAATGTGGGTGATGTGAATATGGTTTCAAGTGACAATAATATTAAAGCTAGATGGGATGACACAAACACTGAATTGTTCTTAAAGATATGCGTTGAGGAGGTCTAGATCGGTAATAGGCCACACTCACACTTTACGAAAGAAGGTTGGAAAAATGTGTTATCAAAGTTTGCGGCAAGAGCAGGGTTATGTTATAGTTACAAGAAACTGAAAAACAGATGGGACTCGGTCAAGAAAGAGTTCGGCATATGGGCAAAGTTAGTAGAGCACCTAACATGGCTTGGTTGGGACCCTGTTAGAAGGACAATTCTAGCAAGTGATGACTGGTGGGAGAGAAGAGGACAAGTAAGGCTACCAATTTTGTTTTTCAAATAATGTAGTCATTTATTTATTTCGTAAATTTTTCATTTCGAAAAATTATTAAGCAGTGTGTCCTTTTAAAATTAATTGTAAAAACAAAAACCCAGAATATCTGAAATGGAGAAATGAAGGTCCAAAATTCTTAGACATGATGGAGATATGTTTCAAAGATATAGTGGCGGCAGATTATATGGCAATGGTACCGTATGTAGAACCATCGTCCGAGAATAAAGTTTCAAATGAAAACAATCATGCTCAAACGAATCACATAGACGTGGATGTTGGTAACTTTGATGATGATGGTGAGAGTCCGCAACAATATAATGATACTCCACTGGGAGAGACTAGTACAACTAAAGGTAGAAAGCTGCAAAAAACAACACACAGAGAAAAGAAGAAAAGTGCAAATGAGAAATTGCAAGAATCATTTTATCGCTTGCTCTCTGGAATGGATAACATGTCACATGCAAGTAATGAAAGAGTTGAGAAAGATAGTCATTGCAGTATAACGAAATGTGTGGATTTGTTGGACATAGTGCCAGGGATGGGACGAGGATGTCCACATTACTTTCTCATGGTCAGGTTATTTGCCAAGAAATGCCACAGGGAGACTTTTATGGCATTAGTGGAAAAAGATCCAACACTTGCTACTGGTTGGTGCCACACTTTCAATATGGACGACCTCACTCGACTTTGACTTGTAGGAGATGTGGATGATTGAATAAACTCTATTATGTTTTTACTTATTCTATCGACGTGTTTGTAATGTTTGAGTACTGTATTGAACTATTTTCATGACTTTTGTTTATGCTAAACTTATGAATGGTACATTGTATTGTTTATTCATGCACGACTTATGTTAAGAATTTTTTGTCATGTTGTAATGGAGCATTAAACATTTGTTATGGTCTATGTAGGGTGTAAAGTCAAAATGAATTTATCGTCCGATTCAGATACAGAATCAAAAGAAGCAATGTCTGATTTAGAAGAAGAAGCTAGCAATGATGAGATGCATACAGATGAGTACATTGGAAGGATGTATGCATGTGTTGTTGTTGCACAGTACTAGTATATGAAGTCAATGTTGAAAGGAGAGAAGAGGACATCCGCGTTAACAGGTCACAGGTGGGTTCATAAAATAATGAACGGATCAGATACTCATTTCTTTGAGCAAGTTCGAATGAACAAGACTGTATTTAGAAGATTGGTGGTTCAACTTACTCAAAAGTATGGCTTAAGACATATGCAAAATGTTACTATGGAAGAATCAGTGGTAATCTTTCTATATATACTCGGACAAGGAGCAACTTATAGGAATGTGGAAGAAAGACTTCAACATTCTGGAGAAACAGTGCACAGGTAGTTTCATCGAGTGTTGAAATCTGTCCGCAAGCTTGGAAATGATATTATCATATCGGTAGATGGAAATTTCAGAGATGTGGATGATGGCGATGCTCGATATTGGCCTCACTTCAAAGATTGCATCGGCGCAATAGATGGAACACATGTGGCCGTTCTAGTCCCTACTGATAACCAAGTTCCATTCATAAATAGGAAAATGTACATATCAACAAATATTCTAGCCACATGTGACTTCAATATGTGTTTCACATTTGCGCTTATTGGTTGGGAGGGATCCGCACATGACATGCGTATATTAATGGAGGCTTTGAGAAATCCAGCCTTGAAATTTCCTCAACCACCAGAAGGTTAGAACTTGGATGAAATTTAATTTTAATATATATATATATATATATATATATGTTCACATTTTCATTAGTTATGGTATTTTACTTTTGTAGGGAAATACTATCTTGTGGATTCTGGGTATCCAACAATGAAAGGATTTTTGGGATCATACAAGAGTGCGAGGTATCACATTCCACAGTTTAGTATGTCTCATGCATTTAGGTCTCCAAATGAAATATTCAACTATCATCACTCGAGTTTAAGAAGTGTTATAGAAAGAACATTTGGAGTTTGCAAAGCAAAATGGAGGATCCTATAAAATATGACCAAGTATACATTGAAGGTTCAATTTCAAATTATATGGTCATATTTTGCACTCTATAATTTTATTCGTAGAATGGGTGGTAATGATTTGGATGTTCTTGAGAGCCTCGAAGATATCAACCAAATTCAAGAAGAAGAATGCGGCTTTGAAGGTGATGATAGTGGAAGTTCATCTTTTTGGAACCAACCTAGCAATGAGGGCACTCAACAAATGATCACACTTAGGAACAATATTCGGGATGAACTCTCCAGTTGCTACTTCACGTAATATTGCAGTATTTATAACTTACAGCTATGGCTGTTATGGTGTTTGAAAAAAAAAACAATGTTGGCTGTAATTTAATATTGTAAGCATGACGATGTTGTAGTATTATAAGTTAATGTTGTATTTTTTTTACACAATCGACTTCATAAACCTAATGCTCTGATTTAGTTGTAATAATTATTATTATAGTAATTATTATCACTATATAATTAATATTAATATTATAATTATAATTATGATTATAATTATATTTCTAAACATTAATAAGTTAAAGGCAACTATAATAACAATTATTACGTGATTACTATTATAATAATAATAATAATAATTATTATTATTATTATTATATAATTAATATTAATATTATAATTATAATTATAATTGTAATTATATTTCTAAACATTAATAACTTAATGACAACGATAATAATAATTATTACGTAATTACTATTATAATAATAATAATTATTATTACGTGGTTACTATTATAATTATAATAATAATAATAATTATTATATAATAAATATTAGTGTTGTAATTATAATTATATTTCTAAACATTAATAAGTTAATGACAACGATAATAATAATTATTTCGTTATTACTATCATAATTATAATAATAATAATTATTATATAATTAATATTAATATTATAATTATAGTTATAATTGCAATTATAATTATAATCATTATTATTATCATAACATTAGTCATTATCATTATTAATATGAATATATAATAGTAATTGAATGTAAAATCAATGAATGCCCATTTTAGTAATTTGCCACCTCCAAAAGTGCTTTTACAAATCCACATCCAAACAAATTTACACATATAAACACTTCTGCATTAACCTATCAAAATATAAAATACAGAAAAGCACTTAACCTACTCTGAAAAGCACTTGTTTTTAAAAGTGTTTCCCTAAAACTTAAAAAAAACACTTTTTTAAAAGCCAATCCAAACAAGCCCTACATGTGGGTGATGAGACCATCCTCACCCGGGAGACACTCATTAACGAACCACCCCACCTTCCCTCCACAGAGGAAGATGTTAACCTTATTCCCAAAGCAATTACTGATGAGGCTGTTGTGGAAGAAACATGTGAGCATGCTTTCATTAAAGAACCACGTTAACCCCCGTCAATGATGCAATCGTAACCATCATTGAAAAACAAAAATAGAGTATGGTCAAGATGGATTTCATTTCCAAAAAGAAAAGCCCAACAAGATTCATGAGGCTAAACCAACTTGAGCAAGCGACTATAGCCATGCTTTTGAACTGTTTAATTGACAAGTAAGCTTCTCACTTACAGCGTTTTATTTTCATTTACAGTGTTTTATTTTCATTTACAATAATAATTTATCGTTTAGCGATAGGGCTTCATGCTTAGAAGGCAGTGTTTCCGCTTACATGTCTGAGTTTCCATTTAGCATTTGGATTTTTGACTTAATAAGTCTTATTTCTGCTTAGTGTCCTGATTTACCATTTATTCATAATTTCAACTACCTGCATTTAGGACTGTTGTGTGGAAGAACGATCTCTTAATCATGACATGAGGCCACCTGTTCATGTTGGTGGATGGGAGTGTAGTCCCCAATGATACGCTAGACGTTTTTGTTGTGATCACTATGGAGTCCCTCAAAAAAACCCCTTACCCATACAAGAACCTCGCCGTGATCCCACGATCATTAGCGCTATTGATGTCAAAAGCAGAGCACAATGAGCAAGTCCCACTCACGTTAGTGGAAGATGCCACATGTAATTTTAATGAAATGGAAGTCGTCCTTATACCAATCATCTTTAACACACACTTTCATCTTCTTATTCTCCACAAACAATCCAAGCAGTACTTGCATTACTCGCCGACACAAAGCTGTACGTACGACACCGATGCGACAACCATAGTAAGGACTTCTATTCTTAGGTGTATTTCTTTTACTTTTTCATTTTTTTGTTGCTTGCAACTTCTTATATACTCATAACAGCGGGAGCTCTGCAATAGATGTCTCTCCGTTGAGATCGACGAAACCAAAACAGAACCAAAGCGAAACGCTAGTCCACGTCTGTGATTGCCTATAGCAGAAGCCATCCAGCCTCAATTGTTGTCTCTACACCATGCGTTTTATCGAACAAGTACTTAAGGGGGAAAAACTCCGAGTCCCACAAACGAACGTGCCACTATTACATTTGTGGTTCGCAACATAGATACTCATTGATGGAATCATGAGGGGCAAGGGGGATGCAAAAGACTGCAGCAAGCCGGCAGTGTGTGAGAACTTTTAAAATGACAATCCTTATTTAATATTGCGCATTTCTGTTTCTAGTAAACTGTAATTACTTACTTTGCCTTTGCGTTATCTTTCAAACAAAGTGGTAATATTTAACATATAGTTTTACCGCTTACTAGTAGATGCTTTAGCTTATTTTTCGTTATTTATCTTTACAATGCCTCATTACTATTTAATATGAAGTGTTGTCGTGGACTACACCATATTATTACATAGCACGAAGTGCTACCGCTTATTGATAGATGTTATTACTTATTTTGGAAAACTAGCGGAAAGTTTAATAATAGTATGAGTCGATGTCAATTGGTCCACGATGGGTGGGTTGCATGATCGTCGGTTATGGTCAGCCTCCTTACACTTGCGACTCGATTCTCTTCCATTTCAGGAGTCCCAGTTGTCTCTTAGTCATGGGTGGGCGCATTATCAAGGACCGAGAGTCATCCATTGACTTGTCATTGTCAGGGATAAGGAAAATGGCTTCAGCATAAGACGTCTTGTACGCATCTGAGGTGCAGTAGTGAACAACATACCGATGGACGTTTGCATTATAGCTACGCATGCGTGCTTGCATGGAATGCCGTAAACTTACCATCTATGGCACAAACACACCCTTGACAGTAAATTGACGGAAAAGCTGTTCCGATCAACCATCTCAAAATAATTACAGTTCTATCGACCTACAATTAAAGTACATGATTCTTCGATGAGGTCCTCGACTTTGTTATGTATGTTCGAACATAGGTGGGTCTAGCAACAGTGAGATTGTTCACGACAATTGTATAACATATTCATGAACCTATTGCCAGGAAATAATTAGGTGAAAAACATAATATTATGAAGAGATGTTTACATGCAAATGCAATGGTAGTATTCCAAGTGCGAAGTGTGTGTATTAAACAAAAACCAATGTTCCAAGTGAGAAGTGTTTTCTAAGTGAGAATTTAGCATACTAAGAAAAAACGCATACACGTACATAGCAACATTGACATATAAATGCCAAACTCATGTTCTAAGTGAGAAGTGTGTTGTAAACACTAATAAAAATTTGTAAATGCCAAAAAAAATGCACTACCTAATAACAGATGAACGTAAACGGTAACAAGGCATACTAAATGAAAACGCATAAACGTACGTAGAAACAACTATTTTTTACATATAAACGCCAAACTAATATGCTAAGTGAGAAGTATGTTGAGTAAACACTAACAGCGATTTAATTGCCTAACAGAAGCCCTTCCTAATAACAGAAGGAAGTAAATCACGGGGAGGTGGTGTGCCTCTTTGATCCATGTATTGAATGATTCCGCAACGTTTGAATACATCTCACCCTATCTTTCGCCTCTAATTGAACATCTAGTTTAACCAGTGTGTGACGTTGGATTTTTGGAGTAGCCATTTGTGTGCGTGCGAAGATGTATTCAATAGGTTGTTTGTTGCATCATTGTACTCTTTCTCCATGCATGTAAATGCAATTCTAACAACTATGGACCAACATGACTCCTTCAATGCCTTTATAATCCCGATATTTAATTTCATAAATGTTGAAATCTTAGTATAATCATCATCTCTATACAATACATCACCAAGCTTAAAAAGGAACCATGTCCAATTGACATCTATTTCATTGTCAATAATGGCAAATGTGACATGAAAGAAACAGTCATTGCCATCCTTCCCCGTTGCACCCAGTAACTGATGAGTGTATGTCATATACATATTTTATATATTTTTACCCATTTTTAGCTTATGTTTTGCATGTATTTATGATAGATCAGTGCTGCTTGGGTATTTGAGTCTAATCGTGCAGGAAATTAGATCTTGGAACAAAAGGAATAAGTTTAGATCAATTTCAGCGTAAAACAGAGTAGGAGTGTACTTTTCGTGGCAAAGCATGCCTATGTTTCTGGTCGTGCAGAATGCAGGACTTAGAAAATCAGCTAGTTTGAGAAGCACACCTATATTGAGAAGCACAAGAAGGGAGCACGGCCGTGCTTCTACTCATGCATTTTGCAGATAATTTCAAGAATAGAAGAGCACGGTCTCTCTACTCCTAGCACTCTTATGCTCCTTGAAGCACGGGCGGAAGCACGAGCATGTTTCTACCTGTGCACTTTACAGCAATGCTAAAGTTGAGCCGAAAAGATGTTCCAAGACATTTTGAGAAGAGCACTGTTAGTGCACGACCATGCTTGCATCGGGAACGAACTTTTTAAGCCCAAAGTTAGGGTTTCACAGATGGACTTTTTCTGGATTCTTCTTGCTCTTTGGTGGAGATAAGTGCACGAGTGAGCGGTGCCGATCGAGGGCTGGATCTAGACCTAAAGATCATTGTGAAAGTGAGAGGATGCTGGCAAAATCATCATCAGGCATTCTCCAATGGAGATTGTGAAGCAAGAAGGGAGTTTATGGATTTTACTTCATTCTCTTATTGATTTTCTTGTGTTTCTTGTAGAACCATGAGGGCTAATCGTTTTCGCTGGCCTGAATTATGAACCTCTACTTTTGTTATACTGATTTAGATGATTTATTATTGGCTGGAATTCCTTGAGATTTCCCTTTTGTTTTTCTTACTGTGCAAAACTCTTGTGTTGATTGCCTTGATGTGCATGTTACAAAACTCTGTGTGGCAATTGCCTTAGTTGCGTTAACAAAACTTGATGTGCATGTTCTACATAGTTATAATTGCAATCTTGATAGCATGTTAACCATAGTTGCACTTTGGCTGTTAAGATGTTGATTGAGAAATTGACCTAGCTAGTGCACACATTATGGAAGGGGTTGAGTCCGCTTCTAGAAATAGGGCCTAGGCTTTGGTTGAAGACATGGCCTCTAATGGTTATCAATGGAGTTCATAAATGAATAAACTAGTCAAGGCAGCTGGCATCTATGAAATGGATGCCTTGACCACACTAGCAGCGCAGGTGAAAGCCATTTCCAGGCGGTTAGACACCATGCAGCTCTTGCCATGAACTATGAGGCATTTTTGTGTGTGTGTGTGGGGGGGGGGGGGGGTGACGCCTGGCCAAGCTATTTTTCTCCAAATAGGGGTGCCAATACTGAGAAGACTGACTTGGTAGTGCAGAACACTCAGTTTTGAAATAACCCCTACAGCAGCACCTTGGTACGCCCCTTGCGTAACCGCAAGTGCACGGGTCGCACAAGTAGTAAAGTGTACCCTTTAGGTCGGGTAGTCGAATCCACAGGGACTGGTATAGCTTCCAATACTAACGTCCTGCTTAATATCTAACCAGACAGAAGGTGATGGAATTGACTTAGGATTGACTTCAAGGAGTTTAAGGGAAAGGGAAGTTCACCAAGGGAAGATTTGAGGTTTGACTCGATGGAGGAGATGGGGCCCCGGGGTTGGATTTCCGACGTTCACTAACTCGGTCTTTCTCAGTACTTATCAGAGATGTCTTCAGTTCTAAACCTAGTTATGCTATAAGCATGTGGTTTCTAGCTCTGCCGAGCCCTAAGTTGAACTCCCACTGCTTGCAACAATCAATAACGATTCACAAGCCTAGATAAGAGATCCTAACTACCAAGTATCAAGCACTAAACGACATACAAAATAGCCAATAACCTTGATTCATTGAAATGAACAAGACATTCATAAACACTGCAAGTAAAGAAATGAGTTCAAGCTACAACGTCATCCAAACAACCCCGGGGCTCCCTTAAGAGTTTAGCCCCTCATTACAACAACCAACAAATACAATACCAAAGAAATTAAAAGGCAAGAAGTTGAAAACTCCCTAATTTCTTGCATCCTTGTGGTTGTCGAAGGATCTACAATGCCGTGTAATCTCCTCCCGATCGGCCTACCATACGCTTTCCATTCCCTTGATCAAGTGGAGGATGAACTCCCAAAGCTCTCCCCTTCTTTTCTCCAAAGTTCGCCTACCAAAAGTCCCTTTAGAAACTGAGTTTCTAGGGTTTTAATGTCTTCTCGATGTGAGCACGGGCGTGTTGAAGCCGTGCTTCAAGCCGTGCAGATTACGGCCAAATAAATTTCCAGAAACCTCACATTCCTGTAATCTGCACGGGGAACAGCACGGGCGTGCTTAGACCGTGCTGAGGTTTTCACGACCGTGCTCAGCGAACTCAAGCTGTGCTGATTTGTGGCTGAATTCTCCTGCAATTTTCACGGGGAATAGCAGGGGCGTGCTTCAACCGTGCTGAGGTTTTCACACCCGTGCTCAGCGAACTCAGGCTGTGGTGATTTGTGGCTGAATTCCCCTGCAATTTGCACGGGGAACAGCACGGGCGTGCTTAAGCCGTGCTTAGCTTGATGAGGTCTCTTCTAAGTCCTTTAGCTTCTAAAATTGTTCCAAAACACTTCTTCTTACTTCAGGACTTTGATATCTGCATGACAATCAACGAATACCTCAAATAGCACCGTACTTGGAGAATTATAGCCAAAATATTCAATAATGATGAGAGTAAAGCATGCAATACATATATATGAAATGCGCTCATCACACCTATAATCCTGGGTGGAGAAATCACTATAAAGTTTCGTGAATATAGCCAACACAAGGGCAACCCGCACCACCAGCACAACAGTATCCTTAGTCGCCTCGTGCACCTCCTTAAGAAGGAAGAGGGCCTACCTTGAAGACTTTTTTTGCAAGATACACTCACTCAAACGATGTTCAACTCACAGGGCATGAGGAGCTATTAAGGAATCAGCAAACATCCTTGCAGAATTTAGAACTCCAGGTGGCACAAATTGTTAAAACTCTTGCTAAGTGACCCCAAGGATCTCTCCCAAGCAATATTGAAACTAATCCTAGGAATCTCTGAAGGTAGTCACATTGAGAAGTGGGAAGGAACTGACTTCCTCTTCAACTAAAGAACTCGAAAACTGAAGTATTGGTCTTTAAGAGAGTAGAATCGAAGATAAACCACTTAATTATGTTGCTGGGGAAAATAAAGAAGGGCAAGGCAAAAAAAAGCTCAACATACCTGAATATCGACTGAAGCTGCCCTATCCTACTAAAGTGAAGAAAGACCAGTAGGAAGAACAATTGAAGAAATTCTTTAAGATGTTTAAAACCTTACACATCAATGTCCCATTCGTAGAGGCTCTTGCTCAAATGCTTTGTTGCGTAAAGTTTCTCAAGAAATTATTGACAAACAAGAGGAAGTTGGAAGAGGTTGCCACTATTACGTTAAGTGAGGAATGTTGTGCAATCATTTTCAACAAAATCCCTAAGAAACATAAAGATCCAGGGGGATTTATCATTCCATGCATAATTTTAGGGGTGATAGATGAGAAGGCACTTACTAACCTTGTGCCAGCATCAACTTGATGCCGTATAAAATTTTTCAAAAGTTAGGGCGAGGTGAGCTGAAACCCATGAAAATATCCCTCCAACTTGCCGATTGATCTGTTCCCCATCCAATGGGTATCATTAAAGACAATTTAGTGAGGGTGGATAAATTTATTTTTCCGGTGGATTTTATCATCTTAGATTTGGATGACAAGGCTGAAGTGCCATTAATCCTTGGGGACCATTTCTGCTGACGTTGCAAGCATTAATTGATGTCAAGGTTGGTCAAATGGTTTTAAGAGTTGGCGATGAGAAATTAGCATTTAAATTGAGGGATGCTATGTGATGGGTCACCCGTAAGTATACAAAGTCATCAAGTAATACTGACAAGTATACAATTATGTTATATTTTACATATTAATTTGTATATTTATCGAGTTCATATTAGAGTGATCTTATGGATTATGAGGCCAAATCAAGTGTGAATTATCTTTGCATGCACCAGATGGAGTTTTAGTACAAAGGAGAGCCAAAAGAAGCATTAGGAACCAAAATGTAGAAGATGGCGCTCTCTTGACATATTAATCATAGAGCCAGAACCACTTACAGGCTGCTTACGGCTAGAGTTACGGCTGTAAGTCACATTCAGAAGGCATTGCAGGCATAATTATGCCTGTAAGAGAAGAACCAGTCAGACAGAGGCAAGTATGGTCACTCTTACAACCGTAAGTGGGACCGTAACTGCAAGACAGAGAAGTTTATAGAAGCTTCTTACGCTAGTAAGGAGTAGGGCAAAATCAACAGGATAAGGCTTACGGTTTTCATATTACGGCCATAAAAAAGACCGTAACCCGAAGACAGAGCCCCTTACGAGAGAGGCTTATCAAAGACTTTTCAATGTTGAGGGGATTCGTAGTTTTTTGGGACACGCAGTCTTCTATCATAGCTTTATTAAAGACTTTTCAAAGATCACGTGTCCCTTGACAAGATTGCTGGAGAAAGATGCTCCTTTTGAATGCAAACTGCATTCATCTTTTGAGATACTAGAAAAAAAACTCACACAGGCTCCATTTTCATCACCCCAGATTGGAATCAACCGTTCGAGATAATGTGTGACGCAAATGATTATGCAGTGGGAGCGATTTTGGATCAAACGAGAAAGAAGTATTTTCAGCGGATATACTATGCTAGCAAGACTCTAACAAGTGCCCAAAAAAATTACACAACCACAGAAAAAGAATTGTTAGCAGTGGTATTTGCGTTTGATAAATTTAGACCATATGTTATTCTTTCTAAGGTGATTGTATTCACATATCACTCGGACCTTTGATACTTAATGACTAAGTCAGATGCAAAACCGAGGTTGAATGTTAGGTGCTATTGCTTCAAGAATTTGATATGGAAATCAAGGATAAGAGAGGTATTGAGAATTTAGCTGCTGACCATTTGTTGCTGTTAAAGGAAGCTGTTAATAAAGAGCTTGAACGAAGAAGGTACCGTCACTCTGGACCTATAGAGGTCACTATGCTCATTGTAGAATAGCGGAGAAGGTACTGTAACACGATTTTATTGGCCAGCCATATTTCAAGATACTCGAGAATTTATTCAGAGGTGCGACAAGTGCCAGAGAGTAGGGAATCTGTCTCGTCGAGATGAGATGCCACAAAATCCAATGCAGTTTTGTGAGATGTTTTATGTCTGGGGGATTGACTTCATGGGGCCATTCCCTAACTAAAATGGGAATAAGTATATCTTAGTGGCTGTGGATTATTTATCTAAGTGAGTGGAAACTCAAGCACTACCGGTAAATGATGCTCGCATTGTTATTAAATTCCTTAAAAGGTTGTTCACTCGGTTTAGAATTCCAAGACTCCTCATCAGCGATCGGGGAACTCATTTCTGTAACAACTAACTTGAAAAGGTTTTGAAATTCTACGGTGTCACTTATCAGTTGGTGAAACCCATATCACCCTCAAATAAGTGGCCAAGTGGAAGTAACCATTAGGGAATTAAAGCAAATCCTAGAAAAATCTGTAGATCGTAACAAGAAATATTGCTCTAAAAAATTGGATGACACTTTGTGGGCCTACCAAACGGCATACAAGACAACATTGGGAAGCACACCATATCAGTTGGTATATGGAAAGGGTTGTCACTTGCCTGTGGAATTAGAGCATAAAGCACACTGGGCTATTAAAGCCATGAACTTCGATCTTGTTCAGGCTAGGCAACAAAGGTGGCTCCAAATTAATGAGTTGGATGAATGGAGAACTTAAGCTTATGAGAATATGCATCTATACAAAGAGAGAATGCATTACTGATAAGTGCTTGATTATATATATTTTATAATATCAGTTTACATGCATTGAGCATCACTTTTATCAGGTTTTAGCATTAACAAGGTGTGTTTTGTGTTCTTTTGTGCAAACAGGGTTTTGGAGACATGACGTACAGGAATAAGCAAAGATAGGGTGTGATGACACGTTTGAAGGTCACAATTAGAAGCTGTGTTCATATGCATGGGGGTGTTGCCAACTTTCAGAGGAGTACAAGTCATTACACAAACCGAAAGAGCACAAAGGCAGTAGTACGTCAATGTCCCAGTTTCCGTACAAAGCAGAAGAAGGTTCTTGAGGATTTCAAAGTATAGAAAACCACACACCCTACCACACGAGCGTGTGCCCGACCGTGTGGGCTCCAAGGAAGACTTGGGGGGGGGGAATTACTGTAGCAAAACAATGTAGCAGTTCACTGTAGCAGTACTGTAGCAAAAGTGCTCTACACGCCCGTGTGGAATTTCCACACGGGCATGTGGCTACAGTACACGGGCGTGTGGATGCCCGTGTGGATGCCCGCGTAAAGCCCTAATTCAAATTATAAAATCCGCCTTGTGATAATTTTTAGGGATCTTTTCGGCCACTTTCGAGAGGCAAGGCTGCTAGGGCTTGGAAGGAGTTCTTTGCGGCTTTGGAAGCTTTCCTCACCAACTTGGATTGATTCCTCCTCCGTCATATCATCAAGGAAGCCATCGGCGACCTAGCTTCGGAGTGGATTCAATCCAGACGTGGAAACTACCCATCAAGACCATCATCACGGATTTAGGGGGGTTATTCTTTATGTCTTTGGAACTTTATTCTCACTTCATTATTTGTTTTGTGACTCGCTCCATGGAGAGCTAAACCCCTAGAGGGTATTCGGACATGTAAACCCTAGGATTCTTATTTTCATTAGATTTACATTGTGTTTCTATTCGAATTTATCAGTTTGAGTTTTACTCTCGAATTTATCAGCTTTTGATTTCATTATTAATTGTCTTGCATGTTTTATTCAATCTAGTGAAGAGAGAGATCACCGCTAGGTTTAGAATTACCAAGAGTAAAGAGCGTTGAGAGGGTGAGCCGTGAGATAGCGGAGTGTCCCCTTTCCCTTCCGACAGATATTTCCTATTTCCATATTCCCTAAGTGTCAAGCAACCATATGTGGTGTGAGGCGTCGAGAGAATTCTCCGCCGGGACCTCGTAGGGGGTTAGGGATCTTTCACCTGGAGGCAGGGTTAGATCTACTTTTAGGAATTGGTTATATCTTTGGGATCCCTAGAGTTTTAAGCAGTCATATGTGGTGTGAAGCGTCGAGAGAATTCTCCGCCGGGACCTCGTAGGGGACTAGTTATCGGCGACCTGGAGGTAGGGGCCGTTATACCTTAGGATACCCATGACTCATTGTTTTCGTTTAGAAACACTTGTAATCTACATCCAACATCACGAATCCTAGGGGTAGCATTGTCCGGATACCTCACTTTTATTGATTGAGAACTCTTTTCCTTTTTATTCCCTGCGCACTTGTAGTGACACTCTTAGTTTTGGCCATTAGATCATCACACACTACACTCATTAGGCTAGATAACAAATGTGAATTCCGTCCCGTTTTCCTGTAAAGTACACGGGCATAAGCACGCCCGTGTTAAGGCCTTGCTTATGTCGGGATGACCTTTTTTCGGGGTGAAGCAAGGTCAAACCGGGCTCTGTACGCCCGTGTTCAACCCGTGTTTGGCCAGGGGTATATAAATCCTGAAACTGAGCCCTAATTCTCCCAATTCCTCTTCTTGTTTCTCTTCTTTCCTTGGTTTCCATTGTGTTGGATGAAGGAGGGGCCATTCCTAGACCATTCCTTTTTCTTGGATTGAAGAATCCTTCAAGGTAAGCTCCTCTCCTTCTTATTTTTCCTTGTTCCTTTTGGTTTTGGATGAGCATGCTAGCCCTAGGTTTTAGATTGTTAAATCTTTGCTTGATTTGGTTGATTTCTGGAATGATTTGTTGAATTTCGTTCACCCTTTATTGTATTCATGAGTTGAATGTGAAGATCCATTCTTTTCTCTTGTTGAAATTGGTCTCCTAATCATGAAATTCGGGTTACTATAGCACTCATGATTTCATGGTTAAACTTTGTACTTTGTATTCTTAGTTGTTTGGTGGAGATGATCCCCATAGAAACTCCTTGAAACCTTTAGGGTCAAGTTCCAGGCATGTTCAAGTCTAGTTAGGGTTTTAGGGTTTGTAGCATGAAGAGATTCATGCTTGTTCTTCCTTTGTGTTTTCTTTTGGTTTGAGCCCTTGTGGATGGTATTGGTGTAGGTGGTGAGAGCTCGGCCAAAAGTAAGGAGCCAACAGAGGAGTAGCGTCGTATAGGAGTCGATCTCCTAAGTTTGTGAGTGGTTTAAGTTTAAGTATAGCCTTATTTTCAGTATTGTAATATTTATTTATTATGTGTTATGCCTAATTACGAGCATTAAATCATATTTCAAGCTTGTCTAACAAGACTAAATTTTCTAGGACTAGCTTGGAAATATATACACACACACACACACAAACACACACACACACACACACACACACATATATATATATATATATATATATATATATATATCTGTGTGTGTGTATTTGGCTACTTGCACGTTGTTTATATCTAGCAATCATCTGAAATGTTCATGTGTTTTGGATGGAATGAGGTATGTTTTTCTATCATGGTGTTACATTTTAAATGTATATGGATTGGTAATTATCTGTTAGCTTTGCCGTGTATGCTGGATTTATTGAAGGTTAAAGAATGTGAACGTTTATGTTTATTGTTTTGATTTTTGATGGTGACAACGGTCCACGGCCTGACCACGGACTTTGGTCTGACACTGCAGTGTGGGGTCTCATGGTCCGATCTGATGGGAGGCGACGTGGTCAACCCTGAGGCGGCGTGGACCGACACTGCAGTGTGGGGTTTCCACGGGCTGACCTGGTGAGAGGTGGCGTGGTTGATCTTGTGTTCGCCCTGGTCGAGAGGGTTTATGGGAGATTATCCCTATTTTCTTATTGAGAGACCCGGGGTCACCACATAGGAATCTCAGTGGCCAACGCCAAGGAAATTTTGTGTTTTGATTCGATTTTTGGATTTTGAATACTACTTGGCGGTTTTGTATCTAGTCGCGGCTAGGACTAGATCAGGAATGATTTTAGGCCTATATATATGGATTTTGGTTTCTTTTATAAAAGTGTATTTAAATTCCTATATAAAACTCATTGATTTACAATATTAAATTTAATCCATTATTATATTGTTAAAGATAAATCTGGTTATCTAAAGTATTTTTCCCTTCAGTGCTATGCTCATGCTTGTATTTGTTACACTACTCGGTTTAAGATTGTGTAGCTAACCCTCACTGAGTAACATATATGTATGTTACTCACCACTCTTCCTCTCTTTTCCTTCTCAGGGTGCGACGTTAGTGCGGATTATGCTGGGTCGTCTCCAGTCTAGGTCTTCCACTTGTTTCAGATGTTGGTGGTTCACTGTTCTAGTTCATTTGACATATGTAGGACCAGTGGATCCACTAGGCTACTCTCTTGTGTTTATGTTTATATTTTGAATTATTTGTATTCCTATGTCTAGGTGGTTGGAATCACGGATATGTGTGTATGACGGAGTTTATTTTCTTACCTTGAGTTGTTATATATATATATGATTGCTTCCCCGCAATCGTACGGGATCGCCAAGTAATACCTCGTGCGAAGACACAAGGATCGTATTCCACGGGGCTAAGGATCTCCTATTACTCATTCTCGAGCTATTATCTAGCCTAAGATCTCAAACTCTACTAAGTGCAAATAAAAATTAAAACGAGATTAAGAACAAATTGGAGAGAACAAGCAATAAGTAAGCAAGAAACTCAATGTAATGCAAAAGCTTATGGATGTGGATCCCCTTGAGGGGTTATCATGAAACATGGATGATGAACAAAAGATGCAAGGGTAAAATGGACCATGAGATTCCAAGATTAGAACAACCCCAATTTCTCGGCGATTGAACCCTAATCCCATACGAACATAGATAGGAATTTCTTCCAAATCCACATTCCTACGATTGCAATAAGTACGAGGAAATCTCACTTAGGAGTAAACCTACTCTTCTTCGGATTAAACCTACATGGAGGGCTACCAAACACCCGATTTCTCGGCGTGATGATACAAGTGTCCTGACACACCCTTGCGTGTGTACTCCGCAAGTGCACGGGTGTCGAAGTAATAAAGTACCCAAACGGGTGGATAGTCGAATCCACAGGGAGTAGACGTAAGAACAATCACACTTTGTTAAGTAATCAAAGATAAACCAATTGTTGTTGTGAAAGAAAATAAAATAAGAAAGAAATAGAAATAAAGTGATGAAAAGAAAAACTAGGGTATGGAAATAGATCAATAAGAAGATGGGGTACTCGGACGATGCTCCCCCTAGAATCCTTGTTTCAAGTGCAAGACTTCAAATACTCCTATTCAATAGAGATTTCAAGAGTCGTGGAATCCAAAGATACAAGGTCCCAAATTTAAGGTCAACCTTGACTTGTCCCCTACGAGGTCCCGGCGGAGAGAAAACTCTCGACACCTCACACCACGTATGACTGCGCTATGCTCTAGGGATTCCAAGTGGTAAACCCTATTCCCAACTCTAGATCGATCCCTTTGGTCCAAGCGAAAAATCCCTAATCACAAATAAGTCCCGGCGGAAAGACGTCTCTCAACGCCTAACTCTCTTTGAGATCGAAAGTAATACATGGAATAAGGAGGTAGGGAAAACCACACCGGAGGGGAAAATGGACGTGTCACTACCTCTCAACTCACCCTCTCAACCCTCTTCAATCTTGGTTAATCTAATCCTAATGGTGATGGTCACTCGTCAAAAGGATGATTGGATTAGCCCTCAACCCTAGTGTCACTCTAAGGGAGAAACAATTAAGCATACAAGATTGAAACTCAAATTCGAACTAAAATTGAATAAAAGCATTAAAGTCAATGAAACATAGGAAATCTAGGGTTTACAAGTCCAAGTACCCACTAGGGGTTTAGCCCTCCTTGGGGCAATACAAGTTCATCAAAATAAATGAAGACAAGTGCAATAAATTCATAAAGAAAACCCCCTTAAGCTTCGTGTTGATAGACTATGGGAACTTCTCCTTCTTCTCCAAAGAACCCCTTCCTCCAAACCTAAGGCACACCTCGTCGAATCAAGTCGTCGAAGGCTCCCCCAATAGCTCTCCTTGGAAGGGATTGATGATGAAATCGGTGGAGAAGCGCCCCCAAAGTGTAGCAAGAACCTCCTGAACCCTAGCCATCACTCCCTCTCAAAGTTGGAAGAAGATCCCCCAAATAACGCTTCAGAACGGCTTTATAATTGGCCATCTCGAGGATCCACACGGGCGTGTGGAGTTTCTGCCCTGTGGAAAAATTCGTATTCGTCCCCGATTTCGCCCGTTTCTTCTCTTGAGGTCACACGGACGGACACACGCCCATGTGAAAGGTCATGTGGCATTTCTTGATGATGAGAAAACCTTGGAGAGCTTTGAAATCTTCGAACAAATCGGAACAAGCGAGCATGACTGCCTTCGTGTCCTTCTACAAGAAATGTCTTGAAGTCTTTAGAAGTTGGCACATACCCCCTCGTTGGAACCCGATTTGTGTCTTGAACTTCGTATTTGCACAAAAGAGCTCCACTTGGCACCATTATGACCTAATCTTGCCTTTATTCATGTACCATGTCTTCACAACCCTAATTGCATGAAAGAACACCAAAACACACGAAATTAGCGATAAAGCCTGATAAATGTGATGCTCATGCGTGGAAAATATTTCCAAAAATATATACATGCAAGCATTTATCATGTCCCCTTCTAATCCATTCATGATCTAATACATGCGAGCAAGTCACATCTACATGCATCACTCATAAAAGAGCTATGGATTTCTCCTTAGTGTAGCACTTAGCATGAAAACAAAGGATTAGATCTCAAAATTACCAAAGGACTTTAATTGAGCATTGAGGAGGTCTTTAGCACTCTAATGCCATCTTCATTATGTGTGGGGTGAATGGTCATCCTGGGGTAATCCGGGGTGTGGAGGTCAAGGTGGGAGTTAGCACACACACACATAGGGCACTGTGGATGAACCAGAGCTAATATCACCTCATTATTCATTGAACAGCTCACTTCTTGATTCCTGTCCATTTGTGCTTGTGGAGTCCTTTAATTCTAAGCTTGAGGTCATATTTTTAGCCGTTTATCTTCTTTCCCTTGTTCTTCATGTTTGTTTGCTTGGGGACAAGCAAACGCTTAGGTGTGGGGATGTTTGATAAACGTCTAAAAGTATGTATTTTACATGTATGTGTTGTGTATTATTTTCATATTTTATTATTGAATTTATGCCCTTTCGGTCTGAATTGCTTTATCTTTGTATTTCAGGCCAGTCAGAAGCCCTGGGGACTCGACGACGAGATGGGGAACGAACTTGACATCAAAATAGCATTTTCGAGACGGGATACTGTAGCACGGTAATGTAGCGTTCACTGTAGCAGTTATTGTAGCTCATCACGGACTTCTCGGCAGAAAAGTAGAAATCCCGAGGGGTCAGCATACCGGCTGTATGCTGACCCGTTTACCCATCGGGATTTGGGTGTTTAAGGGCTATCTAGGGCATCTTTTGAGAAAAACTTTTTGCATCATCTTGGGGAGAGTTTTGGGGGGGGGAAGGAGGCTAGGGTTTGGACATCACTTCCACGCCATTTAGGAGGGCAAAAGGAGAGGAAATCCGGGCATTCTTCGGTGGGGAGAGCAAGATCTAGGAGGATCCACTCCAAGGGCTTCATTTCTTGGAGGTTGAAGACAACGGGAAGCCACCCCTTCGAGTGGCGTCTTCGGAAGGTTTTCTCCGGGGATTCAAGCGTCATTCGGCCTTCACCTTTTGAGGTAGTGTTCCTCATGTTTAATTTAGTTATTTGCATGGTTTGTTTGGTTGATTTGTTGAACATGAACAACTAAACCCCAAGGTCACCGGATGTAGGGGAACCTTGGGGGCAAAACTTGTGATGTTTTGGATTATTTGAGTTATCTATTGTATGATTGGCTTGTTGTGATCATTGTTTGGTGTTCTTGATTGTTTTGGTACATATTATTGATTGATGTATCAATTTCTTGGTAGCACTTTGTAGTATAACCATTGCCTTAGTGCTAGACTCCACCAAACTTGGAAGGGATTATTGTATAAATACGCCGTGACCATCAGGTATTTGTACCCCTCCATTTCTAGGGTTGAAAACTAACTAGTGTTTCCACCCTAACTTGAGGAAACCATCCTTCTCCTTGCAACCGTGTGAGAGGTTGAGTGGAAGAAATTCCTTATTCAACTCTTGTACCGGGTTAGGGGTCAATTGCTGTGACCATCGGGTTGACCTAGGTTTAGGTTTTCTCGGTCCAACTAGCCACATGCTTAATTTCTCAAATATCCTGCTCACTTGAGTAGCCCCCTTGGGGACCCTCATCCATGACCGTTTTCCATCATTGAGCATCTCCCGTGTTTTAATTTCGTCGCATTTATTTAAACAATTTCTCTTGTTGATTATCTCTTTTCTTTCATAATTATTCTCTTGAAATCGAATCGGCGAGCTAAACAACAAGTGAGAAGTGAGTAAAGTAGCTCCTCGGGCACCTTGGGAATACGACCCACTCGTGCGTGCACGAGTGGTTTATTACTTGATGACCCCGTGCGCTTGCGGGTGTTCACACTTTGTGTCGATCATTTATCGGCCCCTGCCTCCAGATCGCCGATAACTAGTCCCCTACGAGGTCATGGCGGAGAATTCTCTTGACGCCTCACACCACATATGACTGCTTAGCACTCTAGGGATCCCAAAGATATAACCAATTCCTAAAAGTAGATCCAACCCTGCCTCCGGATGAAGGATCCCTAACCCCCTACGAGGTCCCGACGGAGAATTCTCTCGACGCCTCACACCACATATGGTTGCTTGACACTTAGGGAATATGGAGATGGGAGATATCTATCGGAAGGGAAAGGGGACACTCCGCTATCTCACTGCTCACCCTCTCAACCCTCTTTACTCTTGGTAATTCTAAACCTAGCGGTGATCTCTCTGTTCACTAGATTGAATAAAACATGCAAGGCAATTAATAATGGAATCAAAAGCACAAGCAAGCATTAAGAATTCAAGAGTAAAACTCAAACTAATAAATTCGAATAGAAACACAATGTAAATCTAATGAACATAAGAACCCTAGGGTTTACATGTCCGAATACCCTCGAGGGGTTTAGCTCTCCATGGAGCGAGTCACAAAATAAATAATGAATTGATAAACAATTTCAAAAGACATAAAGAATAACCCCCCTAAATCCGTGATGATGGTCTTGATGGGTAGCTTCCACGTCGAGATTGATTCCGCTTCGAAGCTAAGTCGCCAATGGCTTCCTTGATGCTATGACGAAGGAGGAATCGATCTCAGTTGGCGAGGAAGGCTTCCCAAACCCATAAAGAACTCTCTCCAAGCCCTAGCCGCTTTGTCTCTCGAAAGTAGCCGAAAAGATCCCTAAAAATTATCACAATGCAGCTTTTATAATTTGAATTCGGGGCTTCACGCAGGCATCCACACGGGCATTCACACGCCCGTGTACTGTAGCCACACGACCTTGTGGAATTTCCACACGGGCGTGGACAGTACTTTTGCTACATTACTGCTACATTACTTTGCTACATTTCTTTTCCAGAAGTCTTCCTTTGAGTCCACACGGTTGGGCACACGCTCATGTGGTACGGTGCGTGGCTTTCTATCCTTTGAAATCTTCAAGAAACTTCTTCTACTTGAGTACGAAAGCTGGGACTTAGACGTACTACTATCTTTGTGCCCTTTCGGTTTGTGTAATGACTTGGACTCTGCCGAAAGTTGGCAACACCCCCATGCATATGAACACATCTTCTAATTGTGGCCTTGAAATGTGTCATCACACCCTATCTTTGCTTCTTCTTGTACTTCATGTCTCCAAAGCCCTGTTTGCACAAAAGAACACAAAACACACATTGTCAGTGATAAAACCTGATAAAAGTGATGCTCAATGCATGTAAACCGATATTATAAAATATATACAAACAAGCACTTATCAAAACTCCCACACACTTAAGCTTTTGCTTGTCCTCAAGCAAACTAAACATTCATTATAAGGAAAGAAAGAATAAGTGCTTGGCCTCAGGTTCACTAGAGAGCATGAGAGTATGATTATATAACAAAGGGGAAAACTAATTAACACCAAACAGTTCAGTCAGTGCTCTAGAAAACAATCCAATGACAAGAAAGAAAAAGAAATCCGAAAGCGTGTGTGTGTGGAAAGACTCATCTCAATTCGACTCTATTTCCACTGCTTACAGTTTTTTTATTGCTCGAGACTAATATAGTAGCAAAAAGAAGGGTTGTAGCTGCATACAATCTCGAAGGTAGCCCTTTCTCAGGCGACCTCCCGAGTGGCTTTCACACTTTGGAGATGGTAGCTCTTTCTACCGAGGGTGCTAGTTTTCACATATCCCTTGTGATAGCTCTTTCTCTCATTAGGGCATAACTAGTATCTGACTTATGAGAGTAACTGCATACAATCAAAGGTAGTAGCTCTCTTCACCCTCTATATACAAGAAAGAATTCACAATTGCTAAACTATTTTTATAATAATTCTTTTTCTTTTTTTTTTCAAATAACACAACTACTAACAAGTCTCAAAACATTAAACTAGAGCTTCTATAGGTATAATGAGCGAGTAGAGTGCATAAATGGCAATCGGACAAAAATTTCTCAAAACATTGGATGACAACTAGAGTATGATGAAATTTAGTGTTCGAAGTTCTCCTATAGTCTAGAATCAAACTCTTAACCCTAAAGTGAACCTTCATAGGTTGCATGAGCATATATGATGAAAACAAAAACAAAATGGTGTATAAAGTGATCCCTCCCCCACACTTAAGATGTATATTGTCCCTAATGTACACATGCAAGCACAATAAAATTATGAATTCTGAAAATAAAGCATGTGAGGGTGTGCAAAATTAAAACAATACTCCCCTGAATTCCAAGTGAAGAAGTTGGTGGAATCTCGTACAAGGGTGTGTTTGGCTTAGTGGGCAATTGGAGGTGAGACGGCCGTGTGACCTAGTTACACGGCCATGTACATAACTCAATTTTCATTTCACAATACTCTCAAGACTATCTGCACGGATTAAGGGAGCTTCAATGAAGCTCAACAAAACTAGATAAGAAAACAACGAAAAACAACTAGAACCACAAAATAAAATGACAGAAATAAAGGAACAAAGTCTCAACGGGCAAACTGAAAATAAAAATACAGAAAATAAAGAAAAATAGCATGACTAAAAGACGCCTCATGCGTCAGGAAACTTTGCTGGTGCTGCTGGTGGTGCTGATGTCGTCGCCTCTGATGCTGTGTCGCTCTCCAGGAGATGCCGAATGATGGACAACTGTGATATCATCATGGACTGGTTGGCGAGCACAGTCGCCATGTCCCCCTGGAGAGCTCCAACCGCCACCTCGAGCCTCGCCATACGGTCACGAGCTCGAGTATAAGGCTGCTCTGGCTCTGGCTCAGATTCAAGGGCCTCGGTGTCCATCGGCACAGCTATGGGTACCGGTGACTCAAGAGCATCTGCTGGATCGGCTGCCTCCTCTTCTGTCTCCTCCTCCTCAACCTCCACTGCGAGTATATATCGGCCGACACTCGTCTTCTTCACCATGTGCATGGCTCAGAGGGATGCAAGCCCCAAAGGTGCAGGTATGCTGATTTTCTCCATCCCTCTAAGTGCCTTAGTTGACCCTATGCCACGAACTAGCCGTGTGATGTATACTCCCGAGAAGATCACACCGACCCGCACATAATGGCTTTGACGACGAAGGTAGTCCGCCACAACAAAGCCTAGATGCATGGGGATATTCTAGACCATGGTGTACAGGTAAAGCAAGTCGAGGAGGCTCAAAACTCGAGTGTTGTCGCCTCGTCCCGTCACGGTCATGCTAAAGATAGAGTGTATATACCTGTAGGACGGACGGCTGAGCATGGTGGTCTTAGAGGATCCCGGCTCATACTGGAAACCTCCTCATATGGTCGCATACGCACAGCTCGGGGTGAGTCCAATAGGATAATCGACAATGAGTTGCTCGTACTCCCCAGTGTGGACATAGTCTCTATCATATAAACCAAGAAAAACAGAGAACTGTGTGAGGCTCATGGTGTGGTACTAACCAAATACTCTGAAGTGGATTGTGTCCTCCTTCTCAAAATTAGGGCGAGCGTGGTCGAAGTCGAATGAGGACAGGACCTCCAGTGTGAGTTCTCGATAAGTGGGATCACGAATAATGAGGAGATGGTCCCAGCCTCCCACAGTGGTAAGCTATCACACCTCATCGGCCAAATCAATATTCTCGAGTGCCTTCCAATCAATGATGCTCGCCTGCCCGAATTTGAGACGCTGCAAGCGCTCATATCGTTGTTGATGCTCGGGCACTGCAAATTCCAAATCCTTGGGAGGAGAGGGCTCCCGAGTGGCGCGAGAACGCTTGTGGGCGACCTTCTTAGTCCTGGATGCCATATCTGTGAAAATCATGGCAAGTTAGTGCAAAAAATCATCATGCAGGAATCCATGATGCCCGACCATGGCCAAGAGGCCATGGTGGGGTAGTTTCCACATCTAAAAACACCTCTAAATCGACAAGCATGCATATTGTGATAGTTCCCACGAAAGATTCATGCATAAAACATCAACAAATCACCAGATCTGAAATTGAAAACTCATGCAAGAACTTGGAAAACTTGGAGCTTATCGGAAATTTTTGATGAAGAAAGAGATGGAGATCGCCGGAAAAACACCCAAGAATCCTTAAATAAGCCGAGGAAAGGCGTTAGGAAACCAAGAGGTGGGTCTTTTCGCCTTGAGGCGTTAGAAGGAGAAAAGGCGCTTACATTTGTATGGAGGTTTCATGCCCTTGTGGAGGGTCTCCTTATAAGCCACATGGGCGTGTGAGGGTCGGTGTGGATAAAAGAACTCGAGACAGAAGGCCACAGGGGCATGTGCCCTTGTAGACCTGGAAAATCCACAGGGGCGTGTGGCTGCCCTTGTGCCTCTCTGGAAACCTGAAAAACCAATTTTCAGGTCTCACATGCCCATGGGTGTGTGGCTCCTCAGGAAGGTCACGGGGGCACCCACACGGGCGTGTGGTTGCCCTTGTGCCCTTCTGTTTCATGTTTTTTAATTTTCAGAAAGGCACAAGGGCACTCACACCCGCTTGTGCCTGCCCTTGTGGATTTTCAACAAAACATGAAACAATGAAGTCCAAGGCCAATTCCTTAACTTTAAACTTCTAAAACATCCTAGATCATGCGACACATGTATAATTATCATGAAACACCAAGAATATACAATAAAAAAGCAGCAATGACAGAATTAACGCAAAGTCGCCTACTCAAGCTAGTTATTACTGCAGAATTAAAAACTAACTACGAAAGCAATAAAATGACTTGGGTTACCTCCTAAGAAGTGCTTGTTTTATGTTATTAGCTTGACGTACCTGATCTCTTATGAGGGCTCATGCAGGTGAAATACCTCCTTTCCTCCAGCTACTTCTTCACTCTGAAAAATAACGCTTCAATCTGTGCCCATTCACCTTAAACGTCCCTTTTTCTGGGTGAGTGATTTCAACAGCCCCGTGCGGTGATACTTGAGTCACTGTGTAAGGTCCTGACCATCTTGATTTTAATTTTCCCGGGAATAATCTCAGACGAGAGTTGAAAAGCAATACTAAGTCACCTTCCTTGAACTCTTTCTGCAGTTTGATATGATTATCATGCCATCGACGCATTTTCTCTTTATAGATCTTTGTATTCTCATATGCACGCAGCCGCCATTCATCTAAGTCGTTCAGTTGTAGCTTCCTTTGATCTCCAGCTTGTACAAGGTCAAAATTCTTTGCCTTGATTACCAAGTAAGCTTTATGCTCAAGTTCTACCGGTAAGTGACAGGATTTTCCATAAACTAGACTGTATGGTGTTGTTCCCACTGGTGTCTTATAGGCCATGCGATATGCCCAAAGTGTGTCATCTAAACGTTCAGACCAGTCCTTCTGGTTGTGCTCTACCGATTTCGCTAGAATTCTCTTCAACTCTCTATTTGTTACCTCAACCTGGCCACTTGTTTGTGGGTGATACGGAGTGGCTAGCTGATGATATACTCCATATCATTTCAGGACCTTATCGAGCTGCACATTACAAAAATGAGTCCCTCTATCGCTGATGACGATCCTGGGAGTGCCAAAACGCGCGAACAACCGCTTGAGAAATCTGACTATAGTTCTAGCATCGTTTGTGGGGAGAGCTTGTGCCTGAACCCACTTGGACACATAATCCACGGCGACTAGAATGTATCGGTTTCCATTTGAACTAGGAAATGGTCCTATAAAGTCAATACCCCAAACATCAAATACTTCACAAAACTGAATGGGATTTTGAGGCATCTCATCCCGTCTAGACAGATTACCAGCTCTTTGACATTTATCACAGCTTTGGATGAATTGATGAGCATCTTTAAATAGGGTTGGCCAATAAAAACCCGCAGCCAGCACTTTCACTGCAGTTCGGCCTACTGCATAATGACTACCAGTAGGTCCCAAGTGGCAGTGAGTAAGAATGATCCACCCTTCTTCACTTGAAACACATCTTCGCACTACATGGTTGGCACATACTCGGAACAGATATGGGTCCTCCCAAAGGAAATTTTTCAGGTAGGCGAAAAACTTCTTCTTTTGCTGAAATGTGAGTCCCTTGGGAAGAACCTTGCTCGAAAGATAGTTTGCAAAATTAGCAAACCATGGAGTATCAGATATTGACAGATCTTGAATTGCATACAGGTGCTCTTCAGGAAATGAGTCGCTAATTTCATGATGAATGGCTTCGTTGTCTTCTAAACCCTCCAGCCGGGATAAATGATCTGATGTGGACATCAAGGCTAAGGATCCAATTCAAGTTCCAACGGGACCAGTGACGAGGGCTCGAGCTAGAAGATTTAAAGAGGAGCTCAGCAACTTGGCATGGAGAATTCTACAACAAGAAGAGAGCGTGATCACTACTGATGGTGAACAAAAGCTGGTCCTACTCATCCAAGCCGATTCCACTTAGACGCTTGATGAAGATTTGGTTGTCATTTGGTGATGAGTTTAATATGTGAACTAGAGTCTTTTGTGAGTGACTAGTCTTGTTGGGCTTTGTGAGCCTTTGGGCTGAAGTTGTTTTTTTTAAGTTGATTGTTTCTTTTTTATCTTTAAGGGTAGTTTTGAACTTTTACTTCTTAGAAGTTCTCTAGGGATTTGGGCTATATATATAGCCGCATGTAGCAGCCATCAAACAACTTTGATGAATGAGAATTTGTGAGGTTTTCTTCTTGTTTTCTTGAAGAGACTTTTAAAGAACTTATCAAGGGTTTTTCCTTGTGGCGTTCAACTGACTTATCAATTGGATTTCCCTCTCCTTTTGTGGCGTCATTCCCTTACCAAGGTTCGTGCTTCGCTAAGCATTGGGTCGAGGTGTCCATCCGTTCCATTTGAATCCGTGACTTTTCTTCTTCTTGCCAAATTTGTTTTCGGGTCTCGTCACGATCGTTGGCGGGGTTCGTATCAGTTGGTATCATAGCTAAGTTCATCCTTTTGACCTATCTTCCATTGATTTCTGTTCATCTCTCTTACAAAAATAAAAAAAAAAAAAAAAAAAAAAACCAAAAAAAAAAAAAAAAAAAAAAGAAAACGAAAGAAAAAAAAAAAATCTAGAAAGGTATTGAGATTTTCATTCTTGAATTGTCAAAATTTCTTGATTTGTTTTGATTTAAATTGCCAATCTTGAATTGCCATTCTTGAATTGTCAAGATTCCTTGATTTTTGAATTGCCAATCTTGGATTGCCCAAAATTTCTTGAATTGCCAATCTTGGATTGCCAAAGATTTCTTCAATTGCCAAAATTGCTTGAATTACCAAAATTTCAGCCCATTTCCAAGAAAACACATCTTCCATCAGTTTTGGTTTGTCTTCGGTTTGAACCCTTTGATGATGGTTTTTAATTAGTTTTGAAAGAACTCAAAGAAGAAAACGAGTGGAAAAAGGCAGCGAGGTGAGATCATTTGAGGGTAAAAGCCAAATTGAATTGAGTGATACAAGAGTGGATTTGAGTGAATTTTTTTTTCTTGGAGTGAAATACGTGAGCTTTGGGTGAGGTAATTTTTTTTTATCTAACATTGCTTTGCAGGTTTCAAGCAATCAAGCACTAAACAACGCACAAAATAACCAATAGCTCAGATTTAATGAAAGGAACAAGATACTCATAAATGCCGCAAGTAAAGATAAAGAGTTCAAGCTACAACGTCATATACACAACCCCGGGGCTCCCTTAAGAGTTTTGCCCCTCATGATAACAAACAACAAGTACAATGCCAAAGAAATTGAAAGACAAAAAGTTGAAAACTCCCTAATTTCTTGCATCCTTATGGTTGCCTGAGGATCTACAATGTTGTAAGATCTCCTCCCGATCGCCTACAATAAGCTTGCCATTCCCTTGATGAAGAGGAGGATGAACCCCAAAAGCTCTCTCCTTCTTTCTCCCTTAGTTCGCCCACCAAAATTCCCATTAGAAACTAAGTTTCTAGGGTTTTAATGTCTTCTCGATGTGAGCACGGGCGTGTTGAAGGCGTGCTTCAAGCCGTGCAGATTACGGCCAAATAAAACTCCAGAAAACTCACATTCATGTAATCTGCACGGGGAACAGCACGGGCGTGCTTAGGCTGTGCTGAGGTTTGCACGAGCGTGCTCAGCGAACTCAGGCTGTGCTAACTTTGGCTGAATTCTCCTGTAATCTGCACGGGGTACAGCAAGGGCGTGCTCAAGCCGTGTTGAGCTTGATGAGATTTCTTCTAAGTCCTTTAGCTTCTAAAATTATTCCAAAACACCTCTTCTTGCTTCAGGACTTTGATATCTACATGACAAACGAAGAATACCTCAAATAGCTCCGTACTTGGAGAATTAAAGTCAAAATATTCAATAATGATGAGAGTAAAGCATGCGATATATATATATGAAATGCACTCATCACCTTTCTTTTGGCGTCGTTTAATCTTCGGTAATCAATGCACACACGCCAACCAGTCATTGTCCATGTGGGTATCAGCCCGTTCTGCTCGTTCTTCACCACAGTCATACCCCCCTTCTTCGGCACCACTTGAGTAGGACTCACCCAAGCACTATCTAATATAGGGTAAATAATACCTGCATCAAGGAGCTTCACCACCTCTGCTTTTACTACCTCCTTCATGTTTGGATTAAGCCTTCGCTGAGGTTGGATGACTGTTTTATAGTTTTCTTCCATTAGAATCTTATGTGTGCAAAATGATAGGTTTATCCCTTTAATGTCTGAAATTTTCCATGCAATCACAGCTTTATGTGCTTTCAATAAGGCTATCAGTTTTTCTTTTTGTGCTGCAGAGAGGTTGGAAGCAATGATTACCGGCAACTTCGACCCTTTGGCTAGGAAGGTGTACTCTAGATGGTCAGGTAATGTCTTCAATTCCAGCTCGGGGGGTTCTTCCACCGAAGGCCGTAATCGATTAACTTGTTTCTGCTCAATTTCTTCGAAGCCCTTGGGTTCATTTTCAGGTTCCCTTTTGTATTTCATGTCTCCAAAGCCCTGTTTGCACAAAAGAACATAAAACACACCTTGTCAATGATAAAACCTGATAAAAGTGATGCTCAATGCATGTAAACTGATATTATAAAATATATACAAACAAGCACTTGTCAGTGATCTTATGGATTATGAGGCTAAATCAAGTGTGAATTATCTTTGCAAGCACCAGATGGAGTTTTAGTACAAAGGAGAGCCAATGGAAGCAATTAGGAACCAAAATGTAGAAGATGGCACTCTCCTGACATATTAATCTGGGAGCCAGAACCACTTACGGGCTACTTACGGCTAGAGTTACGGCCATAAATCACATTCAGTAGGTATTGTGGGCATAATTATGCCCATACGAGAAGAACCAGTCAGACAGAGACAGTGTCACGCTTACGGCCGTAAGTGAGACCGTAAGTGTAAGATGGAGAAGTTTATAGAAGCTTCTTACGCCTGTAAAGAGTGGGACAAAATCAACAAGATGAGGCTTATCATTTTCATATTACGGTTATAAAGAAGACCGTAACTAGAAGATAGAGCCCCTTACGGGAGAGGCTTACGGCCGTAAGTGGGGTCGTTAAGCACGAGATCAGATGAAACCCCAAGGCTTAGGGCCAGGCTTACGCCTGTAAGGCGGTCGTAAACTTACCAATATAAACGCCTTTCTACTGAGTCTAAGAAGGAATGATCTTTTGAAGGTTTTCATACCTCTTGGGGAGAAAATAGGTTGGAGAAGGGGAGAAGAAGACTGCGAGATCAAGGGCTATTCTAACCTTTCCAAGGTAAGAAATCCACGTGGGTATTCATAATCATCATCGCCATCATCCCTTATTGCATCATTGCGGTCAAAGGTCGTAGTCCACCAACATCGAGGGGACCTCGCTCCGGCTCTTGCTTTCTGGGTCTTTGAGGGAGTTTCATTTGTTTTCTCATTATGAAGATGAACATGTTTAATCTTTTGATTTCGTTTTGTTTCATAATGAGCTAAAGTCCCATTGGGAGCTTAGACTTGAAACCTTAGGGATTTGTATTAGACTCCAACTATACTCTTTTGTCGTATTTATTTATGAAGTTTGATTTTGAAATGCATGTGTAGTTTGATTCAATTCTCATTGCCTATTGTGTGGCTATTGATGTGTGGTGAAACCCATTAGTTATCGAGGCTAGTGTGCGGTGAAAACCCATTAGACCTTAGTCATTAACGCGCGGTGAAAACCCGTTGAGACGTCATATTTCAAATCGACTTCCATCTTATTCGAGTAAGGAGTATCTTTAGGAGTTGGTTCTTCATTGTTGAAACCCTAAGGGAGTATTGTCCAATTAATCCTATTAATCTTGATAGTTTAACCTCCCTGGTTTTGTCTCTATCCTCTGCTTAATCTTTCGCTATAGTAGTTCATAGGTTTTGCTGCGCCACATCATTTAGGCCAAATTTCAATTACTAAGGTTAGTACTAATAGTCTTGCTCCATGTGGTTCGAAAACCCGACCCTTCACTGGGTCCACTGTATTACTTGACAATCCGTGCACTTGTGGTGACATAAAGGGCGTGTCAAATACCCTGTGCACGACACAGGGGTCATATTCCACGGTGTTAAGGAATGATAAATATACAATTATACCACATTTTATATATCAATTTGTATACCTATCAAGTCAGTATTAGAGTGAGTTTGTGGAATACGAGGCTAAATCAAGTGTGAATTGTCTTTGCAGGCACCATATGGAGTTTAAAGACAAAGAAGTAATTAGGAACAAAAATGTAGAAAATAGAGTTCTTCTAACATACTGACCTGGGAATCATAACCACTTACGGGCGCTTACGGCTAGGGTTACTGCAGGAAGCCATATTCAGAAGGCATTGTTGGCATCCTTCTGCCCATAAGGGGAGAAACAGTCAGACAGAGGCATTTACTGTCAACCTTACGGCAGTAAGTCAAATTGTAAGTGGAAAAATAGAGAGGTTTTCGGAGGCTACTTATGCTCGTAAGGAGGAGGGTAAGATCAATAGAATGAGGTTTACGGTTTTCCTATTACGGCCGTAAAGGGGACCTTAACCCAAAGACAGGCACTCTTATAGAAGAGAGTTATGGCCGTAATCGGGGGCGTGAGGCACGAGATCAGATGAAACCCCGATGCTTACGGTCGAGCTTACGCACGTAAGTCGGCAGTAAACTTAGTATAAAGCCTTTGCTGAATCAGAGAGAGGGGACTTTTAGGTTTTGAGAATTATTTTGGGGGAAAAAGGAGGCTGGAGAAGGGAAGAAGAAACCTGCGAGATAAAGGGCGATTTCAACCCCTCCAAGGCAAAGAATTCATGTGGGTGTCCATCATTATCATCAACAACATCCATTAGGGTGTCATCGTGGTCAAGAGTTATCACTCCACCAATGTCGAGAGGAACTTCAATTGCTTATTAGTTTTCTCATTCTAATGATGAACATGGTTCATTCTTCAATTGCTTTGTGCTTCATAATGAGCTAAAGCCCCATTGGGACCTTGGACTTGAAACCTTAGGGATTGTATTGGACTCTAATACATGTTGTTCATCAAGCTTCTTTTCTAGGTCCGCCAAGCCCGCGAGACGCTGCTATGGTGACTGAAGAAGTTAATCCAGATCCTCCACAAGGTATCATCAACTTATTGTCATGCATTATATTTATATATATGTTGTCCTTATCTGCATTCTACATATTTCAGACGACATACCAATTATTTTTGAAGATGAACCCCAACATCCTTCCCCATTGATCAGAAAAGGTATTATTTACGTATTCATTTCTTTGTTCATTCAACATGAAATTGATATGTTTTTTTTTTCTTAAATCTAGACATTCATGATGACGAAAGTACGCCATCCTTGGGACATACTCCTAAAGAATTCATTAGAACCAGCCCAACCATTATAGAAAAGTTGGAAGATAGTGATTCAAATGTCGAAATTACATCATCATTAAAACCAATGATGGTAATTTATTTCACTATCATTATTATTTTTTTTTATTTTTATATACTTTTTATTTTCTTATTTAAAAAAAATTCTGAAAACTTGTCCCTCAAGAAAACAACAACACTTCCACTTACCTTTGGAAGGATCAGAGCATACCAGTACCAATATTGACACTGGCGCGAGTCTTTCTCCATTACCTCCACAAGATAAAAAAAAATTTTGTATTATTATTTTTATAATAAAATGATAATATATTTTTTTTTATCTCTGTAGGTTTGGAAAATCCTCTATTTTTCCTACGGGATAGGCTAGTCAGAAGTATTAAGTCTCTCAATCAACACAACTATCAAAATGTTGTTGATGATGTTAAAGCCAAAAACAAAATTCTGAGACTTTTGGCATTAACTTGACCAATCTTGAACATGTTCTAAGACAGGTACACCAGTGTACATCCTATGTTTAAGAGGTTTCGGAAGATTCTGTGGTTCAAACTCATATACAAAGGCAACAAGCCAAGGATTGTGTGCTAAATACAACATTAGCACTTGAAAATCTTAACAAAGATAGGGTAGATTTGATTAATAAAATAAATATGAAGACAGATAAACTTCAGAAGCTTGAAGCAGAACAACATCAACTTCAAAAAAGAATTCTTGAAATTTCAGGTGAGATAAAGATTTTGCGTGAAGAAATAACAACTTGAACAAATTCCTTAGAACTCTCTACCACTACGCAAGCCAACTTGCAAACCACACTGGATCGGAGCAAAGCACGACCGGTCATGCATGTGTCGCCTTTTACACAACAATGCTTGATGAACTCGAAAGAGCAAAGGAGTCTTGCGCTCGAGTTTTGAAGTACTGAAGAACTCTATTTATTTATTATTTATTTTTATTTGTTCAGCTAGTTTATCTATACTCTGCTAGTTAGTTTTGAGTATATATTTCTTTTGATGGTTGATTTTAAGACATTTACTATGAACCTAGGAGTCTTCTTTAATATGACTTGGTTTTGCTAGATTTCCTATTCATATATGTTTTGATGATTGGTTTGAAAAATTATTCGTTTAGCAATAGCAATGTGATTACATCACTTCTCTCTCTCTTTTTTTTATTGTTGAATAAAAATGAAACCTTGAGATAACATGCCACACATATCATTATAAATAAGTATACAAAATTTGATGTTTTGCCTCGGGAAGTATGCACAATCGTACATGACCGGTGTACCTTTTTATAAGGGAGCAGACGTTCCGTTATAGACAAACATTATGCGTAATAATTTTTTAGAAAGCGACCATTGATAGGTGGCATAGGGACCTTCCCAATTTGCTTTGAACTTGCCCCTTGTCTTCTTGTTGGTGATGATAGGTCTTTTGAGGACAAAAACCATCTCTCCTTTTGTAAATGTTCGAAATCTAGCCAACTTATTATAAGCTTGTGACATCTTCGCTTTGTAAAGCTCAAGATTTTGTTGTACTTCTATTCTTTTTTCATCCAAAGAATCCAACTCATCTAGGCGAAGTCGAATATAATCTTCATTTGATATTTCATTCTGCAACACCATCCTTAATGAAGGTATTTGAAATTTAAGAGGCAGGACTGCTTCAGTTCCAAATACTAAAGAGTATTGCGTGCACTATGTTGGAGTCCTGTATGTGGTACGATATACCCATAACATCTCGAGAAGTCTATCATGCCAATCCCTTTTAGTTTTGGACACAATTCTTTAATAATTTTGAAAGGGTTTTATTGAATGCTTCTGCCAGCCTATTTGCTCTCGCATTATAGATTGAAGTATATCTCCAATCTATCCTGTGATGTTGTGCGAATCTCCCAATTTTAAAGCTTCTGAAAGCAGGACCATTATTTGATATAATTCTTCTTGGAGTTCCAAACCTGTATAAGATGTTTTCCCTGAAGAATTTGATAATGTTTTCGGTTTTTACTTCTCTTGATGAAATAGCCTCTGCCCATCTAGAAAAATAGACTGTGGCAGCCAATATAAATCGGTGTCCCAAAGATGATGGAGGTTCAATGGGACTGATGCCATCTGTTCCCCATATCTCAAAAGTCCATGAAGAGACTGTGGAATGCAAGGGATTTGGATGTTGGTGAATAAAATCCCAATGAATTTGACATAGATGTCATTTTTTAGCATATTCAATGCAATCTCTGAGCATGGTTGGCGAATAATATCCCATGCATTTAATCTTAAGTCGCATTTTGGGTCAAGATTGGTGTGCACCACATATCCCAGAGTGTACATCATGCATGACTTCTTTTGCTTCTTCATACGAAACACATCATAGGAGTAGTTGATCATATGACCCGCGATATAGCGTATCATGATGAGTGCATTTCATATATATATATATATATATATATATCTTACTCTCATAATTGTTGAATTTATTGGCTTTAATTCTCCAAGTGCGGTGCTAATTGAGGTATTCTTAGTTTTTCATGCAGATATCGAAGTCCTGAAGCAATAAGAAGTTTTTGAAATGATTTTAGACGCTAAAAGACTTAGAGGAAATGTCATCAAGCTCAACATGGCCTAAGCACGCCCGTGTTGTACCCCGTGCAGATTGCAGGAGAATTCAGCCAAAGTCAGCACAGCTTGAGTTCGCTGAGCACGGTCGTGCAACCCATCAGCACGGCCTAAGCACCCCCGTGTTGTACCCCGTGCAGATTACAGGAATGTGAGTTTCAAGAGTTTTATTTGGCCGTAATCTGCACGGCTTGAAGCACGGCTTCAACACGCCCGTGCTTACATCGGGAAAACATTAAAAACCCTACAGACTTAGGTTTTGAAGAACTTTTGGCTGGGCAAACTAAGAGAGGAAGGAAGGGAGAACTTTGGGGCACCGTCCTCATCTTCACCAAGTGAATGTTGCGCTTGTGGTAGACCGATCGGGAGGAGATTCCCCGACATTGTAGAGCCTCTGACAACCACAAGGATGCAAGAAATTAGGGAGTTTTTAACTTCTTGTATTTAAATTTCTTTGGCAATTTCCTTGTTGTTTAATGTCATGAGAGGCTAAACTCTTAAGGGAGCCCCGGGGTGGTTTGTATGACGTTGTAGCTTGAACTCATCGTCTTTACTTGCAGTATTTATGAATGTCTTGTTCTTTATAATAGATCTTGGTTATTCGCTATCTTGTGTGTTGTTTAGTGGTTGAAAGCTTGGAAGTTTGGTTTTCTTATCTAGGCTTGTGAATCATTATTGATAGTTGCAAGCAGTAAGACTTCAACCTAGGCTTCTTCAGCACTGTAAGCTACACTCTTATAGCATAGCTAGATTTAGAACTGAAGACATCTCGGATAAATACTGAGAAAAACTTAGTTAGTGAACGTCAGGAATCCAACCCTGGGCCCCATCTCCTCCGTCGAGTCAATCCTTAAATTCCCCTTAGTGAAATTCTCTCCCTCAATCTCCTTAAATTCAACCTAGAGTCACAATCCATCCTTCTTTGTTTGGTTAGATATTAAGCAAACTGTTAGTATTAGAAGCTACACCAGTCCCTGTAGATTCGACTACTCGACCCTACGGGTACACTTTACTACTTGTACGACCCGTGCACTTGCGGATACGCAAGGGGCGTACCATATTTTTGGCGCCGTTGCGGGGACTGGAAACTTCTAGGAAATCGGACACTCTTAGTATTCTAATCACTGATTTTTGCTTTGATTTTTCTTTTTCTTTTATTTTTCGCTTCTTGTTTGTTTTCTTACATTCATTGCTAGTGTTCGAGATTTATATGAACTGTTTGATATTTTCCTCTCCTCAGGTTTTCAAGCAAATATCTCATTTTCTCTTTCTGTTGATACGCAGGTCTAGTGTATTACCCAGGGGGAACTCTTCCCAGTTACTATCTCCAGATCCTGACATTGAAATTACATTTCATAGGCGATAGAGACAGATCAATTTGGAGGTAGAGCAAGAAAAACGTATGGCCGGGAATCAGAGAAGTATCTCAGATTATGCACGCCCTAATTTGGAGTGCTCTGGATCAAGTATTGTTCGGCCACCTGTTGCAGTGAACAACTTTGAGCTGAATCCAAATTTTATTCAGATGGTGCAGCAGATGTGTCAGTTTGATGATTTCCAGGATGAGGGCCCATATGCACATCTTGCGAATTTTCTAGAAATTTGTGATACGTTCAAGGCGAATAATGTGTCCGAGGATGCGGTTCGCCTTCGACTGTTCCCGTTTTCAGTGCGACGAAGGGCTAAGCAGTGGCTAAGTTCCTTGCCGGCGGGTTCTATCATAAATTTGGCACAGCTGGCCGAAAAGTTCTTAACTCGCTACTTTCCACTGGCCAATATCACTAAACTGAGAAGTGATATTTTCTCTTACCAATAAGCAGAATCTGAAACCTTGTACGACACATGGGAAATGTACAAAGAATTATTGAGGAAGTGTCCACATCATAGGATAGTGGAGTGGATGCAAATTCAAATTTTCTATAATGGGTTGAATGTGGTGACTAAGCAAATGTTAGATGCGGCGGCTGGAGGTTCTTTGTGCAGCAAGAGACCGGTAGAAGCACAGAAACTCATCGAAGACAGTGGGACTTTATGAAGTTGATATGCTCACTACCTTGGCAGCACAAGTGGAAGCCATCTCTAAAAGGTTGGACACGATGCAAGTACAGTCATCTTCTCCTAATTTGGGTAGTGACAGTTGGGGAGGCCAAGTCGGGCCTAGTTGTTCTTCTGAAGGAAGCCAGAATACCGAACATGTGGATTCTATTGGACATAATCAAAGGTACCAGAACAACCACTACAGCAACACTTACAATCCTGGGTGGAGAAATCACCCCAATTTTTCATGGGGCTAGCAGACACAACCACAGCAGTCACAGCAGCAGTCACAATCTCAATTTTCTAAAGCCCTGCCTCAAGAACAAAAAGGCCCAACTTTAGAAGCCCTTCTTGTGAAATACATTCAGTCCAATGATGCCCGACTCTCAGGGCATGAGGAAGTTATGAGAAATCAGCAGGCATCACTTCAGAATTTGGAGCGTCAAGTGGCGAAAATTTCCAAGTCTCTCGCAGAGCGGCCCCAAGGGTCGTTACAAAGTAACATTGAAGTCAATCCCCGAGAGTCCCTTAAGGCAGTGACCTTAAGAAGTGGGAAGGAATTAGAGTCCCCACCCCCTGAAGTACAGCATGGTACTCAAGGGGAACCTGAGGTGGTGGAATTGGAGAATGATGCGGGTGTAGCACCAAGGGAGAAGATGAAGGAAAAAGAAAAGGATCCGATGACAGAGTACCGTCCCACTTTACCTTATCCTGCGAAGTTGAAGAAGGATCAACAAGATGTGCAGTTTAAGAAGTTCCTGAAAAAGTTCAAGACTCTGCATATCAATGTTCCATTTGTGGAAGCTCTCTCCCAGATGCCGAAGTATGCCAAGTTCCTCAAGGAATTACTGACAAAGAAGAGGAAGTTGGAAGCAGTCTCGACTGTGACTCTAAGTGAGGAATGTTCGGCTATCATTTCAAATAAAATCTCCAAGGAGGAGAGGGATCCGGGAGGTTTCATCATCCCATGCACAATTGGGGGCATGATGGATGAGAAAGCACTTGCTGATCTAGGGGTGAGCATTAACCTGATGCCTTATAAGATATTTCGGAAGTTAGGACTTGGAGAGCTCAAGCCGACTCAAATGACGCTCCAACTTGCCGATCGATCCACTCGCCGAGCCTTAAGAATTGTGGAAGATGTTTTGGTGAAGGTTGATAAGTTCATATTCCTGGTGGATTTTGTTATCTTAGAGTTGGATGATCGGGCTGATGTACCTTTGATTTTCGGGTGACCATTCCTCGCTACTTCGCAAGCAATAATTGATGTGAAGGATGGTCGATTGACTCTTCGAGTTGGGGATGAAGAAGTGGTGTTCAGACTAAAGGATGTGATGAGACACCCCATGGCATTTGATGATTCTTGCTATTTTTTAGATACTAATGATGATATTATTGGTGATTGTGTGCAGGAGGCTCTGTGGAAGGATGACCTCACAGACTTGTTAGGGGAAGAACCTCGAGATGACGATCCCATAGCAAGGGATGAAGAAATCGCTGTTGTACCACCAAGCACTGATAATCCAGTTTTATTTGTCAAGGGAAAGAAACCATCTAAGGCTCGGACTTGGTGGAAGAAGGTGGCTGATAGGAAGAAACAACAAGCCCTTGCCCCGAAACACATCCCTTTTAATGTACTCAGCAGTGGTGAGGCATTTTTGATTGACTTATTGACACCCTATTTGGGTTGTTCTTTTGCAGGCTGCCAGGAGAGAAGGTATGTTTTTTAGCCTTTGTGAAGTGAGAACATGTACGTCAAGCTAGTGACGTTAAACAAGCGCTTCTCGGGAGACAACCCGAGTAGTTTCATGTTTTGTTCGTCTTTAATTGTGTTGTTTGTGTGTTTGTGTGTGCTACTAAACTAATCTCCTTTCAGTTGAGTTTTCTTTTGTTTGTTTTCATTATCCACTTCTAATGCTTGCATGCTTACTTCAGGATGCATGGATATTTCTCTTGCTGCTTGTATCAAATGGCTTCCCTTTGATGGTAATCAACACACGCCCTTGTTTGTCATGGAATTTGTCACGGGCACCTCTCCTTCAATTTGGTGAAAGTTCCCCAACTCTACCTTCCTTTCACTTGATTAAGTGTGTTATGAATGTGCTATTTTTAACATTGAGGACAATGTTTCATTTAAGCGTGGGGGAGGATTGTTTATTTGTGTATATATGTTTAGATGTTGTGCATGACTTAGGACGATCTATGATATTTTGGTTGAGAATCACTAAGTTAAGGAGTCATTGAGCATGCTAGTGCACTTTTGTTGGACTTAAGGTTTCATTTTGCTCTTACTTTGGAAACCCTAACGCGAACACTTAGCCTTCTGTTGTGTAGTTACTCTGTTAGAGGAAGGGCTAATTTAAGTCTTATGAAAAAAATTAAATCTTGACTCCAAACTCAAATTAATAAAAGCTAGAAAACGAGACGAAATTTCAAAAAAAAAAAAAGTGAGAAAATGAATAGAATTTTGACAAGTCGGATTCCTTTTCTTTGGATGCCCTGTTGAATTCTGTTAGAAAGATGGTAGAAAGAGCTATCACTTTAGAAAAAGCGAAAACCGACTTGAGTAGTCGGATCTTAGGCAAGATGGTAGAAAGAGCTATCACTTTAGAAAAAGCGAAAACCGACTTGAGTAGTCGGATCTTAGGCATCACAAATGTCATTTTTGATGACCTACCAAGTGAAATGGCTGCCTCTAGGGTTTATGAAGCTCCTACCCAGTTTAGGAGTCTTCGTGAAAAAGTGAACAGTGATAGCTTGAACTAGATCCCCTCAAGGACAGTTATAACACACTTCGTGAGGCGGCACACACACACGGTAGTACGGAGTAAGAATAAAATCTTTCATGAGCTTTCAAATGACTAAGGCACTAGCTACTCTGAGCTCCTCAAGCTTTAGGAATTTTCTAACTTTGCTGAGATCAGAGGTCATGCACTCATCATTTTATTAGGGAATTAAGGTTGCTTGAGGACAAGCAACAATTCAAGTTTGGGGGTATTTGATGAGTGCATTTAATATATATATATATATATTATATCTTACTCTCATAATTGTTGAATTTATTGGCTTTAATTCTCCAAGTGCGGTGCTATTTGAGGTATTCTTAGTTTTTCATGCAGATATCAAAGTCCTGAAGCAATAAGAAGTGTTTTGGAATGATTTTAGAAGCTAAAGGACTTAGAGGAAACCTCATCAAGCTCAACACTGCCTAAGCACGCCCGTGTTGTACCCCGTGCAGATTGCAGGAGAATTCAGCCAAAGTCAGCACAGCTTGAGTTCGCTGAACACGGTCGTGCAACCCATCAGCACGGCCTAAGCACGCCCCTGTTGTACCCCGTGCAGATTACAGGAATATGAGTTTCAAGAGTTTTATTTGGCCGTAATCTGCACGGCTTGAAGCAAGGCTTCAACACGCTCGTGCTTACATCGGGAAAACATTAATAACCCTAGAAACTTAGGTTTTGAAGAACTTTTGGCTGGGCGAACTAAGAGAGGAAGGAAGGGAGAACTTTGGGGCACTGTCCTCATCTTCACCAAGGGAATGTTGCGCTTATGGTAGGCCGATCGGGAGGAGATTCCACGACATTGTAGAGCCTCTGACAACCATAAGGATGCAAGAAATTAGGGAGGCTTTAACTTCTTGTATTTTAATTTCTTTGGCAATTTCCTTGTTGTTTAAAGTCATGAGGGGCTAAACTCTTAAAGGAGCCCCGGGGTGGTTTGTATGACATTGTAGCTTGAACTCATTGTCTTTACATGCAGTATTTATGAATGTCTTGTTCTTTGCAATAGATCTTGGTTATTGGCTATCTTGTGTGTTGTTTAGTGGTTGAAAGCTTGGAAGTTTGGTTTTCTTTTCTAGGCTTGTGAATCATTATTGATAGTTGCAAGCAGTAAGACTTCAACCTGGGTTTCTTCAGCACTGTAAGCTTCACTCTTATAGCATAGCTAGATTTAGAACTGAAGACATCTCGGATAAATACTGAGAAAAACCGAGTTAGTGAACATCAGAAATCCAACCCCGGGTCCCCATCTCCTCCGTCGAGTCAATCCTTACATTCCCCTTAGTGCAATTCTCCCCCTCAATCTCCTTAAATTCAACCAAGAGTCACAATCCATCCTTCTTTGTTTGGTTAGATATTAAGCAAACCGTTAGTATTAGAAGCTACACCAGTCCCTGTGGATTCGACTACCCGACCCTACGGGTACACTTTACTATTTGTACGACCTATGCACTTGAGGATATGCAAGGGGCGTACCATATCATTAATGAGGTGAATCTTAAAGCTCTTCGTTTTATTTGAAGACTTTTTGATTTGTCCTCAGGCAATTTATCACATTTCAAATATTCCATGAATGGTTGCCTCCAATCCTCCTCTGGCATCGCGAGAGTAAAGGCTTGAATACTGTCTTCAGTATGTTCTTCTTCAACATTGCTGAGACTTATACTTATGGGTCTTCTATTCTTTACAGTGATTTGAATTTCGTCATGATTTGGATTTGCCAACTCCTTTGCTATTCTTGCTAAAGAATCAGCTTCTCCATTTTTTCCTCTTGAAACTCTGCTCAACTACAGTTGGGGAATTTTCTTCATTAACATTTTGACGTTCTTATAGTATTTAAGAAGTTCAGCTTTGTATACTTTGTATTCTACTTCGATTTGCTTGATGATGAGTTATGAGTCGCCAAATATGTGGATATATCGAATTTCCATCTTGATTGCCAATTCCAAACCAGCTATAAGAGTTTCATACTCTGCTTTATTGTTTGTGTATGGCTCAGTAAGGGACAGTGCATATCTAAGGATTCCCCCTTCTGGTGTCACGAACACAAGTCCTATCCCAGCTTTAATTTTAGGAAGCTCATACTGAAATGCCGGCTTTATGGATGATGCTCCATCAAAGTATAGTTGCCATTTTGCTTCTTTTATTGCAAGTGTCTCTTCATCAGGGAGATCATAGTTGAGGGGTGAATTATCGGGGAGTGGATGTACAACCAAGAAATCGGCTAGTGCTTGCCCCTTGATAGCCTTTTGTGGAGTGCAGGTTATATCAAACTCCATTAAGATCAACGCCCACTTTGCATATCTTCCTGTGAGTAATGGTCTTGTCATGAGATATTTGAGAGGGTCAATTTTGGATAAGAGAATAATTTTATGCGCAAGAAGGTAGTGTCTCAATTTCTTTACCGCAAACATCAATGTCAAGCAATGTTTCTCAACGGGTGTATATTTACTCTTAGCCCCTATCAACATTTGGCTGAGGTAATATAATGCCTTTTCTTTACCCTCTTCATTGTTTTGAGCTAACATAGCTCCCAATGACCCTTCCAAAGTAGCAGTATATAGAATTAGTGGCTTTCCCGAGATTGGAGCCGCTAGCACCGGTGGATTCAATGAATACTTCTTAATATCTTCAAAAGCTTTTTGACATTCAGCATCCCACTTAAAAGATGTATTTTTCTTGACCAACTTGGAAAAAGGTTTGCATCTTCCTGATAAGTTGGAAATGAATCTTTTAATATAAGCCAAACGCACTTGAAAAGACCTCAACTGTTTTAATGTCTGTGGAGGCGACATTTCCAAGATTGCCTTGATCTTAGAAGGGTCTATTTCTATCATGTGATGTCTCACGATAAAACCTAGAAACTTCCCTGATAGGACTCCAAAAGTACATTTAATTATGTTCATTTTCAATTTATATTCTCTAAGACGTATGAAAACAGTTCTCAAATCTTCAAGATGTTTGTCTTTTGAACTTGTTTTCACAACCAAATCATCCACATAGCATTCGACAACTTTATGAATCAGATCATCAAATATTCTTGTCATCGCTCTTTGATATGTTGCCTCCCCGTTTTTCAAGCCAAACAGCATTACTTTATAGCAATATATGCCCATGGGTGTTCGGAAAGCAGTATGTTCTTCATCATCTGGGTGCATCTTAATTTGATTATATCCTGAATATCCATCCATAAAAGAAAACATCTCATACCCTGAGGTATTATCGATCATGATCTCCATGACCGGTAAAGGAAAATCATCTTTAGGACATGCTTTGTTCAAATCTCTAAAATCAACGCATATCCATATCTGGCCATTCTTTTTCTTTATAGGTACTATGCTGGCAACCCAATCTGGGTATTTTTCTTCCCTGATAAAATTTGCTTTTATCAACTTTTTTGTTTCTTGTATCACTTTCTCTTCTAAATCAAATTTCATCGTTCTTGGTGCTTGCTTGATTAGAGTAAAATTGGAATCAATAGCCTATCTGTGAATAGCTATTTCATTGTCCAGCCCTGTCATTTCATTATAGCTCCAGGCAAAACAATCAACATATTCTATTAAAAGAGCTTTAAAAGATTCTTTTTGTTCTTCTGTCAGTTGTGAACTTAAGAAAGTTGGCCTCGGATCTTCATCACTTCCCATGTTGATTTCAACTACCTCATCAACTGTTGCTTGACCCTTGTCTTCTAATTCAGGTGGTGCATTTTTTATCTTCACATCTTCTTCTTCCTTAGATTCCATCATGTAATATGAGTGGATAAGTATGGTTCCATAATTGATGAAAATTTCGATATGACTTTCTTGACAAGTTTATTTTGCCCCAAACTCTTCAACTATCCTCTTGAGTTTATTAGGGTACTGGCTTGGGAAATTTATATGTTGGATTTCATTATTCTCTTCTTGTTCAATATGTATAATATTATTATTTGAAATTTTGTTATCTTTAACTTTGTAAAAGAAGATACCTCTTTCCTTTTCCTTTTGAGCTGGCACATAGAATGTTTTTAACTGCTCAATCGTATCAACCTCCAAATCATCTAGGGATTTGTAGAGACCATCTGGAACCTTTGTGATACGCAATCTGCTTTCTTGGGTAGACCCTTTGATTTGATTTGTATCACTTTCATCATCCGAAGATTCAGTATCATTGCCATAGTGAGGTAATATTGATTCTTCTTTTTTGGATGCTAGATTAACGTCAGATGGTTTCGTTGAAGACTTTTTTGTTAAGTTTAGTGTTTTATCCCCTTTGGAAACACTAAGATAATATTTGGCATCCTCATAATGTACTTCATGGACACCAAAAGGTTGAATTTCATCATCAATTCTGCATTCTTCTCCATCTACCATATATTTCATGCATTGATGAAGGGTTGAAGGGACCATCCGATTTTCATGGATCCAAGGCCTACCCAAGAATGCTTTGTATGAGGCATCAGCATCAATTACATGGAACTTCAAGCCAGATGTGATCTTTCCAAACTTGATTGAGAGAGTGATAGATATTAATGCTTTCTGGCTATGCTGATTAAAGCCTTGAATAATGATCCGTTCTGGAGACAGATGGCATATTTTCAGGCTAATGGCCGAAGAGTATTGAGGGTCATTAAGTTTACAGAAGACCCTGGATCAACTAAAATCTGATTGATCTTTATCCCGTCATAAGACCCTGTCACATACAATGGTCTATTATGCTCTATAGTTCCAAGCAATAAACCTTCGTCAGTGAATGATACCGAAAGTGTATGTGTTGCGTACAAAGCTTCTGTCATATTAACCTCAGCAAAGTAAGCTTGATATTCCTCAAGGTTTTGTAAGCCATGTATTAAAGATTCTCTGACTTCTGTCGACATCATCAATGCATCATACATGCTAAGTAGAGCCGGGACTTTCTTTAAGTGTGCCAAGATATTATAATCTGGTTTCTTCAATGGTTTCTTTGGAAAGACATTTTCTTCTTTTATCATCTTCCCTTTATTTTTGACATTAGAGCCAGAAGCTTGTCGTGATTGAAGTAATTTGCCAGTTCTGAGCTGCATTTGATGTACATGACAGGATACTTCCTCATCTTCATCTGAAAAATTCAACTCATCATCAGAACCATCTAAACATGCTATGGCATAACATGCACCTTTCACTTCAAAATCATTATCAGTCAACTGCAAATTTCCCATGGAAACTTGTTTTTGTAGCCACTTTTGAAAATTTCGACAATCTTCTAAAGGATGTCCCACAAGTCGGTGATATGGACAATAATTTGGATGACTGTCTAAATGCATCAAGCATGGTCTTTTGGGTCTAGGTAGTTCTTACCCTTCTTCCATGGCTCGATTAAAAAGCTCCTTTTTCCTGTCCTTCCTGATTTCAATGTCTAAAGGACTGGATTTGATTTGTCTTTGACATTTTTTACTAAAGCTATAGGCTTCACCATTTCTGGGTTAACATTTTCGCCTATTAATTCTGGAGGGTATATTCCATATTCATTCCTTTCATTATCAACAACATGCAACTGCATCAATCTATTAGCTAATTCCTCAGTCACCCTTTGAATAAATGAAGGAATATCTTTAGCGGGCATCCCTTTTTTTAAAATTTTATACTTTGGAGCCTTTGGAGTATAATATGGTTCTTTGGGCTTTTCAAGCGGGTGTGACTCGAAGAACTTGGCATTTACCTTCTTCACTTTCTCTTTGAATCCCATCTTTTTCTTTTACTTCTTGATAATATAAGGTCGACCATGACGATTATATAGTTTTTCTGGCATCTATAACTCTCATATAAGAAAATTGATATTGTTGTTCTTTTTGTAGAAGGGTACAATGACGTTGAAGAATTCAAGTGCACCTGGAAGCCCAAAGCTCACCATTTTTTCTTGGGGAAGGATCAGAAGTCTAACTACCCAACTGCGTGTTCAACACTGGAGTTGCTGGAGCTGAGATGAGGTTCGGCACAATCTCTGAGTCAGTAGAGTTTGTGAGGAGAACTTTAGTATCTGAGGAAAACCTAACGGTTCCACGTCTTCCATCCAACGGCAGTCGCCCAAATGTCATTATTCCTGCATCTGAAAAGAATATTCTTAATGAGAAACCAAGAACATCCATCTTTCAAAGGTTGTCGTGTCTTAAAAGGATTATTTCTGCAAACAATGAAGATGATGAATCTACTTTCACTCTTACTGTCAAGGGTAGGGAAAGTGGGATTTTTCATTCAAAAGAAGTAGAGCCTAGAAAAACTGTGTTTTCAAGGCTGACACCAAAGAAGGTGAAAATCCCAAATCACAAATTAAATTTTGGTGTCATTTCAAAACCATAAGAACAATCAAATGGGTTCTTTTAAGAACTCATTTGAACCAGTTAATATGGTGAAGAAGAACGCAACAACTGTGGAGTTGCGTTCGCAAACATATGAAAAGAAAGGGGGCGGACTGCCAAAATCTCATAAAAATTCTTTGGGCAAAAATCTTTACAAGATATACACAGCATCAAAGAAACTGCAGTCCACCAAAATGGAGCGGAGAGAGTTTTATCAGATAAAGAACCAGTTAGTGTTGAATGCACGTAAAATGGTTTTTGACCGGATTGCTTCCCCAAAGCAAATCTCACAGGGTCAAGCTTCAGCTTCTCGTTCGAAGTGTGACCGAAAGAGGAAAACAGAAGATAAAGACATGTTTGATATCGAAATACATACTGTGCATATCAGGGCCAGTCATAAGATCGCGTAGACGAGCAATGGATTCTCAAAGCATGGCGGGAGGGGAAGGTTCAAGTCATATCCCACATAAAGAGCCAGATCTTTTGAGGTAATGTTGAGAGGTAATGTTGCAACAACAACAAAGGTGATCCGGTTTGTACATGCTGATTAGGTACTAGAACCTAACTACTCGGTCAATAACAAATCTACATGAACACATTCATGCCTAAATAGGCAGCATAATACTGTCCCTCTTTTTTTGTTTGTCTCCTAGATTGGTCTAAAGGTTGACACATCACTGCAATTATAGCTCACACAAGAATCACAAGTCCTTAAATGTCTATTGAAAATAGAACTTAACAGTGTAAGGCTGGTAACAAGGTAATGGGTTAGCATTAAAGAGGGCTATAGTGGCATAACATTGGAGTGCTCGAAAAAAAGGCAACATGGAAAAGTACATGAGAAGTCTCTAGGGATAAAACAGGGATTCTATTAAAGCATACAACTCATGTCTATCATTCTCCCATACTAGAAGATTCTCACACAATAAACATAGCTATCATAAATAACACGTGCATGTAAAATTAATTCAACTCAAAGCCAACAAACCATCCCCACACCTAATGTTGTACATTGTCCTCAATGTACATAAATCAGCAGAATATGGTGAAAATATGCAATAAAAATAATGGGGAGGTAAAGGCGGACTTCATTGAATGATCCACGATGATCTGGATTTCATACGCAGACATGGGGTGTGCCTTCGAAAGAAGAGTTGGACAAGCACAGTTTATTCCCTAGAATCTTGCAAAGATAAAAGGGCTCATCACATCTTAACAATTCAAAAATGTGGAGAATAACATGCAAACACACTAACATAAACAAACAAGAAAGCAACAAACCACACTGAGTTTAGCAGGGGGAACCCTTGCTAACTAAAAATGCAAAACAAAAAAAAAGGGAACAAAAGAAAAGTAAAAACATCTAAAATGGAAAATCCATGCAAATTGTAATCTCAAAGGTCGAACTGTCCATCTATCAGTGGTGGTCCAGATGCTGTCAATGTGGTTGGAATTGAATGTAGACCAACACTTTGTCTATCTCTGACACACCCTTGGGTGTGTGTTCCGTAAGTGCACGGGTGTCGAAGTAATAAAGTACCCAACGGGTGGGTAGTCGAATCCACAGGGAGTAGACGATAGAAACAAAAACACTTCGCTAGGTAGCCAAAGAAAACCGATTTTTTGTTGAGATTAAAAAGTGATTTAAAACAGAAATTAAGAACTGAAAGTTAAAGCTAGAGTGCTGGAAAAGACCGAGATAAGAATGGGGATCTACTTCGCAATCTACTTCGCAATCTTCACCAATCTTCACCAAGAGGAAGGCACACATCGAAGGAGAAGGTTTGGATGGAAGATCCAAGACATAAGGTGTATTTTGAAGGTCTTCATCGATTCAAGGGTTTCCAAAGCTAAAGGGAGTGTTTCTTCCTTCTTTTCTTGTTTATTTGCCCTTGAACTTGTATGAGTGTTCCTCTTCCATGAGGAACAACTAACTTATTTGTGGTTTGGACATGATGAACTCTAGGGGTGTTTGTTTGTAATTTGGATGATCATCCTTGTGATGCATTGTTGGATGTTGTATTTCTTTTATGGAATTGATGAGTGCTTGCATGTATATATTTTTGGAAATGTTTTCCACGCATGAGCATCACATTTATCAGGCTTTATCGCTAATTTCGTGTGTTTTGTTGTTCTTTCATGCAATTAGGGTTGTGAAGACATGGTACGTGAATAAAGGCAAGATTAGGTCATAATGGTGCTAAGTGGAGCTCTTTTGTGCAAATACGAAGTTCAAGACACAAATCGGGTTCCAACGAGGGGGCATGTGCCAACTTCTAAAGACTTCAAGACATTTCTTGTAGAAGGACACGAAGGCAGTCATGCTCGCTTGTTCCGATTTGTTCGAAAATTTCAAAAGCTCTCCAAAGTTTTCTCATCATCAAGAAATGCCACATGACCTTTCACATGGGCGTGTGTCCGTCCGTGTGACCTCAAGAGAAGAAACGGGCGAACTCGGGGACGAATACGAAATTTTCCACAGGGCAGAGACTCCACATGGGCGTGTGGAATTTCCACACGGCCGTGTGGCTCATCCACACGCCCGTGTGGATCCTCGAGATGGCCAATTATAAAGCCGTTCTGAAGCGTTATTTGGGGGATCTTCTTCCAACTTTGAGAGAAAGTGATGACTAAGGTTCAGGAGGTTCTTGCTACACTTTGTGGGCGCTTCTCCACCGATTTCATCATCAATCCCTTCCAAGGAGAGCTATTGGGGGAGCCTTCGACGACTCGATTCGACGAGGTGTGCATTAGGCTTGGAGGAAGGGGTTCTTTGGAGAAGAAGGAGAAGTTCCCATAGTCTATCCACATGAAGCTTAAGGGGGTTTTCTTTATGGATTTATTGCACTTGTCTTCATTTATTTTGATGAACTTGTATTGCCCCATGGAGGGCTAAACCCCTAGTGGGTACTTGGACTTGTAAACCCTAGATTTCCTATGTTTCATTGACTTTAATGCTTTTATTCAATTTGAGTTCGAATTTGAGTTTCAATCTTGTATGCTTAATTGTTTCTCCCTTAGAGTGACACTAGGGTTGAGGGCTAATCCAATCATCCTTTTGACGAGTGACCATCACCATTAGGATTAGATTAACCAAGATTGAAGAGGGTTGAGAGGGTGAGTTGAGAGGTAGCGACACGTCCCCTTTCCCCTCCGGTGTGGTTTTCCCTACCTTCTTATTCCAAGTATTACCTTCGATCTCAAAGAGAGTTAGGCGTTGAGAGAGGTCTTTCCGCCGGGACTTATTTGTGATTAGGGATCTTTCGCCTGGACCAAAGGGATCGATTTAGAGTTGGGAATAGGGTTTACCACTTGGAATCCCTAGAGCATAGCGCAGTCATGCGTGGTGTGAGGTGTCGAGAGTTTTCTCTCCGCCGGGACCTCCTAGGGGACTAGTCAAGGTTGACCTTAAATTTGGGAACATGTATCTTTGGATTCCACGACTCTTGAAATCTCTATTGAATAAGAGTATTTGAAGTCTTGCACTTGAAACAAGGATTCTAGGGGAGCATCGTCCGAGTACCCCATCTTCTTATTGATCTATTTCCATACCCTAGTTTTTTCCTTTCATCACTTTATTTCTATTTCTTTCTTATTTTATTTTCTTTCACAGCAACAATTGGTTTATCTTTGATTACTTAACAAAGTGTGATTGTTCTTAAGTCTACTCCCTGTGGATTCGACTACCCACCCGTTTGGGTACTTTATTACTTCGACACCCGTGCACTTGCGGAGTACACACACAAGGGTGTGTCAAGTTTTTGGCGCCGTTGCCGTGGAGTTAGGCGTTTTAGGAATTGTTACACTTTGTTTCACTAGTCATTTTTTCGCACATTCTATCTCACACTTCTTTTACTTCCATCGTTCTGATTTTACTTTCCTTTCCTGATTTCAGCTCCAGGTTATGACCCGTGGACATCCTTCGACATTAGTGGAAGGTGATCCGGAAATAGAGAGGAGATTGCACAGACGGGGAAGACAACCTGAACTAGAACAGTTTGATCAAGCTGAGATAGAAGTTGAAGAGTCCGCAACCATGGCTGAACAAAATGAGCAACAGCGGACACTTTCTGATTTTGCTAGGCCGTCTGTTCATGGTACACAGTCAAGCATAGTCAGGCCACCAATTTCAGCTCATAACGTTGAGCTTAAGCCGGGGTTCATTCAGATGGTCCAACAGTCCGCACAGTTTAATATTAGGGTTAGCAGATGAAGACCCAAACAATCACATAGAAAATTTCTCGGAAGTGTGCGACATGTTGAATATCAATGGAGTCACGGACGACGCCATCAGATTGAGAGCCTTCCCATTTTCCGTGAAGGGGAAAGCAAAACAGTGGTTGCAATCTTTACCTAGAGCATCAATTACCACTTGGAAAGAGATGGTTGAGGCCTTCCTTGCCCGATATTTCCCTCCTGGGAAATCGGCCAAGCTGAGAAATGAAATTTCTTCCTTCATGCAGTCGGAATTGGAGTGTCTTTTCGAGACATGGGAAAGGTTCAAGGATCTTCTGCGCAAATGTCCTCAACACGGGTTCCCCGAGTGGATGGTCATCCACACCTTCTACAATGGACTGAACCCAAGCACAAGACAGCTACTTGATGCTGCAGTAGGAGGTACCTTAGGAAGCAAGACCCCCGAAGCTGCCCGCCAACTGATAGAAGAAATGGCCATGAACAGCTATCAGTGGAATGCTCGAGACAAGAGGAAAGTGGCGGGTATTCATGAAGTTGATGCAGTGACATCTCTAGCAGCTCAAGTTGAAGCATTGAGCAAGAAGTTAGACACTTTGGCAGGCCCATCTAGAATAGCTGCAGTGGTGAATTGTGATAGTTGTGGAGGAGGGCATGTTTCTTCTGATTGCCCTATCTCTTTGGTCGGAACAGCACCTGTTGAGCAGGTTGATTTTGTAGGGAATGCTGGACGAGGTCAAGGAAATCCCTATAGCAACACCATTGGCTATCTTGTATGTTGTTTAGTGCTTGATGCTTGATAGTTTGGTTCTCCTATCTAGGTTTGTGAATCTTTATTGATTGTTCCAAGCAGAGGGAGTTCAACTTAGGGCTCGGCAGCGCTAGAAACTACATGCTTATAGCATAACTAGGTTTAGAACTGAAGACATCCCTGATAATTACTGAGAAAGACTGAGTTAGTGAACGTCAGAAACCCAACCCCGGGGCCCCATCTCCTCCATCGAGTCAATCCTAAATCTTCCCTTGGTGAACATTCCATTCCCTCAACTTCCTCAAAGTCAGTCCAAAGTCAACTCCTTCATTCTCGATTTGGTTAGATATTGAGTAGGACGTTAGTATTAGAAGCTATACCAGTCCCTGTGGATTCGACTACCCGACCCAAAGCGTACATTATACTACTTGTGAGACCCTTGCACTTGCGGATACGCAAGGGGCGTACCAAGTTTTTGGCGCCATTGCCGGGACTGGCAACTTCTAAGAATACGGACAGTCTTAGTACTCTAACCGTTTATTTTTCTTTTAATTCATTTTCTTTTGTTCTTATTTTATTTTTCTTGTATTCTTTGTTTTTGTTCTTTGGTTTTTCTTTGTTTTTCTTAAGCTGTTTATTTTTCTTTTCTCTTTTCGCATTGAGCTTAAAAATCCATATCTTATCTGGTTCTTTTGGTACTTGTGCAGGAGCAGTGTACCTCAGTCGTTTTATCTTTCTAGAGAGGGAGTACCATCCATAAGATGGAAGATCTTTTGGATGCATTAAGGAGACAGGGCAACCCCCATTTTGAAACAGAAACTGGAGATCTTGATGCTGGCAGACAGCTAATAGAACTACTTTCCCGACCATCGAACGCAAATTACCAGAATGTCTCTCTGGAAGAAGCTGTGCAGACCTTCAGCAAGAAATCTCAGCAATGGTCAAGAAATCAAATTGTCGCGGAAGAAGCAATGCCTAATAACCAAACGGAGTTGAACTATACAGAGGAGGTCATGTTAGTAAGTTGGTGCAGTGAATTAATGGAAAAACATACTGGGCGGAAATTGTTTGGAGAAGAATGTACAGATAAGAAGCCTAATCAGGACAGTGTGGATCGCCGGAATGGTGAGGATCAATTATTGCACATAGTGGGCTCCGAATCTGTTAAGGAGCCAAGCTTTCCAACGGCAGAAATCAAAGGTGCAAGGGTCGAGCTAAAGAAACTACCTGACCATTTAGAATATGCTTTCTTAGGGGGAGATGAACAATACCCAGTAATAATTTCTGCGACCCTTGATGATGAAGGGAGAATTATTACAAGTACTGACTACACACAAGAAAGCTATAGCCTGGTCAATATCAGATATCAAGGGCATCAGTCCAGCTTTCTGCACACATAAAATCCTTATGGAAGATGAAATTAAGCCGAGGGTGCAACCACAACGGCGATTGAATCCTAACATGCAGGAGGTGGTCAAGACAGAGGTCAAGAAACTTTTAGATGCTGGGGTTATTTACCCTATTTCAGATAGCCCGTGGGTGAGTCCAGTGCAAGTAGTGCCAAAAAAAGGAGGTATGACGGTGATCCAGAATGACAAGAAAGAAGTGATTTCTGCTCGCACAGTCACTGGATGGCGGGTATGTATCGATTACCGGAAATTGAATGATGCTACTAGAAAAGATCACTTCCCTCTCCCATTTATTGATCAAATGTTGGAGAGACTTGCAGGACACATGTATTACTGCTTTCTAGACGGGATGTCAGGATACTTACAGATCCCAATTGCACCTGAAGATCAAGAGAAGACTACTTTCACATGTCCTTATGGCACCTTTGCATATCGTCGTATGCCTTTTGGTTTATGCAACGCTCCTGCCACATTCCAGCGCTGTATGATGTCCATTTTTGACGAGTTCATCGAGGATTTTATGGAGGTATTCATGGATAATTTTTCAGTCTTTGGCAATTCATTTGATAATTGTTTGTCCAATTTGAAGAAAGTTTTAGCCCGATGTGAAGCAACAAATCTGGTACTCAGTTGGGAAAAATGTCATTTTATGGTTCAGGAAAGAATAGTATTGGGTCACAAGATTTCACAATCCGGAATAGAAGTAGATAAGGCGAAGATCTCCACAATTGAGGGACTCGCGATTCCGACCACTACGAAGGATATCAGAAGTTTTTTTGGGACATGTAGGGTTCTAGAGACGTTTTATTCGAGATTTTTCAAAAATTTCAGCACCCATGACAAAACTCTTAGAGAAAGATGCTCCTTTCAATTTCGACGCAACATGTCAAGCTGCTTTTGAATTGCTGAGGTAGAAGTTAGTAGAAGCCCAAATTTTAAAAGCACCGCTTTGGGATCGGCCTTTCGAACTAATGTGTGATGCTAGTGATCGAGCTGTGGGAGTAGTACTAGGGCAGCGGCACGATAAACAATTTCATCCAATCTCTTACGCAAGCATATCACCCTCAAACGAGTGGACAAGTGGAAGTCACCAACCGGGAGATCAAACGAATCCTAGAAAAAACCGTTCAGTTCAGTAGGAAGGAGTGGGCAGACAAATTAGAAGAAGCTTTGTGGGCATACAGGACCGCATATAAAACTCCTACGGGGCACACACCATATCGGTTAGTCTATGGTAAAGCTTGCCATTTGCCTGTCGAACTGGAACATCGAGCCTACTGGCCCATTAAAAAACTGAATTTCGATTTGAAAAAGGTGGGAGATAAGAGGAAATTTCAATTAAATGAGTTAGACGAACTCAGACAAGCCGCGTATGAAAATTCTGTGCACTACAAAGAAAGGGTTCGAAATTTACATGACAAGCGGTTACGAATTGACAAACAGTTTGAGGTTGGAGATCAAGTGTTGTTATTTAACTCCCGACTGAAATTGTTCCCTGGGAAATTGAAGTCGCGTTGGTCGGGCCCATATCAGGTTACGAGCGTCTACCCGTATGGGGCCATTGAAATATCTCATCCTGACCATGGCACTTTCAAGGTGAACGGGCATCGGTTAAAGCACTACATTAGTCCCACTGTTTTATCAGATATCGAGGGTGTGCAGAGCATCCTGCTTATTTCACCTACTTGAATTCCATACCAGTCAAGCTCGGGACGGTAAACAAGCGCTCGTGGGAGGCAACCCACATTCTTTCCTTTCTTTTCTGTTTTTCTTTTTGCCAGCACGGGGGCGAGCACGCCCGTGTTGCTCCCCGTGCATTTTTCAGGTTTTCTTCTTATCTTTTTGCAGAACATCAACACGGGCGTGCTCCTTTCGAAGCACGGCCGTGCTCATTCCTTTTTGCAGGTTACTTTTAAGCCGAACAACCCTAAATTTTGCTAGCCGTTCTCCACTGTCCTTGGTGTTTTTTTTTCTCCGGCCGTCCTCCACTCTCTTCCATCATGCCTACGAAACGTGTAGCACCACGACGGCCATCTCGCCATTCTCGCTCCACCTCCAACCCTAGCTTTCCCCCTTTTTCCTCAGCTGATCAAAGGCAACAATTTCAGAGGCTTCTTCAACAACCATTCAGGGATTTTCGCATTCTTGAATGGTAGGCCCTTCAGGAAGCACATCTAGCTGACGAAATTAACGGGTTGCTCCACGTCGGATCTTGGTACAAGATTTTCTCCATTACAGAACCTGCATATCGGGAATTAACGGCCGAGTTTCTCGCTACATTTGAGCTGAAACGTGGTCAAATTAATTGGGAGGATCCCACTGCCTTGCGATTTCAATTGCTGGGGAGGGCTTTTACAATGAGTTTTACAGAGTTTGCTATTCGGATGGGGTTGTACGACGAACCGTTCACTTTATCTTCCGAATATCAATCTGTGACATTCTATCTCCCTCCAGGTGAAACTCAACAGGAATGTTGGAGGCGAGTGAGCTATGACCAGCGGTTATTTCAACCGGCTCGATCTAGAGCCGCAGCGCTCAAATCTTCTGCATTGCGCGTCATTCACATTCTGTTGAGTGGGACCATCACGGGCCGAGGCGAGAGCACGGGTGTCATCACCAACACTGAATTCACATACTTGGTTAGTATGTGGAATGGCATTCCATTTCATGTGGGTTATGTACTTGCTAAGGCACTGCAGCATCAGTCTAAAGCTCGCCGCACGAAAGCCATTTTTGTTGGACCTTACATCACACACTTGGCACGTCGCATGCAATTGTTGCCAGTTCACTGCTCGTTCACCGTTAGCGGTCGGGTCCATCCTATAAATTTGCGCACCTTACGGAGTATGGGTTTGCTTCCATCATCATCTGCATCTGCTCAGCCGACACCACCCACAGAAACACCTAGGCCGGCCAATTCGGATTCTGATTCCTCTAATGTTTCATCCGATCGTGAATTTTGCCAGTGGATGTTGCGGAGTTTTCAGAAAATCATGGATCAGTGTCCTCCTCGTCGTGCCGCTGGACCTTCTACGTCTCGGAGTGTCGGCGTCGACACCACCGACCTGCCATCGGAGTCTGACTCCGATTCTGAGAGCGCCCGGTTTTGATGTTCTATTTTGTTGTGTTTTGCTTTATTTTCTGTTCTTTGTTTTTACTTCTGTTGTCGTTTGTGTTCTTGAGTCAGTTAGTAAGGGGAGTCCCCTACTAAACTGATCTCTTTTTAGTGTGATTTTTATCTTTTGTTTATGTTCGTTCTCTAATGCTTGCATGTGTATCTCAGGCTTCATTGATTATTTTTCTTGATGGTTGTCTCAAACGACTCATCCCTAATCGGCGATCAACACCCGCCCTTGTGTGCCATCGAATTTTTCGTCGGCACCTCTCCTTTAACTTGGTGAAAATTCCCAACCCTCACTTTTACTTGCACTTATTTTCTTTGTTTGCATGCTTACATCTTTAAACATTGAGGACAATGTTTCATTCAAGTGTGGGGGAGAGTTGTGCATTTGTCTCCTAGATGTTGTGCATGACTTAGGACGATCTATGAAAATTATTTTGGTTGAGAATTGCTAAGCTAGGAGTTTTTGGGTATACTAGTGCACTTTTGTTGAACTTAAAGTTTCATTTTGCTCTTACTTTGGAAACCCAAATGCTAACACTTCGTCTTCTGTTGTGTTGTTACTCTGCTAGAGGAAGGGCTAGCTATAAGGCTGAAAAATTAGAAGTTGACTCCAAACTCAAAATAAATAAAAGCTAGAATTGCGTGACAAGTCGGATTCCATTTTTCGGATGCCCTGTCAATTTTTGTGTGAAAGATGGTAGAAAGAGCTATCACTTTAGAAAAAGCGAAAGCCGCACTTGAGTAGTCGGATTTTAGGCATCACAAATGTTATTTTTGATGACCTATCAAGTGAAATGGTTGCCTCTAGGGTGTATGAAGCTACTACCCAATTTAGGAGTCAATAGTGAAAATTTGAGAAGAAAGAGCTTGTACTAGCCCCCTCAAGAACAGTTTTGACATACTTCAGGAGGCGACACACACACACGGTAGTACGGAGTATGAGTAAAATCTTTCACAAGCCTTCAATTGACTAAGTCACTAGTTCTCAGAAACTCCTTAAAGCTTCAGTAACTCTTTTAACTTCTTGAGATCAGAGGTCATGCACTCATCACTTTATTAGGGGAATAAGGTTGCTTGAGGACAAGCAACAATTCAAGTTTGGTGGTATTTGATGAGCTTATTTCATATATATATATTGCATGCTATACCTTCATCATTATTGAATGTTTTGGCTATAATTCTCCAAGTACGGTCCTATTTGAGGTATTCGTTGTTCGTCATGCAGATATCAAAGTCCTGAAGTAAAAAGAAGCGCTTTTGGAACAATTTTAGAAGCTAAAGGACTTAGAAGAAACCTCATCAAGCTCAGCACGGTTTGAGCACGCCCGTGCTGTTCCCCGTGCAAAATGCAGAAGAATTCAACTGCGATTCAGCACAGCCTGAGTCCGCTGAGCACGGGTGTGAAAACCTCAGCACGGTCGAAGCACGCCCGTGCTGCTCCCCGTGAAAATTACAGGAGAATGCGACCATAGATCAGCACTGCCAGAGTTCGCTGAGCATGGGCGTGAAAACCTCAGCACGGTCGAAGCACGCCCATGCTGTTTCCCGTGAAAATTGCAGGAGAATTCAGCCACAAATCAGCACAGCCTGAGTTCGCTGAGCACGGTCGTGAAAACCTCAGCACGGTCGAAGCACGCCCGTGCTGTTTCCCGTGAAAATTGCAGGAGAATTCAGCCACAAATCAGCACAGCTTGAGTTCGCTGAGCACGGTCGTGAAAACCTCAGCACGGTCTAAGCACGCCCGTGCTGTTCCCCGTGCAGATTACAGGAATGTGAGTTTTCTGAAAATTTATTTGGCCGTAATCTGCACGGCTTGAAGCACGGCTTCAACACGCCCGTGCTTTCTTATCATTGGGTTTTTCTTACTCAAAAAGGGTTTACCTTCTGAGCTTTATGTTACTGCTTTCAGTTGTAGTTTGTTTGTTCGAGTTTAAGCGTGGACGTCATGCTTATAAACTCTAGTTATTTTTCTTGTGTGTTGAGCTTCACTGAACCCCTTTTGTGACGTGCAGATGGTTATGTCAGTCATTGTTTGAGGAATAGTAATATTCACAGCCATGAGGATACTCCACATGGCCGTGTGAGCTTCACAACCCTTCGCAGCTTCACTTCCCTCCTTTGCAGCACCACTCAAATTCTACATCTGGCGACCAGGGGAGTGTCATTTTTAATACCACGCCCTTATTCAGGTTATAGGAAGCTATGAGACACCCCATGGCATTTGATGATTCTTGTTATTTTCTTGATGCTACTGATCAGGTGATTTGTGATTGTATGCAGGAAATTTGGCTAAAGGATCACCTCTCTGATTTGTTAGGGGTGGAACCTCCAGATGAAGGCATTATAGAAATGGTAGACGTCGTTGCTGTTACACCACCAAGTGCTGGTAAACCAGCATTGTATGCCAAGAAAAATAAAAAAAAATTGTCTAAAGCTCAGACATGGTGGCAGAAGGTAGAGGAAAGAAAGAAACAATAAGCCTCTACCCCGAAGCATATCCCTGCTAATGTCCTCAGTGTTGGTGAGGCATTTTTGATTAATTCATTGTCTCCTTTCATAGAATGTTATTCTGCAGGGCGCCAAGATAATGAGTTCAAGCTACAACGTCATACAAACCACCCCGGGGCTCCCTTAAGAGTTTAGCCCCTCATGACAATAAACAACAAGTACAATGCCAAAGAAATTGAAATACAAGAAGTTGAAAACTCCCTAATTTCTTGCATCCTTGTGGTTCTCAGAGGATCTACAATGCTGTGGAATCTCCTCCCGATCGGCCTACCATAGGCGTGACATTCCCTTGATGAAGAGGAGGACGAACCCCCAAAGCTCTCTCCTCTTTCCCCTTTTGTTCGCCCACCAAAAGTCCCCCAAAACCTAAGTTTGTAGGGTTTTTAATGTTTTCCCGATGTAAGCACGGGCGTGTTGAAGCCGTGCTTCAAGCCGTGCAAATTACGGCACAATAAAACTCTTGAAACTCACATTCCCGTAATTTGCACGGGGTACAGCACGGGCGCACTGAGGGCGTGCTGATGAGTTGCACGACCGTGCTCAGCGAACTCAAGCTGTGCTGACTTTGGCTGAATTCTCCTACAATCTACACGGGGTACAAGACGGGCGTGCTTAGGCCGTGTTGAGCTTGATGAGGTTTCCTCTAAGTCCATTAGCTTCTAAAATCGTTCCAAAACACTTCTTGGAACACGGAAATTGTTCGCTAAGCACGGCTGTGCAACTCTCAGCACGGCCACAACACGGGCGTGTTGTAACCCGTGCAGATTACAGGAATTGTAGTTTCAAGAGTTTTATTCGGCCGTAATCTGCACGGCTTGAAGCACGGCTTCAACACGGCCGTGCTCAAATCGGGAAACACTTTAAAACCTCAGAAACTTAGGTTTTTGGGGGACTTTTGAAGGGCGAACTAAAGGAGGAAGAAAGGGAGAGCTTTGGGGCACCGTCCTCATCTTCATCGAGAGAATGTGGTGCGTATGTTAGGCCGATCGGGAGGAGATTCCACCACATCATTGAGCCTCTGACAGCCGCAAGGATGTAAGAAATTAGGGAGTTTTCAACTTCTTGTATTTTAATTTCTTTGGCAATTACTTTGTTGTTTAATGTCATGAGGGGCTAAACTCTTAAGGGAGCCCCGGGGTGGTCTTGTCTGACGCTTTAGCTTGAACTTGAGTACTTTTCTTGCAGCATTTATGAATGTCTTCTTCTTTGCAATAAATCTCTCTTATTGGCTATCTTGAATGTTGTTTAGTGGTTGAATGCTTGGAAGTCTGGTTTTCTTATCTTAGCTTGTGAATCATTTTTTGATAGTTGCAAGAAGTAGGATCACAACTTAGGGTTCAACAGCACTGTAAGCTTCATTCATATAGCATAACTGGATTTGGAGCTGAAGACATCTCTGATAAATTCTGAGAGAGTCTAAGTTAGTGAACGTCAGGAATTCAACCCCGGGGCCCCATCTCCTCCATCGAGCAATTCCTTACATTTACCTTAGTGCATTTCTTTTTCTCAATCTCCTTTAATCTAACCTAGAGTCAAATCCATCTTCTTCACTTGATTAGATTTTAAGCAGAACAATAGTATTAGAAGCTACACCAGTCTTAGTGGATACGACTACCGGACCCTAAGGGTACATTTTACTACTTATACGACCCGTGTACTTGCGGTTACGCAAGGGGCCTATCAGGAACGAACCATTTGAGTTAATGTGCGACGCAAGTGACTATGCAGTAGGTGCAGTATTAGGTCAGCGTAAGAACAACCATTTTCATCCTATCTACTATGCGAGCAAGACTCTCACCGGTGCTAAAGAGAATTACACAACCACTGAAAATGAACTCCTTGCAGTAGTGTTCGCGGTTGACAAGTTTCGGTCATACTTAGTGCTATCGAAGGTCATTATGTTTACCGATCATTCAGCCCTTCGGTACCTCATGAGCAAGATGGACGCAAAGCCGCGACTAATTCGTTCGGTACTTTTGTTACAAGAGTTCGACTTGGAGATCAAGGATAAAAGAGGGGCTGAAAATCTGGCTGTAGACCACCTCTCTTCTTTGGAAAGAACTGACGCTTGCACAACTTGGAGATGCAAGTGGGTCAAATAGCGAAATCCTTGGCCGATAGACCTCATGGAAGCTTGCCGAGCAATACAGAGACAAACCCAAGAGAGCACGTGAAGGCGATCACGTTGAGACGTGGGCGAGAGATAGAGAATAGAGCTCAAGAAAAGAAGACTGAGCAAGAACAAGAGCAAGTGCAGCATAAGGTCCAGGAGAAAGAAAAGGAAGTAGCATCAGCACCTCCTGCCTACGTATCTCGAGTACCATACCTTTCATTGCTGAAGAAGGACTAAACGGAGGAGCAAAATAAGAAATTTCTGGAGTTGTTCAAATAGCTGCACATCAACATCCCTTTTGTCGAGGCATTATCACAAATGCCCAGGTATGCAAAATTTTTGAAAGATCTTTTGACTAACAAAAGAAAAATTGAAGAAAGTGCAGCTGTGATACCGGATGGGAGTTGTTCAGCAATACTCCAAAAGAACCTCCCAAGCAAGAAGAAAGATCCTAGGAGTTTCATCATTCCATGTGTCATCGAGGGCTTAGGACAAGAGAAAGCTTTAGCTGATTCAGGAGCAAGCATCAATGTAATGCCTTACAAGTTTTTCCAGAAATTGGGGCTAGGAGAGCCACGGCCAACACAAATGATGTTGCAGATAGCTGATCGCTCAATTCGATATCCCAGAGGTATCATCGAAGATGTTTTGATTAAGATTGATGATAAGTGTCTAAATGTAAGTATTTCCATATATGTATTTCATACCACTAGCATATAGTTTATTAAGAATTTATGCCCTTTTGCACTTAATTGTGTGCTATTTGATTTGTAGGGTATAAGGAAACCATGGTTAACATGAGTATACAATGTTGGGCGAAATGAAGAAGAAAGCGGTCCATGTGCACTGTAGCAGTGAACCCATTTCATGATACTATCCAAAGAACTGTGCAGGCAGTATGCAGGCAGTAGGCAGGCCGTATGGAGGTCGTATATAGACCGTATGTAGGCCGTATGGAGGCCATCTACAGACCGTATGTAAGCCATATGGATCGCGAAGTTATGGACCTGGTGCCCTACACGACACCCATACGGCCCATATACGGGGTCGTATGGTTCCTGGGTATAGAAGGGCATTTTTATTGCCTTCTTTGAGAGCGAATTTGGGGATTTTTCTGGGGATCAAGTCGAGAGCAAACGGAGGTGAAGAAGGAAAGCAACCATCACCGGAAAGGAGATCAAGGATCCAAGGAGCATGGAAGCGTTCATCGACCTAGACTTCATCTTCTTCATCACCACATCATCTAGGGAGTTTTGATTATGAGTTTGCTTTGTGTTTTGCTTAATCTTGTTGTTTATTTCTTGTTGATGGCACACTAAACCCCCAAGGCCCCCGGGTGTTGGTGAACCTTGGGGGGGATTTATCATGTATTTTGGATGATTACGTTTTATTTAATTGCTTGGGTTGTTTGAGATTTAATCTATTGTTATTCATGCTTAGAACCACTCCAAAGAGAAATCCGTGGTTCTTTTATGAGTTTTGCATGTAGATGTGACCTACTCACATGTACTAGATCTTGAATGGATTAATAAGGGATTCTTGTATCAATACGCCGAGAGATTTTGTATTGGTAACCCTCCGTATCTCAAGAGTGAACTTGAGATAAGTTTACTCTTATTTTGGGATTTCTTATACGCCTTGCAATCGTATGAATGTTGGTTTAGGAGAGATCCCTATTAGCATTTGTATGGGATTAGGGTTCAATCGCCGAGAAATTGGGGTTGTGCTATTTTAGAAATCCTTCGGTCACAATCATCCTAGCATCCTTTGTTCTTCATCCATATATCATGATAATCCCACCAAGGGGATCCACACCCATAGTTTACTTTGATCTCCCCATTTACTTATTGTTTACTTTCCCGCACTTGTCTTTATTTTTGTGTTTAGTTTCAAGACTTTTCACTCAAGATTTCAGGTTAGATAATAGGCAGCGAAGGAGTAATAAGAGATCCTTAGCCCCGAGGAATACGATCCTCGTGTCTTCACACGAGGTATTACTTGACGATCCCGTATACTTGCAGGTGATCCACCAAGTTTTTGGCGCCATTGCCGTTGAGCATTAAGGAATTCTAGGAAACTTTTAGCTTATTGCTCTTTCCATTTCATTTTACGCACTCTATTGTTTCTTTTCTTGTCTTTTATTTTGATCTTAACTTTTTATCATCTTTCTTGGTTTTGCAAGGTACTGTGCATGACACATTCAAATCCATTGAATCTTATTAGACCAGATAGTGAAATTGAAAGAACCTTGCATCGGAGATTGAGAGAAGTTGGTGAAGGTTTGGGTGCACAAAACATCGAAATTGAGGATAGTGAGTCTTCAATCATGGCGGAAGAGCGACTCACCTTGTCCGATTATGAAAGACCTAAATTCACGGGTGAAGAGTTTAGTGTTCAAGCACCAACCGTGGCGTCCAATAATTTTGAAATTAAAGCAAGTACAATCGGAATGGTCCAAAACTCGGTTCAGTTTTATGGTCTTGCAAATGAGGATGCACATGACCACCTCTCCCGGTTCCTAGAAATATGCTCTACATTCAAGATAAATGGGGTGTCAGACGATGCTATCCGATTGAGGCTATTTCCCTTCAGCTTGAGAGACGGGGCATATCGTTGGCTTACGTCTTTATCTCCGGGGTCAATAAAAACGTGGAAGGACATGGTTGAGAAATTTCTTGGGAGATATTTCCCACCAAGCAAAGCGGCCAAATTGAGACAAGAAATTTCGGCATTTAAACAAGGGGAATCCAAAACATTGTTTGAAGCTTATGAAAGATTCAAGGATCTCCTTAGAGGTGCCCTCATTATGGTTTTGCTTCCTGGATGCGAGTACAAATCATTTACAACGAGTTGAACTATGCCACTTGCCAACTCATCGATGCCGCGGCTGGTGGATCACTTAGCAACAAGTACCCGGACAAGGCCGAGCAACTGCTCGAGTCCATGGCAAGCAATGAGTCACATTGGTCCTCAAGAGGGGCCCCACAAAAGCGTGCGGGCATCTATGAAGTGAGTAGCAATGATGCTTTGGCCGCGAAAGTTGATATGCTGACCCGGAAGCTTGACCTCCTTATGGGTAGCAGTTCGAGATCAGAACCGGTGATGAGTTGTACCACTTGTGGTGGCGGTCATTGATAAGTTCTTGCATGTATTGAATAATTGAGATGTTTTTCATGCATGAGCATTACTTTTATCAGGCTATATCGCTCATTTCATGTGCTTTTGTATTCTTTCATGCAGTTAAGGTTGTGAAGAGTTTTTTTTGGGAGTTCAAGCAAAAATAGGTCATGATGGTGCCAAGTGGAGTTATTTTTCGCAATTACAAAGATCAAGACACAAATCGGGGTCAAACGAGAAAGTATGTGCCAACTTCTATAAGGTTCGAGACAATTCTTGTAGAAGGACACAGAGGCAGTCATACTTGCTCGTTCTGATTTGGTCGAAGACTTGAAAAGCTCTCCAAGGGGGTTCTCACTATCAAAAAAAGCCTCATGACCTTCTCACTATCAAGATTTGAGCCATGTTCTTGTTTGATTTCAATTTCTGCAGTTTTCCACGTGTTTTCAATGAATTTGGCAGAGTTTGGAACACTTTTTGGGATAAAAAGTGGAAACACATGGCCATGTGGAATTTCCACTAATTCCACATGGCCATGTAGACAGATTTTTGTGGATTTTCTATCATCCAGAGAATCCACATGGCCATGTGAAAACTTTGGAGCTCATTTGGCAAAGATTAAATTTCCACATGGGCATGTGAGTACTATTCAAGAGCTGCAAATTTTCAATCCAGAGAAGACACACGGCCATGTGGATTTGTTCAGAAATGTTCAGGCGATCCAGAGAATCCACACGACCATGTGGAAATTCCACATGGCCATGTGGAAATTCGGGTGTTTTGAGTAAGGGCCATCCAGAGAAAACACATGGCCATGTGGATTACTAAAACAAGAGAAGCTTGCTTCTCTTCATATTCCACTTCGCGCCCTTTCATCTCCAAACGCCTCCACTCCAAAGATCGCGACCAAAGCGCTTCTCCTTCCATTTCCTCGCCTATTTATAGGATTTGTGGGCTTTCCTCATCGTTACATTGTGTGATTCATCATCATCTGCTCCAGTAAGCCCCCTTCTCTCTCTTCTTGCCATGAATGTTAATTCTTTGATTTGGGTGGTAAATCTTGTGTTTTAGCATGTTGTTTTCATGGAGAATACTTAGTTTCATGTTTTAAACACTTTTGCTCGAAGTTTCGTGTGTTTGTACGACTCGATGTGGATCAAACATGGGCTTTTGGCCATGGTCGAAGATCCTCCACACGACCGTGTGGATTTTCGGGTTGCCCTGTCTTGTGTCCCCAGGGAACACACAGCCATGTGGAATTTGCACACGGCCATGTGGAGTTCTGGGAAGTTATCAAATATGACGTTTTCGAGCTTTCATCACTGTAACAGTAATGCAGAAGGATTACTGTAGCATAATCACTGTAGTAGGTACTGTAGCAGGTGCTGTAGCACCAAAACGGGATTTCTGGAAAAAGGCCGGGAGCCTTGTGGGCAAGCATGCGCCCGCAAGGCCGCCCGTATGAATGCCCGAAAAAGGGTCTTAAAAGCCAAAATTAGGGCATTTCAAAAATAGTCTTCTACATCTTCTTCTTCTCCTCTTCTTGGGCCGCCGCCCCACCTTCGCCGGCGGCGTTTTCCGGCAATCCACCGCGGCATTCTTCACCAAGAGGAAGGCAATCATTGGAGGAGGAAATAGGAGGAAGATCCAAGGCTTCAAAGAGTCGTTTGAGGCTCGATCTCGGCGACATCGACGATCTTCTTCTATCCAAGGCAATCCAAAGCTAGAAGGAGTGTTCTTTGCTTTTCTTTATGCTTGTTTGTTAATTGGATTTGTATGAGTGTTCCTCTCTCATGAGGAACTAACTTGTATGTGATTTGGGCATGATGAACCCTAGGGTAGTTTTGTTGTAATTATGGATGAGAATCATTTGTGATTTAGTGTTGGATGTTAAATTTCTTGTATAAGAATTTCTATGGTTTGTGATTCTCTCTATGTGTGCTTTACTGTCTTGGACCGCATGAGAACTCTGTTGTTCAATTTCTAGGTTGTAATTGGAGCGTGACCATCGCCCTTGTACTAGACTCACATAGACTGAAAGGGATTCATGTACCAATACGCCGAGAGATTCGGGTATTAGGTACCCTCTGAATGTTAGGCTTAGACCCAGAAGAGTGTCTAATCCTGATAAGGGATTCCCTGAGTGCATTGCAATCGTTGGAGGAATTGACCGGAAGGGATTCCGGTCAATACTTGTATAGGATTAGGGCTAATCACCGAGGGATTCGGGATTAGCTTAATTTAGGAATCTCTCAGTCCAAACCACCATCACAACACATCATCCTTAATTCGGGCCTTAATGACAACCGTAGGGGGATTCTCTGTCCAAATCACGCCTTCTCCTTTTCGTCCGTCCCTTGTATGCTTATTTGGCGTGTAGTGGTAGCTTTATCTTTTTATTTATAGATTTTAGTAGATGTACTATTCTCTCGTTTTGTTAGGCTAGGAAATAGACGAAGGGGAAGTAATAGTAGCTCCTTGGCCCCGTGGAATACGACCCCTGTGTCACACACAGGGTATTATTTGACGACCCCGTGTACTTGCGGGACGCTCATTAGCCGCACACGTGGCCGCACACTGGTGTGCGGCCTGGTGTGCGGCCGCACACCAGGCCGCACACCCTTCTGCCAGGGTTGTGCGGCCTGTGTACAGCCCGCACACAGGCCTTAAAAGGGCGTGGGTTGTGTAGGAACGCTTGGGTGCCCTCCGGAGCTCGTTTATCCTTTGTTTCTTCGCTCCTCGGCCTCGATTTTCAAGTTGTAAACGCTCCTCACAACGCAACTAGTCCGTGCATGCCCTGAATTAAGAAAAACAAGAAAAGCACATCAAAGGGCAACTGTTTTATTCAATTAATGCATGAAAGTATAAGTAGTTCACCATTACAAAACGGTGTATTTAGACACTTATCAGCATGTTATTTTCGTGGATAATACTTAGTTTCATGTTTTAAACACTTTTGCTCAAAGTTCCATGCATTTGTACGGCTCGATTTGGATCATCCATGGCCTTTTGGCCATGGTCGAAGATCCACACGGCCGTGTGGATTTTCGGGTTGGGTTATTCTGTGTCCCGAGAGTACACACGGCCGTGTGGAATTTCCACACGGCCATGTGAACTTCTGAAAAGTTATTTTGAGCCAGAAATGATTCGTTTACCTCTCTTATGCACAGGAATGGCTCAAAGGATAAAGAAAGTCGCACACATACGTCCTCGTGAGCTTCGTGACTTCTCACCCGAGGTTTTGGAGTTCGCCGTGCCCGAACATTAAGTCCGACTTGAGCGTCTCTCAAAGCTCAAGTTTGGCCAAACGTGAACCCCGGATTTACAAGCACTAACCGCAATAGAGCATGCCCAAGCGGAAGAGTTGGCGAATGAAGTTCGAGTGTTGATCACCGTGGGGGGTTAGTTTTGGTCACTAGATCATCACACACTACACTCATTAGGCTAGATAACAAAAGAGGGGCAATTACTAGTACTTCTGTTCCCTGTAGTTCGACAACCGGACCCTTTGGGTCCACTTTTATTACTTGACGACCCGTGCACTTGCGGTAACGCAAGGGGTTGACACACATCACCCTGTTGTGTTGTTGCGGAGACGCATCATCCACGCTGTTCTTAGCAGGTCAATCAATGGGCGGGCCGATAGCACCGGCGTACTAGGGCGGCTGGACCTGCTATATCTGTACTCCATGGTCCAAAGCTTGCCCCTGCACCTGGGATATGTGGCAGCAGATTATTTGAGGCAAAAGGGACAGTACGCACGGGTCGGAGTTCTGTTTTCCGGCCCTTACATTACTCGTCTCATCAGAGGGATGGGCCTGCTTGAAGCTGTCCGCGGAGCAGACAAGGTTATCATCTCCTCTCCACTAGGCCTTGAGACTTTGCGCATGATGGGCATGGTGAAGAGGGCCGCTCTGGGCAGGTATGTACTTGTAGTCCCTATCCCAGACGAGTCCGAGGAGGAGAGTGAGGAGGAAGAAGACACCGAGGCTGGATGACACACCCTTGCGTGTGTACTCCGCAAGTGCACGGGTGTCGAAGTAATAAAGTACCCAAACGGGTGGGTAGTCGAATCCACAGGGAGTAGACGTAAGAACAATCACACTTTGTTAAGTAGCCAAAGATAAACCAATTGTTGTTGTGAAAGAAAATAAAATAAGAAAGAAATAGAAATAAAGTGCTGAAAATAAAAGCTAGGGTGTAGAAATAGATCAATAAGGAGATGGGGTACTCGGACAATGCTTCCCCTAGAATCCTTGTTTCAGGTGCAAGACCTCAAATACTCTTATTCAATATAGATTTCAAGAGTCGTGAAATCCAAGGATACAAGGTCCCAAATCTAAGGTCAACCTTGACTAGTCCCCTACGAGGTCCCGGCGGAGAGAAAACTCTCAACACCTCACACCACGTATGACTGCGCTATGCTCTAGGGATTCCAAGTGGTAAACCCTATTCCCAACTATAGATCAATCCCTTTGGTCCAGGTGAAAGATCCCTAATCACAAATAAGTCCCGGCGGAAAGGCCTCTCTCAACGCCTAACTCTCTTTGAGATCGAAGGTAAAACTTGGAATAAGAAGGTAGGGAAAACCACACCGGAGGGGAAAGGGGACGTGTCGCTACCTCTCAACTCACCCTCTCAACCCTCTTCAATCTTGGTTAATCTAGTCTTAATGGTGATGGTCACTCATCAAAAGGATGATTGGATTAGCCCTCAACCCTAGTGTCACTCTAAGGGAGAAACAATTGAGCACACAAGATTGAAAATCAAATTTAAACTCAAATTGAATAAAAGCATTAAAGTCAATGAAACATAGGAAACTTAGGGTTTGCAAGTCCAAGTACCCACTAGGGGTTTAGCTCTCTGATAAGTGCATGCATGTACATATTATTTGAGATGTTTTTCCTTGCATGAGCATCACATTTTTCAGGTTATATTTCTCATTTCGTGTGTTTTTGTGTTCTTTCGCGCAATTAGGGTTGTGAAGAAGGTTTATGCGAAGAAAAGCAAGATTAGGTCATAATGGTGCCAAGTGGAGCTCTTTTGTGCAAATACAAAGTTCAAGACACAAATCGGGTTCAAACGAGGGGGTATGTGCCAACTTCTAAAGGCTTCAAGACAATTCTTGTAGAAGGACACGAAGGCAGTCATGCTCTCTTGTTCGGATTTGTTCAAAGATTTCAAAGCTCTCCAAGGGTTTTTCATCATCAAGAAATGCCACATGACCTTTCACATGGGCGTGTGTCCGTCCGTGTGACCTCAGGAGAAGAAACGGGCGAAATCGGGGATCAATAAGCAAGTTTCCACTGGGCTGAAATTCCACATGGGCGTGTGGAATTTCCACACGGCCGTGTGGAATTTCCACACGGCCGTGTGGCTCCTCCACACGCCCATGTGGATCCTCGAGATGGCCAATTATAAAGCCGTTCTGAAGCGTTATTTGGGGAAACTTTTTCCTAACTTGGAGAGGAGGTTCGGCTAGGGTTTGAGAGGGTTTTTGCTGCGTTTTGGTTGCGTTTCTTCACCGGTTTCAACACCGATTCCATCCAAGGAGAGCTATTGGGGGAGCCTTCGACGACTTGGATTCGGCAAGGTGTGCCCTAGGCTTGGAGGAAGGATCCGTGGAGAAGAAGAAACAGCCCTCATAGGCCATCAACTCGAAGCTTAAGGGGGTTTTCTTTATGGATTTCTTGCACTTATCTTCATTTATTTTGATGAACTTGTATTGCTCCATGGAGGGCTAAACCCCTAGTGGGTACTTGGACTTGTAAACCCTAGGTTTTCTATGTTTCATTGACTTTAATGCTTTTATTCAATTTGAGTTTAAATTTGAGTTTCAATCGTGTGTGCTTAATTGTTTCTCCCTTAGAGTGACACTAGGGTTGAGGGCTAATCCAATCATCCTTTTGACGAGTGACCATCACCATTAGGATTAGATTAACCAAGATTGAAGAGGGTCGAGAGGGTTAGTTGAGAGGTAGCGACACGTCCCCTTTCCCCTCCGGTGTGGTTTTTCCTACCTTCTTATTCCAAGTATTACCTTCGATCTCAAAGAGAGTTAGGCGTTGAGAGTGGCCTTTCCGCCGGGACTTATTTGTGATTAGGGATCTTTCGCCTGGACCAAAGGGATTGATCTATAGTTGGGAATAGGGTTTACCGCTTGGAATCCCTAGAGCGTAGCGCAGTCATACGTGGTGTGAGGTGTCGAGAGTCTTCTCTCCGCCGGGACCTCGTAGGGGACTAGTCAAGGTTGACCTTAGATTTGGGACCTTGTATCTTTGGATTCCACGACTCTTGAAATCTCTATTGAGTAAGAGTATTTGAAGTCTTGCACTTGAAACAAGGAACCTAGGGGGAGCAGTGTCCGAGTACCCCATTCTTATCTCGATCGTTTCCTACACTCTAGCTTCAGCTTTCAGTTCTTAATTTCTGTTTTTAATCACTTTTTAATCTCAACAACAATCGGTTTTCTTTGGCTACCTAGCAAAGTGTTTTTGTTTCTATCGTCTACTCCCTGTGGATTCGACTACCCACCCGTTGGGTACTTTATTACTTCGACACCCGTGCACTTGCGGAATACACACGCAAGTGTGTGTCAAGTTTTTGGCGCCGTTGCCGGGGAGTTAGGCGTTTAAGGAACTCTTATACTTTGCTATTTTAGTCATTTATTTATCTTTTATTGTTTGTCTATTTCATCTTTCTTACTTTCACCGTTCTCATTTATTTTATTTTCTTTGTACATATCTAACATGAAGGATGGTTGATTCAATTACATCTTTTTCCATACAAAATGAAGCTTACAATGCAGGGACTGATAAACGTTTTGGAACAATGCAGCAAAGTTATTAATATTGTAACACTTATCGGTCTAGTCATAGGAACTCCCCCAACATCTCATGGAATGTGTGTGAACAACATTGGCAAACCCCACAATTCGGATTTGAAGAGCACATTCCATCACATGAGCAAGATCATATCCTAAAAAGTCTATTGGTAGGATTTATTCAGAGATCTGAGGCTCCCCGAGTTGAAGAATCTCAAGACGAAAATTTGAACTTGAATGATGTGTTGGCTAAGTTTATCCAGAAAACTGAAGCCAGTATCAAAGCCTCTGAGATTTCACAGCAAACTCAACAAGATTTTATCCATGACTTCGAGAACCAAACAGAGGGACTTGTTGAGGATGTTTCTTTAGAAAATGACAAGGAAGAATGCAAGAACAATGAGTAAGTGGGGGAGAAAGAACAAGATGTTGCCGAGAATCAAATGGAGGGAGAAGAGCCCCAATTTGAGAATAACGAGTGCTTGAATGGACAACATGCTTATAAGGAGGAAGCTTTGGGAGAGGGTTTGTTGAAACCATATTTCGTTCAAGTTGAAAACGTCAAAGAAGCAAACCCCAAGGCAGTGGAACAAGTGCCTCTGCTTGGAATTGATCAAAAATCAAAATTTTCAAAAAAGGTCTCAAGAATTGAAGATGATGTGGGTAGGAGGCTCAAACCATCCAAGGACTCACCGAAGTTGAGAATGAACAATTCCTACCCCAATTTGTTTCCGTGGAGACCTAAAGTAAAATTGTTCAAGCCTCCAATAAAAGTGAATCACCGACGAGATACAATTGTGCTCATGGGAAGTAGCTACGCAAGATATAGTCGGGAGGAGCACACCCTTTTCAAGAAACCATGAGTAAGGATAAAGGTACGTCAAGCTAGTGATGTAAAACAAGCGCTTCTTGGGAGGCAACCCAAGTTTTAAAAATTCATTGCACTTGTTTTAGCTAGTTTTAATTTCTGCAATGTAGTTTTTGTTTAGTTTTAGTTTTCTGTTGTTTCATCTTCGGTGTAGTGCACCATAGTCGTTTCTAGATGCAAATCCATGTTTACATCATTTCTGGCAAGTTGTAGTGTTCATCCTGTGAATTCGTCGAGTTTTCGGCCATGTTTATGCTAGATTTCATTTTCTGCAGTGTTTGGATGTGTTTTCCATTAGTTCTGCAGATTTTGAACAAAATCTGGGCTGAAAATGGATCCATATGGCCATGTGGATGGATTAAGTTGGGTTTTCTGGGTATGCAGAGAATCCACATGGCCATGTGGAATTTCCACATGCCATGTGAAAAATTTGGAGCTCATTTGGCAAAGATTGAATTTTCACATGCCCATGTGGAAATTCCACATGGGCATGTGAGTACTATTTATGAGCTGCAGATTTCCAATCCAGAGAAGACACACGGCCATGTGGAATTTCCACATGGCCGTGTGGAAATTCAGGCATTGTGAAGGGGCTCATCCAGAGAAAACACATGGCCATGTAGAATTTCCACATGGCCATGTGGATTGCTTAAGTTTGAAAGAAGCCCTTCTTCTTTCATTTCATCTTTGCGCCTCTTCACATTCAAACGCCTCCAAATCAAGGATCGCGACCATACATCTTCTTCTTCCATTTGCTCGCTTATTTATAGGATTTGGGTGTTTTAATCGGAGTTTTATCATGCTATGGACCATCATCTGGTAAGCCCTCTTTTCTCTCTTCTTGCCATGAATTTTCTTTCTTGGATTTGGGTGATGATTCTTGTGTTTTAGCATGCTATTTTCATGGGAAATACTTGCTTTTATGCTATAAACACCAATGGTGGAAGTATGGCAACTTTGCACCCGTCAAAGTGGATCAACCATGGCCGTATAGCCATGGCCGAAGATCCACACGGCCATATGGATATTCCACACGGCCGTGTGGATCATAAAGGGGAGGTTTTCTCATCCAGAGGGTCCACACGGCCGTGTGGAAATTCCACACGGCCATGTGGATCCCTGGCACTTAGTTTTTTACCCTGAAATGACCCGTTTGCCTCTCTTTTGCGCAGAAAAGCCTCCAAGGACAAGAAAATGTGCACATAAGCGTCCTTGTGGGCCTCGTGAGCCCTCGCCTAAGCCGTTGAAGTTCCCCGTAACCAAACTTCAAATCGAACTTGAGCACCTCTCAAGGCTCAAGTTCGGCAAGATACGGACCCTCGACTCGCAAGCGTTGGCCGCGATTGACCATGAACAAGTGGAAGAGTTGGCGGACGAGATGATGGCGAGAGACACCGACTCCACCATGTCTCCTGCACCCCGAGCACCACGTGAATCACCCGCATCACCAGCAGCACCAGCAGATGATGACGCTTGAGGCGTCTTTCTTTTAGTTGTTTCTTTTTCTTGTACTAGTTTATTTTCTTGTCGCTTTATCTCTGTTACTCAGAAAGGGTTTACCTTCTGAGCTCTATCTTACTGTTTTCAGTTGTAGTTTGTTTGTTTCGAGTTTAAGTGTGTACGTCATGCTTATAAACTCTCGTTGTTTATCTTTTGTGTTGAGCTTTACTGAACCCCTTTTGTGATGTGCAGATGGTCATGTCAGTCCTGTATTGAGGAATAGTCATAGGCACGGCCATGAGGATTTTCCACATGGCCGTGTGAGCTTCACAACCCGTCGCAGCTTCACTTCCCCCGTTTGCAGCTCCACTCAAATTCTACATTCGGAGCCAAGGGGAGTGTCGTTTTTAATCCCCACGCCCTCATGTTTTATTTATATTCTGTTTTTGTATGCTTGCATGAGTACAATGAGGGCATTGTACATCTTAAGTGTGGGGGGGAGTTCACGTTGCAAACGTTCTCTATGTATGTATGCTCATCACTCATATGCTCATCTAGCCAATGATAGTTCACCTTAAAAGACAAGGATTGCAGTCTTGAATTTAGGAGAATTTTAAACATCGTTTGTACTCATGCTCTAGTTTACTCGAAAAACATAGAAATTTTTTGTCTGATTGCATTGCTTACACCTTTCTTGCTCTGTTAACCCTGATAACTCTAGTTCAGTGCCGAAAGGACCTTAGTTTTCTTTTTTTTTGAAAAAAAAAAAAAAGGAAGAATGCCTTTATTTGTTTACTTGTTTTCGGAGTGGAAAGAGCTACCACCTATGTTGTATGCAGCTACTCTCATAAGTCGGATACTAGCTATGCCCTAAGGAGACAAAGAGCTATCTAATAGGCTGTGTGAAAGCTAACACTCCCAGGTGGAAAGAGCTACCACCTCAAAGCGTGAAAGCCCCCAAGGAGGCATCTTGGGAAATGGCTACCTTCGAGGTTGTGTGCAGCTACTACCTATTTTTTGTCCTTAAATAAGTCCTTTTCAATAAGAACTTTTAAGAGTGAACTTAGGGTTGGCATGAGTAAGCATACACACACACACGCAGTCAGATTCTAGTTTCTTTGTGCTTCGTGTTTTTGCTAGAGCATTGGTTTTTATCTTTCTATGTTGCAAATTGTTCCTTTGTTTAAGAATGCTCTCCTTACATACTTTTTGGTGAACTTAAGGCTAAGCACTTCTATCACTCTACTTGTGGATTTTATTGTATAAATTTTGCTTGAGGACAAGCAAAAGCTTAAGTGTGGGGGAGTTTGATAAGTGCTTGCATGTACATATTATTTGAGTTGTTTTTCCTTGCATGAGCATCACATTTTTCAGGTTATATTTCTCATTTCGTGTGTTTTTGTGTTCTTTCGTGCAATTAGGGTTGTGAAGAAGGTTTATGCGAAGAAAAGCAAGATTAGGTCATAATGGTGCCAAGTGGAGCTCTTTTGTGCAAATACAAAGTTCAAGACACAAATCGGGTTCAAACGAGGGGGTATGTGCCAACTTCTAAAGGCTTCAAGACAATTCTTGTAGAAGGACACGAAGGCAGTCATGTTCGCTTGTTCGGATTTGTTCAAAGATTTCAAAAGCTCTCCATGGGTTTTTCATCATCAAGAAATGCCACATGACCTTTCACAGGGCGTGTGTCCGTCCGTGTGACCTCAGGAGAAGAAACGGGCGAAATCGGGGACCAATAAGCAAGTTTCCACAGGGCTGAAATTCCACATGGGCGTGTGGAATTTCCACACAGGGAAATTCCACACGGCCCCACACGGCCGTGTGGCTCATCCACACGCCCGTGTGGATCCTCGAGATGGCCAATTATAAAGCCGTTCTGAAGCGTTATTTGGGGAAACTTTTTCCTAACTTGGAGAGGAGGTTCGGCTAGGGTTTGAGAGGGTTTTTGCTGCGTTTTGGGGGCGTTTCTTCACCGATTTCAACACCGATTCCTTCCAAGGAGAGCTATTGGGGGAGCCTTCGACGACTTGGATTCGGCAAGGTGTACCCTAGGCTTGGAGGAAGGATCCGTGGAGAAGAAGAAACAGCCCTCATAGGCCATCAACACGAAGCTTAAGGGGGTTTTCTTTATGGATTTCTTGCACTTATCTTCATTTATTTAGATGAACTTGTATTGCTCCATGGAGGGCTAAACCCCTAGTGGGTACTTGGACTTGTAAACCCTAGGTTTTCTATGTTTCATTGACTTTAATTCTTTTATTCAATTTGAGTTTAAATTTGAGTTTCAATCGTGTGTGCTTAATTGTTTCTCCCTTAGAGTGACACTAGGGTTGAGGGCTAATCCAATCATCCTTTTGACGAGTGACCATCACTGATATGTGCTTGATTATATATATATTATAATATCAGTTTACATGCATTGAGCATCACTTTTATCAGGCTTTTAGCATTAACAAGGTGTGTTTTGTGTTCTTTTGTGCAAACAGGGCTTTGGAGACATGACGTACAGGAAGAAGCAAAGATAGGGTGTGATGACACGTTTCAAGGCCACAATCAGAAGTTGTGTTCATATACATGGGGGTGTTGCCAACTTTCGGAGGAGTACAAGTCACTACACAAACCGAAAGTGCACAAAGGCAGTAGTACGCCGATGTCCCAGCTTCCGTACAAAGCAGAAGAAGGTTCTTGAGGATTTCAAAGTATAGAAAGCTACACACCCTACCATATGAGCGTGTGCCCGACCGTGTGGACTCCAAGAAAGACTTCGGGGGGAAAAAAATCACTGTAGCAAAGTACTGTAGCAAGAATTTCCACACGGGCGTGTGGATGCCCGTGTGGATGCCCGCGTAAAGCCCCGAATTCAAATTATAAAAGCCGCCTTGTGATAATTTTTAGGGATCTTTCGGCCACTTTCGAGGGACAATGCGGCTAGGGCTTGGAAGGAGTTCTTTGCGGCTTTGGGAAGCTTTCCTCACCAACTTGGATCGATTCCTCCTCCGTCATAGCATCAAGGAAGCCATCGGCGACCTAGCTTCGGAGTGGATTCAATCCAGACGTGGAAACTACCCATCAAGACTATCATCACGGATTTAAGGGGGTTATTCTTTATGTCTTTGGAACTTATTTCTGAATTTATTATTTGTTTTGTGACTCGCTCCATGGAGAGCTAAACCCCTAGAGGGTATTCGGACATGTAAACCCTAGGATTCTTATTTTCATTAGATTTACATTGTGTTTCTATTCGAATTTATCAGTTTGAGTTTTACTCTTGAGTTCTTAATGCTTGTTTGTGCTTTTGATTTCATTATTAATTGCCTTGCATGTTTTTTTCAATCTAGTGAAGAGAGAGATCACCGCTAGGTTTAGAATTACCAAGAGTAAAGAGGGTCGAGAGGGTGAGCCGTGAGGTAGCGGAGTGTCCCCTTTCCCTTCCGACAGATATTTCCTATCTTCATATTCCCTAAGTGTCAAGCAACCATATGTGGTGTGAGGCGTCGAGAGAATTCTCCGCCGGGACCTCGTAGAGGGTTGGGGATCTTTCACCTGGAGGCAGGGTTAGATCTACTTTTAGGAATTGGTTATATCTTTTTGATCCCTAGAGTTTTAAGCAGTCATATGTGGTGTGAGGCGTCGAGAGAATTCTCTGCCGGGACCTCGTAGGGGACTAGTTATCGGCGACCTGGAGGCAGGGGCCGTTATACCTTTGGATACCCACGACTCATTGTTTTCGTTTACAAACACTTGTAATCTACATCCAACACCCGAATCCTAGGGGGAGCATTGTCCGGATACCTCACTTTTATTGATTGAGAACTCTTTTCCTTCTTATTTCCTGCGCACTTGTGGTGACACTCTTAGTGTTGGCCATTAGATCATCACACACTACACTCATTAGGCTAGATAACAAAAGAGGGGCTATTACTAGTACTTCTGTTTCCAGTGGTTCGACAACCCGACCCTTTGGGTCCACTTTTATTACTTGACGACCCATGCACTTGCGGTAACGCAAGGGGTTGACACACATCACCCTGTTATGTTGTTGCGGAGACGCATCAATCACCATTAGGATTAGATTAACCAAGATTGAAGAGGGTCGAGAGGGTGAGTTGAGAGGTAGCAACACGTCCCCTTTCTCCTCCGGTGTGGTTTTCCCTACCTTCTTATTCCAAGTATTACCTTCGATCTCAAAGAGAGTTAGGCGTTGAGAGAGGCCTTTCCGCCGGGACTTATTTGTGATTAGGGATCTTTCGCCTGGACCAAAGGGATTGATCTATAGTTGGGAATAGGGTTTACCGCTTGGAATCCCTAGAGCGTAGCGCAGTCATACGTGGTGTGAGGTGTCGAGAGTCTTCTCTCCGCCGGGACCTCGTAGGGGACTAGTCAAGGTTGACCTTAGATTTGGGACCTTGTATCTTTGGATTCCACGACTCTTGAAATCTCTATTGAGTAAGAGTATTAAGTCTTGCACTTGAAACAAGGAACCTAGGGGGAGCAGTGTCCGAGTACCCCATTCTTATCTCGATCTTTTCCTACACTCTAGCTTCAGCTTTCAGTTCTTAATTTCTGTTTTTAATCACTTTTTAATCTCAACAACAATCGGTTTTCTTTGGCTACCTAGCAAAGTGTTTTTGTTTCTATCGTCTACTCCCTGTGGATTCGACTACCCACCCGTTGGGTACTTTATTACTTCGACACCCGTGCACTTGCGGAATACACACGCAAGGGTGTGTCACTCTCCATGGAGCAATACAAGTTCATCAAAATAAATGAAGATAAGTGCAAGAAATCCATAAAGAAAACCCCCTTAAGCTTTGTGTTGATAGACTATGAGGGCTTCTCCTTCTTCTCCAAAGAACTCCTTCCTCCAAGCCTAGGGCACACCTCGTCGAATCGAGTCGTCGAAGGCTCCCCCAATAGCTCTCCTTGGAGGGAATTGATGTTGAAATCGGTGAAGAAGCACCCCCAAAGTGTAACAAGAACCTCCTGAACCCTAGCCGTCACTCGCTCTCAAGTTTGGAAGATCATCCCCCAAATAACGCTTCAGAACGGCTTTATAATTGGCCATGTCGAGGATCCACACGGGCATGTGGATAAGCCACACGACCGTGTGGAAATTCCACACGCCCATGTGGATTTTCTGCCCTGTGGAAAACTTCATATTAGTCCCCGATTTCGCCCGTTTCTTCTCTTGAGGTCACGCGGACGGAGACACGCCCATGTGAAAGGTCATGTGGGATTTCTTGATGATGAGAAAACCTTGGAGAGCTTTTGAAATCTTCGAACAACTCAGAACAAGCGAGCATGACTGCCTTCGTGTCCTTCTACAAGAGTTGTCTTGAAGTCTTCAGAAGTTGGCACATACCCCCTCGTTGGAACCCGATTTGTGTCTTGAACTCCGTAATTGCACAAAAGAGCTCCACTTGGTACCATTATGACCTAATCTTGCCTTTATTCACGTACCATGTCTTCACAACCCTAATTGCATGAAAGAACACCAAAGCGCACGAAATTAGCGATAAAACCTGAGAAATGTGATGCTCATGCGTGGAAAACATTTCAAAAAATATATACATGCAAGCACTTATCACTGGACCTTCATCACTGGTCGCACCCATGGAGGCAGAGCACACCCCAGCAGCAGAGGAGGTGCCACCGATATCAGCACGCGCATCTCCTCCATCTTACGATCGCATCGACAGATTGGAGAGTGCTATGGGGGTCCTCCAGACTGATCTTGCAGCTATGAGGATGACTCAGGCAGCGAACCATACTGAGGTGCTCTCTCGCATGGCCGAGTATCATGCTGAGGTGATGACGCGATTTACCACACTTCAGCAGATGATGGCGAGAGACTCCGACTCCACCGCGTCGCCCGCACGCCGAGCACCCCATGCCTCCCCCGCATCACCAGCAGCACCAAGAGATGATGACGCTTGAGGCGTCTTTCTTTTAGTTGTTTTTCCTTGATCTTGTTTATTTTCTTGTTGCTAGACCTTTGTTACTCAGAAAGGGTTTACCTTCTGAGCTCTATCTTACTGCTTTCAGTTGTAGTTTGTTTGTTTTGAGTTTAAGCGTGGACATCATGCTTATAAACTCTCATTGTTTATCTTTTGTGTTGAGCATTACTGAACCCCTTTTGTGACGTGCACAAGGTCATGTCAGTCTTGTGTTGAGGAATAGTCATAGGCACGGTTATGAGGATTCTCCACATGGCCATGTAAGCCTCACAACCCGTCACAGCTTCACTTCCCCCGTTTGCATCTCCACTCAAATTCTACATTCGGAGCCAAGGGGAGTGTCGTTTTTATTTCCCATGCCCTCTTGTTTTATTTATTTGCTGTTTTGTATGCTTGCATGAGTACAATAAGGGCATTGTACATCTTAAGTGTGGGGGGGAGTTCACGTTGCACACGTTCTTTATTTATGTATGCTCATCACTCATATGCTCATTTAGCCAATGATAGTTCATATTAAGGGACAAGGATTGCAGTCTTGAATTTAGGAGAATTATAAACATCGTTTGTACTCATGCTCTAGTTTACTCGAAAAACATAGAAATTTTTTGTCTGATTGCATTGCTTACACCTTTCTCGCTCTGTTAACCCTGATAACTCTAGTTCAGTGTCGAAAGGACCTTAGTTTTCTTTATTTTGAGTAAAAAAAAAAACAAAAAAAAAAAGAAAGAAAGAAGAAAGAAGAAGTTTGTTTTTGCTTGTTTTCGGGGTGGAAAGAGCTACCACCTATGTTGTATGCAGCTACTCTCATAAGTCGGATACTAGTTATGCCCTAATGAGAGAAAGAGCTATCTAATAGACTGTGTGAAAGCTAACACTCCCAGGTGAAAAGAGCTACCACCTCAAAGCGTGAAAGCCGCCAAGGAGGCATCTTGGGAAATGGCTACCTTCGAGGTTGTGTGCACCTACTACCTATTTTTTCTCCTTAAATAAATCCTTTTCAATAAGAACTTTTAAGAGTAAACTTAGGGTTGGCATGAGTAAGCATACACACACACACGCAGTCAGATTCTATTTTCTTTGTGATTCGTGTTTTTGCTAGAGCATTGGTTTTTATCTTTCTATGTTGCAAATTGTTCCTTTGTTTAAGAATGCTCTCCTTACACACTTTTTGGTGAACTTAAGGCTAAGCACTTCTATCACTCTACTTGTGGATTTTATTGTATAAATTTTGCTTGAGGACAAGCAAAAGCTTAAGTGTGGGGGAGTTTGATAAGTGCTTGCATATACATATTATTTGAGATGTTTTTCCATGCATGAGCATCACATTTTCAGTTTATATTTCTCATTTCGTGTGTTTTTGTGTTCTTTCATGCAATTAGGGTTGTGAAAAAGGTTTATGCGAAGAAAAGCAAAAATAGGTCATGATGGTGCCGAGTGGAGTCCTTTTGTGCAAACACAAAGTTTAAGATGAAAATCGGGTCAAACAAGAGAGTATGTGCCAACTTCTAAAAGTTTCACGACAATTTTTGTAGAAGGACACGAAGGCAGTCATGCTCGCTAGTTCTAATTTGATCAAAGATTTCAAAAGCTCTCCAAGGGTTTTTCGACATCAAGAAATGCCTCATGACCTACCACACGATCGTGTGGCCTCAGAAGAAAAAACGGGAGAAATCGGGGACCTACAGATGCAGTTTTGTAGAGGCTAAAAATCCACATGGGCATGTGGAATTTCCACACGGCCGTGTGGATTTTCCACATGGCCATGTGGATCCTCGATGTTTACCATTTAAAAGGCCGTTCTGAAGCGTTTTAAGGGGATCTTTTTCCTATCTTTGGGGGAGAGTTCAGCTAGGGTTTGAGAAGGTTTTTGCTGCATTTTGGGGGCGTTTCTTCACCGATTTCAACATCGATTCCTTCCAAGGAGAGCTATTGGGGGAGCCTTCGACGACTTCGATTCGGCGAGGTGTGGGCTTGGAGGAAGGATCCGTAGAGAATAAGGAGCAGCCCTCATAGGCCATCAGCACGAAGCTTAAGGGGGCTTTCTTTATGGATTACTTGCATTTATCTTCATTTATTTTGATGAACTTGTATTGCTCCATGGAGAGCTAAACCCCTAGTGGGTACTTGGACATGTAAACTCTAGAATTCCTTTGTTTCAATGACTCTATTGCTTTTATTTTAAATTGAGATTTAATTGAGTTTCAATCTTTTGTGCTTAATAGTTTCTCCCTTAGAGTGACACTAGGGTTGAGGGCTAATGTAATCATCCTTTTGACGAGTGACCATCACCATTAGGATTAGATTAACCAAGATTGAAGAGGGTCAAGAGGGTGAGTTGAGAGGTAGCGACACGTCCCCTTTCCCCTCCGGTGTAGTTTACCCTACCTTCCTATTCCAAGCATTATTTTCGATCTCAAAGAGGGTTAGACGTTGAGAGAGGCCTTTCCGCCGGGACTTATTTGTGATTTGGGATCTTTCGCCTGGACCAAAGGGATTGATCCATAGTTGGGAATAGGGTTTATCACTTGGAATCCCTAGAGTTTAGCGCAGTCATACGTGGTGTGAGGCGTCGAGAGTTGTCTCTCCGCTGGGACCTCGTAGGGGACTAATCAGGGTTGACCTTAGGATTCGACTCCCTGTGGATTCGACTACCCACCCTTTGGGTATTTATTACTTCGACACCCGTGCACTTGCGGAGCACACACGCAAGGGTGTGTCAATTATTGAGTTGTATGAATTCATATTTGCTTCTTAATTCTAGTTTTTTCTTAGTTTCAATCTTGTTTGTATTTTGTTCAATTACGCCAGAAAATCATGATTGAGTTTGGATTATACTGAGGCGAGTGACAGGCCCTTAAGTGTAAGACCACCCAAGATTGAATAGAGTAGAGAGAGTGAGCCTGTAGCTAG